>CM077348.1:84391798-85591798 GCA_039655645.1 Ammopiptanthus mongolicus
TATATTAGGATTACCTATATTAAGCAGCAATTTCGTTTTTGGCTCTTTTTTTAGTAGTCAATGATATAAATATGAAATATCCATCATTGTTAATAGTGACTAACCTTTATCGGAAAACCAATTAAGCACATAAGATGGTTTCTAAACTAATTGAATTGTTTTGCTACCGCCTTCACATTCTTGTCTTGCTCTGCTCTATTGTTTCTCTTTTCTCTCTTATTATCATCTCTTTCTTTTATCCGGATGTTCTTGAAAAAGCATTCGTATGTATGCTTTTTTTCTATTTTATGGTCTATTTGTGAATGAAATGACAAGTAGGGAGTACCATATGTTTAGGGAGTGCATTATATTTCTTAAAATAAGGGACAACACGTCAGCACCTTTATGAAATTATGTAGATTTCTTGTTTTGTTTATCAATATTCATGGATATCTAATGGATACTGACGGATGATCATAAAATTCATTAAAAACCCAACTAATAGATACCTGCACAAATACGGAATAGATACAAGATTGATTTAATTTGGCGGGGCGGGTGACGGAAGACTACTACCTGTGTCCGCTTCGCTCCATTGTCATCCCTACTCCTAATCTCGTCCCCTCCCCCTTTCCCCATTCCATTAGAACCACTCCTCTAATTTTAATTTTCAACCAATTATAAATCATGATATAAGTAACTTTTAAGATAGTTAGGATTAAAGTTACTCTCTCTGTCTCATTTTATTTATCCTATTTGAAATATTGTATTGTCTCAGATTACTTGTCCATTTAGAAATCAAGAAATATTAATTACTTTTCCCCCAAAAATACGGTTTGTATCTCAATCAATCTATATTAATGAGTGTTTTTATCACGGAGTATAGTGATTGGTGAGTAATTGCAACTATCCAATTGTACAATTTAAATAGGGGTATTTATTATAAAAATTAGTAAACTTAATCATTTTCTTAAGAGGTGTGCATAACCAAATGAGACAAATAAAATGAGACTGAGGGAGTAAACATTTTTAATTATATGATAATCTACGATTGATTGATAGTGTAACAAATCTTTACATTAACATTACATACGAAATAAATCCATATAATAAATGTTTGTGTAATGCACTCTAATGATAAAGTTTAAATTTAATGCACCATTTTTAATTTATTTATTTTAGAAGAATGCTAACGAGTGTCTTTAAGGTCCTGTTTGCGAGTTAAAGAGAAAAGGAAAGAGAGGAGGGGATCAAAGGGGAAGGAAGGGGGAGGGAGGGAAGGAGAAGGAGAGCATTATCCTTCTCCTTGTTTGGGAGTGCATATTGTATGAGGGGGAGGAAATAGAGGACATAAAACATACTTTTACAATTTTATCCTTATTTAAAAAAAATTAACATAATTAATATTCTATAAATAATATTGATGCCCCAAAATAAAAGGGGTAAATTTTAAAAATGTATGAGAATAAGTTAGTAATTTCAATTAGTTTTCCTCCAAAATACCCCAAATTGGGGGAACTTAGAAAAGTGGACATAGGAGGAGTTTGAAAGGTTTATTAAGATCCCCAAAACCTTTCTCTCCAATTTTCTAAACTCACAGACAAGAGTGACCCTCAAATAAATCTTCCCTTCCCTTTCCCTTAAAAAAATCAACTCACAAATAAAGCCTATGATATTAATTAAGGAATCAAAAAAAAATAATTTTAGATGAATAAATGATATATATAATATATTAAAAAATATTATACTTAATTTTTTAATAAAAATTTTTCTTTTGCTAAATCCTTAAATAATGGTGTAAAGATACTCGTTAGTTAATACTCCTAATCAAATCAAAATTAAAATTTAAAAAAAATATCTCAATGCAATGATCACCAACCCAGCACACCAGGGTCTAACACGTGTCACTTCCAACGACTCTCACCAAGGACTTCAACGTAATTTTCAAACCTTAAAAAACATCATGATTGACCGTGAGTTTACCAAAACACCCTCTTCCGTTTTCCAGCTTTGCATGCATGCTGTAGCTGTCACAGCGCACACTCACTGTATCTGTGTCCCGTAAAAAGCACAAACAAATAAATTAATAATTAAAATAATAATTAAATGTTAACAAAATAAGAAAATTCCTTAAAGCTATCGACGCCGGCGTTTGACCGTTGAAGAAGAAGAAGAACAACAACAAGAGGGAGCCGGGGTTCACAAATTTCGGGTGCTATTCCAGGTGACTCTATCATTCCTCACCGCTCCAAAAACCGTTTCAGACCGAGTCGGCTCAACTCGCCGCCACCTGAGAAAGCCGATAAGGAAACGGCGACGACGGTGCCGGCGAAGGCCAGGACGACGTCGTTTGCCGGAAGAGAAGAAAAAGCAAAACAAAGAATTATTATAAATAATTCAAAAGGATTTTTCAGTTTTTGTGTGGATCTGGTGAGTTGAGAATTTTCAGAGAGGGTTTTTGTATCTGAGAGAGAAGATGATGATATCGAGGGGATTGTTCGGGTGGTCACCGCCGCACATACAACCTCTCACGCCGGTTTCGGAGGTGTCAGAGCCGCCGGAGTCGCCGTCGCCGTACCTTGACCCCGGCGCAGAGACCTCCGCGTCGCAGCAGGTGGAGATGGAGGAGGAGATGGAGGAGCCGGAGGAGATCGAGCCGCCGCCAGATGCAGTTCCGTTCTCGCGTCTCTTCGCATGTGCTGACCGGTTCGACTGGTTCCTCATGACAGTTGGCTCGATCGCCGCCGCTGCTCATGGCACCGCTCTCGTGGTTTACTTGCACTACTTCGCGAAAATTATCCATGTGCTTAAGATGGATCCTCAGCAAGGAACGTCGCAGGAGCAGTTTCACCGGTTCACCGAGGTCAGATTTGAGCAAACAAAACCCTAGGTTTTGCTTTATTTTTTTTGTTTTGGTAATTGTTGCTTGGAATTTTGTTGTTGTTTTGTTAGTAGAGAGTGGATTGAGATGATGAAAGTATATAAGCATAGCATGTAGGTTTTTCATTTCTGATGATTTTGCTTTGGCTCAATTGGCTAGCAGGTAATTGAGGAAATTATGCTTAGGGTTTAAGCTTTTTGTATCAAAATATGTCTTCTATTTTGTTGTTCTTGTTGTCTTCTGGGAAAGTACTGTTTTAGTTCTGTTAAGTTTTTAGTTTCGTGTCGAAAATAAACTGGTTGACATGTTTGAACTTTGATTTGATGTGTAGAAACTAGAAACTTTTCTTAGCCAAATTCTCTTAAATCATTGGTTCTGGTTCTTGGAGTAGTTGATTGGGCAATCAGGAGTTCAAAAGAAAATTAAATGGTTCCGCTGATTTTGTCGTGGCGTTGGTTGCTTTTGAAAACCGATCACTCTCATTGGCTGTGGCATGCTCCTTATTTTCATGATTGCATCTGTTGCATTGAATTGGCACAATGTAGCTTTAGGTAATTGCGCAATTAATTTCTCATAGAACTTCTTAGCCACGTCTGGTCCGTAAACATTTAAGGAGAGATTGTTTAGCATTTTTGAGATATGTTGGCCAATCCTTTTGTGGTAAATAAATAAAATTGTCTTGGATAATTGGGCCACTGTCCATAATGGTTAGTCATAAATAATTTCATTACTTGAGCAGCCGTAGTGATACTGCATTGAGTCCCACATCAGTTGGTTGAGTCATGGAGCTACCATTTAAAGAAGCTCTTCCCTCTTATCAGCGGAGCATTTGTGTGGAAGTGGGATCTCCTCTATGCTGCATTCTTAAACCATTTTCTTAGAGTGAATTACAACTCTGTTAATCCCAAAAACACAAAGGATGGTGGAAGGGTTAGGAACTTAGGACCTTTTGGGTTAGGGTTTTCTAGGGTGAATCGTAGGGTAGAAAATTTGTTGATTGAAGTTTCATTGGGGTTATGTTCAAGGAAGTGCAATTTTCAGGCAGTGTGAAAGGATTTTATGGTGACTTTCTTGGCTGTTTGGGTGCTGTGAACGTTTGATGCGGGAATAGGGCTTCGGGTTTGATACGTTTCGGAGAAAATCCAGACATAGATTCATCATTCCATTTCCATTCCAATTGATTCAAGAATGAGACAAAGAACTAATGTGTCCTTTCGGTATCTCAATTGAAATATCTATCAATGGTAATAATTAGGTTTTGATGGGATTGATTTTTATTGTTGTATGCATAGGGAATATAAGTTTAGCAAGAAGCACACTAACAATAGCCTAGATGTGGAAATTGAAGATAATACCATACAAGTCACACGGTTTATGTATCTTGGTTCTATCATACAAAATGATGGAGAAATAGAGGGTGATGTAAGCTATAAGATTAAATTTGGGTGGATTCGTGGATGAAATGGAGAAGTGCTCTGGGTGTTATTTGTGAATTGTGTCAGAAAAGTGCCTATCAAGCTTAAACACTATTAAGACTTGCGGTGCTCTATGGTATTGAATGTCGGGCAGTAAAAAGCCAATAAGAGCATAAGCTTAGCGTTGTAGAGATGAGGATGTTGCATTGGATGAGTGAACATACAAGATAGGATTAGGAATGAATACATTAGAGAGAAAGTAGGGGTAGAACCTGTTGAGGAAAAGATGTTAGAATCCCGCCTTAGGTGGTTTGACCATGTGAAGAGAAGATCATTACAAGCCCCACTAAGAAGAATAGATCAGGTGGAGGATAGCTCGATAGTTAGAGGTAGAGAGAACAAGAAAAACTATAGGTGAAACCATTATAAATGACTTAGTTTTAAATGGTCTTTCCGAGGAGATGGTTTATGTCTTTACGACAGCCTACAATGGCGTTGCTTAATCCATGTAGCCGACCCCATCTAGTGGCCAGTGGGAAAAGGCTTTGTTGTTGTTCTGCCCGAGGAAAATAAATATGGAGAGTACAAAATTTCATGAAAGCAGGATATTGTCTTCGTTGAATCTAGGCATCACACTTCTCATCTAGGGTTTGATTGCATTACATGAGTACACAACTTGGAAGAGAGCTAGTGACTCCTATTTTACTATCAGATACCTTCTGTTTATAACAGTTTATAGTTCCTTCTAAGGAATTTCAATGCTATCATTTCTCTCTCTAGATTTTGCATTCCTATGTAGTTTCTGAAATTTCTATATTCGTACCGGGTCTGTTGGTCTTCAGACAGTTATATTGATTATGGGAGTTACTTGTTATTGGGTGTTTTGTGTGCCACTGATTACATTTACCAGGTTATTATGGGTAACTAGCCTTAAAAGCTTCATATTTGGTCTACTGTTATCTATGATTCTTGCGTTGTATGTGAAATACATTCTGTTTGTGTTTGGCATTTAAGTTTCTGTAGGAGAGAGAATAGAAAGCTTAAAAGGTTTTTTTCTTCTATGTATTTGATTTGGTTTATCTACTATTAGAGTACCTTTGAGATAGAAGAGCATAAAATGCTTGAATTCAGGTGAACACTCTTTTCCTCTTAATACACGAGCATGCTGAAGTTTTACTCCATTTTGTACTGTTGTCTTAATTTCTCTTAACTCCATAATTTGGTCTCTTTTATTCTTTCTTGGTCTACTTTTGATATACCTGTTGTTGTTTGTAATTTGAAAAGAGGAAATTTCCATTTCTCCTGTTTTCTGCAAGGCATACAATTTGTGAACGAGGTGGTAAAAGTGGACTTGTGCTAACTTAATCTTGTTGTTTATTCTGCAGCTTGCTTTAACCATTGTTTATATTGCTGCGGGAGTTTTTGCTGCTGGTTGGATTGGTAAACTTAAATGTTTATTGAAATTAAACATGAGAAATGTGTTTTATCAGATGTCGCATTTAAATCTCTTTGAATGCTAATGCTGTCTTTTTCGTTTAATAGAGGTTTCATGTTGGATTTTGACGGGAGAACGACAGACTGCTGTTATCAGATCAAAATATGTTCAAGTATTACTAAACCAAGATATGAGTTTTTTTGATACTTACGGGAATAATGGAGACATAGTGAGTCAAGTATTGAGTGATGTGCTGCTTATTCAGTCTGCCCTTAGTGAAAAAGTATGTCTTGCTTTGATCGTGTGTATATATATATATATATATTTGTTCCTTTGAAAATATTAACTTCTTTGCAAATAATATCTCCACAAATATGTCTCATAATATTTTTATTTGCTTTTGACAATACAGGTTGGAAATTATATTCATAATATGGCTACTTTCTTCAGTGGTCTTGTCATTGGACTTATCAATTGTTGGCAGATTGCTTTGATAACGTTAGCCACAGGTCCATTTATAGTTGCTGCTGGAGGAATATCAAATATATTCCTCCACAGGCTTGCAGAGAATATTCAAGATGCATATGCTGAAGCAGCAAGCATTGCTGAACAGGTTGTTTATCTTTTTGACTTTTAATGTGTTTTATGATGAATGAATTACTTTCCTCATCTGCTTTTTTTGTGATTATATGTGAGATAGACATATAGATGAATTTGAGATGCCATTTTAGTACTCTTCTTTGTTGAATTTTCAGATGAGATCGATCACCTTATCTATTTAATATAACACTGGTTCTTAAGTGATGAATTTTAAAGCCAACATGTGGAGTGGTTCAATCTTAAGTATGTGCTTCCAATTCTTTAGATGGTGTTGAGGATTCGTTTGTTTCTTTTGGTGCCTTCTACTTTTATGATTTATGTTGTATTGGATCTTCATTTTGGGTGCTAAAATTGGACTGTTCATTGCCTACCAATAATGAAATGATGGCAAGGTGTGCTTGAACTATTTCTATATTTTACTGATAGTAGTTCTATAGGGAATGCAGAATATCCTTCATTTCTTAAGGTGATTTGGTTCAGGATTTCCTAAAATATACCTGAAATCCTAAGCAATAAGTTTCTTGGGAATTAAAAATATTGCTTTAG
The DNA here is from genome assembly GCA_039655645.1 of Ammopiptanthus mongolicus. NCBI lineage: Eukaryota > Viridiplantae > Streptophyta > Magnoliopsida > Fabales > Fabaceae > Ammopiptanthus > Ammopiptanthus mongolicus. Next base: position 84,398,655 of record CM077348.1, read on the forward strand.
GATTGAAGGTTGAAGCTACATTTTGAAATTAGAAAGGAACCACATTTTTGTTCCAGTTAATATCTTGCTAATTTTGTTTCTTGAGTTGGGATGTTGCCAGAAATTTTCGGTGAAAAATTTGGGATCAAATTCCTGTTCCTTTGGCATGAGAATCATTTAGTATTTAGTTCTGATTTAACTTTCAAGCTTATATCTTTAACCATAAGAGTCTTATTGCTTCAGATCTTCCGGCTAGGATAAAAACAAGTGTCTCAATTTTGTAGCTGAATGGGATCTCCCTTTTCAGTTAAACTTGCTATAGTTGTTGTTAGCATAGTTATTTTTATTGGTTTTGTCTAAGATTGCGGGTGTATCATTGGGCCCATTCAACATGATGGTGGGGTTATGTAAGATTATTAGTGGCCAGAGAACATTATCTAACTTGTTGCTGGTGAGTGATTTCTCATGCTGTCTATCCTTGCAAGTCCCCTGCTGCAGTGGCCAGTGGAAACATTATTGGGACCTTCACACTAATGAATTTAATTATATAGAGTTCTGGCTATCAACTTATATATTGCTTTCTCCTGTTGTATGATTAGATCAGTGCTTTTGTTTGTCATCCTATTTCTGCTTTCTCCTATTCTATGATTAGAATGGTGAAGTTCTCTTTATTTGGTTAAGTATTTTAGTGCAACTGATTCTCAGTGTGGATAATTTCTTGTGATGCAGGCAGTTTCCTATATAAAGACATTGTATGCCTTTACCAATGAAACATTGGCCAAGTATTCATATGCAACATCACTGCAAGCTACTCTCAGATATGGTATATTAATAAGTCTTGTTCAAGGGCTTGGTCTTGGATTTACATATGGGCTTGCAATATGTTCTTGTGCATTACAACTCTGGGTTGGAAGGTTCTTGGTTATGCATGGAAAAGCACATGGTGGTGAAATTATAACAGCTCTGTTTGCTGTAATCCTAAGTGGCTTGTGAGCATCATTCTCAACTTCTATATTTTCATTGTATGTTAGCGGCTTTACTTATAATTTTTGTTACTTTGATTAAGGGGATTGAATCAAGCAGCAACCAATTTCTACTCATTCGATCAAGGACGAATAGCTGCTTACAGACTATTTGAGATGATAAGCCGGTCATCCTCATCTGTTAATCACGATGGCACTGCCCCTGATTCTGTGCAAGGAAATATACAGTTTCGGAATGTTTATTTCAGTTATCCATCTCGTCCTGAAATCCCTATCTTGAGTGAATTTTATCTCACTGTACCTGCTAAGAAAGCTGTGGCACTTGTTGGCAGAAATGGCTCTGGAAAAAGTAGTATTATTCCACTCATGGAGCGTTTCTATGATCCTACATTAGGTATTTCCCCCTGACAGTGTATAATTTTGCTGTTGCATTCAAAGCACTCTATTTTTCATTTGCCGATTTATATCCATTTGCCAATCTGTGGTTCAGGTGAAGTTCTTTTAGATGGCGAAAACATCAAGAATTTGAAGCTGGAATGGCTGAGGAGCCAAATAGGACTAGTCACCCAGGAGCCTGCTTTGCTCAGTTTGAGTATAAGAGACAACATTGCTTATGGGAGGGATGCCACCATGGATCAAATTGAAGAGGCTGCTAAAATAGCTCATGCACATACATTTATCAGCTCGTTAGAGAAAGGTTATGACACACAGGTGAAGCTTCACTGACATGATTATATATGCCTATGGTTCTTTTCCTTTCAAGTGGCAATCCCATTTTCATTTCTAACACTGAGCCTCCTGTCTTTTAGGTTGGCAGAGCTGGTCTAGCTTTGAACGAAGAGCAGAAGATAAAACTTTCTATTGCAAGAGCTGTGCTTCTAAATCCATCAATTCTTCTGCTTGATGAGGTTACAGGTGGACTTGATTTTGAGGCTGAGAGGGCTGTTCAGGAGGCTCTGGATCTGCTTATGTTGGGACGCTCAACAATAATAATTGCTCGAAGGCTTAGTTTCATAAGAAATGCGGATTATATAGCTGTTATGGAGGAAGGTCAACTTGTTGAAATGGGTACACACGATGAGTTATTGTCCCTGGGTGGCTTATATGCAGAGCTTCTTCGATGCGAAGAGGCAGCAAAACTTCCCAAGAGGTCTAATACTAGAAAAATCATGCTTCTTTCTTTGTCGTGCATTGTTTTTTGTGTCTTCGAAGAGTATAATACAGCTCTTTTCTGTAACAATTTTAGGTTGGTGAAAGTGACGAGAGTTTGTTAAGAAACACCTCTTTTCAGTAACAAATTTTGGGGCGGTGAAAGTGACAAGAGTTTGTTAAGCAACTGATTTCTTAGAATAATAAAATAATTTTTTCACATTCTTTAGTACTTTTGAATACCCACTGAACTGCAACAGTTAATATTTTATGTTTCTAATCATATGCAAAATCTTCCCACTGGTATGTGGGGTGAACCCTTACTTTTTTTTTTTTTAATTTTTTTTCTTGTCATCCAGGATGCCTGTTCGAAAGTACAAGGATACTGCAGCTTTCCAAATTGAGAAGGATTCTTCAGCAAGTCATAGCCTCAAAGAACCATCATCCCCTAAATTGATGAAGTCACCTTCTCTTCAAAGAGTTTCTAATGTATCCCGATCTACAGATGGTATCTTTAACTTGCAAGAATCACCAAAAGCCCGGAGCCCACCACCTGAGAAGATGGTGCAAAATGGTCAGGCTTTGGATGGAGCAGATAAGGAGCCATCAATAACAAGGCAGGATAGTTTTGAAATGAGACTGCCAGAGTTGCCTAAGATTGATGTTCAGTCTGTGCATCGACAAACATCAAATGATTCTGACCCAGAATCCCCAGTTTCACCTCTTTTAACATCTGATCCTAAAAATGAACGCTCCCATTCACAGACTTTCAGTAGACCACATAGTCATTCTGATGATGTTTCAGTTCAAATGAGGAGAACAAAGGATGCACGGCATCGAAAACCACCATCAATTCGGAAGCTGGCCGAGCTTAGTTATGCTGAGTGGCTTTATGCTGTGTTAGGAAGCATAGGTGCTGCTATTTTTGGTTCTTTCAATCCCCTTCTTGCTTATGTTATTGGCCTTGTGGTGACAGCTTACTATAGAATTGATGAAGAACATCACTTACAGCAGGAGGTAGACAGGTGGTGCTTGATCATTGGCTGCATGGGTATTGTGACAGTTGTTGCCAACTTTTTGCAGCATTTCTACTTTGGCATTATGGGAGAGAAAATGACAGAAAGAGTTAGGAGAATGATGTTCTCAGGTGCACAAATCCTCCTTTTGCAGTATTTTTCTTTTAAAAAATGTTGAATTTTGAGCAGTACTTGACCTGTTTCTATAATATGGCAGCCATGCTACGCAATGAAGTAGGATGGTTTGATGATGAGGAAAACAGTGCTGACAACTTATCCATGCGATTGGCCAATGATGCTACTTTTGTACGAGCTGCTTTTAGCAACCGTCTTTCCATATTTATACAGGACAGTGCTGCAGTTATTGTTGGTCTTCTCATTGGTGCTTTGCTGCACTGGCGGTTAGCACTTGTGGCTTTTGCAACCCTTCCAATTCTCTGTGTGTCTGCCATTGCCCAGGTTTGCACCTGCTCTGCTGGTTTTCCAAATATAACTGTTTTCCCCAGGGGTTGGTTTGAGCTTTTATTTCTTATCATGTCACTGCTGTTTGGGGAAATTTATGCCTCTAGCAAAATTCAGTGAATTTGAAATTCCATTCTATGGAAATTGTCAGATTATGATTGAAACATGAATTATGAATGCTAATCCAAAATTGTGTGACGTTATTTCTTAGATATTATGTTGGTGGCCTTCAATCTTGTTTTTTCATTCAGCTCATTCATTGCAAACCAAGTCAGCTAGATAATATTCTATTGAACAATAGTTATAAATATATAATTGGTGTCTCCTTTACAGCAAGAATGTCACGACTAAGGGATGTCTGGATATGTGTCAGACATACCAATACTTAAGAAGGAAAAGTAGAGAAAGGAAAGGGGCTATTTTTCATTTGATTCTTTTATTGGGTTTGATTGAAATCCATTTCTCTCTCTGAAATTATGGTTAACGAGTCCTCCTGCGTGAAAACTCCACGAGTATTCAGTTGTGATTATTTTAACAAATTCTGATATTGAAGTTGCTGTCGCCTTGCAGTAATTGTAGTATATCTTGATTTTGATGTTTCAGCTTATTGATGGTTTATAATGGGGTTAATTTGGCAGTGTCTACGTTAATAGCTAGTTAGTTAGTTAGAGGGGATTAGTTAATTAGTGGGAGAGGATATAGATAAGGGAGATTAAGAGTAGAGATGATTGTTCAGAATTATAGCTTTGTAATAACTGAGCAAAGGCTTAGTTGGAAAAGGGGTAACCCTTTGGGAAGGGGAAACCCTTGGATTAGAATCCTATCTCCTTTTACTGTTCTGTTTTCATTCATTCAATAGAAGTGTCCATTTAAGTTTTTTATTTCTACCAGATTTGTAGTTCTGTTTCTTGGGTTCCTAACAATTGGTCCGACCTGCCGAATCCCCCGATCGGAGAGATGAAGACCCACGGGACCAGCGATCATTAAGTTCGGTTGTCGGAGATCAAGAAGTGTGTAAAGGAAATTAAAGGGCTCAAGCAACTTCTGCGACGATTGATGCAGAAGCTAAGGTGTGATCTTGAGGATGAAGGGGCAAATCAACAGCTGATGCAGACCCAAGACCCACCAGGCTCCCAAGGCCCACTAAGGTCTATGTGAGGAAACACAAAAGGTGCAATGCACCTGATCAAATGGAGGAGAGAGGACAATGTAACTAACTGCCTAGTTGGCAGGGGGATGGGGAGTGTGGTGTGCTGGTGTAATGTGAGAGAGAGTATAAGCATGGGGAAAGGGGTGAATATACGTTTAGACTGGGATTGGGCTGGAACTTGGGAGGGACTAGGCACTCCAATTTGCGTAGGCTATCTTTCTCTTTTGCTCTATAATTGCTTCCTCTTTTCCATATCCAAGCACTGTTATCATCTTGATATAGGCTTGTGACATCGATAATACAATGTATTCCTTTCTATTTTCCCTGTTAATTCTTGATACCGATCAACAACCAACCGGAGAAAACGCAGCATAATATTTGACCCACGGGATTGAGAAAAAATTGAAGGGTAAGGGTTCTGAGTGTGGCAATAAAGATTCACAATCTTGGGCAAAGAGTCTTGAAGGGATTGGAGAGGTTAAGCGGATGCTTGGTCTGTGGATGGAAAAACAAGGAATTGATTATGAGGAAGAAGAGGCGGAGGTGCAACTTGCATTGTCCCCCAATTGGACAAGCAATGCGAGGAAAATTCTGATGGAGAGGGTTTTGAGTTTGGCAATGAAGAACACCATGTTTGGGCAAAGAAGGATGAATTGCCCAATTTCAATGGCAGTGACTAGGGGTGGGAATAGGCTAGGCCGAGCTAGGCCCTGACATAAACAAGCCTGACTTGTGTTCAAATTTCAAGGCCCAAGCCTGTCCTATTAGCCTGATATAGGATAATTTTTAAGGCCTGGTCTGGCCTACTTCAAAGCTTGGCCTGACCTGGAAGGCTATTCAAAGGCCTACTTTTCAACAAGGTCTTTAAATATGTCTCCACTTATAAATAAGTTATATGCTTTCACTTGTAAATGGACTTGTAAGTCTCTAATGATAAAAAAGTCGGTAGGTCTATACTGATAAATAGGTCACTAGGTCTTCACAAATAGATAAACAAGTAGGTCTTTACATTATATTATATTATTATAATATATTAAATCATATTTTTATATATATATATATATATATATATATGTACACACACACACACGTGTGTTAAATAGGCCGACCTGATAGGCCTAGTAAGCTTTTTATAAAGCCTTTAGCCTGGCCTCTTTAGCTATATAGAGTTTTTAAAAAGTCTTTGACCTGACCTTTTTGTTAAATAGGTTAGGCCGGAATAGGCCTTAAATAGGTTAGGCCATAGGCCCCTGACGAGTGGTCTGGTCTATTCCCACCCCTAGTAGTGACCCATTGGGTTGGATGCTGGAAAAACAAGAAATAAGACTGGAACCAGATTTGCCATCGGAAAAGGTGTCAGATAACAAGAAACAAAATCAGGACCAGAAACAGAGGATGACCTGCTAGTGAAGGAGAGCAAGGTGGAAGTCGAAGGTGGAGAAGCAGCAGCCGTTCATTGTTTCTAGAACTCAGATCGGGTTGAGTGGACGGTGGAAGAACTCCAACAAGAGCTTGTCTCAATGAAACAGAATCCATCAGTCATGCTTGTATCTTGTTGTTGATGTAAGGGTTGAGATGGAGAAAGGTCTGCATACAGTGGTCGATGAGCAGAAACCCCAATCGTCATGGTGATGTCTCGATGTCGACACACGAGCTGAGATGCAAACAGCACTATATATGATAGTGGAGCATGGGCAAAAGCACCCTTTGATGGCCATAATGCTATGGGTCTGGGAAAACACTATTGAAGGACATAGAAATAATTTGGACTAAAGGATTTGTGAAATGCTTAAGTGTATTTGCACTTCGCTGATCTACTATTTATATACATTCTTAAGAGTAAATACTATTTACATTTACAAGGAGATTAATAATATTTCTACTTCCTAGGTGCATGTATAACATTCCCTAGATGCATGACTAACCATATACATGAATTTGAATATAATTGCTACAACTCCCAATATTAATGCTACTAATTCCAACACTCCCCCTCAAGCTGGAGCATACAAATCAAATGCTCCAAGCTTGGAACAAATATATTGAATTCTTGGCCCCCTTAAAGACTTTGTGAAAATGTCTGCTAGTTGGTCTTTAGAACTAACAGATTCAGTGATAACTTCCTTAGAAAGAACTTTCGCTCGAACAAAATGACAATCAATCTCAATATGTTTAGTTCTTTCATGAAACACTGGATTAGAAGCTATGTGAAGAGCTGCCTGATTATCATAACATAGTTTCATCTGTTTGGTGTCTCCGAACTTCAACTCCTGTAGAAGTTGTTTAATCCAAATGAGTTCACAAGTGGCTGTGGCCATAGCTCTATATTCCGCTTCTACGCTCGACCGTGCAACAACATTTTGCTTTTTGCTCTTCCAAGAGACAGCATTCCCTCCAATAGAAACACAATACCCTGAAGTGGAACGTCTGTCAATTGGTGATCCTGCCCAATCTGCATCACAATATCCAACTATTTGAGTGTTTCTTTTGTCTTCATAGACTAGCCCTTGTCCCGGTGATTTTTTAATATACCTCAGCATTCGTATCACTGCATCCCAATGGTCAGTATGAGGAGATTGCATGAACTGACTTACTAATCCAACTGCAAAGGAAATGTCTGGTCTAGTAATAGTGAGGTAGATAAGTTTTCCAACCATTCTACGATACCTTTCCGGATCTGAATAAGGCTCCCCCTGACTAGGTAGTAATTTTTGATTTGGATCCATAGAGCTATCAATGGGCCTACAAGCCAACATACCGGTTTCTTTAAGTATGTCTAGGGCATACTTTCTTTGTGAGATTGTGATTCCATTACTTGATTGAGCAACTTCAATGCCAAGGAAATATTTTAACTTTCTCAAATCCTTGGTTTGAAAATGGCTGAAGAGATGTTCCTTAAGTTAAGAGATTCTTTCATGATCATCTCCTGTGATGACTATATCATCCACATAAACCACCAAGTAAACACATTTATTCGAAGAAGTATGACAATAGAAGACTGAATGATCCGCTTCACTCCGTTTTAGTCCAAAAGCCTGTACAACAGAACTGAATTTCCCAAACCAAGCTCCTGGAGATTGTTTAAGTCCATAGAGAGATCGTCGTAGTTTGCAAACCAACCCAGACTGTTGCTCCATGTAAATCTCTTCTTCGAGTTCTCCATGAAGAAATGCATTTTTGATGTCCAGTTGATATAATGGCCAATGACAGATGGCAGCCATGGCAAGAAACAATCAAACAGAAGTAATTTTTGCCACCGGGGAAAAGGTATCTCCATAGTCCAGACCATAAATCTATGTATAACCTTTGGCCACGAGACGAGCTTTGAGGTGATCAATTTGGCCGTCTGGGCCAACTTTAATAGCATACACCCAACAACAACCAACAGGTTTCTTGCCAGACGGAAGTGGAACCAACTCCCAAGTACCACTGTGCTCAAGTGCCTGCATTTCATCAATCATCCTGCATGAGCAAGTGCCTCATGAACATGTTTAGGAATGGAAACAGAAGATAAGGTTGACACAAAAGAATAATAAGAGGGAGAAAGACGATGATAACTTAAAAAGTTATAAATAGGATGAGGATTCCGGGTTGACCGAGTAGCTTTTCGAAGAGCAATGGGTAAACCAAGATTTTCTTCGGGAAGGTCCGTGATAGGAGTGGTGGTTGGGGTAGGACATGATTCATCGTGTCTTTCAGGGTCCTCCAATGTTGTATTAGGAGCTTGCGGACGACGCCGATATATGTGAGAGGCGCCTGAGATGGTTCTGGTTAATTACTAGGAGCAACTTCGGTGGAACCCATAGGAGAGATTGGTTCCTCCAGACAAGGAGATAGATCAAGTAAGGGAACTGGAAATACCTCATGAACAGCTTTAGACTCGACCATGGAGGAGGAGAAATATAGAGTGTCCTCAAAGAACGTCACATCTGCTGATACATAGTAACGATTGTGGATTGGAGAGTGACATCGGTATCCTTTTTGCAATCTAGAATATCCCTTGAAAACATATTTGATGGCTCGAGCAGACAACTTGTCTAAACCTGGAGAAAGATCATGAACAAAACAAACACATCCAAAAACACGAGGAGCAACATGAAACAAAGGTTCTTTAGGAAATAAGATTGAGTGAGGAACTTTATTATTAAGGGAGGAAGAAGGCATTCAATTTATCAAAAAACAAGCAGTTAAAACTGCATTATCCCAATGACGGACAAGTACATTTGCATGAAGTAATAATGTCCGAGCAGTGTCAACAAGGTGTCTATTCTTCCTTTCTGCTATTCCATTCTGTTGGGGGGTATGAGGACAAGTAGATTGATGAAGAATACCCTGTGAAGACAAAAATGAAGAAAGATGGAAGAAAAGTATTCTTTTGCATTGTCACTTCTAAGAACCTTAATCGTCTTGCCAAATTGAGTTTTAATTTCTTTGAGAAAAGAAGTGAAGATGGAAAATAATTCAGATCGTTCTTTCATTAGAAAAACCCAAGTACATCGAGAAAACTCATCAATAAAAGTGACAAAATATCTAAAACCCATTGATGACACACGACTTGGATCCCATATATCAGAATGAATAGCAGAAAAAGGTGAATCAATACGACTTTCAATCTGCCTAGGAAAAGAAGAACAAACATGCTTTCCTAATTGACATGACTCACAGGTGAGAGTTTTTATTTTGTCAAGACTAGGAACCATTTGCTTTAATTTAAATAAGCTTGGATGTCCCAAACGTTCATGAAGAAGATTTGGTGAGTCTGCAACAATACAAGCCAAAGAAGGAGTTGATTGGAGGTAGTAAAGACCACGTGATTCATGTCCTCTACCAATCATCCGACCCGTACCACGTTCCTGTATAACAAAAGAATCAACATTAAAGGTCGCTGAACAATTAAGGGAATGAGTAAGCTGACTAAGAGATATTAAATTAAAAGGACAACCAGGTATAAACAAAACAGAGTTTAAGGACTTGGTAGAAGTAGGTGAGACATGGCCGATTCCTTTGGCTGCAACTTTAGAACCATCCGCCAAAGTAATGAAATGAGGGAATTTAGGTGGAGAAATAGAGGAAAATAAAGAACTATTACCAGCAATATGATCAGAGGCACTTGAATCAATTATCCATGAATTTTGATTACCAGAATGAGAGATGCAGGCGGTAGAGTTATGAGCACTAGTAGCAGTGGAGGATTGGGGTTGCTTGGCTGCTTTCAGTTGGAGATAGTCTTGATAATCTTCTTCTGAAAATTTTATCTTTGCTTTTTCAGACTTACAGAGATTCACAGATTTTCCGGGAAATCCATGAAGAGAGTAACAAGTATCTTGAGTATGACCCATTCTTTTGCAATATGAACATTGAAGACGGCCACCTCTTCCACCACGCCCTCCACGATCCCCTCGTCCTCCCCGGTTAGACACCATTGCATAAGATTCAATAGTCTCATTTGAATTCCCACTTGTTTTTGGGGAAGGAACTCGAAGGAGTCGAGTGACCAAATTCTCCATTGAGGGAATTTCTTGGCCAGTCAGAATCTGATCACGAACATGCTCAAAATCCGGATGCATTCCCCGGAGAACCAGCACCATGTACAAATTATCGAGCTTAGTTTTCATACCTTCAAGAGTGTCGGATTCTAGAGACATTTTTAACGTCTCAACTGCGGCTTGAGCCTTAGAAACATACGAGATCATGTCATGATCGGACTGTTTGAGAGTGGCCAACTTTTGTGCAGCATCATACAACTGTTGAATGTCATTAGCAAAGACATCATGAGCCTTTTTCCAGAAAGTATTACAATTTTTGAAGGCTCTAAAGTTTGTTAGGATGCTAGGTTCAACAGATTGCCACAACAAAGCACAAAGTTGATAATCAAGTTTCTTCCACTGATCCTTTTTGTCTTCTGAAATCTTATCCAATGATTTCTCCAAATGTTCATGATATCCTTGACCAAGAAACCACAGTTCCACGGAGGCAGACCATGCTAAATAATTCTTACCATTTAGCTTCTCCGAAGTGATTGTTGGAGTTCCAGAAATAGAGAAAGCCGGACCACCATTTGCTGTCTTCTCAGAGGTCATCTTAACAGCTGAAAAGTAAAGGAACACAAAGCAAACAACAGTAACAGGACAGTGACAAGAACAAAAAACGAAGGAGACTAAGAGACCCACTTCTCTTAACAACCAAAAAGGTGGATTTTGACCAGCTAGAACAACAGAGAACAGTGTTGCGAACGGTTCTGGGCGATCGCGGCGATTTTCCGGCGTCGGGAAGGTGGCGCGTGAGGTACACGTGCCAACAAGGTGAAGAGCGTGCGGCGGCCCGTGAGGGCGCGTGAGCTGTTTTCCGGCGACGAAAATTCGGGATATGGCCGGTCGGTGACTTCTGGTAGGATTTCCGGCGACGGTGGACAGTGGGTAGCCGGCGACAGTGACTTTAGGCTTGAATAGTGGCTGTTTGGGTAAACTAGGAGAGAGAGTTCTACTGGACCAGAGGCAGAACCTTCAAGAAGAGGATAAACCTGCTCTTGATACCATATTGAAGGATATAGAAATAATTTGGACTAAAGGATTTGTGAAATGCTTAAGTGTATTTGCACTCCGCTGATCTACTATTTATATACACTCTTAAGAGTAAATACAATTTTCATTTACAAGGAGATTAATAATATTTCTACTTCCTAGGTGCATGTTTAACATTCCCTAGATGCATGACTAACCATGTACATGAATTTGAATATAATTGCTACAACTCCCAATATTAATGCTACTAATTCCAACACTCCCCCTCAAGCTGGAGCATACAAATCAAATGCTCCAAGCTTGGAACAAATATATTGAATTCTTAGCCCCCTTAAAGACTTTGTGAAAATGTCTGCTAGTTGGTCTTTAGGAGGAGCATCCTTTCTCTTTTTACTGTTCTGTTTTCATTCATTCAATAGAAGTGTCCATTTCATTTGTTTGTTTATATCAGATTTGTAGTTCTGTTTCTTGGGTTCCTAACAGTCTATGGCTAATTTTATTCTTCATCAGATTTCTTGACCCTAGAAAGAAATCAGATCAGAGTTTTGTTACTTTTATTTCCTTGCAGCATCAATGGTAACATGATTGAATGCTACTTTACCCTTTTGTGTTGGGTTGGCTATCAGTCTTTATGTTGAGTTTTGTTAATTAAATTAGTGGAGCTGCTATGGATAAGTGAGATATGCAACACGCAATGTAATTTTGTTTTTTAGGCTTCTGTGTGTGTGTGTGTAATTGGATTGTTTAGTTGATTTGATCCAATCTCTGTCATAACAAATATTAAGCTCACCCTGCTTGAATATTGCAGAAATTATGGCTTGCTGGATTTTCAAGGGGCATACAGGAAATGCACAGAAAGGCATCTTTGGTCCTTGAAGATGCAGTTAGAAACATTTACACTGTTGTTGCATTTTGTGCTGGTAATAAGGTAATGGAGCTCTATAGGCTGCAGTTAAATAAAATATTTAAGCAGAGCTTTCTTCATGGAATGGCAATTGGTTTTGCATTTGGCTTTTCTCAGTTTCTTCTTTTTGCTTGTAATGCCCTTCTACTCTGGTACACTGCGATATGTATAAAAAATGGTTATATGGATCCACCTACTGCAGTCAAGGAGTACATGGTTTTCTCATTTGCAACATTTGCACTTGTGGAGCCGTTTGGATTGGCTCCTTACATACTTAAACGACGAAAATCTCTCATATCAGTGTTTGAAATTATAGATCGTGTGCCTAAAATTGATCCTGATGAAAGCTCAGCATTGAAGCCACCCAATGTATATGGAAGCATTGAGTTAAAGAATGTTGATTTTTGTTACCCATCTCGTCCAGAAGTGTTGGTATTGAGCAATTTTAGTCTCAAAGTCAGTGGGGGACAAACAGTTGCTATTGTGGGAGTTTCAGGGTCAGGAAAGAGCACTATAATATCTTTGCTTGAGAGATTTTATGATCCAGTTGCTGGCCAAGTTTTACTAGATGGGAGGGATTTAAAGCTCTATAACTTGAGATGGTTGAGGAGTCACCTGGGTCTGGTTCAGCAAGAACCTATTATCTTCTCAACAACCATAAGGGAAAACATTATATATGCAAGGCATAATGCCAGTGAAGCTGAGATGAAAGAGGCTGCAAGAATAGCAAATGCTCATCATTTCATTAGCAGCTTGCCTCATGGTTATGACACTCATGTTGGGATGAGAGGTGTTGACTTAACCCCAGGACAGAAACAGAGAATTGCAATTGCGAGGGTAGTGCTAAAAAATGCTCCTATCCTGTTGTTGGATGAAGCAAGTTCATCGATTGAATCTGAGTCGAGCCGAGTGGTGCAAGAGGCTCTAGACACACTAATAATGGGAAACAAGACCACTATTTTAATAGCGCATAGGGCTGCAATGATGAGGCATGTAGACAATATTGTAGTGCTTAATGGAGGACGGATAGTGGAGGAGGGGACTCAGGATTCATTGGTGGCAAAGAATGGTCTGTATGTCCGATTGATGCAACCTCATTTTGCTAAGGGTATGCGTCAGCATCGGCTTATTTAGGATGGGAGTATGTGATATGAGTAATTGCTACTGATGTTGGCTCACGAGCATAGTTTCAATCTCTGCTTGAGTTGAATAACTTCTGCACCTGATGGATTTTTCCAAGAATGTCAGGTGGAGATTGTGGGTGGCAATGGGAAGTTGGTTTGCGGATTTGGGCTGGATTCTTTTGGAGGCAAGCAGCTTATACTGATGGTGTGTTGTATCCATGGTATTGATTCGTTTCTCAAGAGAGGGTGGAATCTACACTAATTCTGCTGAGGTGACTCTTTTATCGGACTTCTTTTTCACTCTCCTAACTCAAGCGTGGATGATGAACTTATTCATAACTGTAATTTTGTTTTTTCAATTTGTGAAAATTGTAGAAAATTTAGTTGAAGAGTTGTAACCTCTGTATATATATATAGCGATAGTTTGGAAGGCATTCCTTTTGCTGCTTGAATCCCATGAGTGTTTTTCTTCTATATAATGAATGCAAATCTTCAGGTGTATTTTGCCAAAGAATCTTGACTACATTCTTATAGTCTTTTACCAACAGTCGTTCTTTCAATTTTGTTTCAACTCTTGTATAAACAGACAATTCAGAGCACTACATGTCCCATCTAGACATGGTACGGGAGCTTTATAGAGAGCATTTCATGACGTGCTTCGCTTCTTATACTTATTTGAGTCGGGTAAAGCAGGTGCCGTAGAACATGTCTTCGGTTTTACATTATGTGAGAAGGCTGTACCGAGTTCTGTACAAACAAATCTGAGCTCTCTTTAATTACATCGTTTTAATTAATAGCTAGTGGCTCCCTCGCAAAATTTAGTCAAGGTCCGTCATTGCTTGTAAAAGAATATTAGAGTCCGTTTGTTTAGATTTGAAAAAAAAATGATTCTAAGATTTTAAAATAGTGATTTTGCAACAAAAAAAAAAATGTATTTTTTTATAAGATGAAAAGTATAGTTTGTCATAAAAGCTAAATTTTAACTTTTTTTAACTTCTCCTTTTTAATAAAAGTTCAACCAAACAAGCACCCTCTTTTTTCACTTCATGGAATTCTTAAATGGATCCCACATTTACACATAATTTATTTTTACTTTTTACAACTTAAGCACCTCATCTCTCCAATCCTGCAACTTCCAAAAAGTTCTTAAATGGACTCCGCCAATCTCACATCCTTACATTTCATCAATAATTTATTTATTACGTCATAATTATTTGATTTATCAAATAATAAAATTATAAATATTAAAGAATTAATTTATAATGTTTTTTTATTAAATAAAAATTTGAAAATTAAAATTATGAAATTTTTAATAAAAATTAAAACATAAGATGAAATTTAAAATGATTAAATTACAAATCACGAAAATACAAAATCAAAACATTAAAATATTAAAATGATGAAATTACATAATTACATAATTAAAACAAAATGCAATTTTGCTGATTATTGCACCCAAAACGTTCCCAAATATGCTCCACAAGGTCCACTTGAAGTTGGTGATGATTTTGCCTATCACGCACAAGTCTTCGCCTTTGTAGGTATGATGCAAGATGTGGATGATAATCGTTACGAACGTAATCTGTTGAGACATCATTGTTGGGATAATCATAAGAATAATCAAAATGATCATCACATGTGTGTCGTTTGTCTTTCACAATCATGTCATGCAAAATGATGCATGCATATAATATATGCTTGATTGTATCCATGTGCCAAACACGTACGGGATCACGTACAATCGCAAACCGAGATTGAAGCACTCCAAACGCATGCTCCACATCTTCTCTTGCTCCTTCTTGATGTTGGGCAAACAATTTTCTTTTATCTCCTTGCGGCATTGGGATGCTCTTGACAAACGTAGCCCATTCTGGATAAATTCCATCTGCTAGATAGTACCCCATGTCATCTTGGGTTCTATTTACTGTATATTGCACCGTGGGGGCTCATCCCTCCAAAACGTCATTAAACACATCTGATTGGTTTAGAATGTTGATGTCGTTGTTTGAACCCACAGCACCATAAAATGCATGCCAAATCCATAAGTCTTGTGACGCCATTGCTTCGAGCATAATTGTGGGTTTCCCATGATCACCGAGAGTAAATTGACATTTCCATGCTACCGGACAATTTTTCTGTTCCCTATGCATACAATCAATACTATCTAACATACCTGGAAAACCTCGTGCCTCCCCTATTTGCAATATACGTTCAATGTCCGCGATTCTCATTGTAACCATCTCTAATTCTTGACCAAAAGGAATCTGCTTTTTGGTTTAACCCCACAACTGCATCCTTGGGAACATTTAGCCATGATTGGATAAGAACTTTATCTTCCTCTGGGGTGAACCTCGCTCTTTGTTTTTTTTGAGTTGGCTGATCTTCTTCTTCATCGAGCGTAATATTATCCAACCTGATTTACGTGGAAAACAGTGGAGTTTGAGATTCTTCTTCACATGATTTCACGCCAGTGGTACCCATTGAAGTCCCATGATCCATGGTGGGAAATTGAAATGGAAATGGGGGCGTAGGAAATTGCAATTGCCCATATTTGGGTTTGGTTGTGGGTTTCATAACGGTGGAGGATTTGAAAAATTTGGATTAGTGGGAGGTTGATAATTTTGCCAGAAATTTAAAAAGGAATTGGCATTGGCTTGGTTTGGATCCATTTTATAAAAACAAATAAAATTGGAAGTTGAGGATTTGAGAGTATGTAAATAAAATTTTTTTGGATGAGATAGAACATTGAGAGAATATATAAGTAAAAAAATAGAGAAGAAATTTTGAGAAACTATATGAGAATGAATGAGAGAAATTTGATAGGTTTGGTCGTGTAAAAAACAATGAATGTTGATCACATATTTATAGAGAAATTGATATTTAAAAAAAAAAAAAGGACCAACGGTCCAAAATATAGCCGTTGAAATATAGCTGTTCAACGGCTATTTTCTTTGCAAAGTTCCACAAACACCGATGCTTGTGTAAGCACCCCTCAAATTTGAGGTGCTTATTAAGATCTTTCTGCATTGCTTCATTCTTATTAAGAAGCGGTTCTTAATAGGTAAGCACCGCAAAAAGTTCCCCGATGCAAATGCTCTTAGAAGCATGTGGGTGTCTGACAATGAAACGTTTTCCCCCTTGTTTTTATTTCCAAGTTATCTTTTGGTCCACTATTTATTTTCAAGTTAGGGTGTGTTTGGATTGCAAAATTGAGTTTTGATGAACTGATTTTTGATTAAAAGTGAGTTTGTAGTAACTGACTTATATTTCGATACTTTATTATTAAAAGTAGTTTTAGTAGAATAAATGTTGTTTGGATTATGTTATTCAAACTGACTTTTTGATGTGTAGTTATCAAATGTCCTTCAACTTTTAAACATTTATGAGATGTGATTATTTTTTATGGGTGGTATTTTAAGATTAGTAGTTGAAAAACTGGTGGTACTGTAAGAGTAGTAGCTGAAAAACTCAAATTGAGTTTTGGCAAATGGAGAAGTAAATTTTTTTTACTTCTTCCCCAATCAAGGTTTGAATCTCAAACTCAGTTATAGTCAACGGACTTTTGGAGATGCCAAATATCTTTAAAAAAATTAAAACTGGATTTAGAACGTCCACACTAAGTTTTGGGGGTCCTTAAACAATATCCCAAAGATACAGAAATACCTTTAAATATGTATATCTATATCACATGTATAAAAATCTATTTCTGTAATTTCATATATATATATATATCCGCATATTTCGACCTTTAATAGTAATACGTTCTTAAATGTGATGCCCCCGAAAAGGATGTTACAGAAATTATATATATATATATATATATATATAAAATAAATAATAGGGTTTCAAAATTTCTTTTCATAATACTAGTTGATCAAACTTAAAGTCGAGTATACAACAACTATAGATGCCTCTGCACCTTCCTTAAGAATCATAACCAGATATAAACTAGGACAAAAAAGAGACTGGCCAAACGAAACAAACAACTCTACACAAGGGACAGATAAGCCCAACGCCAAGCCAAACCGTAGCCTCCATTATCAAACAACTGTCCCACCAGATGAAGAGCAGTCCTCCTGACAAAAAGCGATGGTCTTCCACGATGTCCACGTAAAATCAGGGTCACTGGTCCAAAACACGTCCGACGATACGGATCATCACAAGTTACCCAAGACGTTGGCCCCTCATGCATGATCACGATGACATGCACGATACCTCTAAATCTATCGTTGACATCCTCGTCTAAAGAAAGCACAGACAAGAAAAACGAAGAACCAAAGTAACGAGGTGAGTTTCCCGTGTCAAACAACTTACGATAGCTAAAAACTGCGAGACTCTCAAGTATGACTCAACATATAAGCATGTTATCAAAACATAACAAATAATCTTACACAACAGCAGTAAACAGTTATCACCAGTCTAGTATCAATGAAATAATGATATGATGCAATCAAGACATGCGACCTATACCACTACAGTGCAATCCAAACATGCTATTGATGAGACTAGACCTCTACTCTGGAGATAAAATAACATTCGAAACGAGTGGTAAGTAGTACATGTTTCACTATGTCAGCCTTGGGCATATAAGTGCGTACAACATTCGTAGTCACATGTGAACTTAGGGTGCTTGTGTAAACACTCTACAAATCGTGATTGGGTAGCATCTAGTCGCAGATGTTAGTGTAGTGCACGGAATGCCACGACTGGGAAGAATCACCAACTGGCCATAAGTGGACTTTCCAACCCTAACATCGCCAAGACCATTTAAGATTGTCACTAAGCAATCCGCACAAAGTGTAAGTTTAACTTCCTAGGCTCAACAGCCTTACTGACAATATCATCCACAATGGCTAACCTAACTAGGCGTGGGTGTTGATATTTATCCACCGGATAAATTTCAGGATTTCCTTCGGAAATCAACTGCCATTCCAGAGGCAAGGTTGATAGTAAAAAACTATTGGGAATCACCCCTCTTTGGACCATCAATGTTTCAAACGATTTAGTGCATTATGAAGATTGGTCTGCACTACACCAATCATTAGAAATCTTTGGATCCTTCCCGAAACGCAATTACTTTTCGGGCAAGCAATTCTTAGAATACTCTTGGTAATTAAGTCTTATGGATCCTTGGATGATAAAATCATCTAGGATATGAAGATATAGTCTTGTTCCACTATATTTCACACTTAAATATTCTTTATCTTTTAACTCTAAGTCCCAACCTTAAAATTAGGTTTTTGAGGTAAACATTTATTTTGAGTGTAAAATCCTTTTACTTGTAAACCAAATATTTAAATCCTTTCTTTGGTAAATAATCGCCCTAAGTACCTTAGTACTAGGAGTTTTGAAATTGAATTCCTTCCTTAAGGTAAAAGAAGAGTTTTAAAGGTTTAACTCCTTTTTTCATAACTCTTAAAACTCCAAATGATAGAACTTTTGTGGGCCAACAACTGTCAACCATTGAATGTCACGTGAAAACTTAAGAAAAAGTCTTTCATTTAAGTGAAGTCATTCAAAGGTTAAACCATGGTGCCACCTTTAATTCATTTGGGTTTTGAAATCCATTTTTGTAACTTGTAAAGCCACTAAATAACATTTAGAGCCATACTTCACTCTAAGTTCTACACTTATCAAAATCATTTGAATCTAATTAATTTGTGACTCAATTGAAGTCAATTAATTAGCAAACTAAGTATAGAAAATATTTTCTTATCCAAAATGAACTTAGAACCTGAATTGGTGTACACATCCTTTGGGATGGTTTTGGTTCATGGAGACTTACACTAATTGATTTCCAAACACCATTTTAACTTAACAATTGCCTTGATTGAAAATCAAAATTTTTTCCAAGTGAGACATCTAAATAAAACCGTACCTACTTGCTCACTTAGTGTAATTTTTGGTCCAAAGTTTTTCTTGGATTAATCACTTAATTACATAATGTCAAATACCTAAACCACATTAGAATTCAAAAAACGAAAATCCTTCCCCTTTGAACCCTAGTTGGCCGAACATACTACAAGGAAAAGGTGGGGTTTTTCTTCACCAAATCCTTCCATTCCAAGCATGATTATATGAATAAATATGATGAGCAACAATATAACATCAAATATTCATCATCATCAACAAAAATCCATACTTTGACCCAACATCAAAGTCATGGTATTTCCTCCAAGAAAACATTTTTCATCATGTAAATATCATAATAAACATAATAACACAAAGCGTAAATTATTACCAGTCATATAACACCATAAACAACCAAACAAAGAATAGAATGCCCTTAACAATTAGGGACTTTTAACAACAAGGCACATCAACAACCATCATAAGGGTCTAATAAGGGAAACACCCTCATTACCTTAGGTAGATTTTTCTTACTTGCTCCTTGAAGAGAAAAGACTTGAAATGAGTTTTCTAGCAAGAAAACACAACATTTTAGTATGATATCATAATCGAAAATCACTTGCTACAGAGGTGATTATTTTTGAACTCTGAAAAGAGAAATGGAAAGGAGAAGATGTTCATGACAACTTACCCTTGAAAACTTAGTGAAAATGATGAAGTTGTGAAGCTTTGATCTTCAAGAAAACAAGCTCCAATGGAGAAACTTCCTTCACCAAAGTTGCTTAGAATGATGAGAGGAATACAAGTATGTAATTTATTTGGTGAGAAAAATGCTTGGCATGCTTCTACAAGCCATGGCCGAAGCTTGGAGTTAGAGAGAAGGAGGAGAGTTTGAAATTGTGCTAAATTAGAGAGATAAGTGTTTTGTGTAGATGAAGATTGGTTTAGTGTGTAAATGAGAGATTTTGTGGGTGTAGGAGAAGAGAGGGATGACTATGCTTGGATAAATGGGAGGAAGTGAGTGATTTGAGTTTATGTGAGGAAAAGGAGACATAAAGTGACATATTACACTAAATAGTAAAGGTTCAAAAAGGAGATAGAACCATAAAAGGTAAGGATGAAGATATTTTGTAATTAAGATATGATAGTTAGTAGTATATTTGTATCTTGATTACACAAGAAGAGAATTAAAAGATTTCAAGTGTAATATTACACTGTAAAAATCGTGTAGTGTAGGTTAAGTTGGAGTAAAGGCTTTTGATTTAAAGTTTACATGTTACTTCAAATGGTAAGAGATGAAAATTGGCTTAGAACCACTTTGGGTAAGGATGAAATGGTTTAGTAATTAATAGGAAAATAATCCATTGGTCAAAAGATGGAAAGATGTGATTTGAAGAAAATGTGATAGACATTTGACATAAAGTTGACATCTTACTACTTTTGGTAAGGTCTCAAAAGTGGTTTATACCATAATGGTACGATTTAGATATTTTGGAATTAAAAGATGCTAGTGATATTTTGATAGAGCAATTTAGTCATAGATCATACCCGATAATGGTCCCAAATAAAATTCGATCCCGAAGTAAAAACCCGAAACCTAATTTTCCCGATAATGCTTAACCGACTTACCCTCGAAACAACAAGATAGAACTCAAACAATAAATTATGAATTAAAGTTGGATTTTGAATTCATTTCCAGATCTACAACTTCCAATTATAAGATTAAATTAGCCGAATTATATTATCAGTCAATTTATTAACACACAGTTAAAAAGACAGATATATGATTTTTGAGTTGTTACAATTTCATTATAGAAATACGTTTAATCCATGAATAGACTTTTTAGCATTAAGAAGAATTGAATGGTGTATTTGGATGTTCCATCTTAAATAAGTTGCTTCGTCCTATACATTTTTTTTTTCTTTTTTACATTGGTCCTATGAGTTTTATTTTTTTCGAATAGATACTATACGTTATGTTTCGTTGGCACGTTAGTCCTTTCCGTCAATCCGTACATGACGATGCCAGTTTCAGGACTGACATGGAAGATAGAACATAACTTATAGGACCAAAATGAGAAGCAATGAAACTGAACATACGTTTTATTTTATTTTTCATTTTGGTCTTATACGTTATATTCTGTCTTCCATATTAGTCATTTCCATCAATTCCTTCTTGACAATGTCAGTTTTAGGACTAACGTGGTGATGAAATATAACGTATAAGACCAAAATGCAAAAAATAAAACATATAGGACGAAAGTGAAAAATAAAAAAGCGTACAAGACCAATCATCCTATTTTACCCAATGTTATTTTTACAACAATGTTTTTTTCAAAATTTATTTTTTAGGTTGACTAGTTGAATGATGTTTAAGAAGAAAACTATTGACTCATTTTATATCTACATGAGGAGGGATCCGTTTACACTAGTGTAAGTCATTTTTCACTTACACTTACTCGCACTCGTTGATTTTATTTTTATCCAACGTTGAATATGATTTTAACTTTAGTAATGTTTACACCGTTGGATGAAAATAAAGGGTGCGTTTGGGTACACAGCTTAATTAAGCGCTTATTCAATAAGCTCTTTTCAAATAAGCTAAAAACAGATTATTTTCATAAGTTTCTCTGACAAGCTTATGGAAATAAGCTAAAAAAAGCTTATGGAAAGACCTAAACTATTTTCATAAACTATTTGCATAAGTTTATTTCTATAAGTTATTCTCATAAGCTCGCTATAAGTTCTTCCAAACACACCCAAAATCAACGACTTAGAGTGAGTGTAAGTGAAAAATAACATACACTGAGCGTCAACGCGTCCTCTCTTCCTCTCCTTCACGGCTTGCGATCAAACTCATTGGTTTAAAAGTTTTCTTTGGTTAAAGTATTTACCAAGCAGATGCCATCTTTTGTGTTCCGTGCTATTTATTTTCTAAACGATCAAATCAATTCGCCCTTGTGTATATATAAGGAGAGATTATTTTAGTCAAATACATACTTACACCCATGAATAACTTTATATTAGATAAGTTTATTACAAAACAAATAGTTGAATTGAAAACTCCATCGTATAGATCATATATATATAAAATTTCACATCAACCCGAAATTGTCTACTATTTCATTGATATATATCAAGCTTAATGTAATATATGAAAATAAGAATTACTTGATTACTTTTTTATTAAAGTTCAAAATTTTCAAAATTTGTTACAAATGATGTAAATGATAGATAATTATAATTATAATTCAATGATTGGATGGATAATAATTATATTATATAAAAACCTAACGAAACCTATCTTTTTCATGGTTCCACCTTTACATTATCAAACTCACATCAAGTATTGCACTCAGGCATTCAAATGTTAGGCTTACCGTGAATTTCGCTGCTCACGGTGTTTAGTGACCGGAAATATAGCACAAACATCAAGCAATGCCTTTTGTATGAATCCTTCCCATTTCAGCTGAAGCTACATCACATCACAGCCACATACATTGCATAACTATGACCAAGTCACCTACAAGTGGCTTCATGTAGACCCCACTCCTTAGTCCTTATAGGCTGCATGCATCCATAAATGTACACAACACAGTCTTACTGACCGTTTCCTCAGCCTTTAATTTTGATATTTAAAGACCAAACAAAGCTCTCACAGTTTTCCCTCACTTTTAACTAACCAAATCATAGGAAAGAATATTAAGAAGCACACCAACACAAGTTGTCTTCTGTTTCTTTAGGTTCTGATTCTTGAGCTAATGGCAATCTATAGAATTGCAATTGGGTCCCCTGGAGAGGCTGGCCAACCTGATGCAATTAGAGCAGCATTTGCTGAATTCTTCTCCATGTTGATTTTTGTTTTTGCTGGTGAAGGCTCTGGCATGGCTTACAGTGAGCACTGCATAATTCCTTATCACTCCAAAATATGCTTTAGAACTTCATCTTTTACACATCAAAAGTTAAATTGCAGTTTAGAATAGTTTAAAGTGTTACAGTACCCACTGTGCTTGTAATTATTGGATTTAGCTTCTTTAAATCAACTTGTGTTTAAAATGAGAAAATAAGAATATATCTATTCCAAGATCATTTAGTGGATTGGGATCTCTATGCATTTTATTAAATCAAGAAAGTAAGAGTGTATTCATCTTTGATTTGATAAAATGCATAGAGATCTCAATCCGCTAAATGATTTTAGAATAATATACTCTTATTTTCTCATTTTAAAGATAAATTCATTTTAGGTTCTGTTTGTGAGTCACATTTTGAAAGAAAAACTTATTTTTCATTTCTAAATTAAGGAAACAATAAAAATGAATAAATGGTGATTGAATGGTTATATAATCACCTATCATTTTATTCTTCATTTTATTGAAGATATCAAATATAGATTGACAATTATAGATTAGAAAGAATAAACCCTTCCTTCCCTTTCCCTCCAAAATTTGACTCACAAACATATCCTAAAATTTTGGGATTTTGGTGTGTGTTAAAGTTGACAGTTTTATTCTCCAATAAAAACACACAGCCCCCCTCCTCTAACCATGCCCTTGCTTCCAAAGTTTTAAACTGTCGTCACGTTTGCGTTGCGGCCTAATGCTGCCAATTGTGATCAATGCGATCCACAATCACGGTTTGATGTATTTGTGGCTGCTGATGCAACCGAGATGTTGTACCGCATCACGTTTTAAAACACTGCATGCACCTATAATGTGAAAGAAAAAAGAAGTGCAATAAGATACATGGTAGAAATCATTCATGTATTTAATAGTTTCATAGAGGTGTTATTTGCACAACTTTTTATAACCTATAGTACTATGCATGATAAAAAGCAAAGTTGTCGAGAATGATTGTTGACTTTATTTTCATTCTAAATACTTAATTCTGGCTACATAACTTTTCTCTAATTTTAAACAAAACTTCAAATTTCAAAATGCGGTTCATGATTTTTGTTCTATATTTTTTATGTTACGTTCTTTGGGTTAGCAGTGTGAGAGTTTTAGGATGCTAGTAAAATGACTAATTGGTTGTTATTGTGGCAGACAAACTTACCAACGGTGGACCTGCAACTCCTGCTGGTCTCATAGCTGCAGCATTATCTCATGCATTTGGGCTTTTTGTGGCTGTTTCTGTTGGGGCAAACATTTCTGGTGGTCATGTGAACCCTGCAGTCACATTTGGTGCCTTCATAGGAGGAAACATAACCTTGTTGAGAAGTATTTTGTATTGGATTGCACAGTTGCTTGGTTCAGTTGTTGCTTGCATTCTTCTCAAGTCTGCTACTGGTGGGATGGTAACCATTCTTCTTCAGCTTTAGACACTAGTAGTACTCATATTTGAAAGTAACCTTCTGCACTCAATTCATGGTTTTTTTTAAGGCCAAAAGGTATGCAAAAACATGACACTAGTGAAGACGATCCCAACAAGGTTGACATCACAATCACTATCAATCATACGTAGCATACCAAAATAATATTACAAGAATGAAAAAAATACAAAGAAAATATGGTGGACATGAAGCTTACCCATGACAGAATTATCTAAATCTATAATTAGAGAGACCAACCCTATTCCTGAAAAGGTCATCCCTAATAAAATCAAGGATCAAATCACAACAAACAAATCCACTAATAGTGGTGCCAAATGAAGCAAGTTTATCAGCGCAATTGTTACCTTCCCCCCCCCTCTCTCTCTCTCTCTCCCTCTCTCTCTCTCTCTCTCTCTCTCTATATATATATATATATATATATATTATATGAGAAACTATACACTTAATTCATGATTGAAACTCTATTTTTGTAATTTGCACAATGCAGGAAACAGCAGGTTTCTCTCTATCCTCTGGGGTGTCAGTCTGGAATGCATTAGTATTTGAAATTGTTATGACTTTTGGCTTGGTATATACAGTTTATGCCACAGCAGTAGACCCAAAGAAAGGGAATGTGGGCATTGTTGCCCCAATAGCAATTGGTTTTATTGTAGGTGCTAACATCTTAGTTGGTGGTGCTTTTGATGGTGCATCCATGAACCCAGCAGTGTCCTTTGGTCCTGCTGTGGTTAGCTGGTCATGGACTCATCACTGGGTTTATTGGGTTGGTCCATTCATTGGTGCAGCAATTGCTGCCATTATCTATGATAATATCTTCATTGGTGATGATGGTCATGAACCCCTTTCAAGCAGTGACTTCTAGAATTATTATTTTTTAAAATGAATGGAAGCTTGTCCTCTCTATATTGAGGAGTGAATAAATTATTGAAGGTTTCAACTCCTTTAGAGATGGTTAGGAATTAAAAAGATTTTGAGTATCCTATATTTTTTTTCGTAGAAATTAAGATTTCTCTCTTTGATGTAATAGAGATGAACAATTTCTAGATGTAATTTTTACTTGTTAAACTAATGAATATGTCCTTTATTAATTGAGCAGTCTTTTCTTTTTAATTTCTTCTAGTATCTCCTTTATTAATCTAATAATCTGGTCATGTTTTGGTGCGGTCAAGTTTGTGCACCAAATTGTAAAAGTGGGTTGAAACTATAAAGTATAAAGCATGTTTAGTTTGTTTTAGTTGATATGTTGTTATTTTTAAATATAAAAAATTTAGCTTATTTTTAAATTTTAAATTTTTGTGAAAGAATTCGCTAAACATCCAATTTTCTATTCTCATTTTTTAAAAATATTTTTTATCTGAGAAATGCTTTTCATCTCTTGCTTTTTTCTTTTTAATACAGTTACTTTGCTTTTAATCTATTATTTCAAATCTTTTTTCCATATTATCTTATATTTTCTTATTCAGTATACAAAAACCTATGAATTGTCAAATTAATAAATATCATCATTCATTTGATATTAACCCTATAGAAGGCCCAACCTTCCACACGATTTAATGAAATTCTAACGAAAAAGTATATGAAGGATCCAATTATAAATTTTTATGTGTTCAGGAATAAGGTTACAAACTATTAAGGTTGTGCTTGAGAGTTTTGAAGCAGATGAAGTGGAGTGGTTAGTAATGGAATGATATAGAGTGGAATGGAGTGGAAAGGTAAACTCATACCACTCCATTGTTTGAAAGTTTGGAGGGAGATTCCAACAAACCCCCCAATTTGGAGGGTATGAAAAATTGAAGAAATTAATAAGAGGTATGGAGTGCTTTGAATTCCCATCCTCAACCATCTCATTCCATTAATGAAGAAACTCTCAAACAATAAGTGCCTTTTCTACCATTCTACTCCATTATTAACCATCCCACTCAATCCCTCCCAAACATAGCCTAAAGTTTAGGGATCAATTTTAAAATTCTCAAATAGTTCAGGAACCAACAAATTAATTAAACCTACAAAAATACATTTCATAATGTATGTTTGGATGAGCGTTTATCAAACGTGATTTTGAATGAAATTGATTTTGTAGAATTGATTTGAATACAATTGAGTTTGAAGTGAAGTGATTTATATTTTGATAATTTTATGTTGAAAGCAAGTTTGATATAAAACTTAGTATGTGTTAGGATGAGCGTTTGACAAACGTGATTTTGAATAGAATTGATTATGCAGAATTGATTTCAATATAATTGAGTTTGAAGTGAAGTGATTTATGTTTGGATGTTTTTATTTTGAAAGAAAGTATGATATAAAACTTAGTGTAAATTTTTCAATTAAACACAGAAGGTATAAATTATAGCTTATACTAGAATCACGTTTGAAGGCAAAATTAATTTTATAAGACAGTAACCAAACACCTCTGTTTTTACCAAAATCACGTTTGATAGGGACAGAAGCACTTTTGGTATCTCTAGAAGTGAAACCAAACACATACTTAGTGTAACTTTTCAATTCACAAGCAGAAGCTATTTCAAGCTACTTTTAATAGAATTGATTCTTGATAAAAAATTACTTCTCAAAGATGTAACCAAATACTTCTTTTTTTTTTTTTTTTGGTAGAACCACCTCTCACAGATGCAAAAACATTTCTGATCTGTGCTGAAGTGAAACCAAACATTATAATCCACGTGATAACACACCTTTCATTCATTAAAATCTCGCATGCATTTGCATCTGCACGTGGACAGATATATATCACCTCTAATTAAGGTAGGCGGTGGGAGCAAGTGGCGCCACGAAATTTCATCTATTCTACTTCCTGTCTTTTCTGTGGGCATCAATTAAGCCAT
Source organism: Ammopiptanthus mongolicus (assembly GCA_039655645.1). Lineage (NCBI taxonomy): Eukaryota > Viridiplantae > Streptophyta > Magnoliopsida > Fabales > Fabaceae > Ammopiptanthus > Ammopiptanthus mongolicus. Next base: position 84,425,962 of record CM077348.1, read on the forward strand.
AGAATTCTGCTATCCAAAAAAAAATGATATTTTGATGTTTTTTATCAATAAAATATTAAGAATGAATATAAATATTAATGATTTATGATTTTATTTTCTTAAGTATCAAATTATTATTAATGGGGATAGAGAAAATGACAAAAAATTGAAACAGAAAATCTCCATCCTCAACTAAGATTTAAGTAACAAAATGTACAAAACTCACTTTCAAATAAATGAACCATAACTACCATTTTTTTTTTTTCTCTCTTTGATATGTTGATAGCTATCTTCACATGAATTTGTTTTGAGATCAATCTCTAGATATTGTTGCGACTATAAAGGTTTCTGAACAATTGCCTTTTTAAGGTATCATACCCAATAATAATAACATGAAAAAATAAAAAAAAAACACTTCGTTGTTCACACATTTTCTTAATCATAATAATTAAGAAGGAGAACGTGCTCATAAACTTTTTTTGGAGTATCCATTCTAATGTACCTGTAATAACATGTGACTTTGGTTGACTTGTTTTCTTTTTTATTTTTTTTCCAGCAATATGTGTACTCTTATTTTACTAAACACAAATCAGCATTTGTCTCTAGTCCTAGATATATAAAAAGTAGAAATATAAAAATATTGTTGGCACATTATTAAGAGATTGCATGTAAAATAAAATTTTAAAAAATATATAAAGAGAAGCAAAAATAGACGTGAATGTTGATGCAAAAAAAAAAATAAATAAAGACGTGAACGTCACAGAGACATAACTTACATAAATTAGTTGAGTAAAATTATAATTAGTTGTAACAAGTTTGAAATAAGAAAAGGTAATATAACAAAAACAATTTTGACTTCTATTGAAAGAAAAACTTTTTTGAAAAGAGTATAAATAAAATTTAAAATTTTGGAGTATATAGATGTATTAGAGTGTCAATAATCTTACTCCGATCCTGAAAATAAGAAAGATGTCTCTAAAAGATATGGTTATCAAATAAGACTAACATTTGATACTTGGTGTTCCTTCTCCTATATCTTCCTCTGCATTTAGTTTTATTGATTGCATTTCTTGGTATTGTTGTTTTCGTTTTTTGCATAATTTCAGATCCTTCATTCATCTATTCACGCGTATGGTCATAACTCATAACAACATTGTTATCAAATTAGGGTTAAGAGCTTGTTTGGTAAAATTAACTGTTAACGGATAGTGAATGAAGTAGTTGATAGCGAATAGCAGATAATTAAGCTAGCTTATTTTCTGTGGAAATGTTGGTAAAACTAGCGGTTGAACTAGCTGAAAAATATAAAATGAAATAAAAGGACATCTTCATTAATGAAGATAATAAGGATAAAAGTGAAAAGAAAAATGAAACTCTATAAGATATAATCTCAAACGCTATTTCAAGTAGCGTCTGGAAAAAAACGTTATAAGCTCGAGAAAAAACGCTATAAGTTCGTGACAGATGCGCTTACCAAACGGGGTTACTTTCTCATCTGCTATAAGCTATCCGCTATAAGTTCGTAAAAGTGACGTGCCAAACAAGCTCTAAGAGTGTGTTTGTTTCAATTTATCTAAACATATTCCCAGAAATATAGATGATGGAAATATTGATTCTCATGTTTGTTATAAGATTAGAAAATTTATTCCCGAATATAAAAACATTCCCAGAAATAAAATAACTTTCACTTTTTCATGATTTTATTCCCTAGGAAAGGGGTGGGAATAAAAGGTTCCCATGAAAGTAAGAATGAAATTTATATAACTAACTCTATACCCCACTCTTACATATGATTCCCTGAAATGTTATAAGTATTAACCAAACACTATTTTAATAAACATCCGAGAATAAAATTTTTATCATTATTTTTCTGAAAAAATTATTCCTGAAAATAACTTTTGAAACCGTGAAATAAACGTCACTTAACATTTAAAGGAAGAAACAAACGTTTTAAAATAGATTACAAAAAATCTAATGATAAAAAAAGATTACAAAAAATCTTAATCAAGTTCTTTCAATCAACTGAACCAACACGCGTGGAAACCCTAGGCGTTAATTCTTATTCAGTTCCAATTTTTTATTAGAAAAAGTACATGCATAAATTATGTGACATTGTTAACTAACAAATCACATGAAAATATGTCAGAAGTGTATAGTGTAAGTTGGTATAATATTGTACTTTCTATTACGTATGTATCACCCCACGGTCTGGAGTCATTTATTTAGCATGAATTGCATTCAACAAGAAATCAATTCCGAGAGGAACACGAAAGGTTCAAAGTCCATCCCCTCCATCAGCAAACTTGTACATGCTTTTCTCAGGAAAATCACTTGGTAACTTTTTTTATTACTATCCTAAGGATAACCTCAATGGGAAGAATAAGAAAGATGTTTTGGGTCCATTATTTATATCTAGCTACAAGCTTGCTTCCATTATCAATTCATTATTAAATCATGATTCTAAATATGACGATTTTGGTTCTATTTGGCAAAAATAATTGATAAGCTAGCTTATTGTTGATAAATTAGCTTATAGTTGATAAACTAATTTTTAGTTAAAAGCTTATAGCTTATAGCTGATAGCTGAAAAGCTAGCTGATTGAATTTGAAGTATTTGATAAAATTAGTTGTTAAACTAACTTATAAATGTAAAATGACATAAAAGGCATATTTATGACAAACATAATAAATTGAGAATTTCAATAAATAAGTGAGGGTAAAAATGAGGAAAAAGTCAATAAACTATAAGCTATAAGCCATAAGCTAAATAAATTAGCTTCTGAAGAAAAGTTATAAGCTCACGAGATAAGCTTGTTTATCAAACACCTCTACTTTAGTCTAATTAGCTTATAAGCTAGTCAAATAAGCTATAAGCTAGCTTATTGAACATGCCGGTTTAGCAAGTCCAATAAGTTAGCTTATAACTTATTTGATTATCTTATATGCTTTTTTTGACTGAAATAGAGATGTTTGTAAATAAGTTTATCTCATTAGCTAATAACTTTTCTTCATAAACTATTTTATTTAGCTTATGGCTCTGTTTGGCAAAAATAGCTGATAAGCTAGCTTATGGCTGATAAGATAATTTTTAGCTGAAAGTTTACAACTTATAGCTGATAACTGAAAAGCTAGCTGATTGAATTTGAAGTGTTTGGTAAAATTAGCTGTTGAACTAGCTCATAAATGTAAAATGACATAAAAGAATATATTTATGACAAACATATTAAAATGAGAATTTCATTAAATGAATGAGGGTAAAAATGAGAAAAAAGTCAATAAGCTATAAGCTATAAGTCATAAGCTAAATAATTTAGCTTATAACCTAGTCAAATAAGCTATAAGCTATAAGCTATAGCTTATAAAGGAAAGCTATAAGCTCATGAGATAAGTTTAGTCAAATAAGCTATAAGCTATAGCTTATGAAGAAAAGCTACAAGCTCATAAAATAAGCTTGTTTACCAAACACCTCTATTTTAGTCAAACTAACTTATAAGCTAGTCAAATAAGCTATAAGCTAGCTTATTGGACATGCCAAACAGAGTCTATGGCTAATAGCTTGTAGCTTATTTACTTTTCTCTCATTTTTACCCTTATTTATTTAATGAAATTCCCACTTTATTATATTTGTCATAAATATGTCCTTTTATATCATTTTCTAGTTAAATAACTAATTTTATCAAATACTTCAAATTCAATTAATTAATTTTTTAACTATCAATTATAAATTAACTTATCAAGCATAAGCCAGCTTTTCAATCATTTTTCGCCAAGAGGGCCTTTTGTCAATTTTAAAAGCTGGCTTATTTAAAGCCACCAAAATACACTGCAGAAAATGGGGTCCCATGTGACGACATATGTGTGTCTTTAATTAATTAATGGAAGTCGTATTGATTCAAATGAAGCGGTTTCAAATAGCATTTAGTAGCCTCGAAGACTTGTGTATTGAAAGAAAATGACAAATTATCCTTCTTTGTATAATCCACATTATTTTTTATTTTGAAAAAAAGTTAATATCTATATATGTGTCATTGTAATATCGTAGTTCAAACAATATCAAACGCAGCACGAAGGTGCGAGCTAGCTTATTTGATAAAGTTCACTAAAATGAATGGCATGAATGGCAAAATTTTGGTTTAAAAAAGTTTTTAATTGTTATAAGGTTGTAAATACCATGATGTTTGGGTTTAGTTGATAGTTAAATTTTATTTGTTTTTAGTCTCAACAAATATCGAAAACAATGCATGGGACTAAAAATATATAGTCTTTTTTTTTTTTTTTTTTTTTGTAAAACGAGAAACAAAACAAACAAAATTTAATTAGGAACTAAATCTAAAAGTTGTCATATTTAGAAGAATCAAAAACTTATTTAAGCCTTCTGTTTTTATCTTCCCCTTTCTTGTGAGTGTTAAAAAAAAAAAATACTTACCCATAAAAGCTCAAGAATTTTTCAAATCAACTATCTATAACCAAAAAAAAATTCAGACACCAAAATCATAGTGAAATAGTTGATAAACCTGGTCCCATACATACACTGGAACTAAGCAGTAGAAAATAAAATTTGAGACCAATAGAACTATCATAGACTAGAAGGTCTATATATAATCCACAAGGACAAGGTACACACACAGAGTGATCAACCCTCAATATCTGTCTTTCTAACACCCAAAAAGCTCAAAAGTGAGAACTATACTTTCTCTCTATAAGAGTCTAACCATCCATTTTGAAACAGCAGATTCCATGCAGGATAATAATACTGAAGAGGATCTGTTTAGCAATTTACCAGATGAAATCTTGGGCCACATAGTTTCTTTTCTGCCTAATGAATATGCTCTACAAACCATCCTCCTTTCTACTAGATGGAGAGACCTTTGGAATGAACCTCTAGTTAGATATGGAACTGCAGAGGATATCAATAGTGTTGTTGCTTCATTTCTGACTCTTTTTGAAGTGCATGATCCATTAAAGCATCCCAGAAGGCTTCAATTTCACTTTTCTGAAGACAGTGCAGTTTTGGCAACTATTGCAAATAATGGTAAGCTTCTTCTTGATTTCTCCCCTTGGAAGAAAGAGCTTCAAATGCAGTATGAACTTCAGTTCAAGCTCAATAAGCAACACATAACTTACCTGTCTTTTCCATCCACTTTCTTAGTCAAAACACTGTACTTGAAATCAGTAAACTATTTGACAAGTGAGGTAGCTTCCTCCATTGTTTCAAATTTAGAGCATCTTGAAAAATTGGTGATCATTGAGTGCAGTGGATTGCAATATTTGAGTATTGACTCTAAATCAAAGCTTCACATGTTAACCATCATAGATAGTTTACAATTGAAGTCTCTCCATCTTAGAACTTCTAAACTCATATCTTTTCGATATCGTGGACCTCTTCCTCGGATTTGGCCTGAATATCATTTCAACCTGAGTGAGGCCATGCTTGATTTTAGACTTGGCCCAAGCAGCAGTAACTTCAAGACTAAAGATTTTGATGCAACTCTGTTGACAATAAAGAATTCTGAAGTTCTCACTCTTTGTGATTGGACTTTTAAGGTTTGCTCTTCCCATCAGCAATTGCTGGATTATGTGCATTTATCTTGTTTATGTTTACCTTTTTTGTTACAATGAGAAGTTGTACCTTGTCTTGAACCTAGGACTTGTAGGAAAATGGATCCATGCATTCAACAAAACACATTCATACATTCACTGAGTATGTACCGTTGGATCAATCACTAAAAGTATTTGAGAAAATTTAAGATTGGTCCCACGTGCACAACGCGTGAATGTGTTTTTATTGAATGTAAGGGATCCGGGTTCGACTTGTACTCGAATCTCTCTCACCAGGCATGTTTTTTTTTTTTATTTGATGATGAAAGAAGCATAAATTTTGTCAATTTTTTTTGGAGGTTACAATTATGTCTCAGTTTTTAATGCATAATAATTTAACTCCAAAAGGGTTTCCTTGCAGGAATTAATTTGGCCCTCGATTTCTTCTTTATCTAGCAGCTTCAAATTTTACAAATTAAGAGAGCTATGGTGGATTGGTAATTATAAGGATGAACACAACATGGATGCCTTGATCTCCTTCTTGAGATTATGCCCTGCCTTAGAACAACTTTTTGTGACTGTAGGTTTCCTTCTTTGAGAGTATCTGAAGTTCTTGGTCGTTATTATCTTTTTAATTAAGCTATCTGACATTTTATTGTTTTTTAACTTATTGGTGTGCAGATTGATCCTACAAGTTATTTGGCCAAAAGGTCAGATTCATGTTTGATGTATGCAACAAAATGTACTGAACTAGAGCATTTGAAACTGATAAATTTTATGGGATTTACAAGTCGAGTGGGTGAAATCTCATTGGCAAAACAAATAATTCAGCTAGCCAGGGGAGTGCCTCCAAAGATAAAGATATCAGATGGGAGTTACTTGGATACCTTGTTTATGCCTTGAGTTTTTATATCAATCACAGCATAATAGGCCTTTCTGTTAAGTACCAAAAAAGGTAAATGATACAGACAAGTGATGTCTTAAAGCATGGAAGCATATGATGTTACATATAAATTTATCACTTTCTTTTAGAACCTCATTACTTTTGTCTCCTTTTCACTCTCTGTGGTCTTGAACCATACGTAGTCCATGTAGTCTCATCACACTATATACATTATATAAATTGCATATGATATACACAAATAATATGAAATAGAGTAAATCATCATTGTGGTCCGTGAAAGTGTTAGGCGCTGTCAATTCAGTCTCTGTAAGCAGTTAAATTACGAAAAAGTCACTGAATGTTAATTTCCTTAATAAAATTAGTCCCTGACAGGGACTAACTTGACTAGTGAAATTAACATTGAGTGACTAATTTGACTAACAAAATTAACATTGAGGGACTTTTTCATAATTTAACTGCTTTTCAGGGACTGAATTGACAACGGCTCATACTTTCAAGGACCAAAATGATGATTTACTCTATGAAATATTAACATTACAATTGCACAAAGAATTACATAGGTCATTCAAACAATCAAGAGAAAATGATAAACATTAAATTACAATCCAAAAGTTCACACATAAGTTATCACTCAACATATATATGTAGCCAAAAATAAAAGTTATATGTCAACAAGAAAAACATCTTCCTTACTAGAAAAATAGCTAGATTGCAAGATCAGGTGTATTGTTATCTTGAAGAGAATTCTACATAAATTCATTCAAAATATTAGTCTATCAATCAACTCTAACATGTTAAGGGTTGATTGTTGGTTAGATTGTTTTATATGTCCGTTAATTAATTGAGGATGACCAATCAATCAATCAATCAACTCGAAAATGTTAAGGGTGATCAATTCTTAACACATAGTAAAACAATAAAACAATCTATATAAAGAATTATAAAATCATATTAAAATTAGGAAATAAAACATTCAACTAACAAGGTCCACCATAGCCCAACCAAGAATATTAGCTACTCATGATAAAAGAAAGAACAAAAGATGAATAATGAAACCCCTGTAAAAATTCCATCCACGTTGTCACTGCTTTTCCTCCGTTATTGCGTCCTCTGTTGCGCACTGTGATTATTAAATTTTTCCTTCATTGTGGTGTTCTTGCACATTCCTCCCCTTGTTTTTCACTCTGCGGTGCATCTCTTTTCATTTTTATGCTATGTGACGACACTACCGATTATTTGAAACACTGTGTAATTCTTTTATTTCCAATTCAAAATTACCTTTCAATTTGCAATTCTCTTTCCATCAAAATAACATCATTGCCCCTTCTAACTCAGTTCCAAATCTCTCCTTATTTATCGTGGGGGCCATGTAGCTTTTCCTTTTCAATTTACAGCAATGTCTCAAGCTCTCCAATTTGCAAAACAAATTCTCTTTTTTACTGGTTTCTGATTGCCAAAACAATTCCACACTTCCTGACACATACATTTTTGCATTCTTTGGAATGTGATCTTCTTGCGTTTTCTTCCCCTTGTTTTTCACTCCGTGGTGTGGTGCGTCTCTTTTTGTTCTTGTGCTAGGTGATGATGCAATCGTTTATTTGCAGCAGCGGCGTGTCATTCTTTTATTTCCAATTCAATTCCTTTTCAATTTGCAATTCTCCTTCCAGCAAAATTACTTTATTTCCCCTTCTGATTCAATTCCAAATCTCTCTTTATTTGTCGTGGGCCCAATGCAGTTTTACCTTTTCAATTTACAGCAATGTCCCAAGTTCTCCATTTTGCAAAACCAATTATCTCTATTTTTTTTATTGCTTTCGAATTGCCAAAACAATTCCAAGCTTCATGACGCATAGGTTTTTGCATTCTTTGGAACATGGTCTTCTTGTGCGGTGCGCCTCTTTTTGCTTTCAACATATGTGACGACGCTATCGTTTGTATGCAACACTGTGTCATTCTTTTATTTCCAAATCAATTCCCTTTCAATTTGCAATTCTCTTTCAGCAAAATTACATCTTCTTGCCCTCTAATTCTATTCCAAATCTCTTTTTATTTATCGTGGGCCCCATGCATCTTTTCCTTTTCAATTTACAGCAATGTCCCAAGCTCTCCAATTTGAAAAACCCTATATTTCTCTTTTTTAATGGGTTTCTAATTGCCAAAACAATTCCAAGCTTCTTTATGCATATGTTTTTGCATTCTTTGGAATGTGGTGTTCTTGAGCATTCTTCCCCTTGTTTTTCACCATGTGGTCCAGTGCGTCTCTTTTTTCGTTTTTGTGTTATGTGATGACGCTCTCGTTTATTTGCAACATTGTTTCATTATTTTATTTCCAATTCATTTCCCTTTCAATTTACAATTCTCCTTCAAGCAAAATTGCATCTTTTCCCTTTTTAATTCTATTCCAAAACTCTCTTTATTTGTTGTGGCTCCATGCAACTTTCCCTTTCCAATTCACATCAATGCCCCAAGCTCTCTAATTTGCAAAACCAAATATCCCTCTCTTTTTTTATTGGTTTCTAATTGCCAAAACAATTCCAAGCTTTCTGACGCATATGTGTTTCATTTTTTGGAATGTAGTTTCTTGCGCATTCTTTGTGACGCCCCGAGAACTTAACCTTCCTAAGTCTAATACCATTACATATAATCAAAGCCTTAAGTAAAATTGAAGCAATTAAACAACTATTACAACTTGGAGGCTTAACATTAGAGCTTCGCCTCGAAGCCATGGCGTAAAAATAACAACAACAAGACAAACGTCCCATTGGCCATGGCACAAATTCACAAGAGACTCAACGATACCTCCAGGGTCTCTTTCTCGCTACACGAGAAGCGTTGACGTCAGACTGGTTGTTCACGATAGAGTCTCACCTTGACTCAGCTTCACCTGCTACAACACTTCTAACAATCAACAAGCATCTCCGCCTTCGGATCACGACCCGAACCATGACATACATGAAAAGCATAGGGAAGCATGCACAGGAGGCAAGAAACGCTACAATATCATGCAAAGGGAGATCACGTAGCATATAACACATCAACATGCAAAAAACAAGCACAACCATCTCTCAAGATCACCACAAAAGTCAACCTCTAGATCATCACAACTAGGGATCACCCCTTACTCTACATGCATAACTGAATCCATATGATTGGCCAATTCTACAACGCACAGTCTTACCATGGGAATACAACAGTCAACCTGCAACTGTGAGGAATGACAATCCAATCTCTAACTGCGAGGGTGGATGTTCACCAAGTGAGAATGGCCCCTCCAACTGCGAGGAGGCGAACGTTCAGATAACCGTCTCCTGAGTTTCCAAGACAATGCAACAGTGGTACCTCCAACTGCGAGGAGCACTGCCTCCCCGAGCCCCTCCAACTGTGAGAAGACCCGAGAAGTTCTCCAACTGCGAGAAAGCACCTGCATCCCTCCAACTGTGAGTTCAGCCATCTTGGTCGCCCCGGAGTGTCCACCTCGAACACCAACCTCGTGTGACAACCACTCAAACTGCTGTTGCAGTTGTACCCACAGCTTTTCACCACAACAATGCAAATAATATGATTATGCACCCATCATCTCAATAACGTCTTAACAACAACTTAACCAACGTCTCAAGGTCCACATCCTCCAACTGCGAGGATTTCGCTCTCCAACTATGAGAGCCACCTTCAACTGAGATCAACTGGCTTACAACATCAACTACAAATCCAATAACACCAACCACTCTATCCTTCTAACATCACACCAACCGTCTCCACAGTCAATCAAGACCATATCAATCACAATCACACCAACGTATCATAGCATAGTAGCATATCATCATTTGCAGGCATACCAACTAGCAATTAAGCATGTTATCACAACAAGCATCTCATCTAACATGTTATCATGCACGACATCATTTACTCATGTTCTCAGTTACCGCAAATAGCCATACATCCTCAATCAACAGTTTGCTAATCTAGGGTTTCCAATATTAACGGCGATAGCCCAAAGTAAGCTAAATCTAGGGTTTAGGTACTTTATCGAGGCTCAACCACTAGTATGGTTTGAGGATCCCTACACCTGTCAACAGTTATACACTACGCCCACGATTTCCAGATATATGTGGTTTCTTCTTCCTCACCCGGTAATTCGCCTCGATATGCTCTTGTATCCACGAACAGCCTTGACCCTCGATCTCACGAGCACCACGAACGCGCCGACGTCCACCACGAGTGCACCACCACCAACATGTGGCTGCCACAACCACCAAGACTCAGCCGCAGCTCCTCTTTCAAGTACAAGCACCACCATGTCCTCGAACTTTGCCCCTCGACAAATCAAAGAAGTAAACTGGTAGGATCAAAGCAGATGAAGAGCTAATCACAGAAACACCAACGGAACTGCAATCGGATCAACAAACAGATCACAACTTGGATCACCACCTTCAACCTCACCTCTGCCTCTCTAGCTCGAGTTCTCTCTGGACTTAAGTTCTCCAAAACTTTGTCCATGATGAAAAATGACAACTATTTATAGAGGTAGAACTCTGCTGACAACGCTTTAGCGTTCTTGAACTCCACGCTTAAGCGTTCCAACGCTTGAGCGTTGGCTTCCTCAATTCTTGAGCGTTGACGTTTCCTCACCGCCAAGGCACCGCCCATCATGTGCCAGCCGCGACGCATAACTGACACGTATCACTTTATGTCTCATCGCCGCCAGCCAACTGGTCAGAGTGGCCACGCTTGAGCGTCCAAGCTCTCCACGCTAGAGCGTTATCATGCTTGAGCGTTCTCATGGTCCACGCTTGAGCGTTCTGGTCTGGATCACTTGTTCTTCATGCTTCTCTTATCCAATTCAAACCCATCCCTTAACACACCTTCTAAGCATATTTCCAAGTATAAAACACTCCACAAGCCTAATCACATATACATCCATATATGAATTAAGGTGATGAAAATGAAGATGTTACATTCTTCCCCTTGTTTCTCATTTAAGGTGCATTGCATCTTTTTCGTTTTTGTTCTATGTGACGACGCTCTCGTTTATTTGCAACGGAGTGTCCTTCTTTTATTTTGTAATTCATTTCCCTTTCAATTTGCAATTCTCCTTCCAACAAAATTAAATCTTTTCCCTTTCTAATTATATTCGAAATCTTTCTTTTAATTTTATTGGGCCCTATACAGCTTTTTAGGGATGACCATGGGTAACAAATCCATTGGGTACCTGCGAAAATTACTCATGATGGAGGCGAGTAATTACCCGCATCAATACCCACCCTGCCTTATACGTGCATATATATCATTGTCTTAATTGATTTCGCTTAGTGAATATCACTGTCTGTATGAGCATGTTATCTGAGTAATAATAATAATATGGTATATAAAACAATATCTAAAAGAGAAAAACAGATAATAACTATGAAGAATTATTAAAATTGTATCTAAAGTTTTGGATGGAAGGTGGCAAGATGGATGAACCACGTATGTCGTTGTTTTTTGTTGTGGGCGATCGAGGCCAATTCTGCGCCGTCATTAATGTTACGTGTTGGTCATAAGCTAACCAAGAGAATGATCCAAGAAAGAAATTCCCACCAATACTTAGCTTCCCGATATTAGCCTTCGGCTCTAGTGGATGAAAATCAGAGAAGTGTGTTTCGCTAAACAATAAACAACTCAATTATATTCAATTATATTAGCCTTATTCAATAAGCTTTTTGGAAACAAGTTAGAAAGAACTTATTTTTATATACTTCTCTCTCAAGTTTAATGAAATAATTTAAAAAGAATTTATAGAAAGGTAATAAACTCAATTTGCTTTTTATCCTTTTAATTTTTGCTTTCTAGTTATGCATGCTTGGGATTACCTTCAGCAACACAAAATCATGGAATTTAATAAGCATGTCATATTTAAGTAAAATAAACAAATATGTATTGACATTTTTGTTTGATATAATTGCTTTCAATTTAGACTTGATGCTACTGAATTTAATAATGCTACTGATGTATATTTACTTAATGTTTAGAGAATATTGGATGTTTTGTATCAAAGAACTTTGCATTTCAGTCTTAGATATATCATGACGTATATTTGTAATGTTAAAATATACTAGAATGACCTAATTTGTATTACATATTTGTGTTCTCCTCTTTTGACGGTACAAATTTGCTGGTAATGGATTCAGTATGGGTGCTTAGGTACCCAACGGGTATGGGTGCGGGTATTAAAGTTGTTACCCATGCGGGTATGGATCCGGGTACTGTTATTTATTCGAAATGCGGGTATAGGGGCGGGTACTATAGTACCCTACCCATTGCCATCCCTACAACTTTTCCTTTTCAATTTACAGGAATGTTCCAAATTCCCCAATATGCAAAACCAATTATCTCTTTTATTTGTTGGTTTCAAATTGCCAAAACAATTCCAAGCTTCCTGACATAAATTTTTGCATTCTTTGGAATGTGGTGTTCTTACGCATTCTTTCTCCATTTTCACTTTGTGGTTTGGTGCATCTCTTTTCGTTTCTGTGCTATGTGACGACACCACCGTTTATTTGAAGCACTATGTCATTATTTTATTTCCAATTCAATTCCTTTTCAATTTGCAATTCTCCTTCCAACAAAATTACATCATTGTGAATTTCAAATCTCTTTTTATTTGCCGCGGGGCCATGCAACTTTTCCTTTTCCATTTACAACAATTACCCAAATTCTCCAATCTTCAAAACCAATTATCACTATTTTTTATTGGATTCTAATTGACAAAAGAATTCCAAGCTTCCCGATGCATACGTTTTTGCACTCTTTGGAATGTGGAATTCTTGAGCTTTCTTCCCCTTGTTTTTCACTATACGATGTGATGTGTCTCTTTTCGTTTTTGTGCTACGTGATGACGATGTCATTTCTTTGCTGCATTGTGCCATTCTTTTATTTCCAATATAATTACCTTTCCATTTGAAATTCTCCTTCCAGCAAAATTACATTATTGGACATTCTAATTCAATCCTAAATTCTCTTTATTTGTCGTGGAACTCGTGCAACTTTTCCTTTTCAATTTACAACAATGTCCCAAGCTGTCCAATTTGAAAAACCAATTCTCTCTCTCTCTCTCTGTTGATTTTGAATTGGCAAAACAATTCCAAGCTTCCTGACGCGAACGTTTTTGCATTCCTTGGAATGTGGTCTTTGCCCATTCTTCATCTTTTTTTTCACCCTGCGGTGCAGTGCGTCTCTTTTCGTTTTTGTGCTACGTGATAGTGATATCATTTATTAGTAATGTTGTGTCATTCTTTTAGTTTCGATTGAATTCCCCTTCAATTTGCAATTCTCCTTCCAACAAAATGACATCATTGTTTCATCTAATTGAATCGAAATCTCTTTTTATTTGCCGTGGGGCCCATACAGCTTTTCCTTTTCAATTTTTAAAGCAATGTGCCGTGCACTCCAATTTGGAAAACCAATTATCTCCTTTTTAATGGTTTTTAATAACTCTGCGACCTCTAGATTCTACTCCCCGTGGAATTGTGGGGGATTACCCTTCATGAAAGCATTCAAACCCGTGTCTACAGTCTTATCCTCCCTTACCGGATTCAACTACTTTTGTCTCACTTCTCTTTCCTCTTGTCTTTGCATGAACTGCGCGTTCTGTTGAGTCTGTTGCAGCATGACAGTCGCCAACTCCCGTATAACTCTCATTGCTTCGGTGGTTTCCTCAATACCTCCGGTTCTTGAGGTATCACCTTTGTGATTGTAGTCTCCGATTTCTGCAGGCCTACCTCTTCCTCTCCCTCTTCCAATAGCCATGAATTCCTGTAAAAGAAATCATTAGCTCACATTCATAGGACATACAATACTATATAAACATGTACGCTACTATATGCCTTATGAGTGAACGAAAAAGTTATCCCACGATATAACTCACAGTCGGTATCCAATGTTGATCCAACTAACAAGGCCAGTATACACCCTAAATCTCATAGTCCGATTAGAATGGAACTGCTTTGATGCCACCAAATGAGACAAATCGATGTCCCATTAAAGAACCTAGTTAACTAAGCCTTAACCGTATTATTAACGTTAGCGCACTTATAGGAAAAGTGAAAGATTAAAAACTTTTAAAACAACATAAACACTTATATCGGAGAAACACAGATAACTATATACATATATACACATAAGGCCCCATCAGTAGGGCTACAATAATAGAATCTCTATACATCAACTGAAAACATAACAAAATACATCAAAAGGTGCTACTGCAACACTCTCAAAGCCACTCATCTCTCACCCCACCCCTTGGTCAAAAATACATCAAAACAACAAAAGCTCACCAACACTCGGTCCTAGGTGAGACGCACTGGCTAACCTCGTACCATTAGCGATACGGAGGTCGGTAACTACCCCTTCCCTCAGCAAACCTACGCATGTACGCTCTAGGCCTCCACTCAGATGATGAGCTCTACGACATGATCACCCTCCTCCTTTTGCACATCTGCCTATACTGCTCACTGCGATGATGAGGTCCTCGACAAACAAACCCTCGTCGGATGGTAGCATGAGACGCCTTGGGAGAATCCCACATACTAGCGTGAGCATTGGGCCTCGACGGGTAACACATCTGGGAGAATGGCAAGTGCTGAGTGACTCTGAAAGGTCCCATGAGGTTCGCCAATGGTGCCCCTCGAAAGACCATATAGATATTCATCGAGTCGGTATATACAGTCAGAAAGGTGGCAGGGTCAATCTGCCAGCCATCCGGATCATGGTATATAAACGTTAGATCCCCCAGTACCGGGATCTATGGTGCCAAAGCTAGTAGATGGTGCTTCAGGTCCATCCTCATCTTCCTCTGCTGTCGGGTCTTCTCGACGCTCCC
The DNA here is from genome assembly GCA_039655645.1 of Ammopiptanthus mongolicus. NCBI lineage: Eukaryota > Viridiplantae > Streptophyta > Magnoliopsida > Fabales > Fabaceae > Ammopiptanthus > Ammopiptanthus mongolicus. The sequence goes on from CM077348.1 coordinate 84,441,240, forward strand.
GAAAAGAAACTCATAGAGAAGAAAGGGAGATAAGAAGTACAAAAATACATCATATATGGGATGAACAATCATATAATAAAATACCATGTTCACATAGCACATATACATAGCATATATAGTCAATCATCTCTCAAGTCACACTTGGTCAACCATCTCCAAGATGTCATTTCTCTTAGGATCAAAACCTCTACAAAGAGCACTTACTCCTTATGCATGTTGACCGATTCTCTTCACAATACAATCCCAATCTCGAAGAATGTGAGTTAGTTTGTCCAGGTAACCCTTCCCCTCGCCGTGACCAATAAGACTGCATCACCACTCCACTGTTCCCGACAGGGAGGGTTGTCTTGGCCGCCTCGGAACGTTCACCTGCGACGTGGAATACTCATGGTCCAGTCGGGATAACCAATCCACAAGATCACAAAGATCATCCCTCCATAATTTGTACCAGCACTCAGGTATAACTAACCTCGTATGACTCCCAGTCACACGGCTCGCCACTTGGAAACTATGAAATGCGACATACATCCATCTCGAGTTGATATCGGTACCCTCACCCTCATCCACACTTCCACAACAACGATGTCCCGCATCCACAAACCCATATCTTAACACTCAAGGTATCTCAATGGTATCGACTCAGACAACTCAAGTATACAAGCATATCGACTGATCCAACAAACCATATGATAAACACCAAGATCATATCTAGTATGCCAGTTTAGCACATTTGAGCATATAGTCAATCAATCAACAAGAAATCACAACATGCACAATAATCATCCTCAAGTAACAATCGTCTAACCTAGGGTATTCACTCAGTGGTGATAGCCTCAAAGATACCTACACCTAGAATTTAGGCACTTTTCAAGGGCTTAACCTCTACTAGGGTTTAGGGATCCCCTACACAACACACATGATAACATTTTATCCTACTCTTGCCTTCCCGACGATTGTGGTTTCTTTGACCCCACCTAATATTGAATCGCACGAGCACGGTCACGAGTGCACGAGCACTACGAAGGATCTTGAATCCTCCTTGAACAGCCACAGCTCCCTCACTAAGAACGGCTTCGTTCGCAACTCTGGAACTTTCCCTAAACACGGGAACAACACGTATATGACATTGTTAACCCTAGGGCGAGTTGAAAATCAAGAAAAGACTAAGAGAAATCGAACAACACGAAGAGCAAACGAAGAATGTCAAGGCCGACGTATAGACGTGTTAGGGATTCGAGCTTACCTTCGACGAATCGAGGAACCAAGTAGTCAAATCCGAAGAACATGTTTCCACGATCATCTCAACGTAGACAAAATTGCGTTACGAAGCTTTGATCTTTTCCTCAAACTAAGCTTCCTCTTTCTATAACTCTTTTTCTCTCTCTGAACCTTAAGGAAAGAGAAAATCTTGTACATGCAAAATGACATAGCCAAATTTTTTTTCCATGTTCAGTTGAGCATGCTTTAGCGTGCTGGCTCCCCACGCTTGAGTGTGGGAATGCTCTGGCGTGGACAAATCCCACGCTTGAGCGTGGCCTCCTGCTCACCACGTCTCCTGCCATGCACGCACGCAAGCAAGCTGACACGCGTACCTCCACCCTTACCCTCTTCTACTCTTTGACGTGGACCTAACCCCACACTCGAACATCAATGGTCAACGTTAGAGTGTTGGATCACTCAACATCAAAACGTTGGACAATGATTTGACCCGTTCTTTCACGTTTCTTCAAATTTTGGGCTCGTTCCAAAGCCAAATTCCCTCAAACTTGGACCATAGCCCTAACAGCCCATAAGGAACATAATCAAGCCCTTAAACATGCTTAACTTATGTCCTAAACCTTATTTGGTAAGACAGGATGTTGCAAGCTCTAAACATGGAGAAGTAGCAGAGGGGTAAGTTGACATCACTGAGTTTAGGAGCACAATACCTCACCCAAAAGATAGAGATTTTCCTTTCCATTTACCTAATATTTTTTGGAAGGAATCTACAACTGGCTCCCAGGCTGCTGCCCTTCTAGGATTAGCCCTAATGGGTAACCCTAGATAGGTAAACAGAATGCAGCCGTATTTGCAGCATAGAAAAAGATGAGGCAGCTATAAGGAAGTCCGAATCAACATTTAAACCAAACAAACAAATTTTAGAGATTTTAAGTCTAGATACCAACTCAAAACTTCTCAGGATAGATTTCAAAGACTAGAGATTTGCTATGTTAGCCTCACCCAACAACAAAGTGTCGTCTGTATACTGAAGTAGGGAAAAGAACAGTTTGACCCTATTTTGAACCCCTAAACCTTCCAATTTGGACTATACCCTCCTCATTAAACTGCTCAAGCCTTCCGCTACTATAAGAAAAAGTAAATGAGCCAATGGGTCTCCTTGGTAAAGACCCTTAAACATACAGACCTCTTCTAAGGACTACCATTTACAAGAATTGAAATTGAACCCGAGAAAATGCACGTCATTATCCAAACCATCCATTTGTCACAAAACCCCATACGACCCAACATGTAGTCGAGAAAGCTCCAACTTACCAAGTCGTATACTTCATTAAGACAGCATCCGAAATTTGCCTATTTGGTAAAAAGGCAGACTGACAACGAGAGATAAGCGGCAGACTTCTGCCTAGCCGCGAGTAGCTTAGAAATCAATTTGTAGACGCTACCAATTAGAGAAATAGGTCTAAAATCCCAGGCGGACTGTGGTTTATCCCTTTTAGGTATCAGAGTTAGAAAATAAAAGGAAATACCTTTGGGTATGACCGCGTTCAAGTGGAATTCATCAACCAGGCCATGAACCTCTTCTTTGATAGAGTCCCAAGAGTGCTTGAAGAAGTTAAAGTTAAAGTTGTCGGGGCCTAGGCTCTTGTTACCGTCTCAGCTCCACACCACTTATTTGACTTCATCCAAAGAAAAAGTAACAGTTAGGCGAAGATTATCCTCAATTGATAAATTCTAAAAGTGGACACCGTCCAGGGTTGGGCGACCAATAAAAGAATCTGAGAATAAGTCTTAAAAGTAACTTTTGATCTCCGATTAAATGTCCACTACACCTTCAGACCACCCTTCTCTTGTTAATAAAGAAGTGATTTGATTTTTCATCCTTCTAGAGTTGATGCAGGCATGAAAATACACAGAGTTTGAATCCCCTTCTTTTAACCATCTCGACCTCAACTTTTGAATGATTAAGCTCTCCTTCATCTTCCATACTTTCCAAAGATCAGTGGAATTTTTTCTCCTGGAGTGATATCGTCCTCCGACAGTTGCCTTACAGAAGCGATATAATCCAGAGAGTTCAGTTTCTCCACCAATTTGTTAAGATGAGAGTCCAGGTTTCCAAAATCTCAACATTCCATATTTTAAGACTTTCTTTCAGCTGGCATAAATTTTCCTTAAAGGTAAAAATTTTCCAGCCGCCAACCTCGCACTCTGACCAAGACTTTGTCACAATCAGGTCAAAATCCTTATGTTGAAACTAGCTATTGTAAAAGCGGAATGGCTTGGGGCCCCAATCTAAAACCTCTCCCTTTATCGTGATAGGGCAGTGATCAGACATGTCTCTCTTTCCAAACCACTAAGTTAAAGACTTCCATAGACTGATCCAACCATCAGATGATCCAACTAATTTGAAGCCTAACCATACAACTTCCATCTGTTTAAACCAAGTGAACCTCTTGCCAAGCACAGAGAGATCAACAAGATCCATACTCTCAATATACTGATTAAAATCATCACATTCCCTAGCATCAAAGGTAGCATTTATTCCTTTTCTTTCGGCCTTATTTTTTTGCAGCGTTAAAATCTTAAACCAAACACAACATTTCACCTCTGAAGCCCCACTTAGACATCAACAGGTTCCTTCGCATTCTTCTTTTATTATATAATTGGCAAGATGGGTATACATTAACAATGAAGCATGTAGATTTCCGTTGGATGCATTCAACACAGAGAATGAAGATTTCAAGTTGACTAGACTTGCTTTCCACATAACAATCATGCCACCCGATCTACCAACTGCTGGATGGAAGACCCAATTAACATCTGAGTCTCCCCAATTAACATACGATCCTTTAATTTTATTGGCTTATAAGTGTCATATGACATGGAAGATGCATATCTAGCGTGGAAATTAGTGCTATTGCATTGCCTTAGCATTTTTATTATGAAATGGTTATTAAATTTGTCAAAAAAAACTGCAAGAAATGATAACATCATTCCTTTGAAACGCACAACTCCTTCAACCCAAACACCCAGTAAACAAGAATTAAAACTCCTAAAAACAAGTACTAAAAGCAACTACAAAGTAAGCCAAAATTACACCACAAAAATTTTAATTAGATTTCATTATAAAATAGCATTTTGACTCATAAAAAAGACACTTGTTTAAAATAATTTTTATTTAGTGCTATCAACATAGTGTTAAAAAATCACTTACCAATCATATTACTTGGTAATGGATATATATGATGGAAATTGATAAGGAAAGTTAATTACATTAAGTATCATATGACGCGGGACATGCATATCTAACCTTGAAATTAGTTATTGCGTTGTCTTACCACTTTTATTCCGAATTCAAAATGATAATTAATCAAATTTTCTCTAAAACTCCATGAAACAATGACACCATTCTTTTGAAACGCGCAACTCCTTCAACCCAAAAGTCAATTTTTTTCAAAAAGTGTAAGAAATCATGACATCCTTTCTTTGAAACGCACGAATCCTTCTGCCCAAACACCCGTTACACTGCAACTAGAACTTCCAAAACAAATACCAAAACACATATATGCACAACAAAATTAAACGTAAAAAAAAAAATGTTTTTAATTGCTCTTTTCAGAATAAAATAGTCTTTTGACTAACAAATTTAATACATTATTTTTATAAAATAAATGTTTTTACTGACATCAACATACTACTAGAAAATCGCTTACTTATTGTATTACTTAGTAGTACATACACAATGACAATTGATATATGGCAAGTTAATTACATTTAGTATGATTTGGATGATTATCAGACCTAGAAATTAGTGTTGCTACACGGCCTTACCATTTTCATCTTGAAAAGGTAATTAAATTTTCCATAAATTTGCAAGAAACCACGACACCATTGCTTTGAAACCCTCGATTCCTTCAACCCAAAAACTAAATTTTCTAAAAAAACTGTAAGAGACCATGACACTATTACTTTGAAACGCATGGCTCCTTCAACCTAGAAATCAAATTTTCAAAAAAAAAAAAATGCAAGAAACCATGACACCACTGCTTTGGAACCCACAACTCCTTCAACCCAAAAACTAAAATTTCTCAAAAAACTACAAGAGACTATGACACCGTTACTTTGAAACGCATGGCTCCTTTAAGCTAGAAATCAAATTTTCCAAAAAAAACTGCAAGAAAGCACGACACCATTGCTTTGAAACCCACGATTCCTTTAATCCAAAAACTAAATTTTCTACAAAAATTGCAAGGGGCCATGACATCATGACACCGTTACTTTGAAACGCATGTCTTCTTCAACCTAGAAATCAATTTTTCTCAAAAACTTAAAGAAACCGTGACATCATTCCTTTGAAACGCATGACTCCTTCAACCCAAGTACTAAGTACATTCCAACTAAGACTTCCAAAGCATAATACCAAAAACACATTTGAGCAAGCCAAAATTACTGAAACCATCTCAAATAGCCATAAGCCATCAATCCACCATTGAGTCCTTTCCCAAAGTTTTAAATTTCGGTCGCAGTCGCGGTTGCCGCCGCATTGCGTTTTCCATTATTGCGGACAATTACAGAAAAATGCGACCGATGCGGCCGCAATTGCGATTGCAATGCGATTTTGGAGCATACCAAAACCACAACGTCGCGACCATAATTGAGGTTGAGGACCCAAATTTAAAATCCTCCCCTTGCCCAAAATCCATCACCAAATTACATCACCATAGAAATAAAGAACCAGCCCATTCTGAGAGAAATCAAAAACCCCAATAATCTCCATCATCAACCTAGAGATAAACCAACCTGTACAGCCATCGATCGAGTACTAAACCCAACTAATTAACGAACGACCCCATGTCTTTGTTTATTTATTTTTTTCTTCTTTTTTCAACTTGGTTTAAATTATATTTCACCTAGTAGTCTTCAGGAAGACGGTCTAATTATTTTGCCAATTGAAGAACTTATTTAACACAATAAAAATTAGTATACAAAATTAAAAATAACTAAAAAGAACCAAAGTATGATTTTAGCCTAAATAAATTTAGCATAAGGAAAACGACTTAGTTTATTTATATTTTGCACATTTTTTTTTTACTCAAATCAACATAAAGTTCTAATGTATGCCCAGGAACAGTTCTTTACAAGTAATCAACCAAAGCAGTTGCCTTTCCAATCTTCAAAACTCCAGGTTATTCTCAAAGGGTGTCAAATTCAAATCCCAATCCAAAACTCTCTTTTTACCAGCTTTCCTCTCGTTTGGTGAAGAATCAAGACTGCTACCACTACCACTACCAGTACTCATAGTCTTAGAATTCTGCATGTTTCCATTCAAATTTGCAGCTTTGTGCTTCCTCATGTGGCCACCCAAGCCTTGCCCTACTGCAAACTTCAACCCACAAATGGAGCATGGATAGGTTTTTTTAGGCTTTTGGGGTGAACCATGAAGCAATTGGCCATCCATGTTTGTATCTCCTTCCATCAACCTTGGCTTCATGTGGCTAGCTCGGCTTTTGGAAGAGCCAGTATAGTTGGCTTCATAGTCACCATCACGAGAAAGCAACATCAAACAATTTGCCACTGTTTGGCTAATAACAACCTCTCTTTCTCTCTTCATGACACAAACTTGAATATTGGTGTCTTAGTTTGAAGGCTGGAAATAATGGATGTGAAAGATTGAAAGAAAAGAAAGCAGTACTTGAATGGAACTATAGAAGACTTGGAAAGGTGAGGTACTTATAAAGGGTGCTTCTAGCTTGAGAGTGTGGTAGACACTTTTGATTGTTGACACTTGACATTTTCTGACTTGAATGTGTACATAATATAATATTATTAACAAACATATATGTATTAATTGCTCTATAAAATAATCATATGTGACTGCTGCAGCAATTATAGCAATTAATTTGATGGTTCAACTTAGTGTGTATCTGGTATCATGGTGATGAGTATCGGAATTGCTTCTGTAACTTTCAAATGTCATTCGAGTAAAAAAATAGGTGTTTGGTTACAAACTTGGGGAAACAATTTTACATCCATAATCGATTCTACCAGAAGCAGCTTGGAGTAGCTTCTGCTTTTGGACTGAAAAATTACACTAAGTTTACATAAAATTTGTTTTCAAAATAAAAACATCCAAATATAAAGCACTTCACTTCAAACTCAATTATATTGAAATCAATTCTATCTAAAATCACGTCTGTCAAACGCTCATTGATATTGCTTTTGAAATAATTGATTTTAAAAAAAATTGATTTGTGCTTGATATTGATATTTTAAAAGTGAGTTTAGAAAAACTGATTTTGTTTGGATGATAAAGTAAAATAACTTTTGAGGTGTAAATATAAAGAATTTTATTGGATGCACTTTTCAAAACAAACAGGTCCAGTTACTAGTAAATGTGCTTTTGGGATCTCAAAATCAATTTTGGGGTCTCCCAAATCATAACCAAAACGGAGACTTAATTAGGAGTGGTTTGGTGTGAAAGGAGTTGCTGCTATAAAAACGTATAATTTGCATGACAAATTTGCTGAGCCAAACAAGGCGGAACGACTCGCTGTGGGGCCAAGCAAGGTTTTCAAAACAGGACCGGTCATTAAACCGGTGAAGGCCGCTCAAGGTTCAATGGTCCAACCATTGTTGAACCGTGGTTGAATCGTAATAATTAAATAATATTATTTTAATTTTTAATATAATATATTAAACAATGTTAAACAAAAAAATGACATAATATCTCATAACTTCATAACATTGAGAAATAAATCTCACTTAAAAATGTCATAACTTAACATATAACGTTCAAAGTTACACAAAACGAAATCAAATGTCACACATATACCATAACATTTAAGTTCAACAACAGTACACATTGTTCATTAGAAACTAAATAATAGATATATTAAGCATCATAATAATCATTGAGGTTGAATCCTTCATATTCAAACATGTGAGCAATAACATCTTCACTAATTTCATCACCATCACCACCACTTTGAAGTTGAAACGCTGTAGTACGTCAAGTTCTTCATCACCTAATTAAACAACAAATGAGTAGAAGAATAAAATTTTAACTCTAAAATAATATATTACATGCAAAACATTCAATATAATTAAACATTAACCTTCATTGTTTCTTGATGAATCACCAACTATCGGAACTGCACTATTATAATAAAGAGCATTTTCAATCTCATCAATATCAAGTTCAGGAGGTTGTTCTTCATCAATCATACAAAAATCAACTTGGTCAATGGATTCATAATCAATGGGATCATATCATGTATTCTTGTAGTGCCCCTTATAACAAAACATTACAATAGCAAAAAGCAAAATTATTTTGCTTTTCAGAAAAAAAAAGGTGAAAGCAATGTTTCAACTTTTGACATAAAGAAATTTGTATGCCTATTCTTCAAACGCAAGTTATAAGCAACATAAACAAGATCATTTAGTATCTGATGTTCAAGTCTATTTCTTCTCTTCGTATGGATGTGTTCAAAGGCTTATACAAGGGCCTTCTATTCTTAAATATTTCCTTTATTGCATTTTTTGCCCTTTGCATGCCCTCATAAACATAACCCATACAAGGTTTTTCATCCCCATATATAATTCTTAGTAATCGAATGATGGGAGCTACAACTTTAGCAATCATAAAACAATCATTCCAAAATTTATTATCCAAAATGATAGCACTAACAGCTTTTCCTGTTGTACCCTTTGCTAACTTATGGCTAATAAAGTGTTTGTCCACAACCAAAGCTTGCAAATCATAGAGAAATTTGGGAACAATATCCGAGCTGAACATGTTGTTCATATAGTGACATATAATGCAGCTAATTATATCCCCAATTTCTGATATTGTCCCCAATTGCAAATCATGGAACATATTGCACAAAGTCACAACATCTTTCACAATATCCGATGCATCAATAGATTTCACAAATGCTATACCTGTGGAATAATAAAGAAAAAAGCTTATCAAAGAAAAATTAAATGGACTATCAAGTTTATTAAGGAATATAAAAAATTCACAAATTTTGTATCTATAGGACAATAAACTAAAAAGTTTATCAAAGTTCTTTGTAACGCCTGAGGCTGACGAGGGCAGGGAGTCATCGCCAGTGCATGAGGCACTGACAAGAAGCGGCTCCTGACAGTCTTCTAGGCAAAGGGATACATGAATGAACCGAATTCACATCGGAATGAGAGGGATCCTGAGGCTGTGTAGGTATGGGACTGTACAGTTGAAGGAAGGTATATAAGAATTGATTGGTACTACCTATACCAACCAGATCTTCTTTTCGGGAGCCCAAAACATAAAAACTCCATAGTTAAGCGTGCTTGACTTAAAGCACTTGTGGGATGGGTGACCTTCTGGGAAGTTTCTTATAAGCCTTCCTTCACCTGTACAGTCCCATACCTGCACAGTCTCAGGATCCCTCTCATTCCGATGTGAATTCGGTTCATTCGTGTATCCCTTTGCCTAGAAGCTTGCCTGGAGCCACTCCTTGTCCGTGCCTCATGCACCGGCGATCACTTCCCGCCTTCGTCAGCCTCAGGCATTACATGCCCACCAGCTTCTGCCTGGTTCGTCCCCGAACCACATCGTACTGGGAGAGGTCCACTCTGATACCATTTGAAACGGCCCACACTGCTTTCAGGATTGTCGACTGTCCCCACAAACCAACACGGGTCTTTTCAGCGTGCTTTGTCCTCACTCACACGCTTTCTAGGAAACTTCCCAGAAGGTCACCCATCCCACAAGTGCGCCAAGTCAAGCACGCTTAACTATGGAGTTCTTATGTTTTGGGCTCCCGAAAAGAAGATGCATCTTGTTGGTATAGGTAACACCAATTAATTCCTATATGCCTTCCTTCAACTGTACAGTCCCATACCTGCATAGCCTCAGGATCCCTCTCATTCCGATGGGAATTCGATTCATTCATGTATCCCTTTGCTTAGAAGCCTATCAGGAGCCGCTTCTGTCTGTGCCTCATGCACCGGCGATCACCCCCGCCCTTGTCAGCCTCAGGCGTTACATTCTTTGTCTTTGGTCGCTCCATCCATCAGCCATGATTGTACATCCACTTTTAGCCCAATTGGCTCGATAACTTTCAACAAGCAATCGGCATTCTTTCTTGTAATCTCCCAACAACTTAAACCTTAAATTACGATAAGATGGAACTTTGTAACCGGGGCCAATAGCAGCAATTTCACCCGCAGCAGCTTGAAAATATGGTGACCTTGTTGCATTAAATGAAATGTTGGCATCAAAAAACCATCTACCAATTGCCATCCCAGTTTTGTGTAGTGCTTCCTTGCTAGATAATACATTTCTTAAAGTTGGTTGAGAGCCACGAGCTATCCTTGGAGGGGGGAAAACTAGCGATTTGAAGATTAACTTTTCTTTTTCCCTTGTCGGGAGCAGATGTAGTACTCGAGGAAAGTTGAACTTTCTGCATTTCCTCCTCGGAAATTTTATCATCATATGCATCATTGAGATCCTCAATCTTCTTTTTTTCTTGGATACCTCTTAATAACTCTTGCATTTGGTGACGAACATCATGAGAAACTTTGCCTACATAGTAATCGAATGTTAATAAGATTTCTCAAGGTTATTTGTTATAAAAAACACTTGATTCGTTAATTTTGAAAAACATAATTTGATTTACTTAAACTATAACTTGAGACCAAAATGTTTTTCTATTGTTTTAAGAACCACTTGTCTCAATCCAACGTTGTGTTTTATTCAAAATTATTTCCTTGTTTTGCTTTGACTCATTGTTCATTAAATCATTCAAGAGTTGTAAATTACTTGAGTTTCAAAGTTTGAAGTTCAACTTCCTATTTCTTTAGGCTTTGGCTGAATCACATATATGGTTTTTATGAATATTTTACCTCACCAACATCAATCATAAACAAGTATAATCATCAATGCATCAAAATAAATAACAACATAACATCCAATTCCAAAAATCAGCATAAAATCCGTATACAGAATTTTCAGCATTTCAAGCATCAACTTGTGACAAGTATTTGATAGAGCAAACGAACTCGGATTTGAGCAATTGAGGACTCATATGAAAGATTAGGATGTCTACTTGTTGGATATGAAAACTGTTTCTCAAAAAGTTAACACATTAATACAGTTTTACATAATAAGTCACTGTAGTTAGAATCTAAAACAGAAATTTATGCTTAGATTAAAACAGATTTTCAAGGGTCAAATCTCTGTGAAAACAAACGAAATTTGTTATCAAAATGAAGCCCCAGATGGATAGTTTTAGGATCAAAAACAAGTTTTGAAACCCGAGATCTAGGTTGAGAGAAAAACTGAAATTACTCACACAAGGTCAGATCCGATAATCACATTTTTATAAACTATTTTCAACAAATAAATGGAGGAACCTTAGGTTAGGGTTTTCCAACACACAAAAGTCATTTTCTGCCATTCAAACACATCAATGAACACAAATCAAGCAACAAATAAATATTACAACATTGTTATCATAGATAATCAAATAAATAAAGTAAAAGACCCTTGGTTTCGGGTTTTCCCAAACCAAACACATAAATCATTTTCACAACCACCATTATGGTGTGATGTGATTCACTCCCATCATTACCTTAATGAAGGTTCCTTTTTATGAACAAAACTCCAAGCATCAACAACAAGAAGAGGCCGAACCTACATTGTTCAAAAACAACAAGGTTTGAAACTTTGTTTGGAAGAATCATGAACTAAAAGAAGTTGTTTCATGATTCTAAGAAAGGAAATGAAGAGAAGATGAGTTTATAAACTTAGTGAAGAACACTTTGAAGATCAAGGTTGGTGTTCATGGAGCTCAAGAACAAAGTTGCTCCAAATGAAAAACTTCCTTCATCAAAGATTTAAAGGAGATCAAAGCAAGAACAACTATGGTTTTAGAATTGAGAAAAGAAATTTGGATGATGGCCGAATATGGAGAGCAAGAGAGAGAAGAGAGAAAATGTTTAAGCTTTCATGAAGAAATGTGTTTTTGATTCACTAAGTGGGAGAAAATGAAGTATGTTTAGTGTTTCTAAACACTAATGGCCGAATGGCCTTTGATAGACAAGCATCAAAATTGGTCAAGTTTCATGGCACTCGATGTGATTAGGTGTAAGAAATCGAAGGGCTAAGGATTAAAGAGGAAGACATTTGTTGAGCTCAAATTAAAAATAGTCAGATTAACAAAAAATGGTTAAATTAGCTTTTTCCATAAAAGGTAATGTAGATAGGTTATTAACCAATGGCTTATAGAGTTGTCATGAACTACTCCCAGCTTTGGGCCAGAACAACTTTACGGCCCCGGGCCAGATTACTTCCCCGGCCGTAGCATGCATCCCAAGGTAAAGCGATCCTCATTAAAATAATAATATTTTTATCGGTTCCAATCCAAAACAACACATCGGGTTCAAAACAACATTTTATGATTATTAAGCTCATAATTGAAATTCAAATATGAATTTCCAATTATTAACTATTTTTATGATTATAATTAATCGGATTGTGTTCTCAGTCAAGTTATTCACACAAACAGTTAAAAAGATTGATATAAGATTTTTGGTCCAAACTTGCCAAAGGTCAAAAGAGAAGCAATTTGACTTCTCTGGTGAGAATGAAGCACAAAGCCACATAGTGGACTTTATTATACCTCACATCCTCTCTTTTGGACTTTATTATGCTTCACATTCTGGATTCTGTTAAGCAAGATTTCTTCCATCTTTCCTATACAAGAACGAGAACTCCCTCAATGAAGAACATGACGGATTGAGAACGAGGGTTGATAAAATTGGACTACGGTCAAATAATTCAACCTAACGTTTTCAATAGTGTTGAGTTACAAAGCAACAAAATTGATAAATTGAGAAAATCGTGCGTTGAATATCCCGTTTTGTGTGCAGGTATATTATTGTTCATTAACTTCATGGATTGTTCCAACTAACATACAGAGATTTGGTCACTTAGAGGGTCTTATTTTGAATCGGAGGAACGATAGTGTTTCCTCAAACAAGTGTTATTATAGTTATTCCTTTTAAACATTTGCTTGATAAAAACATTATCAATAACATATAATAGCGTGTCTTCGATGAAACGCCGGAAATTCTAAGCATTCTAAAAGTAAAGTATTTAGTTTTTGTCAGCCATAGAGTGGTGTCACTCATGTAGTGTTGATTCATACAATTTTTATTGCTATATAGACATGTTATCAGGAGGAAGTAACTCACCCCATCCCCACATCGTGTTAGTGACTGATTTAGCGACCCCAACTAGTCGCTAAGTGAGCTCATGCATGAGTGATTGAATTCGTGGTTGCCTTTTCGATCTCTAAATTGGTCACTAATAAAAAAGTACGACCAATTTGTAGCGACCGAATTATATAAATTAGTGGCTCATTTATTATGTGGTTATTAAAAGAGTTAGCAACTAAGGTTTTAACAATCATGTTGATTCGATTGCTAACTTATTTAGCAACCAAAATTTATGTCTTTAGCGACCATTTTTTTCAGTCACTAAAACAATTATTTTTAGTGAATTAATATCATAATTGAGCTATTTAGCCTTGTTCGGATGGATGGTTAGAGGATGCGGAATTTTTTAGCCAAAGTATTTGCTTTAAGTTTGACTGACTCTGTATCTCAAATAAAATATTTAATAAGTCCAATTTAACATACAGTTTTTTTAAAAAAACTTGGATCATGATGCAAAACTAAACACTATTGGGTTGGTTAGAAAAAAAATTCTTTCTGAAATAATGACTTGAATATTCGAATCCTAATATTTATATATAAAGTTCACCTAAAATTTTCAAATTTACTTACAGCTTTACTGCGACCAACTAACCACTATGGGGTTGCGATATGATGAAGTGCGAAAATATCTCAACAAAAATTCCTACTGCAAGGGGAAATTTGGGCGATGACATATATATAATGTTCCTTATTCAATAAGGTAAAAACTTTTCTAAATTGACTTTGAATTTAAAATGAGTAATCAAAGGTAATTTTATCCTTAATTTAATAAAATGGGTTAAGATATTTATACAATTTATTCAATTAATTAACAAAATATTCTTACTTACTCACTTTAAAAACAAATTTGTTTTAAAGGATGTTTATCCATATAATAATGACAAAGATCACCGACCTAGATTTGGAAGAGTTGGTAACGTGATTCTACTTCAACAAAAAAGATGTAAGTTCGATTCCTGAAGTCGTCCAATTGAAAGAAAGCCTAACCCCTTATGTGAAAAATCGTAGTTCCATAATCGGTTCAAAGGGTTGAAACTATGGGGACATCCCGATGGATCCATTAGAAAACTAAAAACCCTAATTAGGATAGGTTTCAAATAAATAAATAAAAAAAGAAAAGAAAATCCACGCAAAATTCTATTGCACACGTGGCCAAGATTTATGAGGCGTCCTTATCTGGATCAAGCAGGATAAGCCACAAGCACCTACTTGTAAATCTCAAGTCACAAAACACATTATCATTCACAAAATCTGGTTGTATTCAACTTGGAGACTCGTTCCAGATCATAAAATTTGAAGAAGCACGTGTGAAACTTGAGTGAGATAAAGTCAGCTCATGCTTCTTCAGCTTGATAGTATGAAACTACCTTATTAATAGACGATAAGTTAGACCAAACTATTGCGGTCGCAGCTGGACCAACACAGTCTTTGCAAGCTACCTACCAGCTTGTACTCATCACTATTATTACTAGAACTATATTATGGTATACCTTTGACCTTCTCAACCAGTTCAAGTCACTTTACTTTTTTTAGATCTGTTTTTGCCAAGATAACTGGATCCATGCAAGTCGAGCCTAAAACCACCATCTCTAGCTAGAATAAAACAAAAGAAGAACTTTTTATCTTCTTAAAAAAAATGTTAACTTCAAGTTAAACATCATATATATTAATTAAAATACGGGAATCAGAACATTTTATTTAGAATAAAGGTCCAAATTGATCATCGACAAAAAAAACACAGTGATATTTTGATTTCTGAGAAATGAAAAATATCAATTTGATTCTTCAAGAATATAAAATGTAGGTCAAAATAGTCCCTGACTAATATGTCCTTAAAAGTTACCGTAAAAGTAACCAATTTCACCTGTATTTTATATTTTTGAGGATTAAATTGGTATTTTTTATTTCTTAGGGACCAAAATATCATTATATTTTTATGACAAGGACGAATTTGAGTTTTTATTCTTTTATTTATTTAAAATAACCACAGTTATGTTTTGAAAGTAACGTGTTTTGGTAATGTAGGAAAGATAATAATTGATTTTTAATTCCAAGTCGACCTAATTAAATAATCATTCTCCCACTCTTATTCTTCCTTGAGTGTCCTTCAAGTATCTTCCGGTCGATAGCTGAAAACTAACTAATCTCTTTCAAGGTGTCGTCAAAATGATTTTATCTCTTTCGATAAAAAAATTTTATACACAAAATAGAAATCGAACCTCTAACAACATGTTTAAGAAACTTAGTTATCTAACTAATTGTATCCGACCCTCTTGATTTTTCTGAAGAGATGCAAAAAAAGTCCTCTTTAACTAAAATATATTCAGGCAGTTATTAAATTAATATAATAGTTCCCACGTTTTGTTCTCATTTAGATTATTTTGACGAAGTATAACCAAAAATGTCTTCTTTTTTTTTTTTTTCAATTTGTTATTTTTCTGAGGAAATGAATTTATTTTATGTAATTTTTCTAGTCATGTGACTATATAAATGGATGATAGGTAATGTTGAGATATTAATCTAATTGGGATTTCTTTTATTATTGTGATGGCTTTGCATGTCTTTCTGTGTTAAAAAAAGATTATATAAAATAAAAAATAAACATATATTATATATAAAAAATTACAAATTTTAATTAGACCTCTCAATAAATTTTTTTATGCTTATCTCTGTACTCTATATAATCACAAATATAACAATAGGAGTATTAGCCCAAACTGGTACTTGACAAAAAAAACACGGTGATATTATGTTACTTGAGAAATGAAAAATATCAATTTGATCCTCAACAATGTAAAATACGGGTCAAATTAATCCTTTTTAAGATAATTTTTAGGGACATTTTAATCCCTATTAGGGATTATTTTGATCCGTATTTTATATTATTAGAGTCCAATTGATGTTTTTTATTTATCAAAAACCAAAATATTATCATTTTAAGAACAGATTTGGATTTTTACTCTAACAATATAAAAAACATATGAGCTAAGTCATTCCTTTAGCCCAGTGAATCTATTTCTTCATTTTTTTTTATATTAAGAAACTTCTTTACTAAAATTTCTGAACCACGAAAGTCTCGAATACCGCCTAAGCAAAATGAAGGAAATTGCTGACGAATGAGACCCTTGACTGTAACTTTGAGGTGATGGATAATGATGACGATATTGGTGACGACTGTTAACAAAAGTATACTGTGATTAGTTACGCTATTAATGTACTCAAGCACACAATTGATTTTCTTATTAACCAAGAATACGTACGTACGTCAGCCTTTGCTAATTGCTATCCCATCCATTGCAGATAAAAAGTTTATTAATTAGGTCGTTTATACATTCAATTAAGGCTAAGAGGATTTGCCATTTTCCTGTTGTTTGAATTAAGGAAATGCACATTTTCTAGATAACTTCCTGTCTTTAGCTGGTGAACTTGTTGAAGCATCACAAGTTGTCACCATCACCTATGGCATCGCTAGTTGTTATTGTTATTATTATTATTATTATATGACACACACATTCATTTTCCATTTTCCTTGGACATTTATGCATGCATCGTTTGGAACGTGTGAAAACTTGGGAAAAGAAATAGCAAGGATGGAAAATTGAGTGCTGATCTATAGTTTGATTCCAAAGAAACTTGGAGAGAAGAGAAAAAAGAAAGCGGGGTCCACAGGTTTTGTTTTTCATCTCAATTTGGAGAGAAAACACCGAAGTCGAGGCAGTAATATTGCATATCGTGAACTCACCGGTTATGATTTTGAAAAAGGTCAAAATATTTTCATTTTTTAAAATTATTATATGAGAGTATTTATATTATTTTATAAATATAATTTTTCTTTCTCTTACTTTTTATCTAATCAAATAAGAGAAGAGAAAAATTTTAATTTTTTTTCTTTCATTTTCTTTCATACCAAATAATTATACAATCCTTTCTTTCTCTACTTTTTTCTATCATCTCCCTTTCTTTTCTTTCATTTTCTTTTTTCTCATTTTATTTATTAACCAAACACGATATTAGGCTCTATTTGTTTATCGTACGTTTGGTTGAGAAGCAATAGGGGAGGAAAGAAATATGAAGGAGGAAAGTGAGAGAAGAAATATTACTTTTGGTCGTTTGGGAGAGAAGAGAAATAGGGAGAAGAGAAAAATAAGTCCCACACATTTTTCATTTCTGTCCACCTTGCCTGTGATTTTGGAGAAAGAGCTCATTTTTTTTTTTGTTTCTATTCCTCTCTTGCTTTTTGCTATTGGTTGGATGGATAGGAAATTACAACTGAAAAGTAATACAACGGACATGCGAAACATTGCTTCTGAAGCCCACCATTGTTTTTAAAAAAATATTATTATATTATATTATATTATTAGGGGCAAAAATATTTTTACAAGAAAAACTCATTTTCTTTCTTTCCTCTTCACTATCCAAGCAAATAAGTGAAGAGAAAACTCAAATTCTCTTATTCTTCTACTTCTGATATTTTACTTCTTACAATTCAAACAACCTAAAAATCTATCCATTTTCTATTTATTCTCTCTTTTCTCCTACTTCTTTTCATCTTACTTATTTCTTCCCTGGTTCTTTCCTGATCCAAACAAAGAAAAAAAGTGCGAAAAAAAATATCATATCACGTTCTTCTGCATTACATCTTCAACCCAAACATCGGATACATACCAGCTAATACTTCCAAAAATAAATACCAAAAACACATATGAAACAAGCCAAAATTACTCGAATTCATCTCAAATCGATGAGCCACCAATGAGCCTTTTTTTATCCAAAATCCATCACCAAACACCACCATGAAATGAAAAATCTACCCCTTGCGAAGAGAAATCAAACCCCCATAAACTCTATCATCGATCTAGAGACATGTGACCACCATCGAGCACTGAACCCAATTACGGTCATGTGACCACCATGACCTTTGCCAATCATCTTTGTTTCCAATTCCCTTCTGTCAATCAAAAGCCACACAACCCAAATCAAAACTCAGCACAAATCAATCAACATTGAACATCACTGTCATGTCTGCACCAAGTCCCCATCTCCATCTACGACATGAAGCAACCCACCATGCACCACCGACCAATCGCACTTTGTCCCTACCACTTTGCCACTCAACCCCTGCATTTTTTCTGGGACGCCTATCAGAGAAAGTTTGAGGAAGGAAAAGCATGAAAAGTGACCCTTTCTATCGTTTAGTTTCCAAAAGAAAGGGAAAGGAAGGGTTACATTTAGTGGCACCCACAACATTTTTCTTTTCTTCCAAATTTGGGTGGAAACATGAAAATTGTAACACCCCGATTTTCTAGTTTTATTAATTAATCAGTATTTATATATTTGTATTTTATTGGAGGGTCTAGAAAGCGAAACAAAATAAACTAAGACCATAGTCAAGCTCTACGATATCGTAGAAGGCTATAGTTAAAGTTTGGGTCGAAAACTCAGACGTAGCCTGGTCTGTGTTTTTCATTGACAGTAGTGCTTTCCTACTAGCGAGACCTAATTCGGACCCGTGAACGAGACAGTTAATCTTAGAATCATGTTTCCTATATTTTCAAAAAAATGGGTCCTGACGTTCGAAAATGAAAATAATACATTATATTCGGACCGATAATCGAACTAGGTGACGATTAGAGCCCTATAAGGGTTTTACGGGACTCACGAACGGATAATTTTCATGTCAGGTCAGTGTCAAGTCATCTGGGGACTCGTGCCAGTGTCATGATGATTTTCAAAATATCTGGACGTGAAATGACCAAATTGCCCTTAGTCTTTTTACAAAATGACCATTTTACCCTTTTCTTAACTCTGAAGTTACCTTAAATGAAAATAACTAAATTTTCATGACTCGCCTCACTCTCTCTCCATAATTTCGTGCAGCCCTCTCTCTCTCATCCCCTCCAACTTCTTCTTCTTCCTTCCTTTCTTCTCCATTCCCATTTTCCTCCATTTTTCCTCCAAACTTCACCTCCATTTTTACTCATCTGCCACAAGGATTTTCAAGCAAATTTGTGAAACAAAGTTGATCCTCTCATTCTCCTCTATTACCTAAGAGGTATAGATTTCAATCTTGAGCTCTTCATCTTCATTTTCTTCATTAAAATTTATGAGTTCAAGTTTTAAGATCCAAACTTCAAAAATCTCTAGAAAATTGTAGAAAAATCATTTTAATGCCAAACCAATTTCTACGATCTAGTATCATTCCCTACTATCATAAACCAAGAGCTTGAAATCAAATAAGCTCTCTAGGATATTTTTCTTAAAGAGGCCGAATGAGTGTGTATTTGGGAAAAATGGGTTTTTGTTCAATGTTCTTGATTTCATCTATTTCATTCCTTAATTATGTAATCCAAATAATTAGGAAGCCAAATCAAACTCTCACCTATTTTTCATGGTGATGGCCGAAACCCTACTTTGATTGGTTTAATGGGTTTTGGTTCAAATCTTTGATAATTGATCATTGATTATGTCTTAGTTATGCTTAAGAATCGCTAAGCGCAAGAAAATCGCTTAGCTAAAGCAAAATTTTTCATGCTAAAGAAACATCATTCGCATAGCGCAAGTATTTCGCTAAGCGATTCCAAGTCAGCCAAAAAAATGACATCCTGGAGCAATTTCGCTTAGCGAAATCAAATCACTTAGCGGATTTCTAACAGCTATATATACTTCCTTTCAATTTTCGCTTAGCAAAATCAAATCGCTTAGTTTCTGCCAGTTTTACTTCCTTTCTTAAATCATCTTCATTTCAACCTATACGCAAAATACAGGGAGTTTATGATTTAACTATATAAATTTCTGATTGTGCTTTGTGTATAGAATCTGACAAGACTCGAACTTCCGACCGCGCACCCGATTGAAAGTTGTAGAGCCACATTTGGAATCTCTAGGGAGCTTTACGAAGGTGGGCGAAAGCACCACAATATCGTCGGGGAGGCAAGCTTTAAATAATATATATTGATATGCGTAGGGCGACCCAAACCCTACTAGAGGTCATTTGACCGTTAGGTTGATTTTACTGCATATTGAGGTTGTTTGTGCTGTGATTGGATATTTTATATATCATATGTGATATTTATATTATGTCTATTATAAGTTCATGATTGATTAAATATGATTTATCCGTAAGTTGATCCTACTGTTGAATCTGTTCTGGTGGTTGTTTATATGTTGTTATGACTGCTGATGTTTGAGTAGAGCTAGGCAGTGATTTCTGATAAGTTGGGAGATGAATGTGTGGTGAGAAATTCGAGGATATATATTTATATATATATATATATATATATATATATATATATATATATATCTGTTGATGTTGTGATGTAAGTTGATACTCGGTTAAGCCGGATGAAAGTTGATTGTGGTTGGTTATAAGTCGTGGTTGAAGCACTAAGTGTTGATCCTGAGATGAGTCAGTGAGATTCATGTTGCATAGTTGTTGTTCATCACTGTATTGGCATACGGGCGATTCCGCTCTTACCTGCGGGGAGATAATCGTACCCGTTAGTCGAATTGTAGACGGATGGGCGAATGTCTCGACCTAGCCTGCGGGCGGGGGGATATGTCGTTACGGAAAGTTGAGTTGTTAACGGACGGGCGAATGTTTCGACCTAGCCTGCGGGCGGGGGAACATGTCGTTACCGTAAGTTGCGTTGTTGACGGGTGAATATTCTGACCTGGCCTGCGGGCTTTAGACCGAACCCTACCTTATGTGGGTGGCATAGTGATGACTGAGACACCTTGATCTGTTGGGGATGTCGCGTCGTGATCGCGTCCATATAGTCGTTAGTTGCATGAGTGTGAGAGATAGTAGTTAAGAGAAAGTTATCCGGGAGTTGTTTGGTTGCAACTGTTGTGCTTTTGAGTGTGCTATCTATATAAATTATTTATATCTCTGTTTTTCCCATTAATGACATATTATTGTTTCTTATCCCCTGTATTTTTTTTTCTATGTCGTATTTTCTATATTCTCGATTGTACGAGAAGACCCGGATGAGGAATTTCCAGAAGAGATTGATGGCATCCCGGTTGAATCTGATGCTGGCCGGAGAGCCTCGGATCCCAATGCTGGGGGACCTTGAGCTGCTCTATGCAGAGGACGACCGTCTCCGGAAGACAGACTACTCTCAGCGAAGAGTAGTGTATACGGGCCCGACTGCCGTATACGTTAGAGTCGTGGTTGGGTAGACAGTCTTAGTTTTGTTATGGCCAGTAAATGAGTTGAGCGAAATGTATTTTTTGGGGCCAGGAGAAAAAGTCGTCTGTATTTTTATTTCCGCTGTTATGCTTTCAATTTTTATTTACTGCATTCTCTGAAGTCTTTTACATTTGGTATCAGTGTTGTATGTTCTACTGATGGAGCCAATACTATTAGGTCTGTATCTATTATTATGATATCAGTATGTATATTTAATCCTTTTAATAATTCCGCAATTTTGTACTATCACGCTACGCTATAACGGTAATAATCATAAGTGAGGTCACCAATGAGATCTCCGAGGAAGGGGTTGTATCAAAAATCGAGGAGATGAACTGAGCAACTTTGCTTCTGTTCAGAAAAAAATTAAAAAATTTATTTTTTATTTTTTATTTTTAAACTATTATATAAGGGTATTTATGTCAATTTACAAATATATTTTTTTTCTTTTCTCTCACTTTCTACCCAACCAACAATAGGAGAGAAAAGTTTCACTTTACTTTTCTTTCATTTTCTCTCTTACCAAACAATTGAACAATCATCTCATTTTTTATTCTTTTTCTTTCCTCTTCCTTTCTTTCATCTCATTTTCTTTCCTCTCATTTTCTTCTGTTAAGCAAACAAACTTTGGCTTTAAACCTTGTAATTTTTTTCCTCCCAAGCACTTCGAAAATTCTTCTTTCTAGGAAACACAAAACAAAAATTTCCTCCCTAGTGAACGATCTCATTGTTGAGTCTCCAAATGTCTGATGTGCATTTACCATAGTTTTGATGAGAATAAAACAGTTATTCAATGATTTAATTGAACCCGTCTGTGGTATTTAACTCGTCTACTTAGTGTGCAGATTAAAATATGAAGTGTCTATATGAACTGGTCACTCGTCTGAACTTGGATAAGTTCACCCGTCTGAACTAAGGTTCACTCGTCTGAACTATCTAAGGTTTACTCGTCTGAACTAAGAGAAGTTCACCCGTCTAATGAAGTCTTCAACCGTCTGATCAGAGGAAGACTCACCCGTCTAAAAGACTATGCAACTGACGTCATCTCTTTGTTAAAGAGTCAAGCCGTCTAATAAAGTTACTCACCCGTCTGGTGACTAACGTTAAAGAATACATTGGATGAAAGCTGTCTCGTCTCTGATAAGGAATTTCAACAAAGTGCTTTACCTAAACACAACTGCATCTTACACCAAAAGGGAAAGTCTTCCCTCTGCAAACAAAAAGCACGTATACAGACCTGTTGAGACCAAAGGTGTATCAGAAGTCTTTATCACTCTGATGAAAGAGAACAAGCGAAGTTCCCTATACTTTAATGGTTGATCAGAACGACTCTATTGCATTTATTGAAGATCTACAAAAGGCCAAGCTTTCAAACATTGTGTCTAACGGCTTTAAAATCTTGAAGCCTATTTAATGAAGAAGACTTTGAAGATTCAAGTAGAGAAGAGAACGAACAAAGCAATCAAAGAGCAATTGCCCTGCGCATTTAATCTTCATTCTTTCATTATTTATTCTTCAATCATTTGAAGCTATTACGCAGTCTTTTAGAACTTCACATTTAATATACTCGTCTGAATCCATGTGAAAGACTTGCAAATTGTAATTTATTTTACAACTTCTCTCAAACAATACTTGTCTGAGCCTGAAGAGGCTAGGTGTACAAACAATACTTGTCTGGAGCCTAGAGAGGCTAGGTGTGAAAACAATACTCGTCTGGAGCCTGAAGAGGCTAGGTGTGAAAATAATACGTGTCTGTCCTGTAACCTAAATCAGTTATAGTGAGAAAACTTGGTGCTGCCAAGGACTGGACGTAGCCCCATTGTTAAGGGGTGAACCAAGATAAAACCTGCTGAGTGATCTCTCTCTGTCCCTTAAATCTTTTGTTTGATTATTTATCTTAACTATCATATAACTAAAGGGGTTTATAATTGTGTTTATCAAACTAATTTTCATCTTGCATGATTGTGTGTTTTCTGTGAAAACCTTCAGACGAGTTATTAGTCTGATTGACCTGTCTAAGTTTACTCATCTACTATCACCCGTCTGTGCTTGCGAAAAAGTTTCTAAATTCCGCATAAATTTGTCAAACACCATTCAACCCCCCTTCTAATGTTTGTATCTGTCTATTTCACTTATGTCTTGGTTTATTAATTTTTTTCTTCTTTTTCAATTTCAATTTCAAACTTTGTCATTTTAAGTTTCATTTTCGAAGATATATGAAAGGGCGTTTTTATCACCTAGGAGACAAGTCGGATTATTCCATCAATAAAACTAATAAAAGTAGAATGGATCAAATACTGTGAATACCTAATTTTGTCCGGTTGTTTTTTTAAATTTTAATTAATATTTTATAAAAAAAGAATAAAATATAAAATATAAAAAATCACAAAAATTCTCTTTTTGGGCCCAAGTCTTTTTGCTTAGCCCATTTAGGAGCCCATTCTCCATTCTTTTTCAAGAAAAGAAAAAAGAAAAGCGGCAACAAAAAGAATCATAATCAATTAAGCATGCGTTTGGTACACCTTCTAGACATGAAAAAAATCATGTCCATTTGGTCTCACTGTGCTTCCCCCAAATTTTCGAAATTGCCGCTGGTATGATGATTTTCACATCACCGTAATTTTCAAAAACAGTACCAAACACACTAACAAGATGAAAAAAAGAAAGAATAATAGAGAAAGGTGGTGCTATGTGTGGGGGAAAGAAAACTCCATCCTAACAACTCAAATCCAGTTACCATCATTCACAACAACCCATTTTCATACATACCATCTATCAAACATACACTCTCTCCCACCACCATTAAAAATTCAGAAACATCCAAGAACTGAAAGTTCTTTCAACCTATACATCCCCAATCTCCCAATTCTTAACCAAGGCTTTAGCCAAACTAGTACACATTATAAAATCATTTACCTAAATAATCTAGTTTCCAAACAATATATCAAATTAGGATTATTTTAATATTTTTTAAGTGTCACCATTTTGACTAGCGTCACCACTTTACACGTGACACCCCTTTTGATTGGACGTCAGAAATTTTACAAAAAAAAAATTTTTTAAAAAAAATTTACTTAAAAAAACATTTTTTCATAACTGGACACATGTCGTACTCTAGTGAGTGACGTCAGTGCAACTAGCGTCATTCAAGACATAAGTTATCGACCCAAAACTTTCCATAGAACCCATACCCCTCGTAACAACCCAAAACTTTCCATAGAAAAGCCACCTCAAATCAACCTATGGAACCATCCCTATCACCCTCATCATTCACAAACCATCAACTTTCATCAAACATAAATCAACACAATACTGAGAACCAACTCCATTACTAGCCTTTCAACCACTCCACAAACCACCATAAGTAAAAGCCCCAACACAGCCAAACATTCAACATGTTACGATACTGTTATAATTTGTTATTGATATTGTAATATTATAATTAATTAGGCTTTTATGTATAAAATTTCTTATTTAGACAACACAATTGAATATATAAAAAAATATATTTCCATCTTCCCAAACAATCACTTACCCAAATCAAAATATATATAACAGGAATTAATTTAACCACCACGACTTCATGACTTAAGTTCTTAATAAAATAAACTAATTTTCCACTACTAATGAAAATCGTTTTCAAAGGTAATTAACAAAAGAGACATTAAACTCGGGCTAGAAACATATAATATAGTTTATTAAAAAAACATTAATCAAAAACATTTTTTGGAAAAATA
Source organism: Ammopiptanthus mongolicus (assembly GCA_039655645.1). NCBI lineage: Eukaryota > Viridiplantae > Streptophyta > Magnoliopsida > Fabales > Fabaceae > Ammopiptanthus > Ammopiptanthus mongolicus. The sequence continues at coordinate 84,466,650 of CM077348.1, forward strand.
ATAAAATGATTAGTTTAGTCACAACTCCATTTTGATCCTATTCTTTTTAGAGTCATTTTAGTCGTGACAACTCGATGGTTAAAGTTTTGAAATAAAATATATTTTATTATAAAATAAACACAAACAAAAAACTTTTTTCAAAATTAAAATTAATCAACTCATGAGTATTTTCTAAAGAACTACGTGGCTTTGAATTTTTCAATCGCACCCGATAAAGTATGTAAGAGCAAATTCTTATTCTGGCTAGTCAAAGTTAAATAATTTATGAGTTCATTTCTTTTTTATACTTCTAAAAGAGGTAAAATTAATATTATAAAATATTAAAGATTTGCACAATTAATTTAAGTATCATTCATAAATGGGCAACGTAAGGTTTAACACATTTTCTACTCTCGTAACCGAATTCTAAACTATAAAGACCCATTCTTCTTAATGAAGGGTTTTTCCAATATTTTTTTTTTTCTAAAATAGACCTCCTGCCGACTTCTTCCCTGTTTTTTTTTCTTTTTTCGCTTCTTCTGTCGCAATCTCTTGTGGGGCAAGTATGATTTTGTCTATATAAATTTAGCATACGAAAAATGACTTGGATTATATAAATTTTGCACATTTTTTTAACTCAGATAAACATGAAGTTCTAATATATGCCTAAGAAATGTACAAATTATATATTGTATGATCACCAAATTCAAGTAAAAATGTTAATTACGGATAAAAAATACTCATATACCACCCATGATATACGAACTATCTCCCAAAGTTTAATTTAACATACTCAACAGTTCTTTACAAAAAAATTCAACCAAAGCAGTTGGCTTTCCAATCTTCTAAAACTCCAAATCATTCTCAAAGGGTGTCAAATTCAAATCCAATAGCAAAACTCTCTTGTTGCCAGCTTTCATCCTGTTTGGTGAAGAATCAAGACTGCTACCACTACCACTTCCACTACTACCACTCATGGTAGTAGAATTCTGCATGTTTCCTTTCAAATTTTCAGCTCTGTGCCTCCTCATGTGGCCACCCAAGGCTTGCCCTATTGCAAACTCCAACCCACAAATGGAGCACTCATGAGTTTTAGGCTTTTGGGGTAAACCATGAAGCAATTGACCATCCATGTCTGTATCTCCTGCCATCAACCTTGTCTTCTTGTGGCTAGCTCTATGGCCACCAAGTGCCTGAAATGAAGAGAATTGCCTATTACATGTCTTGCACTCAAAGACACGGCCGTTGGAAGAGCTGGAGTAGTTGGCTTCATATTCACCAACACGAGAAAGCAACATCAAACAATTTGCCATGGTTATGCTATCAACCTCTCTTTCTCTCTTCATGATAATATTGGTGTATTAGCTCGAAAGGTGTGAAAATGGATGTGAAAGTTTGAAAGGAAAAGAAAACAGTAGTGGAATGGAACTCTAGGAGACTTGGAAAGGTGAGTTATTTATAAAGAGTGCTTCTAGCTTGAGGGTATAGTACACTTTTGATTGTTGACATTTTCTGACATGAATAAGCACAAAATATTCAATTGTGTTATTTGAATATCAAAATTTGAATATCATATATAATATCGTATGTATTTATTTCTATTTTTTACTTACTTTTTATTTTTATGGATATACACGCATCTCAAAAATATACCCAAAAACAAAAGGACATCGTATGGTATCCCCTATTTGATGTTCAAAAATCTTTATCCCACAATATTTAATTTCTATTAGGAGTATGAAAAAGATTTTGTTGGAAAAAACAAAACTCACTTCGATGATTTTTACGATTTTTACGTCCGAAAGAAATTAGTCTTCAGCTATCGGCTGAGAATACTTATACACAAAAAAAATGATGAATTCTTTAGTATCCAAAAATGGAAGAGTAGAAGTTTACTCTGCTTAATTAGCCCAATCAGATGGTGGAAAACATTTAACATGACTCACTAAACTGATTCATTTAATTGATCGGATGATACATTTTGATTGGACAGAGTAATTTTTATCCTCTCGTTTTCCTGGATACACAAAAAAAATATGATTGACACACACACACACACACACACATATATATATATATATATATCTATAGATTGCTTGTAAAATAAGCAACTGTGACTGCTGCAGCAATTAAAGCAATTAATTTGATGCGTTGAACTTAGAGGGGGGGTTACTTACTTAATTAGGAGTTGTTTGGTGTGAAAGGAGCTGCTGCTGAAAACGTAAGCATGACAGATTTGCTGAGCCAAACAAGGCGGAACGACTTGCTGCGGGGGTAAGTAAGTATTGGGGGGCGGCACTACTATTACTAAAACTGTGCTAGATTGTTCAAAGTTTTGATGGAAGATTCTAAGGCAAGGTTGTTTTATCATTGCTGATATATAGAATGGTATGAAAAGGGAAGCAGCAGAGAACCTGACTTGGAAGCAAAAACAGCACTTCAGAATAATCGGACCAAATTATGAAGCTGACTTCCAAACATCTAGAAATCATGCTCCACTTTGAACACAATTAAAAAATGAAAGACATGTAAAATAAAATAAAGAATAAAGAATAAAAATTTAAATTGATCCTTGAAAAAAAAAATATGATGATATTTTGGTCCTGAAAAATAAATAATATCAATTTGATTCTCAAGAATGTAAAATGCATGTCAAATTAGTCCTTTTTTAAAATAAATTTTAGGAACATTTTAGTTTCTATCAAAGATTATTTTGATCCGTATTTTATATTTTTGATGATCAAATTAATTTTTTTTATTTCTCATGGATCAAATGTCATGGTATTTTTTATCCACTACTAGTTTGGGCCTTTATTCTAAAATAAAAAAAAAAAAACTCTGTAGTAAAAGAAGAAAGGTATATATAAAAGCAATTGTTTTGATTGCATTATTGTTTTAAAATAGTTTTTCTCCAAAGTAGAAAATGGTAATAAGGTGTGTTGGCAGATAGGAGTTGAAAATGAGGAGAGTTTAGTCTTGATATAGTAAATAAAAATAAAAGTAAAAGAATAGAAAATGGAATAACAAATGGAAAAAGAAAAAGAAAACTATTTCAATTTTCAACGCTAATGTTTCCTCATTTTAACTAGAGTCAACAAATTGTGTTCAAATCTGTAAGTTCTAGTGGATTGGATTACTAAAAAAACAATCCACTCGTAAGATATCTGAATTGATATGTTCTAACTCACTTAACCCACGGATGTTAAAACGAGAAAACATTAGTCTTAATCAGGGACAAATTCAAAAGACATCAAGGGACAAAGTAATTTTCATTAAAAGTTACTACATATATAACAAATTAAAGAATGTATAAAGTGAGACAGATATTAGGAAGAATAATATTGACTTCTCTTGAGATGTAATTTAATTACATTTAACATCTAATGTTTTTTAAATCTTATACTGAGCTCTTTTAAATTTATACTGTGTTATAAATTTATAATATCACATGATTTTTTAATGGCATTATTGTTAGTTTTTTGACACCTAACTGAAAGAAAATCACTAATATACCGTTGAGGATTGGCTTATAGATGTATGAGAGAAATATCTGCATCGATACAAACCCAACACCTCACCCTTCGCTAGCTCCAAATCATCTTCTCCTCTACCCCACCCCTCCAAGCCGTCAAACTTGCACCTTGCGGAGAGTGTGAGTAGAAATCTATGCAATCTCAATATTACACTGAAATGATGTGCTTTCAAAGACCTGAAGGTCTTCTAATTTCATTGGATGTGCCCAATGATGGAGTGATGGGTTTGTGTCGTAAGTATTTCTCAGATGAATGTTGAGCAACGTTCAACTTCTTGATTGTGACAATAATTTGATTACAAAAATATTTTAATTATCTGCCACTTATTTTCATAAAAAATGATTAAAATTCCTTTAGGAATAAGTTTTTTTTATTTTTTTTTATACAGAAATAGAAATATTATACATAATAAAAGTGGCATTATTTTGAACTTTCATTTAGTAATTCTACAAAACTTGGTACAAAGCCAACTGTGCTCAAGCGGCTTTGAGATATGGTGGATTCCATGATACATCAAACATGAGTGGGGTGTATGAACCACTTTTTTACCTATAATAATAAGCTTTTATATATTTGCAAAAAACAAGTCTTCAAATCATAATATTTGCAAATGAGTCCTAAAAGCCTTTTAACAAAAACCCCAACCCATTATTCTCATTTTCTTCAATTTTAACACCACCGACCACCCTTTCCAAAATGTAGAATGACAATCAATAATAATATACAATGGACTTTTTTTAAGTTGAAAGTACACGATACCAATGAAAATATATATATGGGTTGGGGTACAATGGACTCTAATATTATTTGTTATATACAACAGACACAATTAAAGTTAGATTGATTCGGATCGGATCATCGAATTATTCTATTTTTAATTTACTTTAGTTTTAATTTCAAAAAATAGTAAAAAAATTAAAAAATAATATATAAAAATATAACAAAAAGTATTACTGTAACAAGTAAGAGTAAATTGTTACTAAAAAGATAAAAAATATTAGTAAATATATTAATTTTGTTAATAAAAATAATACTATTATAATAAAATTAATAATAATATATTATTTTTTTTAAGTGAACAATTTTGTTCGGATCTGACGAATTAAATTTTTTGAATCCGATAGCCGAACCGATTATCTTCGAATTCATTATTTCAAATCTGATTCGATGAACTGATCCAAACCATCAAAATCGATTTTAATCGGTCCGGATTCGTGGATTGGATCAGATCCGCTTACACCCCTAGTCAATAGAAATGGATCTCTACAGTCACTTTTTGACTATAGGGCGATCTTGACAATTGATTAAATTTGTGTAAAATAAATATATTAATGTAAAAATGAGTGTATGAGATCCTGAACATAAGCTAATATGAATGCATGAATTTGATGAATGTAAAAGATTCGGATGCCTCATCGATGCATAACAATTAAACTCTTAATTAAAACACCAAATAACTGCTTGACTTTTTTTTTTATCAGCATTTGTTTGATTATTCATATTTAGAACATGCATATTGCATAGTGCATATGGCAGTGATGTCACGGTGGCGGAAATTGATTCACGAATCACGAGGCAATAAACTAAAATGCGTTTCGTGCCACATTTACTTTTATTGACATTATTAATTATTAATATTTATGTTCGTTATTACAGGATGATATATTAATAAATCTTACCTAAGTGATCAAACGTAAATAAAGCAGTTTATTATTAAAAAAAAAAAAAAAAAACCGTATAGTTAGTTTGATAGGTCTCTTCTACGAACATATAACAGATAAGAAAGTAGCACGTTTGATAAGCGCTTTAGTCACGAGCTTATAGTATATTTTCACGAGTTTATAGCATTTTTTTTTCAGACGCTACTTGAAGGAGGATTTGAGCTTATAGCTTATAACGTTTCTTTTTTCTTTTCACTTTTATTCTTATTATCTTTATTTAATTATACTTTTATCCTCTTTTCTATCTTTTATGTAAAATTATTAAGGAAGATTTTCTTTTATGTTATTTTATATTTTTCAGCTAATTCAGCTGCTAGTTTTACCAAACATTTCCACAGAAAATAAGCTAACTTATCTGCTATTCACTATTAGCTACCTCATTCACTAGTCGCTATCAGTTAGTTTATCCGCTAACATCTAATTTTACCAAACAGACTCGTAGCATTTTAAAATGGTTCATCTCATCTAAAAACAAAAGAGTTTTATCTCAATAAAAGTAAATAAAATAAAATGGTTCCTAATTAGGGCTAACCCGGTCCATTCGAGTTAAGACAATTTCCAGGTTGGATTGGATTGAGTCAAATTTAGTTCGCCCCACTAATTTACTAATCCAGCACATCCCTCTACGGGCTACGGGCCAAACGGGTCGGTCCATGGGCCAAGATTTTTTTTTAAAAAAATTTTTTTACTAAAGAATTATGTTAATATGGTTATGAATTGCATTTAACTTGTCACTCACTAAGAATCTCCATTTTTAAATGTTTGATAAAATGTTACAAAAAAAAAAGTTTGATAAAAAATAAAATATTATTTAATTAAATATGAACTGTTATAAAACTACTGAGCATAATAAATTAATAATACTCTAGTAGTAAGTTAGAATTTCGATCTTTATGTGGTCATTACTTCATAATGACGAAGACATACCAAAGAAACATGATCCAAATTGTGTTTATTTATTGCGGAAATTAAGCACACAGGTGAAGTAATATATTCACAAACAAAATTGATCTAGTGTTGTGTTTATAATTTTATATACATATCTTATGTTTGTATAATTTTATACACTTATATAATCACAATACTCAATCTCTGAAAACATTTCGGGATAAAGGGTTGGCTCGGCCCAGCCCATTTGGGCCAAGATAATTTTTGGGACATGATAGATTAGATCAAAATTAGTTCGGATTCAAATTTTGATAACCCAACCCACCTTTTATATAAGTTAAAGTCACAAACTCATCTCATCGAGTCCATTTGAATCACAACATTGTCACCTGCATTAACTGAATAATCCATCAATCTTTAAAACGTATATCAGATTCAACAATCGTTTTTCGCATCATATTAAAGAAAAGGAATTCATTTTTCATTTTTCTAGAGAGTGTGCGATACGTGTAAGTCCCTAACATATTTTCCAACTACCGATACCGCGAAGTGAAAATATTTTTGATTTTAATAGTTATGTACTGGCACGGTAAAAAATCTTTTGAAATATTATGCTATATGCGAATATTTCCTACTATTTTTATATAGGATTTAATTGTTATATATTATCAGAGTAAAAAATTTTATATTATCAACCAATTAAAAATTAGTATATAAACTAAAATGCTTGATTTATCCTGTCTACCTTAAAAATCACCCCTATTATGATTTTTGATTGATCGACAATATAAAAAATTATAGATTAACAGTGTATAATAATTAAGGATTTGGTTCCTTTAAAGTGAGTAGAGCTCTAAAGTGATAAAGTAAAAAGTTATCTACTATTAATTTGATTAACTACATTGAGATCTCAACCCACTAAATGACTTAAGAGTGAATAGCCACTTACTTTCTCACTTTAAAGTTAAACTCACTTTAGAGGAGTCAAATTCAACTCTTAAACTATTTTATATACTCCATCCGTCCCATTATATATGTCACATTTATAAAAACAAAAAATTATCTCAAAATATATGACATTCTCTATTTTCAATATAATATTAAATACTTTCTGTCAATTATATCCTTAAATATATCAATAATTAATAAGATTAATTCGATAAAATTATCATTATTTTTTATTTATTTATTATTTTTTTTAAAGATATCATTTAATTAAATATGATATATATATATATATATATATATATATATATTGGGATGGATGGAATAATAATTAATTATCATATAAATTAAACGTGTCTCGCATTCGTTTATAGTCCAACTGTGCACGGCGTCATATGTCTGACGTGGACCACAAGTCAAATGGGCCTTGCGCATCCTTTCCCATTAGGTGCTTTGGATTTGGATCACAAATTGTTTCGTTTGAAGTTCCAAGTAAATTTTGATTGACCCATTTGTACGTTATTATCTAGGAAGCACCTCAGTAGCTACACAATTTTTGTGAAATTAACAAGACCTTTGCATTCGACTATTCTACCTACCTTATAATCAATTTTCTTTGGGCATGTGAAAAGGAAAAAAATTTCTATTCTTCCATTTGCAACCGTTTTTACAATTATAATAATAAATGATTTTAATTTTGATATATTGAGAGTATAAAATTTTTACATTATCAATCAATCATAAATCATCCTAAAAACACGTTTGATAAAGAGATTTTTTTTTTTTATTTTCAGGAATCAAGATTCCCAAGAATATTAAAATTGTGTTTGATAGATATTAAATATTCCTAGAAATGTTATTGAGAATTTTTTATTCACACCTTTGATTCACCGCACATTTTGTGAAGATTATTAGTGTTGTTCTAAAAAATATCTCTTCAGTCTCAACTTAGCTTAGCAGAGCAACCTTGCAACTGCAACACCTCCACTTGCCAGCAATGCTATTCATGGAGTTTTTTTTATGGCAAAATTCATTCAAGCACCCTTTGGAACATTGCCTTTGCCTTGTGATTTTTGTGCCCTAGCCACTACGTCTGCCGTTTTGGCCTTCTTCTCATCCTTTGTCTTTTTTATTTGCGTAGGGACGGGAAGGGGTGGGTGAAGTGAGGAAGACGCAGGAGAGGGGAAGAGTCAACAAAGAATTCAAAAGGTAAAGGCAATAAAGAAAGTTTTAGAGACATAAATATCTTTTTCACTGATGAAAACTTTCTGAAGAACCCGTAAAATAGGATTTTCACCCCCTTCCCGTAGGAATATTTTTGAGGAAAGATAGACAAAAAAAAAAAAAATTCATGAGAATGTTACTTTTTCGGAAATGTTTTTGTGAAAACAACATATCAAACATGAGAATATATGATTTGTAACTTAAGAATCCTAATAAACTAAAAACAATCCTCCTATCAAAAATCCCCTAAGTGTTTCTTTTAGAGAATATTTGAGTAAGATTAATTTTTATCCAAATAACTATTTCTATGATAAAAGTTGTGTTTACATAAAAAGTGGTATGTATGTTTGAGTAAACTAATAAAATTGTAAAACAATCTTTTTTGTAAGAGAAAAGTTATCTTAGAGAAATTTGAAGTTTGAAGCTTTATTTAAAAAGTTGTTAAATTATTTTGAAACCAAAAATATTCTTTTCATTTCATCCCTATAAAGCTAACTATCAAACAAATATTATTAAATTATACAAATAACTTCATACTTTTTTTGTAATTTACTATATAAAATCGATTTTTTACAAACTTAAACGAAATAGATTATGTTAAATTTTTTTTTCAACAAAATATTCAAACATAAAATTGATTATATTATAATTGATAACCACAATCGATTATTAAAATAATCCATTTTTCATAGCTAATCCAAACGCATTCATAAGATAGTTATAAAAAGAGTCAAATATTTTTAATGGTGTAATAATTTATTATTAATTGATAATGTAAAAAAAAATTATACCGACAATACATATCAATTAAATTATAATAAATATGCTAAACTATATACCTAATTAACAATCCTATCTCATTATCAAGTTTAAAGGTTAAGACACACAACTTAATGCTCCGTTACTGAGCGGCCCCTTCCCTTTTTTTCGATTTTCAAGAATATTCTAAATTTAATAAGTGAGAGAGTAATATACTCTCTTATGAACTTATGATACTATTAAGAATCCAAGAGTTTGGGGAGCTGAAATTTAGATTTAAGCTATTTTATCTCCAAAAAGTTGTTTTCAAAATAATCTAATTTGTTTGTCACTTTCCTTAAATGTATAAAAAAAATATTTTTTGAGGAAAAAAACTGTTTTATGTCATCTAATTTATTTTAACTTATGATTATTGTGATTTGATTATTTTTCATTCTCAAAACTCTCTTCCTTATTTACCCCTACAAAACTAACATTCAAACAAATATTATTAAATTATACAAATAACTTATACTCTTTTTCGTAATTTACTATGTAAAAATGATTTTTTTTGTTTCACCACCCAAACAAAATAGGTTATATTAAAATCACTTTTTAGTAAATATACCTAAACAAAACACAGATTCTGATTATAATCAATAATCACATCAATTATGAGTTTAATTTATTTTTTTTCAGCTTTCCCAAACACACTATAAACGGGAACCTCCTAATATTTTTTTTATAGGCATGAATCTTGGAATAAAACTCAAGCGGCTTCCAGGATGGGAGATTCTATCATGTCTCCCACCGTGAGAGACCATAAAGAGGGACATCTAAGCAAATTTTTAATTATTTTTAAAACCTTAAGGGCCTGTTTGATTTGCATTTTCATTTCCTGTTTTCATTTCCTGTTTCTATTTTCTGAAAATTGTTTTCATTTTCAAATTTTGAAAAATTTGAAAATATGTTTGTTTTAACTTCCTGTTTTCTGTTTTCATTTCCTATTTTCAAAAATTTGGGAATGAAAACATTGAAAAAACTATTTTTTATTTTCAGATTTGGGTCCAATTCAGGAAATGTTTTCACTGAAAACATTTTCACTAAATTCAACCAAACGCATTTTCAAGCTCATATATGTGACATATATATTTCCAAAATTTAAAAATTTAAAAATTGCCCATCTCTTTCTCTCTCACTCTCTCCTCCACTGCAACCTCGTCGGAACACCCTCTCCCTCCGTTCGCACACAACTTCATCAGAGTTCCACCGCACAGTTGCCGCCTCCTTCGCGTGCAATCATTACAATCGGAGGCTACCACGCACCACTGTCCAGATCCGATATTCCTCGCACGCAGCCACCAACCCCACGCATAACCAGCCCCGCTGCCGCTGCCACACGCTGAGCTTGCTGCTGCGCTTCGCCGTCGATCTGCCTTTACCGGTGACGTGAGCCTCAGCCGCGGGTTTTCCAGAGCTTCTTGCATTGGTTCTTGAACGCGGAGAGGCCGTTAACGGCGGCGGCTGTCGACGGTTGTTGTTGGAGTTCAAGTTTGGGATTAACAGACGAAGTTACGTGCTTGGGGAACCAGAGCTTTTGGCCGTCGTAGCCAAATAGAAACTTGATAGTGGAAATCGATTTAAAATGCCACGGATAGGGTTCAAACAACTGAATCGATTATATTGGAATTATTAATCGATTTAAGTAAGCAGCGTGTCACCCAACAGCCCCACCAGTCATTACCTTCGTCGTCGACCTCGCTCCGCTGCACACTGCCACCTCCTCCACGCGCAACCACCATCCATCACTGTCGTTGTAGTACCACCAGAAGCAGAGAATCATTCCAACATGAACCAGAATGCACCGCCATACGCCGCTTCCTCTTCCTTGAGCAGTCACCGTGTCAGCCCAGCGGCCACCACACGTTCGATGTCTGGGCGGTGGTGTTGTCAAACCTACTTGAGAGAGGAGGCAGAGAGAGCAACATGGAGGAGGCGGAGGGAGAGGTAGTGAGAGAATGAGCGGTGAATATTTTAAAACCAAAAAATTTAAGGATTATAAAATAATAATTTTTTTGCAAAAAAGGTGTTGCTCATGGTGAAAGATATGATAGGGTCTCTCACCATAGAATTTTCCATAAAACACAACCCCGTCCATTGTTTGGACCAACACACATTCTTTTCCTCCCTTCATTCCTTTGAACCAATGAGTCTGAAGACTAAAATTCAGGAGTTCGCATGCACCAAGCACACCATGCTATATCACAAACACTAAACACGAATCCAACCAATCACCACACACCACGTGGCTAATCCCAGTGCTGCGAGCTTCGTTCTAATACACAACACTTCTCGCATTCCAAAAACCTTTAACGGGGCAGATTCTCGCTCCGATACACCCGAAGCTCGAAGACTTCACAAACGAAGCCACGTGTACGGTCAATACGAGTCGGGCATAAAGTGTAACCTACAGATCGCCGCACTATATCTTTGATCTTCCCTTTTACTCTAAACCCCATTCGTAAATAATCCAACCACTTCGTTCGAACTGTCTCTTTCTCCGGCGGAGCGCCTCCACCGGAAAAAAATCTCCGGCGATAGTTCCGGTTCGGTGCTTCAAACCCTCTCTGGGGCGTGATCGTCTTCAAGTTTCTCATTTTAGGTTTCTTTTGTTTTTTCTTTTGTTTCTATTTTTATTTTGTTTATTTTATTTATTTATTTATTTATTTATTGTTGCAGATTTTAGTTTGATCAAGTTGGAAGATTTGATTTTAGTTCTTTTTAATATTTCTTTGTGGTGTAGTTGATCAAGTTCGAAGATTTTGGATTTTATGGTGATGTGTAGTTGATTTTCATTTTACATTACCCAGTGGATGGTGGCATCTCGAATCTGAGTCAGATCATACTTGTTTTGAAACATCGATCAAGGAGAGAATGGTAGGTAGCTATTTTCATGCAAATGCAATTTTTGATATATGATTTTGCTCTTGCCAGTTTTAGCATAGTGGATACAAGTACAACACTTCCTCTGCCTTTTTTTTTTTTTTTTAAATTTAATTTTATTGTGTTTGATATTTATCATTTATCTGAAGCGTGCTTGAAATTTATATATTTATGTTTGTTTTAGGGTTAACAGATTAATATTTCTTCTTTTCACACAATGCATTCAAATTGTGGTGGTGGTGGTGGTGGGGGGGGGGGGGGGGGGCTTGATTTAGCAATAAAAAACTAATTTTGTGAGCCCCATGTCAGTGGTACTGTATTGGGAGTTTACTAGTGAGCTAGCTTTTCTACTAATTCCTAAATTTTGTTTTATAAATGTAAACTGTCAACATGTTTGTAATGATAATGTGACTAATGCATGATATGTATGCAATGTGTGAAATGAACTCTAGATGTCATTTCTATGAATTTTTTTTCCTAATTGTTTCTATCTAGTTTTTAAAATGTATGGTTTGGTTAAAGAATCTTTTCTAGGAAGTTTGATTGAAGATAGACAAACCTACATGTTTAGATAAATATATATGACAACAACAGTAACAACAACAACCAAGCCTTTTCCTACTAGGTGGGGTTGGCTACATGAATCAAATGACGCCATAATGTTTTATAGTAAATCATGTAAACTATTTACATCGAAATTCTTCTTGATGGTTTCACCTATAGTTTTTCGTGGTCTCTCTACCTTGAACTATTGGGCTACCCTTCGTCTAATCTAGTCTCTTTAGTGAAGCTTTTACTAGTCTTCTTCACACATGCACAAACTACCTAAGGTGAGATTCTACCATATTTTCTACAGGTGTTACCCCATCTTTCTCTCTAATGCGTTTATTCATAATCCTATATTGTCTAATGCGTCCACTCATCCAACGCAACATTCTCATGTCTACTACATTGAGCTTATTCTCTTGTTGACTTTTTACCGCCCAATATTCAAACCCATATAACATCATAGATCTTATAGTTGTTTGGTAAATTTTTTCCTTAAGCTTGAGTAGTACTTTTCTATCACAAATAACGTCCGAAGCACTTCTTTATTTCATCCACCCCGCTTGAATTATTTGGTTTATATCGTCTTTTATTTCCTTGTCATTATGCAGGGAAGACTCAAGGTACTTAAACCGTGTGACTTGTGGTATGGCATGGTCCCCAATTTACACCTCTAAGTTAGAATCAGTTGGCCTACTACTAAGCTTATATTTTATATACTCTGTCTTACTTCTACTTAACCATGTACTTCCAAAGCTTGTCTCCGCATTTATAACTTCACATTTATTTCCTCTTTCAACTCTTCAACTAGGACTATACCATTTTCAAAAAGCATGCATCATGGCACCGACTCTTGGATATGCTTAGTAAGCACATCCAAGACCAAGGTAAAAAGATAGGGGATCAAAGTTGACCCTTGGTACAGTCCTATAGTCATAGGAAAATCTTTTGTGGTCTCATCTTGTGTTCTCACGCGGGCACAACCACGATCATAGCAGCTGCTGCCCGCTATCTTCATTCGGCTGCGGAAAACCTTCAATTTCTGTGCGGCGGCTAACTGCTTGTTGGTAGAATTAGGTTTGTTTTACATTTCTGTTTCCTTTACTTTTTTCTTACAATTTTACCCTCTCTATTTTGCCCTCTTTAACTCATCAAATCTCTATTCCGCCCTCTCTTTATCTTTTCAAATGTCTTATTTACCCCTACTTTAACTCGGTAAAACTCCATTTTACCCTTACTTTTACTGCTTCCTGCACCCAAACCCATAGCACATCGGTGCAACCTTGCCAAACACCGCAAGCCACCTCACAGTCGACGCTGCTGTCCAGATCTCAGAAAAACCCACCTTCTCCCCCTCTTTTCCTTGCTCCATTTCAGCTTATGTTTCACTTATGATTATTAATTATGATTTTGTTTGCACTTTTGGGTGATTTGTTATTTTTTAGCATTTACATGTTTAAAATTTTTAGCTTCTACGTATCGATTTTGCAATAGCAGGCTACCAGCTATCCCGCTATAGTGATTTTGGGGGTCGGCCGCTACGCGCCGCTATCCAGGATTGATAACTATGATAAGAACCTTTGGGAAGTATTTAGTTGTCAATTAAAGTCCCTTGATGATAATTTAATTGAGTTATTTTGATATGGAGTTGTGGTTTGAATTTGTAAGGTTAGTTTCATTGCTTACTAACCACTCTTTTGAGATTGAGATAGGTGGTCACATATGGAATGTGATAAACTAATGATAAGATAGCCATAATAAATTATTGATTGAATTGCTAAAGTTTTCTGTATATCAGTTTTGGTTATTGGCTTATCTGTTTTACATCAATCAGTGTGCTTATTAGATGTGATTAGAAAGCGTGATGTTTCATGCCAATGGATTCCATATATACTTTCTTACACTTGTAACTTGCATATACATAAAAGGAAGGTTGAGGAGCACATTTAAGATAAAAATAGGTGGCTATAAAGTTTTATTTTGTAGTCTTGAATCTTGATTCTCTTGAAAGGTGAGACGTTGATTTGATAAGTGTCCTCCAACTGAGTTATGTCTTGTCTGGGTTATATTTTCATTACTCTGAATGAAATTGACTGTTGTACCTTTTTCATCTCTTAATGCATCTTTCCTTCCTAAATAATAATAATAATAATAACCAAAATAATATAGGGAGCAAGCTCGTCCATAAAATGTCGTGCTCAAAACTTTGTGCTAAAAGGACATAGTGACTGCTTCTGGAGGACCTGTACAGGAAAATATTTTCTATGGCTATGACATATAGCAACGAGTTTATTCTTTACCTGGATTTGTTTCTTCATATGTTTTTCCTTTTGACATGTTACTCTATTTTTTTATTATGTTATGAGAAAACCTAAAGTGTGATGCATTGATTATTTATCTGATCATCATTCTGGTTACTTGTTTTATAATTTATATATGATATTGATATTTAATTTTATTATAAAGATAGTTTGTTTGTTAAAACTTAAGAAAAATAACTGCTGTGATCTTTGTTTTCTGTTTTACAGTTGGTCAATTTTTTTAATAATGCAAGTTCTGTCAATAAGATAATCATTCTAAGCTATGGTTTTTTACAGTCTTTTCAGCATAAAAGCTTTTGGATGCCACAGGATGCTGGCTGCTTAGCTGAAGAAAATATGGGATATGAGAATTCTTCCAGAATTGAACCAAAGCGTAGTCATCAGTGGTTTATGGATTCAGGTGAACCAGAAATATTTGGCAACAAGAAACAAGCAGTTGAAGCGGTTAGTGGTAGACCAGTTTCAGGAGTTTCGCACGTGCACGTTTCTCCATGGGACACCAATTCGGGATTTCACTCAGTCACAGGTCAATTTTCTGACCGTCTGTTTGGATCTGATCTTGTTCGGAGTGTCAATGTTGATAAGAACATGGCATCAATTGGAAGTGGAAATGTGAACGTGGGAAGGAAGGATTTTGAGAATCAATATGGTAATGATCCATCTGTGGGCTTGTCAATGTCTCATACCATCGTGGACCCTTCATCATGTCTCAATTTTGGTGGCATCAGGAAAGTCAAAGTTAATCAAGTCAGAGAGTCTGACAATTGCATTCCTGCATCCATAGGGCACTCTGACAATTGTATTCCTGCATCCATAGGGCAATCCTATAGTAGCACAGATATTAGTAGTACAATTTCAATAGGTGCTGGCTACAATAAGAATGATGGCAACATATCACTGGGCCCGATTTATAACAATAGAAATGCCAATACCATCGCCATGGGGACCAGCATAAGTAAGAATGATGAGAATCTTGTTTCAATGGGTCACAACTTCAATAAAGGGGATGGGAATTTTTTGTTGATGGGCCACAATTATGTAAAGGGTGACGACAGTATCTTATCAATGAGTCAGCCCTTTGACAGGAGTGATGGAAATTTCATGTCAATGGGTCAGTCCTATGAAAAGGAAGATAGCAATTTGATATCTCTGGGTACCTCATATACCAAGGGGCATGAGAACTTCATATCAATAGGTCCAACCTATAGTAAACCAGGAGAAAATTTCATAACCATTGCTCCTTCCTATGACAAGGGCGATGATCATATAATATCAGTGGGTCCAACCTATGATAAGGTGAGTTCAAACATTCCATCTTATGACAAAGGAGATTCTAGCTCTTTGCCTGTGGGTCACAACCACAATAAGGGTGAGAGCAGTACCATATCTTTTGGAGGTTTTCATGAAGACCCTGAGCCAAATCCATCTGGCGGAATCATTTGTGGCTATGATCTGTTGATGAGCAACCATAACTCAACTCAAGGTTTGGATAGCCAGAAGGATCTGAATGAGTCGAACTCTGTATCACTTGTTAATAGCACTCCAAAACCTATTATGAAAAATGATACTGTCCTTAAGAACAAAGAGCCAAAGATAACCAAGAAGGCTCCTACTAACAACTTCCCTTCAAATGTCAAAAGTTTGTTATCAACTGGTATTTTTGATGGTGTTCATGTGAAATATGTTTCATGGTCACGGGAGGTAAAACGTGCTTCAATTTTGTCCTGCTTTATTTCTGAGCTGTTGTAGTTGTTAATATTAATGCTTTAAACATGTTTGTATTCTGCCTGGCAGAAAAACCTTACAGGAGTCATTAAAGGAACTGGGTATTTGTGTTCGTGTGATGACTGCAAGCATTCAAAGGTTAGCATCTCAATTCGCTTGCATTCCGATAATCTGCATGATCAAGTGCTTGTGCTCATATGTTAAATTCTGTCGTGAAGGCTCTTAATGCATATGAGTTTGAGCGTCATGCTGGTGCCAAGACTAAACACCCTAACAATCACATATACTTTGATAATGGAAAAACCATCTATGCTGTTGTTCAAGAGCTGAAAAACACTCCTCAGGAGATGCTTTTTGATGCAATTCAAAATGTGACTGGCTCCACCATTAACCAAAAAAACTTTCGTATCTGGAAAGGTAATGAGAATTTTTAGTTTGCTTGTTTGTGATTATGAAAACTTGGATGACCATGTGTCCTTGCTTCATTTGTTTATGCTTAGATTAAATATAACACAAATTCTTCAATCTTTCCTTCTACTAATCTATTTTCCCTCTTATCAGCATCATACCAAGCTGCTACTCGGGAGCTTCAGCGTATTTATGGAAAGGATGAAGTGGTCATACCATCTTGAGTTCAATTTTCTCCTCGGTAGTTACAGAGCAATGAATGATATATTCATGGTGAGTGAATATCAGCTTAATAGTTTAATAAGACTATTTGAAATGGAAAAGTTTGAGGTGCTGCTTCTTGTAGGAATTGGATTTTTATATTTATGGAAATGCAAATGTCTATTCTGAGGTTCGGGTATCATTCTTTCCCTTACAATTTGCTGATATCTTGGCTCCTTTGTTATATTCCTTGCAAACCATGTTCGGTTATGAATCTTTGAGAAGATCGTATGATTATCGTCAATGTCTATTTTGCAGGTGCACATCGTATGTCTATGTTTAAGAAAACGTGGTATGAAGTTGAAAAGAAGTTATTATGTGGAGAGGGGAAATTCCTGGTATATGTGGAACAAATGAGAGCTGTTAAAAAATATGCTGAGTGCTTCACACTAACTGTTTTGTGTATGTTAGGCATGGTGCCGTTTTGAACCATTTAACAATTTATTACGACTATTCCTTTAGGTTGAGGTTAGTTTCTCTGTTCATCCAGCTAAATTATAACGACTTATATTTTTTACTTCTGGTATATGCCTTTAATGTATATAATAGTTGACAGACAATGCTAACATCAGTCTTGCTTCTCGATTTCAATTATAGAGATAGCTTTTACTATATGAAAATGAATCTTCTCATGTATGTTTTAACGTGACCTTATAAACAGGGTTTCACAAATTTTAAGAGGGCCTTATTTATTTAGGGTCGTTTTATCTATTTGTCTCTTTATATAACAAGGTCATATGAGGAACATATATGAGGATTGTTCCCAGGCTTATATTTATATTCGAAATGGGCTTGTATGGACTTCACTTCCTTTGCAGCCGAAACAAGGGCTCAGTTTTCTATTTGAATAATGATGATCTAAGGTGGTCATCTGCCCATGCTAATGGATTATTGTCAGGGACGGAAGATTATCAAGTGGATTAACTTTATCATGCATATTGCTGAGTTTGCACATTAGGAATGTGTGTAAAGTGCGCAAGTATCATTTTGGAGTTCAAGATCCTAGTATAACTATGAGTTTGGATAAATAACTTAATTAAGCGTTTATTTCAGAAATGCTTATCGTATGAGCGGGGACGAACCAGACTTGAATGATGGAGAAGGCCATTTATAAAAATCGAAGTTTCAAAAAATATACAATCATAAAATTTCTTCTAAAGTATTTATAATATGTTTCAAAACGTTAATTACATGAGTAATCTATTAAAATATAGAATGTCTTTCTTGCATATCACGAAAATCATCTATAATTGAAGATATATTAAACTTTTTAGCAATTTTCTTTTCAATGTATACTAGCAAATAGTTAGTTAAAAAAATTCATCTTCTATCTTGATAATATTCATAGCTAAACAAGATTGCTTAATAGTAGTTGTAGAAATAGGAAGTGTGAGATTTAGTCACTACTCCATACACGAGGATAAACTTATGCTTTTCTAGTTTTTAAGGAAATAGCTTAAACCATGATGGTTGAAAACTATGCCATGAACAATTGCTCCTGGAGTCGTCAAATAAGGGTTAGCCGATCTTATTACTACAGAATCAATTTGAACAATTAGAACTTGACCCGATTTTAGGATATCAAACGGACCTCCCCAGAAGGTAATTTTAATGTGGCTGATTTCCCCTCTTTTGCAATCAGTTTCGTTACAGCACCTACTGCTCTAGCTAATTGTCCACCCTTTTCGAGTGTGATTTCTATGTTATGTATGGCCGTGCCTAAGGGCATATCGGTTGAAGTAGATTCTTCTTTTTGATCAATCAAAACCCAATCAAAACCCTTCCCAAACTGTACAAGCTTCTTCCCAAGCATACGGCTATGTTTTTCTACAAATTTTGGATATGTAGAAAGCATACATTGACGTAACTGCTTTAATATAAGCTCTTCGAACTTCATCATGTTTCTCAATTGGATATTCACATATCCGTGGTTGTAATCCCGGATCGCGCTTTAATGAGTTGATATGAAATCCTTCTTTGATTCCAATAACGATTTTGCAGAACAATGTTTAGAATTCATTTGATCACTCTCTACATATAGATTTGAAGGCTGATTAGATATTTGAATTTCAATATTCTCCCTTTTAAAGGATGTGTCGATTGTCGATGGTTTCTTCATCTAAAAAAATTATAAATGTAAATGAGGGAAAAACTAAATTAATAAGAAATCGGTTTTAAATTAATAAAAAACTAGTATTAAATCTATCTAATTAACATTATCTACAATAATTAAAAAAAAATCATTAGACAAATCCCCAACCCACCCAACGAAGCAAATATATATTTAGCTTTTATATATAACAATAATACAAAAACGTACATGAAAAAGAATAAAAGAAATGTAACTTGCAAACTGCAAACGGTGACAAGGGTATATATATATATATATATATATATATATATATATATATATATATATATATATATATGAGGGGATACACTTACTCCAAGAGTAACTTTAAGAGAATTACTCCCAATCTCATCCATCCATTTATTTTAATCCAATGGATCTATATATTAATTCATTAAAGAAGTCACATGACCTTTGTTGGATTAGAATAAATGGATGAATGAGATTGAGAATAACTCTCTTAAAGTTACTCTTGGAGTAAGTGGATCCCCTATATATATATATATATATATATATATATATATATATATATAAGTTAGGGTCGGGCCGGGCCTTGCTTACCACACAAATAGCTTCGTCCCTGCGTATGAGAACTTATGATCTTCCTCTAAGCTACTTTTAGCTCATTTCATAAGTTTTCTAACAATCTTATTAGAATAACCTGAAAAGAGGTTATAGGAGTGTCATAAAGTATTTTTATAGGTTCTTCCAAACACTTACATAACACATATGATAAGTTAAACTCAAATAAGTTATCTATAAGTTATTCCAAACATTTTGTGAATAGAGGACTAGAGAATAGTTGTTAATAGTGTGCTTGGTAAGGCTGCAAAAGCAAGTGAGAAGAGAAATTTTGTTGGGTTTGCATTGCTTTCTACACAAGCTCACTTTGCTTCTGATGGATCTGGTAACTGCGGCTGCAGACGAGGCACACCAAACAAACTTGGTACCCTCCATTGCTCCTCTGCCCAATGCCTTCATGGGATTCCTCAGACGAGGCAAGATATAATAATCAACACCAATGTTCTACGGTGCTCTCAAAGTAACAAATATTCATAAGAGTTCTGTTATTTGAACATCAAAATTTTGACACCGTATCTAACACCGTATGTGTTTATTTCCATCTCTCACTTACTTTTTAACTTCTTGGTATACATGCATCTCAAAAATACATCACCAAAACAAAGTGTCACCGTATGGTGTCCCTATTTTGATGTTCAAAAATTGTTTCTCTATTCATAATAAACCAACGCCTTATGTCATTTGAAAAATACGATAATACGTTGTCTATGTTGGAACAGAAGAGCACGAAAACACTCACAGTATATTCACACACACACACACACAATTATGATAAGAAAGAAATGCATATGAGAGATTGAGAGATAGAAGATTTACATAATTCACTGAATATTCATCTTATTCTCATTCAACACATTTGATCACTATTTATACACACTAGAGTAATTGAGTCCCAACTGGATGAACTCACTCAATGTTAGTTTCACTAACTAACATTCCCTAACTGACTTAACAACACTAACTGAATTAACCACATTACAATACACCCCAATTAATTCAGTTTAACAAGCAAGTATGATATGCAAAACATGCATCACTATGAAAACTAACATCCCAACTAGGTTGGCACCTTAGAATTCATCAATCATTTGCAGCATATCACACTTAAGTCAATTCTGAAAACAACACAACTCCTAGTTTACCCCTCATCTCCTTGAATCATTCTGCCTTCAATACCTTTGTCATAATATCTGCCACTTGCATATCAATCCTACAATATTCAAGTTTCAGTCTTCCTTTATTCACCTAGTCTCTAAGGAAGTGAAACCTTGTTTCTATGTGCTTGCTCCTCCTATGTACAACCGAATGCTTAGCTAGATTGATGGCAGACTTACTGTCAATTAACAGTCGAATTGCTTGTGATTTTCTCACTGAAATTTCATGAAGCAATGTATCAAGCCATAAGGCATGTCATGCACTCATTGAGCCTACAATATATTCAGCTTCACATGAGGATAAAGCTACAACTGATTCCTTCTTTCAGCTCCAAGAAATTGGTGCTTTTCCCAAACATAAATGCATTCCCTACAATACTTGTTCTATCATTTGTATCACCACACCAATCTGAATCAGTGTAACCAAATACTTCTACTTCAGCACTTTCATTATTGTTAGGAAATAGAATTCCATAAATCAGTGTTCCCTTTACATATCGCAATATTCTCTTAGCTGCCAACAGGTGAGGAGTTATAGGCTTGTCCATAAATCAGCTGATCCAACCAACATTGTAAACAAGATCAGCTCTTGTGTTACATAAGTATCTTAGTGATCCAACTATCTGCCTGAAGTAAGTCACATCAACAACTTCTTCATTTCCTACCCTTTCAAGTATCATGCCAGTTTCAGCTGATGTCTCAGCTGGATTACAATCAGACATGTTGAACTTCAGTAATAGATCAGCTGCATACCTTCTTTGGTGCATCACAGTTCCACTCATTGTCTTTTTGAATTCAATTCCCAGAAAATAGGCTAGGTGGCCCAGATCAGTCATCTCAAACTCCTTCATCATTGTTGCTTTAAATGCAGCAATCTCAGTTTCACTACTTCCTGTTATGCGTAGATCATCTACATAAAGGCACACAAGTAACATGTTTGTAGCAGTACCTGTTTTCACATAAATTCCATACTCAATTGTGCATTTAACAAAGCCAACTTGAGTCATAAAATTATCAATCCTCTTGTTCCATGCACTTGGAGCCTGTTTTAGGCCATACAAGGCTTTCTTCAGCTTATACACCTTTGATTCTTGTCTAGTGACCACAAATCCAGGAGGTTGAGAGACAAACACTTCTTCATCAAGTGGCCCATTTAGAAAGGTCGATTTCATATCCATCTGATGCATTGACCATCCTCTCATGCTAGCAAGAGCCACCAACATCCTCATTGTTTAAATCTTTGCCACTGGTGCAAATACATCACCATAATCCTTAGCCACCAATCTTGCTTTGTGTTTTATCACTTTACCATTGGGACTCATTTTCAGCTTGAACACCCACTTTACTGCTATGGATTTTTTTTGTAGAGGCAAAGGAACAAGTTCCCAAGTTTGATTCTTCTCTATTGAACTCAACTCATCTTGCATAGCACCAATCCATTTTGGATCCTGCATTATAGTCTCAAAACGGATTGGTTCTGCCTCAGAAAATAAGGCAAGGTGCACCAGCTCACCCTCTGCATCAACTGCAGAATCATACAGTAACTCAACGTCATTTAACCTTGGAGGAACTTGTCTAATTCTTTGAGATCTTCTAAGTCCAGTTGCTTCTTTTGTAGTGACTTCATCTGCATGATCAGTGTCAAGATCAAGCAGCATGCTGGTTGACCTTTGCACATTTTCACTTTCCCAATTTCAATCCTTGAACTCATCTATTATCACATCTCGGCTAATCACTATCTGCTTGTTCCTTGGATTGAGTAACCAGTAACCATCTGTAGAGTGATATCCCAGAAATACCATTTGTTCTGCCTTGTCATCTAGCTTTCTTCTCAATTGATTAGGTACATGTCTGTAACAGACTGAGCCAAATACTCGAAAATGATTCACACTCGGCTTGCTACCAGTCCAGGCTTCTTCAGGAGTAACACCATTTAATCTCTTGGTAGGACTTCTATTTAGAATATAAGCAGCGGTAGTGGTTGCTTCTCCCCACAAGTATTTTGGCAACCTTTTTCTTTTCAACATGCTTCTCACCATATTCATAATGGTTCTGTTTTTTCTTTCAGCGGTACCATTATGTTAGGGAGTATAAGGGGGTGTAATCTCATGTATTAAGCCTTCAGAATCACAAAAATTCTGAAACTCTTCTGACACATACTCACCACCACCATCTGTTCTTAGAATTTTTATGAGCTGGTCACTTTGTCTCTCAACTAGAACCTTGAACTTTTTAAAGCACTCAAACACATCACTTTTCTCTTTATCAAATAAATCCAAAGCTTCCTAGTAAAGTCATCAATAAAAGACACAAAGTACCTATTTTTTCCCAAAGGATTCAGTTTGAATGGGGCCACATATATCTATATAAATCATCTCCAATTTCTCCTTTGTTTTGCTGGGAACCTGCTTCTGAAAGGACTTCCTCGACTATTTTGATTCTAAGCACTCTTCACACAATTCATTTGGCAGTTGAATATGTGGAAGACCTATAACCATACTGTTTCTGCTTAACAGGTTTAGGTCCATAAATTTAGGTGCCCAAACCCGTAATGCCACAACCATTCTTCTCTACTGACTGAAGTTACCAAACATTTGTGCTCCATCACATCAATTCCCACCTTGAAGGTTTTGTTCTTGGACAGCAGGGCCTTCAATATCAAACTTCTTTTATTATCAAAGACTTTCAACATATTATCCTCCAAGATCATCACATAACCCTTTTCCAGCAGCTGGCCAAGGCTAAGAAGATTACTCTTCATTCCAGGCACATACAATACATCAGAAATGAAAGAGTGTTTGTCATCTTTCCTCTTGATCACAACCTTGGCAACCCTTTCTGCACTCAGTGTACTATCATCAACAAATTTAACTTTGCTTTTAATAGATTCATCAAAGTTTACAAACCATTCTTTATGGCCTGTCATGTGAGTAAAGCAACCAGTATCCAAGTACCAACAATTGGCACTACTTTCCTCTTCTCTGGTGGTCACCATTAGCAAGACTTGGTCACAATCAGATTCATCCTTCTGCACCAGTTGAGCCTTACCACTTCTGGAATCCTTCTTGTTGTAGCATTCATCAGGGAAGTTAACATTTCTCACTATTTTGGACTACTTTGCACATATTTTTAAAGTTTAGGGAAATTGTTGTACATTTTGAAAGTTGAAAGATCAAAGTACATGAGACAAAATTGAAGGATATAATTTTAGACTATTCCCTAAAGCTAAATAGGAGTAATTTTATTAATATATTTATTTAGACATTATTCTGGCCAAGCTCTCCTCACAGACTGACAGAAGTTCATTTGTTCATTGAAGGTTCCTGAATTTAATATGTTTGTATAGAGAAGCTCTAGAATGCTTGGTAGATGCACTTCGAAACGGTGAAGTTAGACAGCACAAGCGACTGATAAAAGTTCGAAAACCAAGCTCGCTAATAGAGTATGCTTGCTACGGATTCTTCTGTATATAACCTTTGCCGGGTTCCTATTAAGGTCTGCGTCCACTTTTGGAAAATGTGGCAGAGCTCAAAAGAGAGGAGAGATTTCAGAGAACTGAATTTGTGTATTGATTGAGGTGAGAAAAGTGATATAATGAGTGTAAAATAAGACTTGTATACTATAACAATGTAACTAATTCTAACTAATTGTAACTAACCCATCAATATTCAACTATGACACCCGGGCAAGTTGGAGGTATGAATTAGCATATCCAGCTTGGAATGAACAACACAATGTAAGTGAAAAAAGAACAATCACTACAAAATTATAAGAATAAGCTGTAATCGCATCGGCAAATTTTTTTTTTTTTTTTTTTGAGAATGATACTGGTAACGGTCAAGATGCATAGCTCTGAAAAGTCTTCAACCTTCTTTTGGACTCCTTCGATCTTTGTCCAGTGTCTCCACGACACTTGTTCCAAAAGAATCAAGAAGTGGCTAACTACATCCACTCTCAGAATAGACCAATACGAGATGCAACAAACATATTCAAAAGGCAAAAATGCAACAACTAAACCTAATCATGCTACTCAAGTCCGGCTCCACAGGCGCCGTTGATGGAGATGATGGCAAGAGTAGTGGTCCAAGAACAGAGATCCACACCACCAAAATTGTGCCAAGCACGAGCAATATCCAACTAAACGGAGATGACAACTATCATTGGTCAAGCATCACTGCACACCACATGAGATCAACGCTCACCTCAAGGTCAAAACCAATTGTTTGCCATAAGCACCAAGCATCAAACTAGAAAGAAAAACAAATATCACCATCAACAAAGGTGAATGGAGATAAGTGGGATTGCGGGAAACATGAATCAGAACGAGGACCAAATCGGAAAAAAATGTCAAGAATTGAAGCATCAAGAACACAAACTAGAAAGAGACAACAGATCGACTCAAATCAAACAAGTAGTAGATCAGGAGTTTCAAGCACAAACGAAGTAAGAATGGAAATACAAGGAACAGTATAAGATCAATACATCCAATATTTTTGGCAATTGTAATATTGGATGTTACTCTTGTCAAACTTATCAAACTGTTTCCCGCCACCCCTTCCTCGAGAGCTTCCAGAGCCTCTTTTTCTCTGGTATTGATCATTGCTTCTTTGATCAGAATGCCCTCTACTGGTCTCACAGTTCTGATGATGCCTTCCTCTACTAGTCTTCCATTTACCTCCGCCTTTTTTACCATTATCACTCTTCTTGAAATCTTTTGACTGAGCCTGCAAAGCTTGCTCATTGGATTTCTCTGTAGCCCTAGTAGCTCTCTCTTTGGCCCTTTCTTCTTGAGCCTCAAAAGCACTTTGTAAATCCTCAATCTTCATTACAGCAAGATCTTTAAAGGATTCTATGGAAATAAATATATGACCATATTTTGGTGACATTGATCTCAAAATCTTTTCTATGATCATTCCATTAGTTAACTTTTCACCACAATTCTTCATTTGGTTAGTTAAAGTTGTTACCCGATTGAAGTAGGTTGCTACTTCCTCATTGCTTTCAATCTTCATCAACTCATATTGTCTTCTAAGAGATTGAAGACGCACCTTCTTTGTCTTCTCAGCTCCAGCACATGCAGTTGCAAGAATATCCCAGGCCTCTTTGGCAATAGAGGCTAAGTTAGTCTTTTCAAGATATACTGCATCAACACATTGATGAAGTATGAAATTTGCTTTACAATCTTTCTTCAAGGCCTCTTCATGAATAGCCTTTTGCTCATCACTTGCATTTTTGTCCAGCTTTCCAATTCCAATTGTCACGGTTTTCCACAAATCTTGAAAACCAAGAATCGCCTTCATTTGAAGACACCACTTATCATAGCACTTGCCATCGAGAATTGGAAGGTGAGCAGGAAAATGCCCACTTATGGAAGCCATTGAATTACACCAAGAAACCACGAAAAATAACTTCAAGAATCGTGGAATCCGGGTCCAGGAACGTTGCTTGCTACTGATACCAATTTGTTGGAACAGAAGAGCACGAAAACACTCACAATATATTCACACACACATTGTTATGATAAGAAAAATGCATATGAGAGATAGAGAGATAGAAGATTTACACAATTCAGTGAATATTCATCTTATTCTCATTCCACACATTTGATCACTATTTATACACACTAGAGTAATTGAGTCCCACATGAATCAACTCACTCAATGTTAGTTTCATTAACTAACACTCCCTAACTGACTTAACAACAGTAACTGAATTAACCACGTTACAATAGTCTACTATCATCCCACATTGAGAAATATCTAAATGAGACCTACTCATTTAACACTATATGCCTTTAGATACTTAAAAATTACCTAGAATCACCCTCTACAACTTCATTCTCCCTCTCTCAAACTCCAACTTATCTCTACCAGCACCAAAAAAAAAAAAAAAAAAAAAAGCCAACTTCAAATAATCTCTACTTACAATCACATAAAAAACTTAAGCAACCTTCACTGCTAAGCGGCGACCTTCACGGCTTCAACTCCTAAAAAGAATTGCTAAGCTTCTTTCACTGTTAAGCTACTTCAACAAGTGCTTCAACTCCTTCAATGAACTGATAAGCAGTGAGAAGCATAGTGAATAGTGAAATAGTGACGGTGGAGAGGCAAATAGGAGAGTAGAGAGGTAAGAGGGAGAATAGTAAAATTAGGTTTTAGGGAGATAATGATCTTTTTAAATAAATAAAACTTTCCTTCGTCATGGGAAACTAAGATTCCCACCCCTCCCCATGGAAATGTTTTTGGGGGAAAAATAGTCAAAAAACATTCCTGGGAATGTGTTTTTAAAAATAACATACCAAACGTGGGAAACTAGGATTCCGAAATTATAATTCCTAAAAAACAAAAAATAATCCCTTTACCAAACGCTCCCTTACGAAAATCCAACTTAAAGTGAAATTTGTCGTTTGCAACTATGTGTAACTGGACATCATTTATGGGAAGGGACAAAGTTGTTCCACCCTACAAATTGCAATACCATATGGATCGATCTTTCTCCGCTCTTCATCAATATCATAATATAATGCAAATGAAAAAAAGTACAGTTGTTTTTTTATTAACATAACCTTGTGAAGTCTGAAAAATAGAAAGTGTTTCTTCAAATTTATGGCTGTTATCATTTTATACAATTTATATCATGTTACAGAAAATATATCTTAACTTGAAGAAACAAATTATGATAGCTAATTATATGGAAAATTGTAGAAATTTAGGCCTTACAACCCACTTGTAGTTGCAGACTTTGTTTTTTGCTGAAGACCAAACCTACTTCGACCATACAAATCTTCCTCTGAATCATCATCAACTTCTTTCATTTTTCGTGTCTTTAAAAAATAACTTCCTTCTTTTCTTTTCGTTTTTTTTTTTTTTTTGGTGCTAAAGTGTCTTCCCAAAAGATTGTTGCTCACGTTGTCCAACATTTGCTTATCACACTAAACTCCATTTGTAACCATAGCACATTAAACCTCGTACTCGTACAATGTAAGAGCACTCACTTGATTTGAATTTTGACACCAGTTTCATTCTTAAATCAATCAATGCAAATGCAGGCAAACTAATCCAAAAGTTTACATTTCTCACTATTTTGGACTACTTTGCACATTTTTGAAAGTTTAGAGAATTTGTTGTGCATTTTGAAACTTGAAAGATCGAAGTACATGAGACAAAATTGAAGTATATAATTTAGACTATTCCCTAAAGCTAAATAGGAGTAATTTTATTAATATATTTATTTAGACATTATTCTGGCCTAGCTCTCCTCACTGATTGACACTCACTTTAGATTAGGGTCGTTAGCTCAATTACTGGAAGTTCATTTGTTCATTGAAGGTTCCTGAATTTAAGATGTTTGTATAGAGAAGCTCTAGAATGCTTGGTAGATGCACTTCGAAATGGTGAAGTTAGACAGCACAAGCGAGTGATAAAAGTTCGAAAACCAAGCTCGCTAATAGAGTATGCTTGATACGGATTCTTCTGTATATAACCTTTGTCGGGTTCCTATTAAGGTCTGCGTTCATTTTTGGAAAATGTGGCAGAGCTCAAAAGAGAGGAGAGATTTCAGAGAACTGAATTTGTGTATTGATTGAGGTTAAAAAAGTGATATAATGAGTGTAAAATAAGACTTGTATACTATAACAATGTAACTAATTCTAACTAATTGTAACTAACCCATCAATATTCAACTATGACACCAGGGCAAGTTGGAGGTATGAATTAGCATATCCAGCTTGGAATGAACAACACAATGCAAGTGAAAAAAGAACAATCACTACAAAATTATATGAATAAGCTGTAATCGCATCGGCAAATTTTTTTTTTTTAGAATGATATTGGTAACGATCAAGATGCATAGCTCTGAGAAGTCTTCAACTTTCTTTTGGACTCCTTCGATCTTTGTCCAGTGTCTCCACAACACTTGTTCCAAAAGAATCAAGACGCGGCTAACTGCATCCACTCATAATAGACCAATACGAGATGCAACAAACATATTCAAAAGGCAAAAAATGCAACAACTAAACCTAATCATTGATAGCAAGAGTAGTGGTCCAAGAACAGAGATCCATACCACCAAAATTGTGCCAAGCACGAGCAATATCCAACTAAACGGAGATGACAACTATCATTGGTCAAGCATCACCGCGCACCACATGAGATCGACGCTCACCTCAAGGTCAAAACCAATTGTTTGCCACAAGCACCAAGCATCAAACTAGAAAGAAAAACAAATATCACCATCAACAAAGGTGAATGGAGACAAGCGGGATTGCGGGAAACATGAATCAGAACGAGGACCAAATCGGAAAAAAAAATGTCAAGAATTGAAGCATCGAGAACACAAACTAGAAAGAGGCAACAGACCGACTCAAATCAAACAAGTAATAGATCAGGAGTTTCAAGCACAGACGAAGGAAGAATGGAAAAACAAGGAACGGTACAAGAGAAATGAAAACTGAAGCAAGGTAAGAGGAGAGAGTGAAGGTTCAGAGAGGAAGGAAAAGAAATGCTTTTGGGTTTTCTCAAGAAAGTGACTGAAAATGAAGAAGTCGTGAGAAAACAAAGAAAAATCTTGATTCTAAAAAAGAAAAAGGAGTACCAAAAGACTGTTTGTAAAGTGAAAAAAACAAGTGAAAGAGTAGAGCGGAAGGTTCTCCTCATATGGTGAAGAACCATGTGAGCTTTGAACCATGTTGGAAAACATGCCAGAGCCCAAAGAGAGGAGAGATTTGAGAAAAATTGAAACCGAGTATTGGTTGAAGTGAAAAAAAGTGATACAATGAGTGTAAAATAGGACTTGTATACTACTATAATACTCAAACTAACACTAACTAATTGTAACTAACCAATCAATATTCATAAAAACTGTAACATCCATTGAATGGGGAGAATGTTCAATTTTCAAGCAAAATACAATAAACAAGATACACAGAACTACACTATCAGACAAAGATATAGAGATGAATTCATTTGATACATGAACTATACGAGTTATTCTGTATTGAAAGTAGTAAAACATAATAACTTCAGAAAAAATAATTTATTGCAGGGACTGTTGGAACAGTTATCGAGGCTATACAACCAAGCAATGCCTCTGGAGTTACATGTCACAATTTATTGAAGATGCATCTCTTCCGAATAAACAGGGTCTAAGGGGAAACAAAAAAGCTTGAAAAATATCAATGCATCAATTCAACTTGTAAGGCAACACGCCTTTCCGTGTTCTATACCAATTACATCTTAGCAACAAGGAAACAAAAATACCTCAGCATAAGTATATACCAAGAAATTCATTTCAGCTAACCTGACAGTTTAGCTTGAATGAAAAATATAAAAGGTCAAAACTCAAAATCAAATAAGAGGAGATATTAAGCCACCTTCCAACTCTTGCTCCTTACGTGTATAAATCAAGTGCAACTTCAAAATAGAAGCATAGCACAGCCTTCAGTATGGGAAGTTGAGTCGGTCGCGTTGAAGAGCTTTCTCAGCAATCTCAGTCTGCTCCTTCTGGTGAACCTTGAGGAAACCAGTGGCTGTGGATGCAGATGGAGCACGACCAACATACTTGACATCCTCATAGCTTCCTCTGCCTACAGCTTTCATGGAAGATATAAGTCGGGGTAAAACGTAAGTGTATCCACCCATGTTCAATGGCTCTTCTTGACACCAAACAATCTCCGCATCTAGAAGAAACAAAACAGAATAAAATGTAAGGAAACTGACCATAACTTAATATTATTAACATTAAAAGCCTACTATTTTAAAACTTAAACGCAATATTTAAACAATAATAATAATGCACTGACACACGTCAAAGTTCATACTTTTCTTGATTAGGTGAAATGAAATATCAACTCCCATTCAATAATAATGCTCTAATAAAAGGGCTGTTAGACACATTAGATAAGTTGGGATTTGAGAATCTTCAGTTTTTAACCACATTTGTATGACATCTACAAACAAATTAGCAGCAGCATTCAGTGTAAATTTTTGCCTGGTAGGAGCTAAAACATTACATTAGAAGAGAAAACTAGATAATTTCCTATCTTGCCAACTAACATTTAGAGACCTGCAGTCCACACTGGTAGTCCTGCTTAATAGCAATACGTGGACAATTATCTTTATTAGCTGTACTATTCACTAAGCTGACAAGGTAAAATATGCAACATTAATGGAACAAAATTTAAATCTCAACGTCTATCAGAAAAGGATAAACAAGAATTAATTCCTACACAATTATAAAATAGACAAACTATACATC
Organism: Ammopiptanthus mongolicus; assembly: GCA_039655645.1. Lineage (NCBI taxonomy): Eukaryota > Viridiplantae > Streptophyta > Magnoliopsida > Fabales > Fabaceae > Ammopiptanthus > Ammopiptanthus mongolicus. The sequence continues at coordinate 84,498,003 of CM077348.1, forward strand.
TTAGTTAAACCAGAGTAATTCTATTGACACTCCAAATTGCCTATCCGCACTCCCTATTAACCAATCAATTTTACAACGAGGAGCGTGAATAGGGAATTGGGGGTGCCAACATATTCAGCCCTCAAACCATCAACAAAATCAAAATTCATTTCAAAAGAACATTTTCTACCACTAAAAGTACATACTTGGATATCGTTTAAGCTCTCGTTGGACAAGATCATAAGGGAAAGGACAAAGTTGTTCCACCCTACATATTGCAACATCCTTTGCATCAACCTTTGTTCGATGATCATCAAGTTCATAGTACACCTGCAAGGGATAGTCAATATTGGCATTATAAACAGCATGTTAGAAAACAATGGATACTCTAGACATAGAGTGTACATGTAATTGAAGAACCAGATAAAATTCATAAATATGGTTGTTATAAAATCCACCAAATGAAAGAGCATAAATAAAATTAGATAATATATGAATACAGCTGGTTCTAATGAGTACCACATACCTTTCCGGAGCAAAGTACTAGACGTCTAATACCCTCCTCAATGTCTGAGTGGTCATTTTGGTCTTTTATGAGGCGCTTAAATCTTGTTCCCTGTTTGTCAAAACCTGGGTGACCTTGGACATCATCAAACTCAGATAAATTTGATCTGCAAGCCTTACTACGTAGCAGGTTCTTAGGTGACATTACAATGAGAGGTTTACGGAATTCTCTATGTATCTGCAAGAATGAAAAGAGCAGAGTATAAGAAAATAAGGAACATAACTTTATGATACAAAGCAAACATTAATCCAGTAATTATACCAACCTGCCTCCGTAAAACATGGAAAAAATTAGCAGGAGTGGTGACATTCACAATCTGCAAATTACACTCCTGAATCTGTTTCCTAAGAGTTGGATCCATCTCAGGAATAACATGTGGATTATCATCAGCCATCTGCCATTAAATTAGCAACATATGTTGGTTAGATACTAAATACAGATAAAATATGTTCTTTAACAACATACATTATTAAATTTAAATACTATACAAATAAAATCAAGAGAGGGCCAGAGCACATGCAACAAGACTAAAAAGCAGTTCCAAAGCAGGCAGCATTATAGCATTGTTTAAGTTATCTGGTTGTTCGCACTGGAAACAAGATCCAAATCACCAAATTAAATTTGAGAAAAGGTTTCTTTGTTCTCTTTTCCCCATTGTATTGTCTTAACCCAAAAGTTTTCACCTTTAGTAGTGGCTGACTTAACTGAGTTCATTTCAGTCTGAGTTGTTCCATTGATATTACCCTTGGTATTCCCCAAAATACTCCAGTTATGCATAATCAGTATTTACAAGTTTCTACTTGTAATAGCAGTAATATATATATTGTTGAAATAAGAGAGAAACAAGAGACATATGGTTTAACCCGTGTGTTTCAACTACACAGCGGAGACTCTATTATATAGTGCTCTGAACAAATCAACATACAATCAAGGTAATAATTACAATTACAATTATTACATAATAGAATAACATCTGGCTATCCTAATTACCTAATATTCATATATTCAGAATATATTATTTACATAAATATGAAAATTGCCCCTCAAGCTGGAGCATACAAATCATATGCACCAAGCTTGTTACATATATAATTTATTCGAAGATCTCTCAAAGACTTGGTGAAAACTTCTGCCAATTGGTCATTTGAATTCACAAAGTTAGTGGTGATGTCCCCAGATAAGATTTTTTTCTCTGATGAAGTGGCGGTCTATCTCGATGTGCTTGGTCCTCTCATGAAAAACTGGATTCAAGGCAACGTGTAGTGCAGCTTGGTTATCACAAATGAGTGTCATCTGTGTAACATCCCCAAATCGCAGTTCTTGAAGTAACTGTTTGAGCTAGATGAGTTCACAAGTAACTGATGCCATGGCACGATACTCAGCTTCAGCACTTGACCTTGCAACAACATTTTGTTTCTTACTCTTCCAAGATATTAGATTATTCCCAATGAGTACACAGAATCCAGAAGTGGATCTCCTATCAGTTGGACAGCCAGCCCAATCAGCATCTGAATATCCAATGATATGAGTGTGGCCATTATCCTCATAAATGAGTCCTTTTCCTGGGGCCCCTTTGATGTACTTGAGGATACAAATCAATGCATCCCAATGACCTTCACAAGGTGAATTTAGGAACTGACTTACCACACTGACTGCAAAAGAAATGCCTGGACGAGTGACTGTGAGGTAGTTCAGTTTCCCAACTAATCTTCTATACTTCCCTGTATCCGAAAGTGACTCCCCCTAATCTAGTAGAAGTTTAGTATTTGGATCCATAGAAGTATCAACTGATTTTGCATTCAGCAGACCTGTTTCCTCAAGAATGTCCATCGCATACTTTCTCTGAGAAATGACTATGCCATCCTTTGATTGTGTCACCTCTATACCCAAGAAGTATCGGAGTTTTCCAAGATCTTTTGTCTGGTAGTGGTGCCAAAGATATTGTTTTACTTGTGATATGCCATGGAGGTCACTCCCTGTGATGACAATGTCGTCGACGTATACAATCAAATAAACACATCCTCGAGCAGAATGACGATAGAAAACTGAGTGATCTGCCTCACTCGTGTCATGCCAAACTGCTGAACAACAGCGCTAAACCTGCCAAACCAAGCTCGAGGGGATTGCTTGAGGCCATACAGAGACTTGTGGAGGCGACAAACAAGTCCAGAAGACTCCCCCTGAGCAACAAATCCAAGAGGTTGCTCCATATATACCTCTTCAGTGAGATCACCATGGAGAAAAGCATTCTTGATATCTAGTTGATGCAGTGGCCAGTGACGAATAGCAGCCATGGATAAGAACAGACGAACAGATGCCATTTTAGCAACCGATGAGAATTTGTCTCCATAATCTAATCCAAAAACCTGAGTATAACCTTTCGCCACCAAGCGGGCTTTAAGGCGATCTATCTGGCCATCCAGACCCACTTTAACAACAAATATACACCGACAACCTACAACAGATTTTCCAGATGGAAGAAGAACAAGGTCCCAAGTACCACTGCTCTAAAGCGCACTCATTTCATCAACCATAGCTTCCACCCAGGATGAGATAGGGCATCACTTGCAGTCTTAGGGATAGACACAGAAGACAAAGAAGAAAGGCATGCAAAATGTGGTGGTGAAAGGCGATGAAAACTTATATTAACATAGTGTGGAGAAGGATTACGAGTGGAGCATATACCTTTCCAGAGGGCAATGGGAAGATCAGGGACTGGAGGCAAGGCAGGAGCAGGCAGAGGAGCTGGCGTCGAAGGAGAGTCATCAATGGCGGCACCAGTATCATCAAGAGGAACATGTTCAACCTGTGGAGGCAGCGGTTGCCGACGCTGATATACCTGTATAGGACGAGTAGGGGCAACCGGTGTGGGGGATATCACTGGTGGAGTATAGGAGACAGGGTCCGGAGGAGAAGGAATAGGAAAGAAATCTGTCACCGACTCGAGAGATGATGGGGGCCCAAAGTAAGGAACAGACTCAAAGAATGTGACATCAGCCGATACAAGATAGCGGCGTAGAGAAGGAGAATAACACCGGTAACCCTTTTGTGACTGAGTATAACCAAGGAAGGCACATTTTAGGGATCGGGCAGAGAGCTTGTCAATGCCCGGTTGGAGATTATGAACAAAACATGTAGACCCGAAGACGCGAGGAGTTAATGAATGGATGGACTGATGAGGGAACAAAATAGAGTGAGGTACTTGGTTATCAAGAACGGAGGAAGGCATCCTATTAATAAGAAAGCACGCAGTGAGAACAGCATCACCCCAAAACCGAAATGGAACATGGCCATGAAGTAATAGGGTGCGAGTAGTTTCAATAAGATGTCTATTTTTACGTTCAGCAACCCCATTTTGTTGAGGGGTGTGAGCACATGAGGTCTGATGAAGAATACCCTGAGAAGCCATAAAGGATTGGAATGGGTGAGAGAGGTACTCTCGGGCATTATCACTACGTAAAGTACGAATAGGAATACCAAATTGATTTTTAATTTCAGAGTAAAACTGTTGAAATATAGAAAATAACTCAAAACGGTTTTCCATTAAAAATATCCAAGTACAACGCGAGAAATCATCAATAAAAGTAACAAAATATTTTGATCCTAAAGTGGAACAGTCCGACTAGGACCCCAAACATCATAATGCACTAAAGAAAACGGAGACGTAGCTCGGTTAAAGACACGACTGGGAAAAGAACTACGGGTATGCTTCCCTAGTTGACACAACTCACAAGACAAATAAGTAAGTTTAGCTAGACTCGGCACCAACTTCTAGAGTTTGGCAAAGCTAGAATGTCCCAACTGAGCATGAGTGAGAAGAGGGGAATCCTTGCCAGCACAAACCCGAGAAGGAGGTGAAAACTAGTACAAGCCATTGAGCTCACATCCGGCGCCAATCATCCGTCCCGAACTCCGATCCTGCAGGAAAACAGAATCTTTAATGAATGAAATGGTGCAATCAAGGGAACGGGTCAAGCGAGTAATGCAAAGTAAATTAAATGAGGAACCCGAGACATAAAGCACATTATCAACCGAGAGGGAAGGTAAGGGATGGACAGTGCCAACCCCCTGGGAATGTGTTTTAGAACCATTAGCCAAGGTAACTGTGGGTAAAAAAAACCAGATGTAGAAAGAGAGGAAAAAAGAGATTTATTACCAGAGATATGATCGGTGGCACCAGAATCCAGAACCTAGGGACGACTAAAAGAGACAAGCAAAGGAATTACCAGTGGGAGCAACAGAGGTAGTGCCCAGTACCCTGACGTTCTTCAAACCACTTAAGAAACTCTGAGTAGGCAATAGGCGATGTAGTAGGATGAGTGGGTGGCTCAGATGGGGCTGGTGGATCAACCTGTGCAACATTCGCAGTGCAAAGAGGGCAGACATGTAAAGTCCAACATTTATCAATAGCGTGGCCCAAGCGGTGACAGTGATCGCACTTTGGGTGAGATCTACCAGAATGACCACCCCGAGTGCGACCACGACCACCACCCTGAGAGACAAGAGCAGAAGCATCAATGGGAGCAGGAGGTAGCTCAAAGCTAGGAGCATAAGAGAGCCCAGAACTAGCTGATGATTTGGCCGGGACCCGAAGCAAAGTGGACCAAGTCATGTTCAGAGATGGGACATTAAGAGAACCCAAAATCTGATCACGGGTGGTTGAGTACTCTATAGGGCTGGAGTTTCAGCAAGTGGCAAAAGTTCGTTGAAATCATGTAAGGCACCATGAACCTTTCCCAAATAAGCAGAAATAGGACCATCAAGCTGGCGAGGAGCAATGACATTCATGAGATTCTGACAGACTCCATAGAGACGTTGTGTGTCATTGGTGTAAAGAACCTTGGCTTGCTCCCAAACGGACTCACAAGTGAGATGGGCACGAAAGATCTGTTTAAGAGGAGTGTGAATAGTGGATTTGATAATGCTACACAACTGAGCATCAACCTTTTTCCACCGAAGGCGGTCAGCAACAACTATATCATTAGCTTTCTTGGTCAAATGGTCAACATAATCTTGGCCATTCAGCCAGAGCTTAATATCAGATGCCCAAGTGTTGTAGTTGCTTCCATCTAATTTGTCAGTGCAAAGAGGGGCACTAACATAACTGATGAAAACAAGAGCGCCCGCCTTTGAGGGTCCTTACAAATATCTGAGGGTCCAAAATGAGCCATTGATCAGTAAACTAACACCAAAAAACTGAAACCACAAGTACCTAAGAGTAAACGCGCAAGGAAGGAGGCACCGCAAGGCTTAAAGGACAAACAAAGCCCGAATGCAGGTAGATGAGAGAGAGGCGAGTACTGCGCACTAAACGGCGGCCGGAAATACCGCTGGAAACACCGTCACGCGCAGCGAAGAAGGCGACGCATGCGCGGAGAGGCAGAGACGCGACCGGCGAGTGGCGGCGCATCCGGTGGCGGTTGGCGGTGAGGTTTGGACGGCTGCACAGATCGGCCACCTGTGATTCCAACGGTGGGGTCCTCGATCGGAAAGGACGTCGGTTGGCGGCGGCGGCAGTGGCGGCGGCGGTGAACAGCCGCTGATGGTGTGCAAAACAGGAAAGATGACACGGTTTTGCAGGAAAAAAAAAAATTCACTGATGGGCAGTAGGTCCACTAGGTAGGCACGGATTAGGGTTGCCTCTTGTTAGGCTCTAGATACCATGTTGAAATAAGAGAGAAACAAGAGACATATGGTTTAACCCGTGTGTTTCAACTACACAACGGAGACTCTATTATATAGTGCTCTAAACAAATCAACATACAATCAAGGTAATAATTACAATTATTACATAATAGCATATTATCTGGCTATCCTAATTACCTAATATTCCTATAATCTGAATATATTATTTACATAAATATCAACATATATATATATATATATATATATATATATATATATATATATATCTCGTAAGACAAAATGACACGACGCGCAATCAACAAATTATGTTGCATATGACAGTGTCATTTACTTCAAGTTGATAATATCAATCACTAAGTACTACCATATACATAGAATTCACAAGGAACGCCAATATGCTTGCCATCAATCTCATCAATCAAAACATCCAACAAAGATAAATGAGGCAGACAAACAACAGCCAAAGTTGGCATGCAGGTTCAAGCAGAAGGAACAAAAGCGTAAAAGTAGTTTAAAGAAACATAGATTCACAAGAGAACCTGAAGGAAGCGTTCCAATCTTGCACTTGAATGCTCAGGGCCCTGGCCATCATAACCATGAGGAAGTAACACAACAAGCCCAGTCTGACGGAGCCACTTAGCCTCACCAGACGCCAAGAAATTGTCAAATATCACATGAGCCCCATTAGCAAAATCGCCAAATTGAGCCTCCCAAATTACCAGTGAATTGGGATTTTCCATTGAGTAACCCAATTCAAATCCAAGAACACCAAACTCAGAAAGTGAGCTGCATATTGTTTCAAAAACTTCTTAGACAAGAGACTAGACAGAAAATCATCCATCATTAAAAAATAACACAGCATAAAAATTTACTTTTCACCATACAATTATAGAAACACAAGAATCTTTAATTATAGCTTGTAATAATTACAAGGTTAAACTAATAATTGGGTCCCTATACGTGACACTGATTTTGAATTTGATCCCTATACGTGAAAAATTTTGAAATTGGTCCTTACATGTACAATTATTTTTAATTTGGTCTTCGCCGTTTATTGGTGTTATAACGCCGTCACATGATAGGGACCAAATTCAAAATGATTGTCACATATAGGGATGAAATTCAAAAAAAAAAAATGAATTTGGTCCCTATCTATCTCAATCATTTCCAATTTGGTCCCTATATTTTAACTCCAAACAACGACATTATAATACCAATAAACGGTGAGGACCCAATTAAAATTAATTGTACATATAGAGACCGATTTCAAAAAATTTCAAATATAGGGACCAAATTCAAAATTAGCGCGCCATGTGTAGGGACCAAATGATTAATTTAACCTAATTACAAAATATCATTCTATCAAAAAATAATAATAATTACAAAACAGGGAATGCATAATAACTGTTTGAAACAGAACAGTATAGTTGCAAATTTGTCATATATATTCTTTAAATTGGAACACCAAGAAATCAGAGCCAAAAACAAAAAAGGAGTCTTTACAGATTTTATATCTATGAAAACTAGAATACAAGTGATATAACAGTATAACAAAGCTGAAACAGGCAAGATGACTAGGTATATATAGAAGAAAGATTACCTATTGCTAACAGTAAACATCTCTTCATTTTGGTTCATTATAACATGATCAAGGGGGCAATACTTCTCCCCAGTTATCTGATCGTGAACCACAGAATGGCGGTGACTAAATGTTCCTCGTTCAACATCCTGACCACTTAATCGAACATGGTTACCTTCAACAAGCAAAGTAGCAAAAGCAAGTGCCTCTGCACATCCCCAGTCAATATCTTCCCCTGTTTCAATCATTTGGGCACGTTGTTCATAAATCCTCTTCACTGCTTTATGAGGTGTGAAATTTTCAGGGAGGGTTGTGATTGCTTTCCCAACATTTTTCAAGATCTCTGGTTTCACACTGCATGGAAAAAATCACAGATTTCAGCAGGGTTGTAGATAAAAACATTAGAGTGAAGCAAAAAGAACATTAAATTCACCATACCCAGTGTTTCGGACACGTGAAACCTGTTCAGGTGACTTGAAACCAGACCAGTATGCTGAAAGCCAATCTCTTCTTTTTGGAATGTAGTCTTTGCTAGCCAAAAATTCTTCATTTAGAATTGATGTGACCTTCTTGTGTATCTTATCAATGTCTTCTTGTGTCAGTTCCCCTGTTTCCAAAAGCTTCTTCTGGTAGATCTCGAGAGCTGATGGATGGCTTCGGATGACCTATATAGCCCAGAAAGTTGCAAATATAACCAACTTGTCCAGAAGAACGATGCAAACATAAAAAGAAAAGCATAATAAACAGAGGGCTAACCTTATACATTTTAGGCTGTGTGAAAGATGGTTCATCAATCTCATTGTGGCCAAATCGACGGTAACAAACCAAGTCAACAACCACATCTGAATGGAAAGTCTGGCGCCACTCAGCTGCAAGTTCACAGGCATGAACAACTGCTTCCACATCATCACCGTTCACGTGAAAGATGGGAGCATCTAAAGCTTTGGCAACATCAGTGCAATACTGTGAAGACCTGCCAGACATTGGATCAGTTGTAAATGCAACTTGGTTGTTGAACACAATGTGAATAGTTCCACCCGTACTGTAATTCGGAAGAGCACTTAGATGTAAGGTTTCGTAGACCACACCCTGTCCAGCAAAACTACCATCTCCATGAATCAAAACACCCATGTTTTTTGTTCTGTCAGCATCATTTGAGTAATACTGCTTTGCTCGAGTTTTCCCAACAACAACTGGGTTGACAGCCTCCAAGTGACTAGGATTAGCCACCAAGGACAAATGTATCCTCCTACCACCCCTAGTCGGGCGATCATAAGATGTTCCCAAGTGATATTTAACATCACCAGTTCCTGTGTAGAGCCCAACTTCATCCTCGGGTTGAAGACCACCACTAAACTCACAAAAAATCTGACGGAGAGGCTTCCGGACTACATTACCCAAAACGTTCAGCCTTCCCCTATGTGCCATTCCAATAACTATGCTCTCGACCCCGAGATCAGATGCTCGATCAAACATTTCTTTCATTCCAGGAATAAATGTCTCTCCCCCTTCAAGCCCAAACCTTTTGGCCGATGTCCACTTGGTGGCCAAGAAGTTCTCAAACAGTGAACTCCACGCGAGCCTATCAAAAATAGCCTCACGACGCTCCCGGTTAAACTGCGTAGGTGTAGGGGTTTCAATCTTATCCCGAAGCCAATTACACTTGTTGCGATCCGCAATGTGCATATACTCATACCCAATGCTTCCACAATAAGCTTGCTCGAGTCGTGTCAAAATGGACCTAAGGGTTTGCACCGGACGGTTCTCAGACAAAAAACCAGCCATCCTCCACACCCCTAAAAAGAACTCCCTATCAAGATCAGCCTCAGTGAACCCATAAAGGGCAGGGTCCAAATCATCAGGAATCTCCCTTTCTTCCAGGCTCAATGGATCTAACTTGGCCTTCATGTGGCCATTAACCTGGTATGCCCTCACCATCAACAGCAACCTCATACTCTCTTGGATTGTTTGGCCAGAAATCCCAGGGGTTGTGGAAGCTTGACCCACAAAGTTCCTAAAGAAATTGTCCCAAGACTCATCAACACTATTGGGGTCAGCTTCCCACGCCCTCTGAAGCTCCTCTAAGTACACACTACTTGTCCCATCTAAGAAACTATCAGTTAACCTAGAAAGGGGCACAGGGCGAGGCACAGGTGCAGCTTGCTCCCTGAATTTTAAAACTGTAGTGTGCAATTTTCTACCATTTGATGTTGATGGAAGGACTCTAGCCCTTGACACAAGATATGAGGATCCACCCTGAGAAAGGGTCCTCCTAATTGCATGCTTTGCAATGCTGGTTCCAGCTCTAAACCATGCCATGGATCTCACTCCAAAAAAATATCAACAAAAATCACCAAATTATCAATGATCTTATATCCTCAAGGCTCTGCCTTTGTAATTAAAACACATCTGACACAACCATATACAATTGTTAGCAAAAAAAACAGTAAAAAATACTAAAAATAAAAAACACCCAGAAAGTAAAAAGACAAAAAAAAAATGTAATTTATTAGAACATTTACATATATGATATAACCAACAGCTATAAATGATTTAAATTTATTAAAAAAAAATGAGGCTTTAAAGATCAATTGACCAGTCAAAATAAATAAAAAAAAGATCAATTGATTCAAGTTAAGAAATGTTGGGGGTATGAGTGAAAGTAGATTGGGATGAGAAAAGGGGGAAGATTGAAAACGAAGAGTGTAGTTGTGAATAGAGATTGAAGGGAAAGAAGAACCTGAAGAGGAGAAATTGGAGAGGGCGAACCCTAATAGCGGTGTGTGAGAAAGTGGAGAGAGTTGAAGAAAGAGTGGTTTTAATGGGAAGAAAAGAAAGAAGGAATGAAAAATGAACGGTTTGATTTGATTTGATTCCTTCTATTCTTCTTCCCACGTTTGGTTGCGTATTCTCGCTCTTGTCGAACAAATACAAAAGGATGTGCGGTCTTTCTTACCTCTTTCCATTTTCCATGGGTCCCAATTCCGACCAAAATAAAAAAAAAATGCTATTATTCTTTCATTACATTACATTTTGTTAGGATTAGGAGCCTAGAGTAAATGTAATAAATAAATAGTGCCGTTTTGTTTTAATTATTTTTTTTGATCAACTTCGAGGAATATCTCACCGCCAACCTGAGACGAGGACTAATCTCCCACGGGAGTTTGTTTAGGCATCTCGATGGATGGCATCCTTTCCAACTGAGATTTTTTTCATACCCAAGACTCGAACTCGAGACCTTGATTAAGGGACGAGAAGCCTTTAACCACTCACCCCAACCTCAGTTGATATTGTTTTAATTATTTTGTTGGTCTAAATAGATTTTTAAACTTTAAAAATTTCTAATTGGTCTATAAATTTATAACAAATTGTATTTGAGTTGCTCGTCCGTTAGAATTTTCTTAAGTTTCTATTAAAGTTTTGTGCTGTGATCCATCAACTGGTGAATTTGTGGGTTGCTAAAATTATTGAAGAAATTTAAATAAATTCATATATTTTGTGAAAAAATTGAAATCAATTTTTATACTTTTTGGAACAATATTAAAGTTGAGTTACCAATTTTTATAAGTTTAGGGACTCAATTATAAATTTTTAAAATTCAGGAACATATTTGAATTTTTCCAAAAAATAGGGACCAATAGAGAAATTAAATCATAAAAATATTATAATCATAAATTATAACTATATAGTAAGCAATTATAAATGTAATATAAAAAAATTATTTAATTTAAAACTTTTATTTCAATTAAATAATTGTGATATCTTAAAAAATAATATTAGCTCCATGAAATCCTATTTAAAGTAGTATAGATTAAATATTAATACATATATATATATATATATATATATATATATATATATATATATATATATATATATATATAGAAAGAGATGAATCAAATGAGGGGTATTTTGATATGATAATGGGAGAAACAAATCTGAGTTTTTGGATCAACACATGAATGGTCATAATAAGAATATGATCACTAACTAACTTTTATTTTTGATCATCCATGTATATTTTAATGATCCAGATTTGCTAAAAAATATTCTCTCACTTGACCAATCCTCTATATAATGTGGCTACTCCGATTTACTCGTTTGTTTATATCCAATAATTAATTTTCACTTACCACACTCTATAGGATTCATCAAAACAATAGCAATAAGTCTTGTATGAGGAGGCTCATATACAGAACGTCTCGAAATAATACCAAGAGGAGGAGATTCAATTAATTGAGATTTCGAAGCTGAAATTTTTCCTTAACCATCAATAGGTTTAGCCACGACATATATAATACGACCAAAATAAGTGGGGTTTTGAATTTCTCAAATACAACATATTTATGACTTTAAAGTTTCCTTTCATTTTGTACTTAGTGCTTGTTTGAGCTTGATTTTTTTATTTAAGCTGTTTTGAGACCAAAAAGTTGTTTTTAAAATAATCTTGTATGTTTGGAATTTTGATTAAATGTATGAAAAAACTTTTTTTTAAAAAAAACATCCATTTTTTCCATAACTGTAGGACTGTTAGATTGTTTTGGATTAGATTATTTTCTAATCTGAAATTTTTTTTCACTTTTATCCCTCCCCCGAAGAAATATTATAAAAAACATCAAATATTATTAATATAAACAAATAACTTAAGACCTTTTTTTCATAAATTACTTTGTAAAAGTGATTTTTTTTGTATTATCCAAACGAAATAGATTATCTTAAAATCGATTTTCAGCAAACATACCAAACAAAAACAGATTCTGATTATAATCGATTATCAGCATAATCTATTTTTTTCAACTTTCTCAAACACACTCTTAGAGGGTGTTTGGGACAGCTGTTTTTCTTGATAAAAACTGTTTTCTAGTAGAAGCTGGTATGTTTGGGTAAATTGATTAAATTTCAAAACAACTGTTTTTATGAGAAAAAATTTGTTTTGAGAGAAGCTAGAAGTTTGAAGCTTATTTTAAAAGTTGTTGGACTATTTTGAAACCAATACCTTTCTTTCTATTTCACCACCATAAAACTAACTACTAAACAAATATTATTAAATTCTATAAATAATTTCATACTTTCTTATGGTAATTTACTACATATAAAAGGTTTTTTTAAACAATCCAAACGAAGTAGATTATCTTATAATCACTTTTCAGCAAACTCATCCAAATATAAAACTGATTCTATTATAATCGATTATAACAATAATCGATTATCCATATTGTTGTAAGTCCCACATCGGGTGGTTAACGAGCCTGACCATTACTTATATAGCTGGATAGACCACCCCCTCATAAGTCGGTTTTTGAGAAGACCATTCGGATGCCTGAATTCTTCATATGGTATCAGAGCCACATTCTGTCCGGTGGTGTGGATAGTGCCGCTAGCCCTCGCTTGTGGTGACGAGCCCAGGCTCGAGGGGGCATGTTGGGATTTCCACATCGAGTGGTTAACGAGTCTGGCCATTACTTATATAGCTGGGTAGACCACCCACTCATAAGCTGATTTTTGAGGGCACCATTCTGATGCTTGAATTTTTCACACATATAATCGAATACTGAAATAAACAAATTTTCGTAGTTGGTCCAAACACACACTTAATAAGTATATGTAACTATAAAAATCAATGTTTAAAAAACCGAACCGATCATTGAACTGGTGAATGTATTGGTTCACTTATCCAACAACGGTCCAACCGTGGTCAAAAATATTTTAAGTAAATATATTTTAAATTTTATATAATATGTTCAATAATAAAACAATAAACTAACATACTAATAAAATAGTTTTCATTCATAATCAAACAATATGATAACATATTTTTTTTTTGACAAAATATGATAACATATTTAAGTTCAATCAATAATAAACATAACATTCATAAGTTCATAACATGAAGAGGTCCACATTAAACAACTTCAAACATAACACAATATTTAAATTCAAGTGTTCAACAATAGACAACGATATCCATTTCTAAAATCTAAAATCTAAAATTAGAAAATAAAGTAATTTTTTTTACAAGAGAAAATAAAGTAATAAACAACCATCAATCATAATCGAAATATTATATAATATGTTCAATAATAAAACAATAAACTAACATACTAATAAAATAGTTTACATTCATAATCAAACAATATGGTAACATATTTAAGTTCAATCAACAGTAAACATAACATTCATAAGTTCATAATATTAAAAGGTCCACATTAAACAAGTTTGAAGCATTAACATAATATTTAAGTTCAAGTGTTCAACAATAGACAACCACATCCATTTCTAAAATCTAAAATTAGAAAATAAAGTAATAAACAACAATCAATCATAATCGAAATATTCATTCGGACCGGAAGTATCATTGGAATCCTTATCCTGGAGAACATCCATGCTTCCTAATTCGTGCAATTAATGGTAATAAAACTAATGAATTCATGCCCTAATGCTAGTAGATGCTTGGTTCGTCCATTACTAGATGTGTATAGTCATTTGTCACCCATAATGTAATTAGCATAATTTCATGTACTATATCCTATTTAACTTTTTCTTTCAGAGTCAACACAAGGTAAAACTGCAAACATGCTTATAAGGCTTCTTCTCAAAGTAGGCTGTATAGGTAACATACCAAAATGAAATAAATTCAGTACAAAAGAATACAGCATTCAAAGTGATAAACAAAGGAGTTTTCAGTTTTTCCTGAGAGTGAGGGTGTATGGACAAATAGTTCCCAGGCACAATTAATGCAGCCTACATAAAAAGCAATAATGCATAATTTTTCTGTCTTTCTGCGCAATGCGGTGGGAAAGGGAAATCAGAGAGGAAGAGGAACACAAATATGTTTATGGGGTTGAGAAAGAATAAACTAATTAGGCAGAAAGAAGGGGAAATAGTGAAACGATGTTGTTTCACTTTTTTTTTTTTTTTTAAATGTTTTGATAAATTGTTGAGCCATCGGTTTTTTTCCAATTTGGACGGTTTTGCACCAATTTGATTGGTTCGTAACTGGTTCTAATCACAAATGGTTTTTGCTACCATCCGAACGGGTACTAGAACCAGTTCACCGGTTAAAGTTTTCTCAACCATGATAAAAACTAAATTTCAAGTGATATTATAGGATTTCTTTATTAATCTAAAACACATTAAATAAATCCATTCATGTTGGAAGATTCTTATCATGATGATATAATAAAAAAATACCAATAATAAAGAGATCATTGGTACGTGACAAAATGTGTTTGGAAGAGCGTATAGAGAGCTTATAAGAATAGTTCATGAAAAAAAATTTATGCAAATAATTTATAAAAATAATTTATGATCTTGTTATAAGCTCTTTTTATTTTATTTTCATAAGTTTGTTAAAGAAGCTTGTAAAAATAAATTGTTTTAGTTTATTTGAGAAAAAATTTATTAAATAAACATTTAATTAAACTGATTAGTGTTTACCCAAACGTAGCTAAGTCAAGTTTGGTGTATTAGCCCAAAAAGTGTCGTACTATTAATATTAGTTCAAACGTGAAAGAGAATAGAATGAGATAGGGTGGTACAATTTGTATAAGAACACATTTTATTTCGGGTAACAATCTTTGACTTCAATATTTTTAACAAATTGAAGCACCAAAAAATATATTAACAAATGGAAATTTCGAATAATATATAGAACACAATATTATATATAAATTATTATATATTCCAAATATTATAAGAAATATTATATTATAAAAATTATTGATATTTCAAATTCTATTATATATTAACTCGATTACTATAGTATAAAAGAAAAAGTATAATTAATATAAAAAATAAAATCTTATTTCTAGTTAGAAAGTTAAAAAAATATTAAAGGTTTTAATAAGTTTTTGATCCTTACAAAGTTTATCAATTTTAGTTATAATCTCTATAAAAAAAATTCTTAGAATTTCGTCCATATAATTTCAAAAATTTTTAAAATAATATCTACCGTCATCTCTTTTCGTTAACTGCTAACATGATAAACAGATTGTCACGTCATCCACCTCCTTGTATTTTTAGGAGGAAGAAGAGTGGAATCAACACCCGTAGCTTCATTTACAGCTGCTGGTTGATTAGTGGGTTGGCTTCCACCACCATTTTCTGCTGTTGGTGCAGAACTGGTGGGATTCACACCCCGTATAATTTGAGATGGTGTTGTTTCTTCATGTATTATATTAAGGGTAGGAGGCAAATTGCTGAAACATATTAAGTGTTTAAAGTTAGAAAAATATAATTAAATGTCTTGGATTATACATAAAGTCAGAGATTGCATTTGATCTTTAATAATATTTTGATAGCCTTTCTTCTACTCTTTGTGCTTTATTTTATATTAGAGTCAAATTAAAATATTTACTCTACTCTGTGTTTTATTCTACATATTAAGCCCTTAATAGCTGGTCACGCTTACATATATCTTTATAACATATAAATAAATATATATACTAGTATTAAATAAAACAACAAGACACAGAGGCATGAATAATGAAGGTCACAGGCATGAAAAATAATGTGATTTCCCAACAAGCTAATAAGATTTTCTAACAAAATAGACCAATAGCATTTAGCAGAGACACAAAAATTAACAAAGACCAATAGTATTGCATGACAACAGGTCAATTGCATAATTAAACAACTCAATTTCACAAGCTGAAGTGTTTTCCCAACAAAATAGAAAAAGAAAAAGGCATGAAGCATTCCTTCTCAAGTCACAGACATGAATACAATTACAAAGGGTCACAAAAACAAACATTAACATTGTGTTTGTTTGAAGAGAAAATGAGAAGAGAAAAAAGGAGAGGAAATAGAAGGATGAGAAAGAGTAGTTTTCTCCTGTATGGTATAACAGAGAAATAGAGAAGAGAGAAAAAAATGCTGGGACCCACCTAAAAAAGTTTTCTCTTGATGGTTGCGAAGAAAATGGGATATGGGGAGTGGTTATGAGGGGAAATGACCAAGCTAACCTTGTTCTATATCTTTTTCCCACCTTCTTCCTTACGTCACTCTGCCTTCTACTGTTTTACACAAGACTTTCTCCCTACAACTGCTGGTGAGCAGCGGTTTCAATTTTTTTTGGGTTCTAATATTAAAGCATGTTATATCGTGGGTGCAGGCTATATGATGTCTATTTTGATGTTTTTATTTTTAATTTATTCTTTTACGATTTTGCAGTGAAGGTTTTAACAGTTCAGTTTTCTGAGAGAGGTATTTATACACATCTCTTTATAAATATTTTGCATTTGTGAATCGTTTATTGAACTTTGTATCATTTGTTCTTCATGTGGGAAAAGGTATTTTACAATTGTCATATGGAGAGAATGATGAATGTAAACAATGTTGAAGAAGTCAATAATGATGACCCTATGGAAATGATAAATGAAGTCGACATGGATGAAGATGAAATGATTAATATTGGAATGCCGTTTGAAATGCAAATTATAAATCATGCTCAACAAGAGTTAGAAAGGAGACAATATATTGGTGTTGGTGTCCTATTATGCTATGTTGTTGTTGTCCTATTATGCTATGTTGTTCATGCATTACATTTGCTTGAACTTTTGTCCACATGTCTGCATAGTCGAGTTAGTGATGTTTCTCCACAAAGAGAGCATAGGCGTCACGAGTTAATGAGATATCTAGTCGGTACACATAAGTGTCGGGACATAATACGGATGGGGCCTGAAGCATTATTGAAGTTGTGTCAGAAAGTAAGAAGTACTGGTATAGTAAAGGATAACATTCGGTCTATAGTAGAATAGCAAGTGGCAAAATTCTTACATATTGTAGGGCATAATGTTAAAAATCGTACCATCTCTTTCTTCTTTCGTCGTTCCGGAGAAACTGCTAGTCGTCACTTTCACAATGTCTTACGTGCTATCATTTCGTTGGAGGGGGAATTTTTTGGTCCAACCATCGGGTAGGGATGTCCCACCACAGATACTTAATAATAGCATATTCTATCCACTTCTAAAGGTACCATTGTATTTTATTTACTTACGGTTATGTTAACCCATTTCCATCCTTTATGGAATTAACTTACTAAAGAATTATTAACCTAGGATTGCATTGGAGCTATAGATGGTACACATGTCCAGGTGAAGGTCCCAAGGGCAAAAGCCCCTCGTTTTCGTGGAAGGAAAGAGTACCCCACGCAAAATATTTTTGCCGCATGTGATTTCGACATGAAATTCACATATGTGTTATCTGGGTGGGAAGGAACAGCATCTGACTCTAGAATATTAAAAGATGCTTTAAATAGGGAAGACCCATTAGGTCACTGGAAGATTAATATAATTTTTTTTACAAAACTTCTTGTGCGTTATAGATGTTTTACTTAATTTGTTGTGCCGTAATGTGTATATAATTTTTGTACGAAAATTTTATATTGGGGATGCAGGATTTATTCTAAAACGCGGGATATTGACGTCATATAGAGGTGTGCGTTATCACTTGAAGGAGTATTTAGCTTGCAGCCCACAAAATTATAGAGAATTATTCAACCATCGACATTCTTCCCTCCGAAATGTCATAAAGAGAACTTTCGGTGTATTAAAAAAAAGATTTCCTATCATATCTAGTGGCACCGAACCACATTATTCATTTGAAACAGTGAGGGACATAATACTTTCTTGTTGTATACTACACAACTTTTTAATGGGTGTGGACATTGATGAACCCTTAATTACTGAAGTCGATCGTGAATTACTTCAACATCACATAGATAGATCCCAAACACAACAACGTGATGAGGCCTATAGGCAAGGAGCACTTTTAAGGGACAATATTACGACCGAAATGTGGAATGCTTATCAAGTTTAATGTGGCTGTGTCATCTAAATTGTTTTCATTTGTGTTGATTTTCATTTTGACATTTTATATTTTGATATGACATGTAAATTGATTGATTTGATTAATGTGATGGGCTAATTTTATGTATCATCAACATTTTATTGTCTTGTATGCGTTTACAATAATTTAATGTATAGGTTGAAAGATATCAAAGGGGAAGGGTCATATTGTGGAATCAAGTTAGGTTGGTAAGGATTCGTTGAGGTGGACTGATGAGATGGACCAAGTCTTATTAAATGCATTGAGTGAGGACGCAGCCAATGGAAATAGGCATGATGGATCATGGACGACACAAACATATTCCAATGTGGTTGAGGCTTTAAGACATGCCATTGCACCAAGCATGACGAAACAACATATAAAAAACCGAATGAAAACATTGAAAGATCACTTTGCTGCATCATCTGATCTATTCAATAGTTTAAGTGGATTTGCATGGAACCAAATGATAGAGAGGTTAGAGGCCTGAGGATGAAGTGTGGGAAGATTTAATAAGGGTAAGTCACATTCTTTATGTTAATCCATTCTATTTAATGTCCATCATGTTTGTGTTTTTGCTAAGTATATTTGTATACTATATGCCACTGCTTATTATAATTGTATAAAATATATTTCCTTTCTCTAGTACAGGTTTTGCGGGCTACATTGCATATAACAAGGAACTTTTTAAGTTCACCTTGGATTTCTTACTTATATTTTGTGCATCCTAGAGTTCCAAACTTTCTCAGCACGATTAATCCTTAACATAATTTTTTAGCTCAATAAATATTTGTATTTCTATTGAAACACTTGCTACTGAGAATGGCCTTTTTAAATCTGACTTAAGGATCGCTTAAATGTTACTTTAAGTAGTAATTGTAAACTCTTGGTGTGATTGATGACAAGATCCCATATGTGTTACTTTAAGTAGTTTAGTAGACTCTTTTTTATTCTAAAATACATTGTACTAAGTCACAGTTTGATTGATGATAGGATAAGCCTCATACTGCTAAGTGGAGAACTACGCAAATAAAACACTATGACACATTGAAGGAGCTTTTTGGTGCTCATCGAGCGACAGGCAAACGAGCGTGCACTTCTAGGGAAAGAGTCACACAATTACAACAAGATAGCATTGACTTGAATGACTCACAAGATGACACTTCTATGCGTGAGCCAGATGTTGGTGTCTTTGATGAAGGGCAATTTTCACCCCCCCAATTTGGACTCCTTTACTCCAACTTATGCACAATCACATCAGTCTACAGGGACATCTGGTGCTCATGGAACAAAGGGGAAGCCACCAGTGATTGACTTAGTGGATGCTCAAATGGAGAAAATGTCGAGTGGACTTGGACTAGTAGCCGATGCATTGAATGATGGTAACTGTATTTCTGGTAAACTACATGATGTAGCTGAGCGTCAAGGGGTAATAGTTGAACGACAAGTTGCAGCTGTAGAGAAAAGATATGAAATTTATCAGAACCAAATGACCATCATCCAACAAAGTAGATCTCGTGTCTATACAGAAGCAGAAGTGTGGGATATGCTAACTGAATTAAATGTGATTGCTCCCTATCGCATGCGGTGCTATGAATTTCTATGCACTAATGAGCAAAAGAAGCATCAGCAGTTTGGCATTCCAGCCCACGTGCGCCTACAGGCTCTATTTCAGATGATGAATTGAGTTATATCTTAATGTCTGATTTTTTTACCTTTAAATGTTGAGATACTAGTAGTTAGATAGTCATATTTAAATTCTGCTAAAGAGAGAATTTCTGCTAAGGTTTGATAAATGCATGACAGGTTCTTTGAATTACTTTTGTGGAGCCTTAGTTTGACTATTTTTTTTTTATGATTATCTATTGTTTATTGCTAATGATTTGGTCAAAATTTATGAATTGGATGTTGTTCTGATTTTATATATCTATATCATATGAAGAAGATATTATCTAAAAGAGAAATTGACTCTCTCTTAAATATTCTATAGAATATTGGGTTGGTCTTCAAAGTGCAAGAAAACAAACTATAGTTATTTTATTTTTTTATCAGTACCTATAGATTAAGTGATGCACTATTCTCTCTATACTATTAAGTTGCACCAAATAGTAAGTAGTCAGGCTAGGATGTGGGACCTCCATAGGGATCAGCCAGATTTTGATAATTGTAAACATAGACATGTATTGATTTAATACTTGTGAAAATTGGAACTTATTAAGTGCCTGTTTGATTTAGATTATTTTCAATGCAAATGTGAAAATAACGTTTCCCAATGCAATTATTTTGTAAGCTACGTGAGAGGAGCTTTCTCCCAACGTGATTTTCAAACATAATTTTGTTTTTGCAGAATCTAAAACAAACAAACCCTAAGGAGTTAAAGAAACTTAAACTTATCATGCATTCAACTCCTTTGTAAGGATTTTTTTTTTTTTTTGTAAAGTATCATTAAAAACAATGTCCTATTTTTATGGTCACTGTTAGTTGGATACCTAAATAATAGATATCATGAAGTTGCCGCAATCTGCACTGGATTAAATTATGATCAAATTATAGATGATTTAATTTTAATATAATCTACTAGCTATCAGAAATCTCCGGAGACTAAAATGCCAAATAGCTATACAAAGAATTATTTACCCCTTGTTACAAAAAAATTTTTTTACCCCTCAATAACAATTTGGCTGGTCATATTCTTTATAGATTTTTGCAAAGCTAAATTTAAATATTCTTTTCCATAACAGAAATATTAATTTTATAATTAACAATTTTTATGAAAAAAGTTATTTGTCCTGGTTGAAACAAAAAATATATTAAAAATAGAATAAGGGTAAAGTTGTCTATTCATTAAAAAATTATTTTCTTTCTTTTCATTTTCTATCCTACCAAACGAGTGGAGAGAGGATTTCACATTTCTTTCTCTTCATTTTCTCTTATGTTTCTCTCATACCAAACAACCCATAAAATCCACTTTTTTTCTCACCATTTTCTCTCTTCTCATTTTCTCTCTTTCCATTTTCTCTTCCAAATTCCAAACCAAACAAAGTATAACACAGAACTGACAGAGCCATCTAATATGTTTTACAAATCAAACCAACATATCTATAAATTGCATCGACTAAAGCATTGCTATCTAGGAATACAACAAACCAATGAAAGAGAACATTACCAATGAGGGTTCCTTCAAAGTTCAAACCTCAAACCCGAATTCATGCTTTCTGGAAAAAAAAAATAAAATTAGAGAAAGAAAATCAAATTAGATAAATAAATAGGAAAATTAAGGGAAGTCCATAAAGCCTAATAATTAAAAATTGACAAAGAAAAAACTCATAAAAAAAAGTAAAAACGAAGTTTCTAGGTTGAAAGAAAGGCTTACACTTTGATTCAAGTCAAGTTACGAAGTCACGATCTGAAATGATGAACAGATTTGAGAAATTGTTGAAGCGTAACCTACGAAGATCGGGGAAATGAGGAAACGATAGAAGGAATCAAGGCAAGGGAACAAAAAGTCAAAGAGAGGGTACCTCGCACCTGTGAGCTCGCTAGTCGCTACTGCCGTCCACCGCTGCACAAGGATTTTTGCTTTAGGGTTTCAATCTTTCAGATTTTAGGTTAAGTGTTAATGTTATGTGTGTGTTGTGTTCAATCTAGTGAGTATTGTCTGAGAAGTCAAGTAAGCAATGTGAGACTGTGAGTTGGACGGTTGGGTCGCCGTGCAAGCCTAAGAATTGGGCCTTGGCGCATTCCATAAATCTAACTCTTTTTGTTAGTATCGGGTCGGGTCGGCTATCGATGGATGAGATAAGGCAGACCCGAAACCGACCGTATTTATCCGTCTTAAACCTATTCTCTCAATCGTTTAATCCGCCAAACAGAGTTAACCCGCCCGTTTCACCAAAATTTGTAGCGGGTTGGTCGGTTTCGGGCGGGTCAGTCATTTTTTATGACCCCTAACTCAACCCCTTCTACCTAACTAACCAACTAACTACCTTAACCCATTATTCTCCTAAGCAATTACATATTTATCCTTATATCCTATCAATACCAGCCTCTTGAAATTCAACCTTGTCCTCAAGGTTAATTGGAAGCTAGAAACTGTGGGAGGAATGAAATGTGCATCCTTCCAAGCCTTAATGTAAAACTCTACTTTGAAGCTATTCGCAAAAGCTACCAGTGGCTTGTTGCTTTCTACTGTCAGTTGCATGGTTGAATTTTTCAACTTAGCCCAAAGTTCCCAATGGACTTGGGCTTGGCCCATTACATATTAACAAAAAAGGTTCAATGACAGAAATTAGGTTTGTGCTACCTGCACCATTCCATTTACTCCATCCATCACCACATCTTTATTTTAATTTTTTATTGCCAAAATACCCTTCATATACCACCCCACTCTCACTATTTCGTGATCTTTCGGCAATTAGTCGCCGAAATACACAAAATTTGTGTTTCGACTATTAATTGCCGGAAGACAAAATTTGTGTTCCGACAATTAGTTGCCGGAATACAAAAAAATCGTGTCCTGACAATTAATTTCCGGAATATATACATGGGTTGCATCCGTGGGTTTACTGTACCCGATTAAATGTTAACATTGTAGGGACATATTTGTCAAACTGTGCCACTCTCATAGGTAAACAACCTTGTCTTATTCGTTTGATCTTATGTTCATCAAAATCGATACTTTGCTTAATTGGGTATCTTAATCTCTTTGTGACAGGTGAAACATTTTGATAGGCAATACTGCCAGAATAAGAAGGTTCAAAGACTTTTGGATGACAAAGGGTCGAGGAGAGGTCCGTTGTCGCTTGCACAGCCTGGAAAAATTAAGGTGAATGCTCCACTTTCACGAGAAGGAAGAAGTGGTAATCAGAAGCGGGAAAAGAGAAGAAGGAAGGGGGTATCGGAAGTGAAAAAAGACAGTGAAGGAGGGAAAATCCAAAGTGGGAATAGAAAATGTAAAATGAAATAAAAAAACTGTACATAAGCTCTCCCCTGGCAATTAATTGTCGGAACACAATTTTTTGGTATTCCGGCAACTAATTGTCGGAAGACCACGAAATTGTGAAAATGAGGGTGGTGTGTGAAAGGTGTTTAGGGAATGAAAAAATTAAAATAAAGATGTGGTGGTGGATAGATTAAATGGGGTGGTGGTGGATAGCAATTGTCCATAAATTAATTTGTACTACTCCCTCTTCATGAACCCAACTGTTAGGAGAAAGTTGGGGCTGACCCATTAGCCCAAAAATCTGACCTAATTGCAGTATCGAACTACTGCCTCATCCCCAAAATGGAAGAGCAAAAATCCATAAGAATGTATATGAAACCAGACACATGTTTCACTTTTATTTTATTTTAAATGAACTCTATGAAACGAATTGTATTGACTTGAGGTAGTTAATAGTGTAATATAAATTCTTTGTATTTACTATTTAGCATAACAATTAGAAACTGATTATTTATCTCGGTGCCTCATCTATTTCTAGTTTCTAGATTTATACGGTTACTTCTTGCCTGCATTTTCCTTTGAAGCAAATTAGGGTAGACAGAAAATCGAATAAGGTTTATATGAATGCTGAATAACACTGAAATGGTCTACAATGATTATACGATAAATTTCTAGATAATTATGGTTACTTCTTGTCTACATTGGTTGTCCTGGAATAAATTTTAACTATAAATAAAAATAAAATTTGAGTTTAAAACTACAAGTGTAAGAAGCTTTATTTGAAAGGTAACTCCTTAAAAGCAAAGAAAATAAGGAATGACGGTTAATCAGAAAAATAAATAAATTTTCTTTTGACACACAGAATGTATATTGTTTATTTGTTAATTTCAAAAAATGAATGAAGAATGAAAGTTAGTTACTACAAGAGAATGCCTTTCAATAGATTATTGTCCCTCACATAAGAAAAATAAATAGCTTATTGACCACAGTCAATAATCATTTCAAAGGAAAAGTGCATCCATACACCTTAAAGTATAGTCGTCTATTTAACTATAAATAAAATCAATGATGTGTGAGATTAATTCAAGTATTGTTTAAATTAGTTTATTTTTGCACTTACAAAAAAAAAAATAGTTGCCAAAATTTACATCTTAAGATAATGCAGATTAAAACTACTGCCCCGATACAGAAAAAATACTTTTGGAACAATACTAACAACATACTCTTTAATTTTTACCACACTTCTTATTAAGTGGATCTGAGACGAAATCTATCTAATACTAGTGTGTTAAAAAGAGTATGAAAAAGAACATGTTACTACCATTTATTGGCAACCCAATTGCTTTATCTTTAAATCCTAGAAGCCAAGAGCCATTTCAGACTTTCACTAAGGATGCATATGACCTTTCCCGTGAAATAGATGGCTTTTTCTTCTATTTACTTTCTATTAAAATAAGAGCATTTGGAATAATATATGGAGAGATCAAATGTATACCTGATGATCTATCTGAATCTAGTCAAGTAATTAAGATGTTGTTTTTTAAAGAGTCAGACAGTCAGATTACAAATGAAAGAGGAAAGTGGAGCAAATAGACTAATAATCACGACAAATCCAACAAGTGAGCAATAAAATACTATCTTCAAAACATAAAATTTGCAGTTGGGAAATACATAGGGACAAATACTTGCTCCCACTACTAATGTCATCAAATTAACTACAGCACCAAGATGAGGGCAAGTTGTGAATCTGCACCCTCTTGCTGCAGACACTGATTCTTTTCATGAACCACAGCAAGCTGATTTTTGGGCAGCTTGACCTCCACTGGCTCCCTGGTCTGGTTGGTTAATCTTGATAGTCTGAGGCTGAACCACCAGAGAAGATAACATCATCATTCAGTATTAGGAAAGAAGCAACAACTTATGAACCTTGGAAAGTTAGTGTTATAATATAAAATCCCATATATAACAATATACAACAGAGGGAAGAAAGGCTCCATTCAGGAATGAACTTATAATTTTTGCAAAGAGCAAAAGAAATGAAGGACGAAAAAAAGTCAACAAACCTCGGCCTTTGAATCCGTGTCAGCAAGCCTTTGCTTGATATCTCTTGCTATTGAAAAGAAAACCTCCTCCACATTCAAGTTTGTCTTTGCACTCTGCAGGTGTTCTTCCAATGTAAGTATGAAGAAGTCACATAATTCAATGAAAATGTGGTTGTGAGCTATGTTCTACTCACGGTTTCAAAAAACTTGATACCATACTCATCAGCAAGAGCTTGACCTTTGGAGGTAGGCACAGCCTAGAGGAGAAAAGGGATCTTTTGTTAGTATGAATGGATAATAACAGTAACATAAAGACAGATATAATATAAACAGACACAGAGATTGCTCAATGTCAGATTAGTGAATAGGAAAGGACCCACAGAGATACATACCCTTTTACTTTCATCCATATCAGCCTTGTTACCCACAAGTATCTTGTTTACATTGTCAGAAGCATGTTGTTCAATGTTGCGGATCCAATTCCTAATATCTTGAAAGAAAGAAGCAAGGTGCATTAAAATTGAAAGGCAGGCAAAATGGACAAAAGAAGCTTAACCACAAAAGACAGAACCCTTTGTCCACATAATTCAATCAATGTAAATCAGAGAGGAAGACGGTAAAAGGGAACGAGAAGAAATGGGAATAAAAGAAGAAAATACAATTTGATAGGTCAACCACAATTGAAATGAAGTATAAAAGGAATACACCCAAACATTAGTGCATAAATACATGAAATCATCGGAAGAATTTAATTCAAAATATCTTTAAATTTCAATGTGAACAGGGAAAGGAGAGTACTATTGAAAGATGCTTCATCAGTAACATCATAAACGAGCAAGATGCCCATGGCTCCACGGTAATAAGCTGCAAAACATGTAACATTGTAAGAAAAGTTTTCATTTCATCAAAGAAATGGAGGATACAATTAGAAGTAGGACATCTATTCACAGTATGAACAAAAAATTACAACGAACTGAAAAAAATTATTGGGCAAAAAGAATAGGATGGGAGGCCTGTTAAACTGAAGTATCTTGTCCTTCTATACACAAGTAAAACAAGTCCATATTCATTTTAGATTTATTATTCATATAATCCAGAACGATTTAAATCAATCTCAAAAACAAGTTGCTGATAATGCTTATAAAGATTACTTTCCCTTCAAAATTTCATTTTCAATTAATCACAAATACAACACATCAATTACATGTAGTCATGTCGATATACACTACCATCCAAGCAGGTATTACAAAATCATTAAAGAAGTCTGACTATCAAACAAAACCACTATCAAGCAACACATCTATGGATGATAGTGTAAAAATTTTACACTGACAGTGGACCAATTTAAATTCTGCCTCTCCCCCTCTCCCTCTCTGTCTATGATGCATGGGTGGGTACTCCTACATGGTTGTCATACCCATGTGTAACGGATACGTATCTGATACCACTACTTATTGGGTCCACATGGGCATGTAATGAACCATTACTTAATTGATAGTAGGTATTTGATATCACTCAAGCACAAGGCAGTCCATGCAAAACACCAAGTTTTGTTAAGGTTTCACTAACTAAAACAAACTGCTACTTCAGTCCATTTAAAATTAGTGCCTTTTAAAAATTTTTGTTTACTTGATATACTTTATGAAGTTTTGTTGAAACATTAGAGTTAGAACAGTATGGGGATTGTATTTATCTTATGATTTACTTACTTTATTATTATTTGTTATCATATTTCTATATGATATAACCCGTTGTACTTCATCCAGTATTTAGAAATTTTGTTGTACCCCATACCCGTACGTAATTGTATCCGTATCTATGCATCTCTCTCACAGGGAGTGAGTATGTGTGTCCGCGTGCACGTGTACATATGCGTGTCTGTGTGTTTAAACATATTATATTAGCCAGGTTGCAGAAGATGAATCACATACCTGTGGTAATAGTTCGAAACCGCTCCTGACCAGCTGTATCCCAGATTTGTAACTTAATGCGTTTGCCATCAAGTTCAATGGTTCTTATCTTAAAATCAATGCTGCCAAATAGCGTATTACAACAATTATATTTCCATCAACAAAAATATATACTTTGCTTGTTATAATTTTTGTGTAGACGGAGACTAGAGATATAGACCAACCAGGTACAACTAATATTGAGACATTGCCTATATAAAATATGAGATTTGATAAGCACAAATGCCACATGAAGTCTAGACATTAAGTCCTGCACTGCCATGTTTTCTTAAGCACATTAAACATGACACATATTCCAGGAAGCCTTGGTAACGTAGGTAATATAGTCACTACAGAGTGGAAAGTGGATAATTGATTAGATCATCTCGATACCAACAGAAACAAAAGGCAGTAACACCTATAGCATTTTCACAAGGGGCAAAAAAAGCAACAGATACATACCCAATAGTGGTGATAAAACTGGTTGTGAATGAACCATCAGAAAATCGCAAAAGCAAGCAACTCTTCCCCACACCTGCAATAGTTAGTCAGAAAGCTATTAAATAAAGCACCCAAGATCAAGTGAAATATAAAAAGAACAAGAAAAAGAAAAAAAAAACACATGATACTGGACCCTAATAGTCTAATACATATGCACATACATTAAAACACATACATAAGAAAAGACAAACATGCATAAATATGTCATAGCTAATATATGCATATTAGGGTGATTTCGTTTATGTATACTTTAACCATGATACTAGACCCTTACCTGAGGCATACCGTACACTAGTAAATCTACCTTCTATTTATTTATTTATTTTATTTATTTATTTTGAATACTTCAAATTTTTTTTTTATAAAAGTTCTAAAGTTCTAAAATAACTACCAACAGACCAAAATTTCTGATTTTTGAGAAGTTATTAAATTTTGAATAACTACCCATTAACCACACCTTAATCTAACGATTAGTTTTGCAACTTCAAGACACTTAAGACACTATTGGAAATCCGTCTTAATAGCGGTCCGCCCCTAGCCACCTTAATAGCGGCAACTTTGGGCTGCCTTCATTGCAGCCTCCAACACCTTCATTGTGTTGGGTTTGAGGGGGTGAGTTTAGTCCCACATCGCCTAGAGATATGGTCTAAGTAGTGCTTATAAGACTTAAGCAATCCTCACCTCACAAGCTGATTTTGTGGGGTTGAGTTAGGCCCAAGCCCAAATTCTAAAATGGTATCAGAGCCTATCCTAGATCCGTTGTTGGGCCGCCCGCATCGTCCACACTCCAGGTGCATAGCCCTGGACATGAGGGACTGACGGTGTGTTGGAAATCTGCCTTAATAGCGGTCCGCCCCTAGCCGCCTTAATTGCTGCAACTTTGGGCTGCCTTCATTGCAACCTCCAACACCTTCATTGTGTTGGGTTTGAGGGGTGTGTTTAGTCCCACATCACCTAGAGATATGACCTAAGTAGTGCTTATAAGGCTTAGGCAATCCTCACCTCACAAGCCGGTTTTGTGGGGTTGATTTAGGCCCAAGCCCAAATTCTAAGAGACACCAACATGAATACATGCATATCAATGTATTATGTATGCTTGCATTTCTATGAATTACATACATATATTTATATATTTATATACACACAGACGAGATGACTAATGAATAGTCCACGACTCAACAATAACAACCAAGCCTTATCCTATTAGTTTGCGTTGGTTACATGGACTAATCAACACCATTGGACTGTATCAAAAACCAATTTTTCAATAAAATCATTCAGCACAAGTTATTTTTCAACAGTTACTTCAAAAGTTTTTTTTTCTGTCATCATCTACTCTTTAATCAAATTATCTTCCATTTATATCAATGTTCTCTCAATGGCGGATGGCGGTTTATGGCAGATGGCCAAATATTCGCCATATAAACGTGGGATTGCGAACTACGACGCCGTCATGGCGGGTGGCATAGTTATCAATCCTGGATAGCGGCCGACCCCCAAATAAGATATAGCAGAATAGCGAGAGCGGGATGGCCGCTATTGCAATGTATATACACACAAGCTAAACAATTAAATATACGCATATGTAAATGCTAAAACATCACAAATTACCCAAAATTGCAAACACAAACTCATGTCAATAACAAAAGTAAAAAAACTATCAAATATGAAGAAGATTGAGGTGAAAATTATTTAACCTAGGTCCGAAAAACCTACACTACCCCCCAAATATGACCGTTAGATGCCCATTTGAGGAGGGGCAAGAATGAGTTCTTAACACACTTTGTTGGAGCGGCCGCTATTATCGCTATTTCCCGATATTTCCTGCTATTCCGGCCGCTATTAGAAAACGCTTGCTATTCGAGCACCGTAGCAGCCAAGGGCTGCTCCGCTAGGCTACGCCACTATAGCGTGCTATTAACAAAATAGGCGGGTGGTGCTTTACAAATTGCCTATGGCGGCTGGCACAAAATCCACCATGCCATTCCGCCATGACGCCACCATGGCCACTATTTAACAACACTGATTTGTATTTGATCCCCTTTTCTAAGTGGAGACTTTATTGGTCTACACTTCTGATAGGACCCATGGTGAGTATGATTTATGGTATGATTTACAAACCAAAACCATTATTCATACTCACCATGTTATGAGTGATAAGGCCCAAGATGAGTTATTGGGCCCAAAAGAGAAGCTGGGTAACCATGTGTCAAATAGGCCTAAGATTTGAAAAGTTTATTCTAGAAGAAATAGAGAGTTAGGTGTTTAGTTGGCAGTGAGAGAAGAACAGTATGGAGGATGGTTAAATGAAGGGGTGGGTTACGATTATTAATAGGCTGAGGGCAAAATAGTAGGATACTTTTGAGAATTCTGTTATGTTGTTATGGATAGAGAGGCTTTAGCTCTCTGTAGTGGGACCCAGGTCTACTGTAAATCTTTCTTTTATCAGCAATAATACTCAGTCTTCTTCCATTAATTCTCTCTTTACTGTTATATTGTTTTACTATTAATTCGGGTTCCTATCAACTTCACATGACCAAACCACCTGACCTTAGATGATCTTTTTCTTTTGTCATCATCTCCATACTAGGTGCTACTTTAACTTTCTTCCTGTTATTAGCGAGAAAGAGAAAACAGAGAGAGATTGATAGGCCATTATTGCAATTGTGTCAGGCAATATATCATACAATATGTACAAGAGCAATTACAGGATACTAGAGTATGAGCCTTTATTGGTCTTCTCTTCACATGACAAAACCACCTTAGGTGAGTTTTTGTCATCTGCTCCATAATAGGTACTCTAACTTTCTTCATGTTATAGCAGAGAGGAATTGATTGGCCATGGTCATAATTGAGTCAGGCATTACGTCTTAAAGCAGCAATTATAGGATACTAGAGTATCCCCACAGGCCCACACATTTAACAGGTTTGGCACATGCTAAAACATTTATACACTTGGACACGCTATAATTCATCACTACTGAGTTGGTTCATATCATAATCTAATCTTTTCTTGTATGTACTCTCATTCCCATCAACATTCTAATCAATTAGAACTATATCATCCTCAAAATGGCAAGCATGCACTAGCTCTTGAATGTTCCAAATAAGTATGTCCACTACCAAGGTAAACAAAGTATAGACTCAAAGCCAAACATTGGTGCAAACCACAAACCTACTAAGGGCGGCCCACCCAGTGCACGAGGCTCCCACCTGATAGGATATGGGGAGGATAGATGTACACAGCCTTACTCCCGCAAGCGGAGAGACTGTTTCTAAGATTTGAACAGGACAACAACCTTACCGTAGTGTCACAGACCTATTATTACTAGGAAAATCTTTTGTGACACCTCTTAATGTTAACAGGCTAGTCATTGCCACATCATAATCGAAACTAATTTCTTCTCTTAATCGCACACTCTACCACAATTTCATAGTGTGGCTCATGAGCCTCATCCTATGTATGTTTAAATTAAACAGATTATGGCATTTAATTTAATCTAAGTAAAAACCATAAATTAAAATGAACCCATAATTCAAAACCACAAAAGAAGCGTCCCCAAATTAACCCGATCACCTACCCTTTTCCTTTATAAACCGATTTTCAATAACCCAAATCAAAATTAAAAACGGGTTATCAAATAAATTAAAAAAGCATTAAGATCTGGAAACTAAAACAACAAAATTTATGGTCCTTAATTTTGTATTGCAGAAAATGATAACTAAAATTGGGGAAAAGGGGGAATAAATAACTAACCGCTATCGCCAATAAGAAGGAGCTTGATGAGGTAATCGTAATCGGCACGTGCCCTTGCAGGTGGTGCTGCCATCGGTGACTAACCACAGAAAACGCAAACGCAAAAGGAAAAGACTCTCCTACCCTCTCGCGTGAAAAGTGTTGATGAGGTATCGGAGATCAGATCAGAGAAGAGAAGAGAAGAAGGATGCAAATAATTGGGTTATGGTTTATTTATTTGTCTATCTCTCTGTCTTTTCTCTCCGTTGCGTTGCGTTGCGTGTATACTCCGTGGCCTTGCTGGGTGTATGTGTGTGTGTGTGTGTCTTTCTCTCGCTCTACACAGAACGGAGCTGGATGCGACCACTTTCCATTATATGCTCCTCCCCATACCAGATTATACTTCTTCCTTCGCCCTATTCTTTTCTTCTTAATACTCACTAATTAAAAAAAGAGAAATGTCATTTGTAAATTAAAATGAGAAAACCAAATTTGACAACAATTTTTATAATTATTGCAGTTCAAAACTATTGTTAATGAAGTGTTGAGTTTGACCAATGAATATACCAAGTTATCGTAACATATTAATCATCAATCGATACGATTTTCAGGTCTTTAAATATAATTTACTACATGTATATTTGAACACTTAAAAGTCGTGGTTAATGACGTTCAAAATCGTGGTTAATGAAATTTAGTTGATGGTTAATATGTTACGACACCTTGATATATCCAATAGTCAAACTTAATATTTCATTAACCATATTTTTTAACTGCATTAACCATAGAAATTGTTGTCGAATTTTGATGTTCAAATAACATTTCTCTTTCATAAAACACGAATGATCCTTATTGTCTCTCTCTCTCTCTTGTATTGCCTCTTCTTTTTTAGAAGCAAATAATTTTATTTTCTTAAAAAAGCACTATATGCTCTCTTTTTTCTCACTATTTTTGCTTTTATTTAAAAACTCATCAAATACTCATATTTTTAAATAAAAATAAATATTTTTCTCAAAAACATTCATCCTAGCAAACTCTTAGCTTAACTTTTTAACAAATAATTGGATGAGGGCCGGGTTGATTCGATAATTAAGTAAAGAAAAAATAATAGTGAGCTTTTTTAATGTTTGAATTAATTATGGTATTCCTTGAGAATTATTATTATATCTTTAACATTAACTTTTCGTAAGGGTATCTGATGTAATATCACAAAATTTTAGGGGGTTAGCAACTCAAGAAATTTCGTATACAAGATTTCAGTATTGCATTAAGTATTAGAAAGGTATGGGTGATCGCATTCGGACCTGTAGTTAGCTCCGCTTGGGCAACACCCCCATTGTGAGTTACCATCAACAACAAGACCATACAGATGGCATTGTGAACGGTTCTTTCCAGCGGAGGGAAGACTTACTTGATTTGAGGAGTGTAACCTCATAATAAAACTTAGCTATCAATCTTTAGCCACCTAAAACCACTGTAATTTGACACTAGAGCTATTAGCCTCATAGCTCAAGCTACCACCATCCTCAACTCGTCACTCGAAACTACTATGAATCAACACTAAATTCATTGACCACATAACTCAACCTACCTTTACGCACCCTACACATGCCACCTAGAATCGTCACGAACCGATACTAGAGTCACTAACCACATGAATCAACCTACCATCACTTTTAACTCGCAACCTATAACCACTACCAACCAGCACCAAAGCCACTCCCAACTCGTCCAATCACAATGCAAGTTAACGCTCCGACCACCAAATGCATTGTGCCTACAATTCGTATCCCTCAAATCTACCATCAAAGTTGTCACCTTCCTCAGGCCATGAACCCCTCTAAGCCGCAATTATCCACCAATCAAACCACTATCAAATTTAGTCGTCATGACCCACAATCCATCGATCATATATGCCAAATCACAAATCTATGTGGCAAGTTGAGAGTGATGGTGAGTTGAGTTTGTGATCAGTAGCTTCAGTGTCAATTCATAATGATTCTGACTAGCAAGTTGAGGGTGTTTGAGTTTAGTGC
Organism: Ammopiptanthus mongolicus; assembly: GCA_039655645.1. Taxonomy (NCBI): domain Eukaryota; kingdom Viridiplantae; phylum Streptophyta; class Magnoliopsida; order Fabales; family Fabaceae; genus Ammopiptanthus; species Ammopiptanthus mongolicus. The sequence continues at coordinate 84,531,805 of CM077348.1, forward strand.
TATGGTCAGTGATATTGGTGGATAGGTCGAATTTAGGGTGAGAATTGGTCCTCTTGTTGTGGGGGTGGACGTTGTAGGTTTGATTAGTTTGAGTTTGGGGTGACTCTAATGCCGATTTGCAATAGTTCTAGGTTAAAGGTGATGGTAGATTAAGTTTAGCAGTTAGGGGATATAAGATTGGTTTGGTGGTTGGGTGGGAGAGTTTAGGAGTGGTGTGATAAGGAGGAAGAAGGTTCAACTCTCACCCACTAACATTTATAACAACTCTAACAAATACTAACATTTACATATAAAAAAGCTAAGAATAACTAAATAAAAGCAAGAAGTCTTCAAGCTTCCCCAGTCTTAGTGATGTCGTCCTCGTTCTCTGAAAACATCACTATTAAAGAGATATATATAATCGCAGCGAATAAAAACAAGTTAAAGAGGTTTTCACAAAAATATTGTTTTCAGTCGGCGCGGCAACCGGAAAAACAAACATGATACCTGCTATTTTCATAAATAATATATTCTACTAAATTATCAATAATTAGCCAAATAATACAATTATTCCATATAACTCAATAAATCAGCCAATCATCATATGAATCATATTTTCAACCAAGCCAACAAATAATATACCATATAGTACATTCCATGAGTATAACACAGTGACTCCCAGAATCACCTGACTTGACTCTTTGTTTCCTAGAACCGGTGTGAATCCTAGAAACACTAAGGTCTATGAGCTTATATCAATGCATAGAGTCCCATTGTCTTCCCCTTCCCGGATGGAGGTATCTATTGTTATCATTCCTTGAAGGAGGCATCTATTCTTCCCTTTCTTGAATGAGGTATCCATTTCTCCCCCTTCCCAGAATGAGATATCTTACATCCTATTCTCGGAATAGAATGTTTAATGGTCATCCTTTTTCGGGAGATGATGACCAACTCATGTACAAGGCGGTATGTCATCTTGGATGACTACCAAACATATTCTCAAGCTCCATACATTAATAACAATTATCAAAAGGTCATTTCATGGCAACATCATGACATCATATTATAGATATAAACATGTCAATCGACTCTAACTCATGCCAACTAAGCATATAATCACATAAACCACAACAACCAACACTCAATTAATATCAATTTCATTTTTAGAAAGAACCCCAAATTTGGAAAATAGGTTTTCAACATTCAAGCAAAATTGCAATGAAAAGAACTCTCAAAACATTGGTTTTGTTTAGAAAACCCAAAACCCCAAATCATTTTACCATGTAAGGAGCTCCAAGCGTATCCCATGATCACACCAAGAGTTCCTCCAAGAATCTTCTTCTTCTTCTCTTCCTAGGCTTCTTATTCTTCAATTTCTCTTTCTCCAGTACCTTGAATCGCCAAAGGCAGCCACAAGAACGTTTCTAAGTGTTAATAGGGTTTCGAGCCGCACCAATGAAATTTTAGATGTATTTATGTGAGTTACTCATGTTCTACCACTTAAACCCACATATATGCTCGTTGCATTTAGCACGGTCATGTGTCAGCTGATCACGATCGTGCGCCAAGAACGTAATTTTCAAAAACTATGTCGATTTTCAAAATCGACGTCGCAAACGTGTTGCTCAGCATGGTCAGTGGTCGGCCACTAAGCACGGTCATGCTGCATATGAGCATGGAGGTGCTCATGCTACTACATGTTTTTCTTATGTTAAAAACCTCCCTTAAGCATTTTTAAGTCATTTTAATTCTCCTAAGGGTCCAAATTAATTATTTCAAACTCCTAAATTAATTCCTATAATTTTCCTAAGATTAATACTTCTTAAGTTTCAATTTTAGGATGTTACAGTAGTTCCAATTCGCGATAGTTCTACGTGGCGAGTTGATGGTGATGGTGGATTTATTTCCTTGACATGACTTTTATGTGCCAATTGATAATTGTTCTAAATGACGAGTTGAAAGTAATGGTTGAGTTTTGTCATGGGGATTACACTAACCTCTATTACAGTTTTGCAATATTGCACCTGATATCAGTTGATGTGAGGGAGGGTAAGAATAATAACAACATAAATCTCAAGTGACGTTGGTATAATTTCTAAAACAAAAGTGGTATTGGATGTAATTAAGTTAAACTTAAATATCACATGTAGTTAAATCATAAAATTTTGAAAGTAGGAAAATACAAGTGAGTTTAATTTTGATACGTTATCAGTGTAAAGTTTTTTACAATGTCAACCAATCACAAATCATCATGTGTGTGACTTTTAATGTAGTTATGATAAGAGTCAAATATTTTTAATGATGTGATAATTTATGATTGGTTGACAGTGTAAAAAATCTTTATATTGATAATGCATACCAATTAAATCCAATAAAAGTAAAGAACGTTTTATAATACACACTTTGAAATAGATTATATTAATATAAATATGTTAAGGATTTAATTTGTATGCATGATAGTGTAAATACTTTTTATACTTTCAATCAGTCATAATTTGTCACATAATTAAAAAGTGTTCGACTCCTATTTTAACTACCTTAAAAGTCACCCAGACTATGATTTGTGATTATTGACAGTATAAATTTTCTTCACAATGCATACGAAATAAAGCACCAAGATGAGGGCAGGTGGTGAATCTGCACCCTTTTGCTACAGACACTGATTCTTTTCATGAACCATAGCAAGCTGATTTTTGAGCAGCTTGTCCTCCACTGGCTCCCTGGTCTAGTTGGTTAATCTTGATAGTCTGAGGCTAAACCACTATGATTTGTGATTGCTGACAATATAAGCTTTTTTAACAATGCATACGAACTAAACTCATATATTATTACGTTATACAAGAACATTAATATAATTAGTTTAAATAAAAGTTATTATTTATGACTCATTATTACATAATTATAAATTTGAAAGTATTTTGTAACAGTAACCAAGTTAGGAGAATTGAAAATGTGATCCAAGCCATTCCAAAATACATTGAATCCATTTTCAACAACAATACTTATACTTATTATTTGAAGACGAGATAAATCGATAGAATAGGTCACCCCTATTTTAATATTAGGATTTTCCTAGTTTGTGTGAATGGATGGAATTATTGAGGGGAAACAATATCAAATATTTGATTGGGAAGTCTCCGAAGATAAAAAAGAATATGACCAACCTGATGTTGGGAGAGTTGGTAACGTGACTATTCCCTAAGAAAAAGAACGCAAGTTTGATTCCTGGAGTCGACCAGTGGGAAGGTAGCCCAACCCCGTGTGTAAAAAACCAGACGTCCATCGCTGCCAAACCAAGATTAGTCTCATAGTCAGTCCAAAGGACCGAAGCTATGTGGACACCCTAATGGATTTACTAGAGAGCCAAAGATAATAATTACGGTGAATTCCGAACTACAAAAGATAAAGAATATGTTTCATTTTCGTCTAGTTCACTGTTAAGTCTCATTAGGCCAAAAGGAGACTCTATTAGAATTATTTTATAAGTATTAGCATAAGTTATATTTTAATTTTATAAAACTTAGATTCATTGGGTATAAAATTAATTATTTTTTTTTTGGACATAAGGTATAAAATAATGAAAGCATATTGAGCCTGATGTTATTAAGCATTTTTCATATGCGGATTTTGTTAGTATAGCTTGTATATGAGCTTACAATAATAAATATATTTAGTCCATCTTATATATGGAGAAGAAGAGACCCATATTCTTAGGCGTGATTATGAACCTATGACCCGTTCGAACACGAGCAACCCGTTTTGAAATCTGGTGAAAGGGACGGGTTCAAACGGATTATCAGGTTTGGACGGGTGAAAAAACAAGGTTAACACGAATATGTACGGACGAGTTCAGTTTTACATAATTTCACTCATCGGTAATCGAACCCGCCCAAAAATTTGGATCAATTTACTTATTTGATCCCAATCCCATCAGAAAATCCAATGCACCATACCCTATCCTCTGCTCTAATCGCCCATACCTTCTGGAGTTACTTATGTCGCACCAGTTAGTTTAGCGACTGCAACATCAGCCAAAATCAACAAGATTTGTTTCCTTTTTCTAGTTACGCAAGAATCACCTTTACGTGACAACTTCAGACCTCGTCATCGACTTATCATCCCGAAATGGATTCACAATTTTTTTCTTTCGTCAGTGGACAGAGACATTCTTGGTCCTATAATAATGAATTGAGTAGATTCAACAGAACATGCATAAGGGCGGGGAAGGTGCACTACGGTAACCCATTTGAAAGGGACGAACATGCTGGGTTGCGAACAGTAAGGTTAAGAAGTCAATACCCTTACTTCATGTCTAAAAGCTAAGTTAATTATAAAAAAAAATAGGTTGGTCCATACCCGTACCAACCCACCCGCCAACCTTCCATCAGGCCCAACCCGACACCTGACCAACCTGATGGCTCAAACGGACGGAAATTGACCACATTTTACTCTCTTCAGTTTTTCACCGATTGGATTTTTTAGGTCTGAACCTGATCGAACCTGACCGCTGAGTAACCCTACATATTCTTAATCATCTCAATACATAAGTTTATTTTATTAAATGGATGTGAGCAACGGAAATAAGATAGGAATATCTCTTTTCTCCTTTATGGTTCATATTTGCTTTCAAAGTATAATCATGACTATATCTACCTCAATCTCTAAATTATGTCCTATACTTGACTAAACCAATTCCAAAAATATATTGAATCCAATTTCAATAACCAGTCTTATATTCCTAATTAGTTTCTAGTCTATTTGATTAGGAAAGTTTTTTATGAGTTAATTAATTGATTAGGAAAAAAGTCATCAAATATTTGATTAGGAAAGTTTTTTATGAGTTATTTAATTGATTAGGAGAAAAGTCATCAAATATTTGATTAGGAAAGTTTTTTATGAGTTAATTAATTGCTATGTATTGACAGATCTTCAATTACCAATAATGATATAAATGACTTTTAAGGTAATTAGAATAAAAGTCTATTTTTTTTACTGATGTAACAATTTATAATTAAATGCCTGTATAAAAAGGATTTACATTGTCAGTGTATAACAATTAAACTCTAAAAAATATGCTCAATTTCTTTGTTTTTACTTTACTGTATTAGGTCTCATTAGTTTAGAGGTGTGTTCTGCTAGAATTATTTTATAAGGATTACATCATAAATTACATTGTAATTTTATAAAACCTAAATTAATTCATATCAAAATTATGAGAACATATTATTTAACTCAAATTTTAATTAATATTATTATTGGATCGGTTATTATGTGAATTTTATTGGTAGGTGTATACGAGCTTATTATAATAGATATGTTTAGTTCATTCTATTGTTTTATATGCAAAAAGAAATTCATATTTCTAATCATCTCATTACATAATATTGTCCCATTATGACAGATGCGTGAGCAACTGATACAAGTAATTATGTAGTCATGACTACATCAATTTCAACTTTTCCAAGTAATTACGATATCTCAATCTCTATATTATACTAAATTTGGAATTAAACTGCAATAAGAATTTTGGATGTGGATATATTCTCTTTAATTTAAAATTAACAGCCTTGCCCTAAAATGGGACCGAAGGGTGCTCACTAGAGTCTCGCGGAGAGAGGAAAGAGAAGGGGATGAACAATCAGTGAAAAGATGCATTAGATAAAATCAAACCCTTGTTAACAATCATTAAAGTCAACATATTCACCATTAAATTATGTTGAGTATCACATGGATCACAATGGGTATCAATGTGAGTAATCAGACGCCATGAGAGAAAGGGGTGGAAAACTTGAGAGCTTGAAAGAAAAGAATTCTCAGAAGGTATTCCCTCCGGTCCTATATATAAGAAATATTTGACAAAATCATCAAGATTAATATGTGTATTAAAATGAGTTAATTTCAATTAATGATGTTATAATTTCAATTTGTTTTTCACAAATATCCTTTGTATTAAGTGGCTCAAAAAGAGAGAAACAATTAATTATAACTCATTGTATTAAGTGACTCAAGAAAACACTTCATAATAAATATGGATAAATATGAAAATGAACAATTAATGTGGTTACCAGAGGGAATAACATATTTGATTAAAAGATAAAGAATGATACAATTGTGCTCTTACTTATACTAATAATTAACTGCCTAACTAATTAATTGCATAGTTAATCTTAGCCCTTGTTAACTCCCTAAACAATGTCAATCATTGATAACACTTGTGATCCTTGTGATGATCCGTGTGATACTCTCAACAAGTTGTAAGCTGATAATCCATTTCTTCTAGTAAAGGATATAAGTCCAAGGGTATATTATAATGAAACACCAAATCATATACTCATTTTGGTGACCCACGAAAAACGGTTGAAGTCACTAGCCACCATTAACAGTTGGTGAGGCATAGTGGGTGAGGCATAATTAGGTGGCTGGATTTCAGATACCAGTATACTCCCTCCGGATTTATATATAAGAAAAAAATTAATTTCACACGTATTAAGAAAGTTAGTTATATTAGTTTAATTGTCTTGGTTTGTGTAAAAAAATAAGTTATAGTTACTAAACTACTTTTTCTTGGAAGTGTATAATGTTCTTGGAAGTTGTGTCTTGAGAGTGTATAATGTTCTTGAAAAATAAAAATAATAATTAATCAAAAGATATTTCTAAAACACTAACATTAAATAGGATTAATTTGGTTGACTTTTATTTATATTTTAATTTAAAAAATATAAATATTTTTTTTTACTTATATATAAATTTAAAAGGAATAGTTGATTGGACTAATCACTCATCATCAACTGTCATCAATGATGGAGGATGCCCAAAATTGCTCGCTACCATCAATGACCAAGAGCACTAGAGCAGTAGGAGTTGACGGGTATTCCGTAAACTAGCAGCAATTGACACTGGTTGGCAATGGTCGATGGTCGTCAAAAACAACGATGTGTGACAATGATTGATTCATATGAGGTGACAGTAAGGGTTTTTATGATTTGTTTTTAGTTTTTTGTTTTTATATTTTAATTTTAAATATAATTATAATATAAATAATTATAAAATTATTATATTATTTTTATTTTATTTATTATATTTAAAGATTTACGTAAAAAATAATAAAAATAAATAAAAAGTTATTTTTAATATTTTTTATAAAAATTTTTAAAAATAAAAAACAAAATAAAAATAAGATGATAATTTTATAATTATTTATATTATAATTATTTATAAAAATAAAAAATAAAAATAAAAAATTTAAAACAAATTAAACCGACCCTAAAATAGTAGGTAGTAGGTATTTTAGACATTTTACATGAAAAGTGTGGACCGTGGAGCGAACCCAGCTCTTTATTACCATATTACCATACAAAGGAAAAGTGTGGAAATATAGGACAAGAATCATTCACGAATCACGACCATCAATTTTGGACGAAACGTTTTTCAAAATTCTGTACCAAACACAAAAATCTAAGATTCCTGTATAAAGATTCCCAATAATAAAAAGATGGGTTTAACGAGGGTAGATATCAGTTAAGTAATTCATAAAAAAAGTAAAGTTTTATTGTAACGTTAAGTAGTACCACTCCCACTATAACAAAATATAAATAAATTTAATCGAATTCGTATTTATTAAGATAATTTAATTATTTATATTTATTATTATTAATTTTATTTAAAAATTCAATTTCATTATCTAAATTATCCTTATTTGTTTATTCACATTAATTATGTTGTATGAAAACTTGTTTCAATTAAATATAATAAAATGAATAACATTTTTGGTATACTATCATTAAATAGGATACAAAAAATCAATTTTTGCTTATATTTTGTTACGAAAGGAGTATCTAACTTCTCAAAATATTAAATACATTCATTTCCAATAAAAATTTTCTTCGTGATTCCTTAACCAACTCAACTTTATGACACTCACTCAATTTTCACTATAAGGAGGGTTTTTATTACTAAGTTCCTTAACTTGTCTCTCTCTGCAACATCTCATATTCTCTCTTATCTTTATAATATCAAATGCAAAGAATATATATATTTAAATGATATAGAACTCTCTTTTAATGTTCCTTATATAAGGAACTAATTTTAAATTTATGGAACCCAAAACCACATGTGACATATTATAATAATATTTTATTTTATTCTTAAGAAACTCCTAAGGAACTCCCACTAAAGATGTTCTAAGGGAACTAGTTAGCATTCTCATAAAATTTTTGTAAACAAAACGCCTAGTTAGGGAGTGGGGAAAAACTTAGGCTCAATTACAAAACGGGAATTGCTACGTTACCCTTTATAATTCAAGGGTTTTGATACTTGTATCATAGAAAGGGGATCGAATAATCATAGCCAAACGTATTAATTTTTCTGAAAATTTTATTATCTCGCCTTTTATATCTAGATATATGGGCTAATTTTTGTTTAGTTTTGCTTAAGGTATTTTGTAGTATTATTTTATGTGCAGTATTTTGTTCTTGCAATATCATCCCTTCAAAATGTTTTATTTTTTTTCTAAGATAATTCATGGCTTCTTTTATTTCGTATATTAGCGTTGTGTCAAATCCTTCTATTAGAGTAATTAAGTTTCCCATCATATGTAATCATATCTCTTCTATATATTCTCCTATAGTTTCTATTTTATATTTCGTAATTGGTTTTCTAATTGGATTAGTTTATTTTCTCTCCAAATTATTCCTTTTTCTATTAATTTTCTCAGTTGTTCATCTATATAGTCTTCTTCTTTATTTTTTATTAAATTGGTTAGGTATTCATAATTTTCTTTTATTTGGTTTTTAATTATTTTAATATTTTCTTTTAAAATGATTATTTGTTCTTCTTTACTCATATTGCTAAGACTTTCAATTCTGCTTTTATCCATTTTTCCATTTCTAATTTATGGTCTATTATTCCTTTTATAATACATTCGTCCATAAAATCTCCTGCTTCTTGTTCTTACCAGTATTTTATTTCTTTTCTAATCTTTTTTAAACATTGTTTTAAAAAGATAAATGTCATCATGCTATTATTCGTTCGAGTCTTTCTTTAAATACTTGAATATTCTTTTCAACTCTTCTTATTTGGCCTTTTATTTCGATATTAGGATTTTCTTCCTCTATTTCTCTTAAAGTTTCAGCATAATTGCGTAAATTTTTTATAATTTGTTTTATTTCATTAGCGTTTTTTCATATTGGTTAGCTCTGATACCAACTCTTTATCCCCTTTAATTTCCGAAAATATCTGATATTCTATTTTCTAAATGTAGAGTTAAATCTCTAACTTGATTTACTAATTTACTAATATCATTATCATCTTTAGTTCTTGTGGGTTCTAAAATGCTAAAGGGTCTAGGTATTTGATTTACTCTTAATGATTCTGATCTTTTTAGAAAAGGTCCTAGCTCTGTTATTTCATTTCTTTTGGGATAATAAATTTTTTCCAATTTCTTCAAATAAGCTTGGGATATCAATTCGATCATTATTTCTAAAAGTAATACTATGATGAGAATTAGTTAATGCATAATTAACACAATAAGTTACTGAAAATATTTTGTGTCCTGTTCTCATTAGATTTTTTCTTAAAAATTTATGTTCTAAGATTAATGATTGATTTAATCTTTGAGTAATTAGAGGAATTCCAATGTTTGGGTGAATTTCAAATTTTAATTTTACATATGCTAGATTTCCTTCTATTACTTCTAATATTTTATCTCTTGGGTCTGTTATCCTTTCATCTTTTAATATTAATTCTATGGGTGAATCTATTCCTTCTTGAAAAGTTACTTTAATTAGTATTTGGATAGCTTCAATATGAATATATCCTATTTTACTTCAATGTTCTTCTTTCTTTAAGCCCTGCTTTAATTCGGCAAGTCTTTTCCTACTTAATAATTATATGCAAGTATTTCCTTGAGCTTTCGTTATATCTATGTGTGTTTCATCAATTATTTTGTCATAATAGATAATATTTTCTTTCTGAGTAAATCTATTTAGTATTCCCCAAAGTCTTTCTTTTCCTTTCATGTTTGCATTTTTTGCTAAATCTAAGTCTTCTTTTTGTATTTTTTGAAATAATCTGGGATTTATTAAAATATTTCCATGATAATTTCCATCTTCTTTAGTAATTTGGAGATGTTCTATATCGTTATTATCTATTTTTTCTTTATCCATAGCTATGCTCATAACTGGTTAATTTTAAAGCTATTAATGAAATAAACATGAATAGGTAAACATACCTGATTGAAGTATTTAAATTATAGTCTTTCCTTGTCCACTGCAGCTTCCGCAAATTAAGTAGTTGGATCACGAGTTGATGAGTATAAGTAAAGAAATGGTTACGAGTGAAGACTTGATAAGTAGAGAAATAATTTTATTGATAGTGGAAAGTATTACAAAGGAGAAGACACTCGCAGGTGCCTGACTAGTTTTCTCTAAGGAGACTAGCAGATTTTCTCATCTAGAGAAAAATCTCGAATTGAGATGTTTTTCTGAATGAAAACTCTGCTTTTGCCTCAGCATAAGATGACTTATTTATAAGGCTAAGGGATTACTAGGTATTTACATTATTATCTCTAAAGCACGTAAGTGCTTACATCAGGCTCTCAATAATCTACATGGTAATGTCAGCGCTTACATCATTTTTCTATTATTGCTTCATCTTCAGAATCTTTTCCTTGTGGCGGACAGCTAGTAGTGCCTTATTGTGGGTTTTGCTTTATACACCTTTCACATACATGATTGCCATGCTGCTTAATTATTGAGCATAGTGAGTTGAGGACAGCTGGACGGTAGTTCATTGCTGGTCCTTCAAATGCGTAAAAAGGCATTTCAAAGCTAGTCAGCAGAGATAAGTCTTTTTCTCTGATTAGTTTTCCACTAGTCTTGCTTAACAGCAAAGTATTTGGTGCTTTATATAGAATTTTAATACATGAATCTTTTCCTATTGCTTGGCATTGTGAGAACATACTTGCCAATTGATGTGCAATAAAATTAGTAATTTGATCTTCGTCATAATCGACTCTAGTTGGCTCATCCATAAGTGGAAAATTGTTATTGCTTACCCCAATAAAAACTAAGTGCTTTGCTGGCTGCCTTGTAACAAGGTCAGGGTATGCTGAATAGAACTTCAGGAAATGGATCGTTCCCCTGCTACATTCTTTCGAAACATTTGTACTGCCTCCTTGAAGTAATATGGGAACAAATTAATTTCTTCAAGATTTTGGCCTAGATAAAGACATTCAATTAGTCCAAATTAGAATATATTGAATGCCAATATAAAGGGTGCTCTTGGTTTAAGTACAGCTTTGGTTGCAAATAATTTTCGATCAACCATGTAAAAACAGTTGCTTTTTTCTTTGTTAGTCCAATGGATTAATCTTTTGAGGTGTTCATCAAATTTTTCTTTTGAAAATTGGACTTGCAGTTCATGTTCTTTTCTAGTAATTATTTGATAGTTATCTAGGGAGGAAGGAATTCTTCCCAGAGTTCTCATTGTCTTTCTTGGTTCTGGTTTAAGGGTAGTTGTTTCAGCAAAAGTCCTTGGTCCTAGATAAATTTCTTTACCTTTCTTCCTTCTTTCATCTTCTTGGAAGTTTTTCAATGCTTTTTCCGCTTCTTCTTTTGATGCATAAGACTTGTGGATAATGCCTGGGATCTTCTGACAATGAGGAGCTATTTTGTGTCACTCGTCATAAAGTTCGGGAAATGGTCCATTAAAAATAGTGTACCATTTATAAGGTTCTTCTTGTCGTGCTTGTTGCTTGACTTCATCTGAAATTGCTTGTTCAAGAAAATCTTCAGTTTCTAGTTGTAAATCTAAAAGTTTAATATCGGCTTCAATGAAATCTAATTCTCTCAGCTTTTGTTCTCTTAATGCTTTCTTGATTTCTCGTTGCCTTCTTAGTATTTTTGCTGTTCCTTGCTCCATTCTCTTGATAGAATATCTACAAGAACATTCTTTTCTCCTTTAATATGGGAAATCGAATAATTATATTCAGCTAATTTCATTTGTCATCTAATTAATCTTCCTTGCTTGTATGTCCCTTTGTGATTGATATTTTTAAAACATGCAACATAAGTAGAATCGGTTCTAACAATACATTCTTCATCAAGCACATAAATTCGATGTTTTTCCAGCATTCGAATTAGCGCTAAAGTTTCTTTTTCGTGAGTGGGATAATTAATTTCACTGTCTGAAAAAGTTCCAGACATGTATCGACACAGTAATTCTTTCTTTTGTCCAGGGGGTTTTGCTTTCATAACATCTCCCCAACACTCATTTGAGGCATCTATTTTAATAATAATTAAATCATTATCGGATGGATGATATAATTCTGGAAGATTCTGACATAAGTACTTCAATTTAGTAATAATTGTTTCGTCTTCCTCTGTCCATGACCAAAGGGCATCCTTTTTTAATTTTTGTTGAAGAACTTTTCTTTCTGCTGCAAGATCTTTTAGAAAACCTTTATTAGAAATATAAGTTAGAAATCCAAGAAATCTTTGTAATTCCTTTTTATCCTTTACTTTTGTTGGGAAATTATGAAGTTTTTCTAAGACATGTTTTTGCATTATTATTTCCCTTTTTTCAATTTCTAATCCTAAATAATTAATTTTATTTTGCGCTAATACAGCCTTCTTCTTGCTTAAGACTACTCCATGTTCTAAGCATTTATTAAGGACTAAAGCAATTTTATTAAAATGATCTTCTAAGTCTTTATTAGTAAAGACTAATATGTCATCAATGTATATAAGACAAAAATCTTTATATTTTTTGAGTATTGAATCCATTCTTCTTTGAAAGATTCCTGGTGATTGCTTCATTCCCATAGGAAGTACATTCCATTCGTATTGACCTTGAAGACAACTAAATGCTGTTTGTAACACCCCAATTTTCACGCTTTCTAAGACAGGTAAACTATATAAATAAGTTTATATTTTTATCTGGGTTTTAGAAAATGATTTTGGAAAAACTAAAATCATATTCATGCTCCAAATAATCGTAGGAGCCTACGGTTAAATTTTGAGCCGAAAACTCAAACGGAGCCCAGTCTATGTTTTTCGGATGATAGTATTTTTCTACTATCATGACCTCTTTTTGACTAACGGTCAAGACCATTAGTCTTAGAATTCAATCCTTTACCTTTTTGCTAAAATGTGTCCTGACGTCCAAAAATATAAATAATATTTTATATTCGGGCCGATAATCGATCGGGGAGACGTTTCGAGCTGTCTTAGGGTTTTTCAAGAACCTTGAACCGATAAATTTCATACTAGGGCTATGTTAAATTATTTGGGGAATCATATCAGTGTCGTGAGGTTTTTAAAATGTCGGGATGTGAATTGACCAAATTGCCCTTTGTTTATTTTTACTAATTACCTTTTACTATTTTACCTTGACTTAATTACTAAGCAAGCTAAAATAAATATCCAAACTCACAAATCCTCCCCCACTCTTTTTTTCACTCAGCCAAGAACCTCCAGACCCTCTTCTTCTCCCTTTTCTTTTCTTTCTTTCTTTCTCTTCACTAAACTCCATTTTTGGAGACAAAGAACTTGAGATTTCTTGAAGCATCTCCATTAGTTTTTGAAGAAAATCATCATAGGAGGTAGCTAACTCTCTCTATCTCTCTCAATCTCTCTTTATTATCCATTAATTTCTATGGTTAGATATGTTAGGGTTTTTAACCCCAAACCTTCAAAATTCAATGAAAAATTGTAGAAGAATCGTTTTGATACCAAACCAATTTCTATGGTCTAGGTTTATGACATACTTGCATGATCCAAGAGATTAGAGCCAAGAAATCTCTCTAGCTATATTTTCTATGAAGGGGCCGAAACCCCCTATGTGTGTGGGGTAGGGTTTTTGGTCGATTTTTGATGTTTTGAACTGATATCTAGGGTTATCACATTTAGTTAGGGTATTATCTAAGAAATGAGAATTTTTGGAGCTCCCTAGCTATTTTTAGTATAATAGGGCCGAACCATAGGGGTGTTGCAGTAGGAGAAATCTATGTTTTTTTTAGTTAATGCCTTTATGGATTGTGTGTATGTAGTGATCGGCAGCTAGCTGAACCAGTTGTCAAATTGATCGGGTGCCTCTAGCTTACCTTGGGACTACAAGAGGTAAGGGGATAAACCTGAGAAGTCCAAATTTTGACAGCTATATGCTGCTTTGGGTGTTTGTAATGTAAATAAATGTTTATATCTGATTATTGGGTGATTGGTTTATTTACTGCTGTTGATTTGACTATGCATGACATAACTGCTGATATATGTGATTACATGCAATAATTGTTAAATAACTGTATGGATGTATCGTGTGCCCTGCTGTGGGATTTAAGGCGTTAGAGGACCTAATATCGATTAGGATCCGACATCGTATAACATAAAAGCTTTAAAAGCTTGAGATGTGGAATTGAGAAAAATAAATGTGTTTTATTGTTTCTCAATTTTATTTAAGAGAAAATAAATAAATTATCTCTTTTGAAATAAAACAATAATGAACAGCTGCTTTTAAGAAAGAGTTAACTTAAAAAAGCAGAGTTGTGAAATGTGTTTTAATAATGAAAAATGATGTTTTTAAGATAAATAGGGCGTTAGAAACCTTTATTAGTTTTTAAATTAATAAAGTTAACCGTTTGAGCAAAAGCGTTTTAGGAAACGTGATTTTCAAATAAATTGGTTTTATCCAAGGAAAAGGGTTTTTACAAGATTTGTTTTTAAGGTTTGTGTTTTACCGAAAAACGACGAAAAGAAAAGGAAGTGGTCTTTAGACCAAGTTTTGTTTTATGGAAAACCGATCCCGAAGACTTTGTGTAAGTATCGGAGATTTGGGTTTTGGTTCTTTTGAGTTTTGCGAAAATATGGTTTTTAACTTAGAAACTAGAAACCGAGACGTCGGGGTTCTAGGGTTCTGCAGAAACACGTGGATCAAGAATCCGTGTTAGTTGTGATCCTGTCGACTTAGGGAAGATCTTTGTAGTCCTATAAGCTTGAGGATGTTTTTATGCTTTTGAATCCAAAATCCTAAACTGGTGCATCGGTTAGGGATGTTTGGGTTCGAGCTGTTTTGGACTAGATGTCCTGTTTTAAGAAAAATGTTGTTAAGGCTTAAAGAGTCTAAGACATTATGGTGGTTGTTAGCGTTGATGCTACAACGAGGAAAGATTGTTACGACAAAGATAAACCGACGGAAACTAAGTAGTTTTCTCATGCATTTTGTGTGGGGCAGACGTGCCATGAAACGGGGGACCTTGATGATAGGAAACCCGTGATGACTGTAAGTCATTATGTGTCATTGTACCTTGATGGGCAATGGATAAAATCCATATAATGTGAAGCATTTGTACAATGTGATATGGTAATGAAATCCATGTAGAGTGAAGCGCTATGCCCTGTGTGGATAGTGTGATATGGTACCGAAGTCTATGTAATGTGAAGCGTTATGAATGGGTTGGACAACGTGACAAGGTAAATAAATCCATGCAATGGAAAGCGTTATGCCTGGATTGGAGAACGTGGTGTGGTAATGAAATCCATATAA
Source organism: Ammopiptanthus mongolicus (assembly GCA_039655645.1). NCBI lineage: Eukaryota > Viridiplantae > Streptophyta > Magnoliopsida > Fabales > Fabaceae > Ammopiptanthus > Ammopiptanthus mongolicus. The sequence goes on from CM077348.1 coordinate 84,547,321, forward strand.
GAAAAAGCATTGTACCCTGTGTTGGTCAGTGTGATATGGTAAATATGGTGTGCCTTAATTGGCAATCGAGTCTGATCAACTCATTCTTTTGGTGATGGGATTCCAGGAAATCTAGAATTGAGTATTTGTTGAGATATATGGAAATGTTCATGCATACGTTTAGAGAATAACGTTGATTGTGGGGTACGAGACCCTTGTGTTTATACTGTTAGTACATGGACATATATGTTGTACTATGTGATGCATGATGATATTTGGTGAAATATATTTGTATGTATTTGCTGTTTGTGTTTGGGTATGTAGTTGTCGTTTTTGGGTTCATATATTGGTGTCTCACCCTTGCCTGTACGTGTTCGACACGCTGTTGTGTTTTTGGATACACGTACAGATATTCTGTTAGCAGTTCCTTGGACCATTCTAACTTGAGAGCTGGAAGTCGACAATGAAGAGGTGTGGATTGGTGACGATGTGACCCTGTTCTTTTGGTATGACTGAAGTCGGGGTAGTGCACTTTGTTATCTGTAGACTTCTTTTGTCAGATCAGCTTAGGTTTATTTTGTGGCAGTTTCTTTTGGGTTAGTCTATTGTCGGCTTCGGATGGCCATGGGGTAGACTGATAGATTTTAATAGATGATGTTTACTTATATCTGTGGTATTGTGAGTATATTAATGTTATTATGAGTATAGGTTCTTTAATATAATAAGAAGAAACAAATTTTATCACGATTTTCATGATAAGTAAGATATGAGTAAATAAAATCTTTTCTGAAAGAGAACCAGCAAATCTTTTTCCTACTTTATATTGTTGGGGTTACGAAAGTGACACCCGAGATGGAGGATTGTTACACTGTTAATGCTTTAGATTCTTCAGATAATCTTATCTGATAAAATCCTGATTTACAATCAAAAATACTAATGCATATTCCTTATTCTTTCAATAATTAAATCTTTTCTAGGAAGAAAATATGCATCTCCTTCCATTGCATCGTTTATTTGCTTATTATTTATTACCATCCTTCTTTTTCCTCGTTTGATTTCACTGTGGTTTTCTACATAGAAAGCTGGGGCATAGTGCTTATTTTTAGATGGTCTAATTAATCCTTTCTCGTTCATTTGCTTAATATCTTCTGCAAATTCATCTTTATCTTGTTTGGTATAAATCATAGGTTTATATTTTACTTCTTTTGTATGATCTTTTAATTTTAGTTCTATTAATTCAGTACTTTTATTGTTAATTTTTGGATCTAAGGGGTTTTCACTACATACTTTGTTTAAAAGTTCCTCAATATGTGCTGGGATTCTTCGTTCTGGTTCTAAATTAAGTAATGCATAGCGAATTTTTTGAAAAATCGTAGTGACTAATTCACCACGGCTCAGCTTGCTAAGCTCTGATTGTTTTGTAGAAAAAGTGCATTGAGAATAATGGATAATCGATATAGTAAGTATTTCTCGGAGTTGGGTATTCTCAATGTAAGGTGTCTTGAGAGTGATATACTTTAAGTATTGACAGAATGGTGAATATAGACGTAAAAAGTTATTTCCTAAGATTAGGTTTATTCCTGTTTCTTGTTGATAGAATGTTGGTACAGTAAATAATTTATTTTGTATTTTTAATGTTATTCGTTTGGCTACCCAAAATAGAGGGTGTACAGATTCGTCCGCTATTTGTATTTCTAATGGTTTTTCTAATTTTTCTCATTTTTCAAATAATGCTTTCGTTACAAGATAAATATTTGCGCCAGTATCAATATAAGCTTCAGTTTCTTTATTACTTTTTTCTACTATAATTTTGATATAAGTACTATTCGGATTCTGTTTCCTCTGATGATAGTTCATATTCTGAATATTCGTAGATACTTTCCTCAGTATCGCTTATTTCTTCTTCTAGTGGTTCTAGATTATATATATTATATACTCTTTTTATTATTTTGGATTTTTCCTCAAAATCTTTCTCCTTTTTCTGCGGACATTCATTTGCATAATGACCTTCTACATTACATATCCAACATACGCATTTCTTCTTTCCCTTTGGACAATACTTTTTAGGTATTTGTTTTCTCCTAAAGTATTTTCTCTTCGTATTTCTATATATTTTTTTCTTAGGATAAGTTTTTCTTAATCTAGGTTTGTTCTTATTGTATTTTCTTCTTTTTGTTAGCTTATTACATCCGTAATTTCTTGGTAGCTCTATTTCTGGTATATCACAACAAATTACATTGCTTCCTCTATTAATTTGTCTTATTGTTTCTCGATGCAGACATTGATCTCTTAATTCTTTATAGAGAATTTAAATAATTCCTCCTAGAGTATTCGCAGTTTCATTTGGATTTAATTGCCACATGTTTTTTTATTTTATTATTAAGAGGAAATGGTAGTTTATCTATAAACATTTCCTTGTATATTTCTTTTGTTTCAGTATTTTGTTGATAATAGTATTTTTGATATTCACAAATAAAACTTTCTATTTCACACATATCACATAGTTGAATTTTATTTAGGTGTACTTTGGCTTTTTCATGTAAGTACTTATTTACTTCTGCAATATGTTCTATACTAGCATATCCTACAAATTCTTCATAAATTAAATTCATAATTAATCTAGCAAAGTCTTGATTATTACGTGTAGCTGATAAATATTGTTGCCAATTTTCATCATTTATTCCATTTAAGAATTTTTGTACGTTTCCCGCTGTTTTATAAACAAGAAAGTTTTTTATGGCTGATAAATCTAGTCCATTAAATTTTTCATCTGTTGCCATTAATAATATTATTTCATCAATCCATTGTAAGAGTTTATCTTCTTTGTTTTTTGCACAATCAAGATTTAATATATTCCCCGATCTAATTGATTCATATCGTGGTTTAAATTCTTCAGGAACCCTTGTCCATTTATCATTTTTCCTAACATAACTTCTATTATACATTGTTTCCTGTTCATAGTTGTCCCATTCGTCTTTTCTTTTTCTTTTGGGTATTAGACTACTACTTGATCCTCCTCTTTCTATACATATTTCATCATAATTTGTATCAGATTCTGAAGAGGAACTATAATTTAATATTACTTCTTCATTTTCTTGAGTGGTATTAATTCGTTCTATCTTTTGTATATTTGACTATTTTCTTCTTCAACTATTTTTAATTGTTTAAGTAATTATTGAATTTCTTCGAAATCATTTGATTTCTTTATGGTTTCCATATACTTTGTTTTTAGCCTCTCCATGTGGTTATTGGGGCTAAGAGTTTATGTTCTTGTTTTATTACTATGTTTTCTGATTTTCTTGATTTTTCTAATAGCTCTTCTAATTCTCTTTTTGTTATATATTTATTATTTTCTTCGTTTTCTAAAAGTTTTTCTAATTGTTGAAGGATTTCTCTAATTTTTCTAATGTTTTCATCTTCATTATTTCTTTCTTTTCCCATACTTATATCATTTAAGGTTTCATGGATACTAGCTATTTTATTCTGACCTTTTTGTATTCTATTATAAGTATATTCTGCAATTTTATTGATATTTTCTATTAATAGAATTATGTTTCTATTAATTTCTTCTAATAAATTTCCTAATTTTTTATATTTTATATCAATTTCTTTTATTAAACCTATTTTTATTATTTTATTCTTGAGGGTACTGGTACCCTCAAATTTGCGGAGGTACAAGCCTTACAAACTTTCTATCCTAGTAGGCTAGCACCTCGTTCACTCCCTCTCAAAGGTCTTATTTTGGTCAAATTATAAATTTAGTTATTATAGGTTTTACTTATTTTTTAATATAGTATTAATATTATTTTTTTCAAATCAGCCCTTACACTAATAAACATTTTAAAAACAATCTCAACATTTGAAACGGTTTTAAAGAAATTTTGATAAGGTTAGGCTTCATAAAATATGAATGAGTGATTGAGTAGAGTTTGAAGTTCATTTCAATTTTATGTTTAGAATAGTTGTCCCAAGAAGGGCCGAGGATACGAACTCTACAACGAGTACCAAATATGGTAAATCACTTCTCCACAACTTTCTTTACCATTGAAGGGAAAACATGCCACCTATCAGGGTCTAATCCCTTTACCAGCAACGTGGAGGCAGTGCAGGACCGTAGAAATAGATATGCCTTAGTGGTGGTTGAGGAGGTTGGAGGAGAGGGGTTTGAGGTGCAATGAAAGAGAAAGAGATGAAGAAGAGATGATAGTTTCCCATCTTGAATAGAGGTTTATTTTTCAACAATAGAACCAAAACCCTCCAATTTGGGGAAAATAAAAAATGGTGAATTTTTTGGTATCTCAAGGATAACTTTACTCTGTCTAGATGATCCAATCAGATAATAAAAACAATTTGACTTAACTTACTAATATAACTCATTTAATTGAGGTGATTGATTTTGATTGGATAAAATAACTTTTATCCCAAAACTATTGGGATACCGAAGAAGGCACCATAAAAAAATGAACTAGATAAGAGTTTTGGGGGCTTTTAAATTTTATTTACATCCTTCTTTTTTTTTACAAATCTCTCAAAATGTCTTCTCCTTCCTTCCCAACTCCCAAATAAACCCAAAATATACAATTAAACTTCAAAAAATTTTGAGTGTGCAATTAAACCTAGGAGTGGGGAAACAACCAGGCATATGGGTATTTTGGATTGTTTTTTACATTGGTATCTTTTCGGTTTTTCCAATAGATATTTTCTTGAAAATTATTGATACCCAGGCATTTTTTTTTTCAAGGATTATATTTTGATAGAAATATATTGACTGTGCCAAAAAAAAAGTATCTTTTATGCTGGCCCGTTAGCGCTAACCATCTAACTAATATGCTAAGAGCAGAATTTGGCAGTTTCCAAAATGAATAAGATGTTGGAAAAATGAAAACAAAAAAGCAAATATGTCAAACCTCCTTCATAGCATGACATGAAGGTTGTCGTCCGTAGTATCAGGTTTGCTCAAACCATTTATTTCCAATTCCACGAGGATAAAGAATGCACACTGAAGACCTTCTATAAAGTCTGCAAAACCCAAAAGTTGCAATAAACTCACAGATTGTATGTGAGAAGAATATACTAAAATAGGAAAAATAATAAGAAAAATTCAGTATTATACATGAAGCTCAGTCAAGAAGCAATATAAAAAGTTGCCTAATTTTCTGTCATCCTAGTTCTGTTATGATTCATCTGAACATAGCAAAAAGCCAATGACAGATTACTCTCCGCATTTCTTCTCCTCCTTCATCAAGATGCATAAACACTTAAATATCAGAATCTCCCGTTTCAATGACAGAATATGTCATTATCAGCTCTAGATGCATATACCAGCAGACTACTACACGATTTATCAAAAACTACAGAGACTACCTGCATATGCATGCTATTTCTACTGATTTTGAGGAAAAGTTGCTGCTAAAGATTCCAGCCCAGTATGGCATTTCACAAAACTAGCAAACATCAACCACTGGTTTAAGGCTGATCCATGCTTCTCACCAATGATCTCCACATGAACAAGAACCATCCTTAAAATGATGAAATCGATTTGCATCCCTTACAATTATCTCCCTTTCAACAAGCTTTGATATAAGCTTTATTGCTGAATGACAGTTTATACATGCTCGAAGATTTTTTGTTATTCTAAGTGTTGTTCCAGGAGGAGTACTAATAAGCCCATAAGCTATTGCTATCCTCTCACTATGAATATTAAGATTCTCCTCCTTCTCCTCATAATTCAGATCATGCAAAACAGATTCTGTATGCGGGATAAACCCAACCTCTTTTAACCTTCTTTCTAATCTCTGAAGCTCATTGAAAATTTCCTCGGCCCTTGGATGCGACTTGTCTCCTACATGAAATGCCTGTAGCTTCCCATTGATTTCAATTAAACTGTAACCAAGGTCCTTACTCAATCCTTTCTCCTTCATCAGAACCCGAACATGTGCAACACGATTCCACAAGCGAGAGGAAGCATAGAGATTAGAGAGTTGTACATAGTGTCCTGTATTATATGGATCTAATGAGAATAGCTTCTTTGCAGCATATTCTCCCAACGCTACGCAGCGATGGATCTTACATGCACTCAAAAGTGCCCCCCATACACTGACACCAGGTTCAATGGGCATTTTCAAAATAAAAGCATAAGCTCGATCCAGATAACCCGCACGTCCCAGGAGATCAACCACACAAGAATAATGCTCATTGCGAGGCTCAATGCCAAAGTCTCTCGTGCAATGGAATAGCTCCAAACCCTCTTTTACAAGGCCAGAATGATTGCATGCTGTGAGAAGCCCGATGAAGGTGACATCATTTGGGCACACCCCTGCTTGCTTCATCGCATGGTAAAGATTAATGGCTTCCCAGCCTTGACCATGCAATCCATATCCCATAATCATGGCACTCCACAAAACAACATCCTTATCAGAAGTACGATCAAATACCCGGCGAGCAGATTCTACACTTCCACATTTTGCATACATATCAATGAGGGCTGTATTAACAAAAATATCAGTTCCATATTTACTCTTTCTGACATAGTCATCCATCCATTGTGCTAATCCAAGGGAACCAACTTGTGCACAGGCTAATACTGTAGACCTCACAGTGACAGAATCTGGTCTAATATTTCTTGAGATCATGTCACGAAATAGTTGTACTGCTTCCTCAGCATGACCATTCTTTGCATAGCCAGATATCATTGCATTCCACATAATCAGGTTTGGTGTCTCCATTTGATCAAAGAAAGATCTTGCAACTGTCACCTGCCCACATTTTGCATACAATGCTGTAAGTGAGATAAGCAAATCAGGCTCATCTTCTAAACCCATCTTGATGATGCATCCATGAAGAGATCTTCCTTGCTCCAAATCATCTACATCAGTATAAGCCCTTAGAATGCTTACCAGAGCAATCCAATCTGGTTTCACATCAGTATTTCTCATTTGATTGAACATTCTTAATGCTTCCATAGCTTCCCCATTTTGTGCAAATCCAGAAATGATGGAAGTCCATGAAACAATCGTTCTACCGTATAACCCATTAAACACCAGACTTGCATTGCCAATGTGACCACATTTAGCATACACTGCCACAAGGCCATTCTGCACAAACACATCCAACCCAAACCCATATCTCAATACTTGTCCATGAATTATGCGACTCAAACCAAAGTCTGACAACTCAGTACAAGCTTTAAGTACATAAGGAAAAGTGAACCAATCGGGATGCACTCCTGCCCATCTCATCGATCTATACATTTCAATTGCGTCCGTGAACATATTGTTTCTCGAATAACTCCTAATAATAGCATTCCACATAAATACATCAGGGAGGCAAAATTCATCAAACAGCTTACGTGCATAGCAAATTTGCCCAAGATTTGAACTCCCATTAACCAGTTTGGTAACGAGAAACCCATTACGTTGCAACCCAGAGACAACTAACTGGTTATGTATTTGATTCAGGTGTATCTTGTGGGTAGAATTATTGATAAGAGACGCATAGAAAGAATCTGAATTGAAGCCATGATCAAGGTGAAGGGCTGAAGAAGAAGAAAGATGTTTGATAAAGTTGATGACCAAGCATGTGGGTATTTCACAAGTTGAAACCTTTTGGTTTTTTGTAGTAAAGGAAGATAAGTTAAGGAGTTTTGACGCCATAGAGCCGGGTCCATTATTTTTCAATATTTGTTAGCAAATTCAAACCTCATACCCTACTCAGTTTCTGGTGCCTAGCAGTTGAATCTTCATTTAGTTCTGATTACTTTCTCCCAACCTAGATTAGAGCACATTGTAAGAATTAGTACCTACCTACCTACCAGGATAATGCATTTCCACAATATGTTTGACTATATACAGCAACTGGATTCAATAAAGGATTTAATAGATATGCAATGTAAAGTTTTTTATTCTGTCAACCAATCTTAAATTGCCATTCATTAAAAAATGTTTGATGCTTATCATAACTATCTCAAAAATAATACATAGCATGATTTGATTTGTTATTGGTTGATAGTGTAAAAACTTTACACTGATAGTGTATCAAAATTAAACTCATTAATAAAAACAATAAGGAGAAAACTTAGGTACAGATACTTTAGGTGCTATTTTCCAATAAGAATAGGACAGCTGTTACATATGTTACATTTTCATTGATGAAGTGTTATACATTTCCTACTCTTATTGGAAAACAGTACCTAAAGTACTTATGAAACTGCATCCAAGTTTTGTCCAAAGAATAATTTGTTCTTGAAGACAACATCAGAGAATCAGAACACAATTTAAATTGATATCACTACATAAACTGAAACGGAGCCACTTTTATTTCTGGACTTAATGCTAGTAAGTTCAATCGAATGTCAAAGGATGTCACTAAATTTCACAAATTTCATTCACCTTAATATGTGTGTGTGTGGGCACGCTTGCGCACTAGAAATAAAACAGAGGCTATGTTATAAGGGAGCACATTCCAAGAGACAAAAATACATCATCTGCAGATATCATAGGGAAGGGAAGTAATGATAATTACTGAAACAGCTTATTGAAGCATTTGCTCAAACATGTAGGCTACGTTATATGTAAACTGATAAAAATAAAACAAAAACTAACCTAATAGCAACCACATTTGTATAAGCAAAGTAGACGGTGGATTGAAGGGTAGTTTTATGTGTATGTTGGCAGAGCGTTGAGAAGATTGTGGATTTAGGGGAGAAGCGGTGGTTGTTATGGGGAAGATTGGAGAAAAGGACGACGTCGTCCGGTGATGGGAGCTTGATGATATTGGCTTTTCAATTTATAGGGACTGATGAGTAACGAAATAGACACGGGAGTGTTTCCGGGAACAACACTCGCACAACCCGGTTACTAATGAAGTGAAGTGTAGCAACTTCAATCGGAGTTGCTTTCTTAAATCTACTGATAAATAATAAACGAGTAAATCTTCAATTTGGTCTTGAATTTGATAAGTCATATCAACTTGGTCTCTCATATTTTCAAAATTTCAAAAGCTTTCATGAAATTGTCAAAAGTTAATCAATCTAGTCCCTCTAGCATGGACCAAGTTGATACGAACCTTATAATTTCAGGGACCAAATTGATACAAGGATCAAATTGATACTACGTTACAATTTCGGGGACCAAATTGACGATTTACTCAACAAGGAATCATTGTCTAAATTTTTTTTTTATCATTGAAGTTGATCTAACTAACCGTGTGAGTTGCTTAAAATAAGGTATCGTTGCTTATATAAGAAACTTTGAGGATGAGTTTCTTATGAATAAAAATACAATTTTTGCTTCAAAAGGTGGACGAGTTGTTTAAATGTTATGTGACATAGTGAGATCCTCTTAATAAAAGATTAACAATCCAAAGTGACTGCTTACGTGTTACCCATTGAAGCAAAATGTGAGTGGGTTACTTAAATGTCATGTGATATAGTTGGACCCTCTTAATAAGAGATAAGCAACCCAAAGTGGGTTGCTTAAGTTTTGTCAGTTGGAGATGCTCTAAGAGAGTGTAATGGTTAACTATTAGAATCCAAACTACTTCGTACCATTCAAATCCTCAGATTTTCATATCCTCCAATGTAATGGATTTGGTATGGACCGGAGGGTTTATACCATCAAGGAAAATGCTCATAATCTTCAACCGGATGTCCAAAGGAAGTTGAGTAGCAAGAATTTCAAAATGCCATTCACCATTAAAATAAATATCCTTGACTTGCAAAAGGATGTACTGAATATTAACATAAGGAACTAAGTAGTTTGCAATATGGTCATCATCCAGCCATTTGTCATACCAAAAAGAAGCATCCCCTTTACCAATACGAACCTTAAACCCAGACTTCAAATCATTCATCGCCTTAATAATAGAAGTCCAAAGATAAGACCCTCCAGCGTAGCGGGTAGCATTTAAAATGTGTGTGCCCTTAAGATACTTAGCAGAGATGATTTGCACCCATAATTTATCTTGATGATACATAAGCTCCCAAACATGCTTCCCTAGAAGGGAAATATTTGACTCCTTTGTTGTATGAATGCCCAGGCCTCCATTCTTTTTAGCTTTTGTGACTGTATTCCAGTTCACCCAATGACAGGAATTACCTCAACAAATGAACTTTCTAATAGAAGCATCTATTTTGTCACAAACACCTGTAGGGAACCACAAATTTTGCATTGCATAAACAAGAACCCATCGGGACTCGGTGCTTTATAAGCATGCATAGAAAATAAAGCCTCCTTCACTCGGTGCTTTAGGCCGTTGCACCTCCCCGCTCCCACCAAGATCCGCCTCTGTGTGCAATGATAAACAGATCAAACTAATCATATCTTTTATCCATTTGTATGTCCATAATATTATACCGTGGATTAACTTTTGTACCTCTCCTTATTAATGGATCAAACCAATTATAATAAAATAACACTACTCTATTAGGATAGTATTTAATATTGTAGTTTAGTTCATAGATGTGTTGAATCACTCAATATCAACTTTACCTCCTAATTTCTTAACACCCTTTACATAAACCCCGTTGATTATTGACTTTTTTGTCCTCATTCCACGAGTGAGTGTGAAATTTGTACCTATATCGTGACAAAGTATCTGTGTCAAGAGTTAAGCTTTGATAAATGACCATTGGATAAGTCTCTTAGATATTTGTTACTAATACTTAAATCCTAATGGTAAACCTACTCAAGAGTTGAGGCACGTTAATTATGTGAAACTTCCAACAATTATTGTTAAAGGGGGTAAATATGTTTTTGGTCCCTATAAAATGAGTCAATTTTGATTTTGGTCCCTCTAAACTTTTTTCTTTGGATTTTGTTCTTCTAAAATTTAAAATCACTATTTTTGATCCCTAATGTCATGTGACATTCATTAACTACTTATATGTCTAACAGAAGGTCATATGATCATCCCAAGTGATACCCGATAACCTCTATGATGTCATGTTAGCATATGATTCCCCTAAAATTTTCCTTGAACTCTAAAATGAATTATATTTATCTACCCTAAAATGAAAGCTAAGGACTAAAAACAGTGATATTAAATTTAAAAGTAATGAAAACCAAAGAAAAACAATTTACATGGATCAAAACCAAAATTTGCTCATTTTATAAGGATCAAAATTAGTAATTCATATTTTAGAAGGATGGAAACCAAAGAAAAAGTTTAACGGGGTTCAAAACCAAAATCTGCTCATTTTCTACCGACTAAAAACATATTAAACCCTTATTAAAATCAAAATATTATAGTAATATACTAATACATAAGTTAATATTTCACTCACAAGTTGATAGTTAACTTATATTTTGATGAGAAAAGCTTTTAATTGATTATCATGTCAAATGATATACTGGGCGTAAATCAGATCGTTATAAGGGATGAAAAATTTTAAATAAATAAATGTATTCTCAAGTTCTAAGAATGAGTATGAAACGACTCTTTTCAAGTATAAACATTGCACATTATGCCAAAAAAGAAGTAAAAAAACATAACATAATTGTAAGAATCGGCACAAAAGATATATAAAATCACGTTGCGGCAAACCATCTCGCAGTTGGTAAGGTGTCCACTATACTGTTTTTAAATATGAATCTCATATCATGGAATGTTAGGGGTGTAGGAGGGGCGGGAAAAGTCTCTGGAATCCGTAATCTGGCCCTAATTAGGAATCCAGCTCTTATGGGTTTGGTAGAGACTAAACACTCAAACCTCAATATACAAAAAGTTAGAACCTGGTGGGTAAAGGATAACTTTAAATGGGAAGATATCCTAGCTTCAGATGGTGGGGGTGGCTTAATTTTAGTGTGGGATTTGAATTTATTTATAGATACGAAAATTATAAAAGGGGAGAGATGGATTTGTGTATAGGGCTCTTTTAAAGAGAAAAATTTCTTGGCTTCTATGGTCTTAGTCTATGGACCAAATGATAGAGACGGTAGAAAATCTCTGTGGAAGGAGCTTGTTGAACTTAGACAGGAGTTAGATTCCCCTTCGTTGATCCTAGGTGATTTTAATGAGGTCCTAAAACCAGAAGAAAGGAAAAGGCAAATTTCTATGTCAAGTAGTATTAGAGAATTTCAGCAATGGCAATCAATCATGGATTTAATTGAGCTGCCATTGCTTGGAAGGACATTTACTTGGTTCAGAAATAATTCAGCTAGCAAAATAGATAGAGCTTTTGTGCATTATGAATGGTTTGACCAGTTTAAAGAAATAAAGCTCCGGGACTTAAACAGGTCATTGTCTGACCACACTCCCTTGCTGATAAGCTGTCATAAATGGGATTGGGGACCTCGACCTTTCAGATCATTGGACGCATGGTTCTCTAGCCCGAATTTTATCAAATTAGAATCTGAATGGAAATCCCTAGGGAGCATGCCCTTGCATATGAAGCTGAAAAATCTACAAAAAACCCTAAAGAAATGGAATAAGGAGGTGTTTGGTGATTTTAATCTTAAGATTGCAAGTTTGGAGGCAGAAATTAAAAAGATGGGTGATCAGGGTGAAGATAATCAGCTAGATGAGGTTAATTTAGCAAGAAAAAAGGCCTTGACTGCCCAACTGTGGATGTTTTTGAAAAGGAAGGAGCAATATTGGTTCCAAATGGCAAGATCTAGAGCCTTGATGGAAAAAGATAAAAACACTAAATATTTCCACCTATTAGCATCTACTAGAAAGAGCAAAAACTCTCTTGGGAAGCTGAACGTGGGGGATAGAAGTGTGACGAGCTCGAGGGGAAACAAAAAGGAGGTGATAAAATATTTTAAACAGATTTATATCAAAGACCAGGCTTTGTGTTTATCACACTCGGGGCAAGCTTTTCCATGCTTATCTCAAGATCAAAGAGATAACTTGGAGGGGATCCCTTCAAGTGAAGAAATAAAGAATGTTGTTTGGAGTTGTGAGCCTTTCAAAGCACCAGGCTATGATAGATTTAATCTTGGTTTCATCAAGAAAATGTGGGCCATTGTAGGGGAGGAATTTCATAACATGATAGTTGAATTTTTTGAGAATGGAAATATCCCGAAGGCAATAAACACAACATGGGTCACTTTGATTACAAAAATTGAAGGTGCCAATGAGCTTAAAGACTTTAGGCCTATTAGCATGATTGGATGCATATATAAAGTCATTGCAAAGGTGTTGGCTCTTTGGATTAATAAAGTAATGCCAAGTCTAGTAAATGAAACTTAGACTGCTTTCATTAAAGATAGACAAATCTTAGATGGAGCTTTAGTAGCAAATGAGTTGGTTTATTGGGCAAAGGAGAAGAAGAAAGAGGTGGTCCTCCTAAAACTTGACTTTCAAAAGGCCTATGATACTATAAGCTGGAGCTTTTTAGAACATATTCTTGAGATTATGGGTTTTGGAACCAAGTGGAGAATGTGAATGAGGCAATGCTTATCAACTGCCACAATCTCGGTGTTGATAAATGGCTGTCCTACAGCTCCATTCAAAATGGAGAGAGGATTAAGGCAAGGGGATCCTATATCCCAATTTCTATTTGTCTTAGCTACAGAGGCCTTCAATCAATTGATGAAGGCAGCAATTTCTATTTCCCATCTGCAATTTGCAGATGATACATTATTATTTTGCCTAGCAACAAGGAGATACCTGACCAATTTAATAAGGATATTGGACTGTTTTCAATTATTATCGGGGCTGAAAATTAATTATTCAAAATCTGGCCTTATTGTTATGGGAAGAAGCAAGGAGTGGGGTGAGCAAATGGCAGATAGGCTTGGCTGCCAATTAATTGAACCTCCCATTATGTATTTGGGAATCCCCTTGGGTGCAAATCCGAGGAAGCACTCTACATGGCTGCTAGTGCTAAGCAGAATAAAAAATAAGCTTGTTGTCAAGGGCAGGAAGATTAGTGCTAATAAAATCAGTGTTAAACAGCTTGCCCTTGTATTTTATGAGTCTCTTCAAAATCCTTAAGTCTATGGTGAACCAAATAACAAGAGTGCAAAGAGATTTCTTTTGGAAGGGATCGGAAAATAGGAAAGGGCTGCCTTTGGTGAAATGGGAGATTGTTCAAAGACCTAAGAAAATGGGAGGCTTAGAGGTTGATGATATTACAATTAAAAATGCTGGCCTTCTTTTCAAATGGTGGTGAAGATTCTCAAAGGAAGGCAGTACACTATGGAAGAGAACAATATGTTCTATCCATAGGTTGAACCCATATAAACCTGTTTTTCAGCAGTATAACCGAGGGAAAAATGGGAGTTTATGGAGTTCAATAACAAAAGTGGATAGATGGGGGGATAGTTACAGTAATGTTATAAAAGAAGGGTGGTGGATGAGAGTTGGAAATGGGAGAGAAACAAAATTTTGGATGGACAAGTGGATAGGGACATCTACTTTGAAAGAAAGATTCTAAAGGCTTTTCTTGATATCCTTGCAGAAAACTGAAGTCATAACAAACATGGGTATGTGGGATGGTTTATCTTGGTAGTGGAACCTGACATGGAGAAGGTTCCTATTCCAATGGGAATTACAACAGCTGGAGGAATTAATGGACTTGATAAATGGGTTAAAGATATCAAATACAGTCTCAGATAGGTCCTGGTGGAAGTATGAAAACAAAGGGAATTACTCTGTAAAATAATTTTCAGTAGCCTGTTGGAATCGGCTTCAATGCCTAGAAACAGGTTGTAATGTGTGGTTGGGATTGGCTCCTCCAAAAGCTGAGTTATTGATGTGGTTTTTTATGCAGAACAGGTTAAGCACTAGAAGTAGGTTGAAAAAGTTAAACCTGATCATAAATAATGAAATATCTTGCTCTTTTTGTGAGAAGGAGGAGGAGACTATGGCCCACCTTTTTCTGCACTATGAAAAGGTTTGGAGGGTATGGACTGACTATCTAAAGTGGTGGGGCATCCAAATGCCTATATCTCAAACAACAAAACAGTGGTTTGAGATGTGGGCCAATCAAGTGAGTGGGGCTTTTGAAAAGAAAATTTGGAAAGCTTTGTTTTTTGTGGTAATTTGGTCTCTGTGGAACCAAAGGAATAGTGAGACGACCCGCCGTCCCATCAGTAGAACCTAAGATATTAAGTAACCTTAATCGCATTATAAATGTTAGCGCGCCTTATTAATACGAAGCGAAGCGAAAAATTGAGCGCGGAAGCAAACAAATATACGGCACGCAACGCTTCAAAGTACACAGCTTTAAAATATAAATAATTATATCACATACATCAGTCACCCCGTTAGTGGGACTACAGTAATAAAGTAAAGCATACGAGTATATTAATACAGACCAAAATAAAAGCATGAAAAGTAGGTCGAGAGACAACTCTCCGGCTAACCACGATCATTGCCCGTCCTCTCGAGGCTAGGGTCCGTGGCACGTCCTCCGGTGTCAGGCTCGCAAGGAATGCCGTCCAGCTCCTCATCCACTGGTTCCTCCTCGATGTCTTCCCATAAAATAAGGGCAACACATATAGAAAATAGCGGGAGATAAGAAACATATATCATCAAATATGGGAAAGGGGCATCAGTATAGCATATATATATATATATATATATATATATACATCACACAACACAGATAACATATACAACACGACCTCATCCATCTCTTAAGTCACCAATCACAATCATCTCAAACATCATTCTCTCAAATAAGCCTATAAGAGGGATGCTAGTCCCTATGTATATGCTGACTTCCCTATATGCATGTCGGCCGATACATCACGTCCCCAATTGAACATCCCCGTCGGGATTACATCACATCACATCCCGCCTCGGGATTTTAAGTAACGTCCCCAATTGGACATCCCCCTTTGGGACCAAATGCTATGGTATGAAATGATATGAAAATGTAACAAACATCCATCGCAGGTTGATATCAGAACCTCACGCCTAAACACTCGTCCACGACCACGACACATCGCATCACATCAATATCAACATCAACATCAAGATCACATCATCATCAACATCACATCAGCATCAACATCAGCATCACGACGCCTTGCGTCTACGAGCCACAGCTCCACAGTCGGGACCACAACGATATCAACCCGAACAACATCATCGCTCACCATACTCTCATCAACGCTCAACCACCAGTCAAATCACAATAACATTACAACATTAATTTATCCAGTATAAACATCGCCATAAAGCCAGATAACAATAAATCACTCCAACAGTTTAACACAACAGGTAAACAGATAATCAATTAAACAAATCAACACATCAACCTCAATCAATTTCATCATCCATAATATCAACTTAGTGGTGATAGCCCAAAAGTACCTACACCCAGGGTCCAGGCACTTTATCCAGAGCTCAACCTCTAGTAGGGTTTAAGGGTTCCCCTACACAGATATATATACTCTATACTAAGCTTGCCTTCCTGACGATATTAGTTCTTTCTCCCCACCTTAGAAAAGTTAACGTGCAGCTCCGGCTACGACCCCACAACAGTCAGTCGGGTGCACTGTCGAACGTTCGAATCCTGTCCGATTCTATACAACAAAACACAATCAGAAATTAAAACAGTTAAATCAAAAACGCCCTAATTCCTTAGGATTAGTTACTGTCCCTATTTAATTAATTAGGCTATGGATGTCTAAAAATTCCTAACTTTTAGATCAATGATCCTTAGGGTCCCTAATACATAATCAATGAAGGCATTTACTCAAAAAACCAAGATTTCTCCTATTGCACTACCCCTAGGGTTCGACCCTATTGAATGAAAAATATGAAAAATAGCTAGGTAGCTCCAAAAACTCTCATTTCTTGGATAACACCCTAACTAAGTGTGATAACCCTAGATATCAACTCAAAACATCAAAAACCAACCAAGAACCCTACCCTACACTGTAACGGGGTTTCGGCCTCTCTCTCAAAAATATAGCTAGAGAGATTTCTTGGCTCTAATCTCTTGGATCATGCAAGTGTGTCATGAACCTAGGTCATAGAAATTGGTTTGGTATAAAAATGATTTTTCTATAATTTTTCATTGAATTTTGAAGATTTGGGGGTAAAAACCCTAACATTTCGAATCATGGAAATTTGAGGAGAATAAAGAGAGATTGAGAGACATAGAGAGAGCTAGCTACCTCCTATGGCGATCTCTTTCAAAAATGAGTGAAGAAGCTTCACAAAAATCAAGCTTTCCAAGCTCCAAAAATGGAGAAATGTTGAGAAGAAAATAAAGAAAGAAGGAGATGGGGCTGCTGGGAGTGGGTTGCTCGAAAATTTTGGGGAAAAAATGAGTGAGAGAATAGTGTATTAATTAGGCAAATTTGAGTTAAGGTGAAAGGTAAAAAGTAATTAGTAAAAAAACTAACCAAGGGCAATTTGGTCAATTCATATCCCGGCATTTTGAAAAATCCTCACGACACTGATAGGAGTCCCCAAATAGTTTAACCTAGCCCTAGAATAAAAATTATTGGCTCAAGGTTCTCGAAAAACCCTAAGACTGCTCGAATCGCCCACCCGATCGATTTTCGGCCCGAATATAAAATATTATTTATATTTTTGGACGTCAGAACACATTTTAGCAAAAAGGTAGAGGATTGAATTCTAAGATTAATGGTTTTGACCGTTAGTCAAAATGAGGTCTTGATAGTGGAAAAACACTATCATCCGAAAAACATAGATCGGACTCCGTTTGAGTTTTCGGCCCAAAACTTACCCATAGCCTCCTACGATGGCGTAGAGCGTGACTATGGCCTCGAAATAATTTATTAAATTTTCTAGACCCTCCAATAAAATAAAATTACTTAAATACTGATTAATTAAATGATTAAGAAAATCGGGGTGTTACAAATAGAATTATTTTTGACAAAGAAAATGTTGATCGGGAGTTTTTCAACTTATAGTCAAACTAAGACTTGGATATTGGATTAAAGTTCGGAGAACAATATGCCTTTTAGCCCAAATGATGTAGTCCGAAACATTGAGGGTGTAAGACAATGGAGAAGGGAAAAGGAAAGTAGGCAGCCTATAACCTGGAAACTACCTCCACCCGGGAAGCTAAAATGGAATGTATACGGATCAGCTTTAGGCAAACCTGGACATGCAGGAATTGGGGGAGTTCTTCGAAATGAATGGGGGGAAATCAAAGCTAGGTTTGCAATCTATGTGGGGGTTAGAGACTCGAATGTGGCAGAGTTCTTAGCCATAGTGTATGCCTTTGAAATGTCAATTCAAAAGGAATGGGTTAAAGAAAGAGGTATAATTGTTGAATCTGACCCCACAAATGCACTATCTTGGGTAAACAAATATGAGGAGTGTCCTTGGCCCATTAGATTTCAGTTTAATAAGCTAAAAAATATCCTAAGATTGCTAAATAGTGTCTGTTTTGAGCATGCGAAAAAGGAGGCAAATGAGATGGTTGATAACTTAGCAAAGGAAGGTGCAAGAACAAAAGAATCATGGTTCTTATGGAATTAATAGCCTGCAGTTGTTTTTGAAAACTGCTCAGGAATGGGTGTCTTTGTTGAATGATATATTTGAATATATTGTTACTAATGAACTTTGTTGAGCAGGAATGTAATTCTAATGGGGAGGCAGTAATTAATTGAGATAGCCATATATGTGCAGTGGCTATGCTGGTTGATGATATGTTTTTGCAGGGAGTGAAGTCTATCACCAAGGTGGAGAGGAGAACACAACTCAAAAACGAAGAACCAAAAGTAAAATGTGACTAAAGGTGCTGCAATATGGAGATGGGGTACTTACTCTTGTGTACCTAACAAAAGATTAAAGATGTTGAAATGCAGGCTGCTTGAAAGGTGTTTAATGAAGAAATGTTATTGCACGTGTGGTCGTATGGTGTGAAAGTTTGAAGGAACCTGCTGGACAAGGTTTATTGAAGGTGTGCAGCAATACCAAAGAGAAAAAAAGGGACCTGATGGAAGAAGGCTCAATTAAGGAAGCAACTTGAAGCTTACACCTTTGTTGAGTAATGTTATATTTTTGTATGTTTTGATTGGTTACTTGAGTTTTTTGGGTTCTCCTGGGCTGTTTAACAGGGACGTAGTTGCTGGCCACTTTTGTGAACTTGACCAGTGACTTTTGGGGGTAATTTAATGGCCCTTTTACCTAGTTTTTGGCACATGATAGGGTGTGATCCTTTCAACCCTTCCTAGAAGGTGGAAAGGGGGAGCACCGTGATGCTTTAACTAGTGGATTCAATATGGTATTTGCATCAGAGGTACTTTTTTTCCTTCTTGATGATTTTTCCCAAAGTGGGTTTTGCATCAGAAGGTTTTAACGAGGCCCTCTTGCTAATGCTTAGGAAGGGTGCACGTGGGTTGGTTATTTTTGTGGAGTCAATTATGAAATACACTGATGTACTTACTTTTACCTAGGTTAGGCTTTTAATGAAATAACTACTTATCAAAAAAAATCTCGCACTTGCAGAGCGAAGACAATAATAAGAAAATCTGGCACAAACTGGCAGGCACAGTTTCTATTATGTGGCGTTTGTTTCAAGGTATAGAATTATATTCCATGAAATCTCATATTTGGGAATGCTATTATCAAGAATGACATTGCTGGGTATTTTATGAAACATGTTTGTTTAACAATTTAAATTCATGGGAATGTTTATTGAAATTCCTGGGAATAATTTGAAGTTTGTTTGGTCCACGATGTATATTCCTGAGAATAGATGTTATAATTATCAAAATACCCTTATTATATAAAATTTTATTTAAATATTAATTTTTTAATATAATTGATAAAAATGAAATAAAAATGTAAAAATTAAGATAAGTTTTAATGATTTGTTGATTATTTTAAATGATTTTTACAACTAATATATTATAATTATGGTCAGTATAATATTAACATAATATGATGTTAAGTTAAAAAAATTATTATTTATAATTATTTTTTAAAATGCTTAAACAAAGTATTGTATAACATCTTGACTTGTTATTTTAAAAATGCTTTAAAACAAGGACACCTTGCATTGTTTATTGGTGCTAGTGGAGTAGTGGATAGAATAATTCCGTCATTTTGGTATGTGTGACACCCTCAAACCCAGTGCCACCTTCGTAACTCAAAACCCTTGGTGAAACGATAAATAAAATTTCGCTGGTTTTACTTTCGGAAAATATATCTTTTGTATAAGCAGATTCTGGAAATCGTGACCAAAAATTTTTCTCATTAATTATACGTATGAACACCACTCCAGATAACACAGGATTACTCATATACAATAATTAGAACAAGGTATATATACATATATATATGATGGACAACAAGTCCCTTTACAAAAGAACGAATGATTTCTAAACTTCTAAAAGCTATAAAACTAGGCAGCGACAGTCTGGAACCATATCTCTAAAACCTATGGCCATCAGTAGCCGTTAACAGACTACCCAAAAATCACTGCCTCAAAAAAAAGGGGTCTACACCCTAAGCTGGTCCGACTAATGGAAACCATTGGACAATCCCCCGGAGGGAAGTCCAATGCTGGAACCAGAGGAAGAACTCTGGGAACCTACATTCCCGTTCCCCTGTGGATGGGGATCGGAAGCATCCGAAAGATGATCCTCCGGGTCCTCCTGAGGATCCTCCTCAGGGTCTTCCTCCTCCTCCTCCTCCTTCACATCCTCCACGACGTGCTCGCCCGCTACCAAGACAAAAGGCGGGGGAGGCGTCTGGGGTAGCTGTGGCTGCGGGGACTGTGCAGCGGGGGCGACCGACTCGATCACACCCAGCTCCATAAGGGCCTGCAGCATCAGCCCGATGGGAGGGAGAGGCACCTGGATGGTCTCCACTGTCCGAGTACTCTTCCGCGGTCCCGTCTCCGTCGTTCCGCTTACAGTGCAGACTGGTCCCGTGTACGCCTCACTTTCCACCCCTGGGTGGATGACCCACGCGGCTGGGTCTGTCCTTCGATCAAACGCTAGGACGCGCATCCCGGAGTGCGCTAGGTGATCCGGCTCCGGCTCCATCTGTAAACACGATACAATATATACCAAAGGACAACCCGGCCAAAAACATGCAAGGGTGAGAAACCAATATATGAATCCATAAACAACAACTATATGCCCAATCCACACAACAGACTCATATACTGTGACTCACTCAAATCATCATATAACATGGCATATATCATCAGATACAAATGACGGTAAATGCACAAGGGCTTCGTACCCCACAATCAACGTTATCTCCTAAACGTATGCATGGCACTTCCATATATCTCAACTAATATTCACACTAGATTTCTAGATTTCCGGAAATCCCATCACCATTCGAAACAAGCTGATCAGGCTCCAAATTTTGGCCCAAAAACGAGTACTTTGAATCCCATGACACTATGCGATTCTCACATGGGGGCGCAATCAGAAGTACTCCACAAGAAAACGGTCATACTGCATTGTCCAACTCAAGGCACAATACGTTCCCAGAACACGTATGACACCATTGTCCATCAAGGCACAATGTTATGACAAGTAAGTCATCTCAGGTTCTCCTTGCTTATCAAGGTCCCCCGTATCACGGCACGTCTGCCCCGCATTTAATGCATGAGAAACCTATCTAGTTTCCGATAATTGATCTTTGTCGCATCAATGTTTCCTCGTTGTCGCATCAATGCTAACAACCACCATAATGTCTTAGACTCTTTAAGCCTCAAGAACACATTTTCTCAAAACAGGACACTTAGCCCAAAAACAACTTAAATCCCAACACCCCTAACCGATGCACCAGTCAAGGACGTTGGATTCAAGATCATAAAAACATCCTCAAGCTTATAGGACCACAAAGATTGTCCCTAAGCCGACATGACCACAACTAACATGGATCCTTGATCCACGTGTTCTGCAGAACCCTAGAACCCCGACGTCTCGGTTTCTAGTTTCTAAGCTTTAAGCTTTAAAACCACTTTCCTTGAAAACTCGAAAACCAAAAACCCAAAATCTCCGATACTTACACAAAGTCATCGGGATCGATTTTCCATAAAACAAAACTTGGTCCAGAGACCATTTCTTTTTCTTTCGTTGTTTTTCGGTAAAATACGAACTTAAAACAAAACTTGCACAAACTCATTTTTCTTGAATAAACTCAGTATGACTTCGGAAACCACATTACTCAAAAGGGTTTACTTATCAAATTAAGACATATTGAAGGTTTCTAATGCCCTATTTGCTTTTAAACTTCACTTTTTCTTATCAAAACACATTTCAGACTTTTAAAGCTTTTAAGTTACACGATGTCGGATCCTAATCAAAATTAGGTCCTCTAATGCCTAAATCCCACAGCAGGGCACACATTACATCCATATAACCATTCAGCAAGTATAACATGCATTCAACTATATCAACAGTTACATCAATACATCAGCACATCAATGCATATTCCAATCAACAGCAGTCAATCAAGCAGTCAATCAAGAAATCAACTAACATGCAATACAAATACAATACAAACACCGATGCAGCACATAGCTGTCGGAAATGGAATTCCTCAGGTTTATCCCCTTACCTCTTGTAGCTTCCAGCTCAACTCGGAACACCCGATCAACTTGTTTCTCTTCCCAACACGCTGCCGATCACTACATACACGTAAAACATATCGGCATTAACTTACAAAACAAAGATTTCTCCTAATGCACCACCCCTAGGGTTCGGCCCTATTACACTAAAAATAGCTAGGGAGCTCCAAAATTTCTCATTTTCTGGATACACCCTAACTAAGTGTGACAGCCCTAGATATCAGATCAGATCATCAAAAACCAACCAAAACCCTACCCTACACCCATAGGGGGGTTTCGGCCCCTACCTAGAAAACATAGTTAGAGGGATTTCTTGGCTCTAAGCTCTTGGATCATACAAGTATGTCATGAACCTAGGCCATAGAAACTGGTTTGGTACAGATACGATTTTCCTACAATTTTTCATGGATTTTCAAAGATTTTAGGGACAAAACCCTAACATCCTTGATCATGAAAATATGAGGAGAGAAAGGAGAGATTGAGAGAGATAGAGTTGAACTACTACCTCCTATGATGATCCACTCCAAGTTTGGTGAAGATTGCTCCACAAAAACTCAAGCTTTTGGCCTTCAACAATGGTGGTTTTGAGAAGAAAAGAGAAAGAAGAGAAAGTGAGTGTGAGGGAGAAAGAGGGCTGCCGAAAAAGAGGGAGAAAAATGAGAGGATAAGAGTGAAAATGGTAGATATTTATGGTTTAAGACTTTAATAATAGGTAAAGTAAACCAGTAATGAAAATTAACCAAGGGCAATTCGGTCAATTCACATCCCGATATTTGGAATCATCCCGACACTGGTATGAGTCCTCAAATTACTTGATACAATTTTGGTATGAAAAACATCTGATCGTGGGTCTCGAAAAACCCTAAGACAGCTCGAAACGTCTCCTCGATCGATTATCGGCCCTAATATAAAATATTATTTATATTTTGGACGTCAGGACACATTTTAGGAAAAAGATAGAGGAATGTATTCTAAGACTAATGGTTTCGTTCGTTAGTCCAGATTAGGTCGTGATAGTAGAAAACACTATCATCTGAAAAACGTAGATCGGTTTTCGTTTGAGTTTTTGGCCCAAAACTTAACCGAAGGCTCCTATGATTTTATGAAACAAGACTATGATCTTAGTTTTCCCAAAATCATTTTCTAAAACACAGATAAAAATATAAACTCATTAATTGAGTTTATCGTCCTTAGAAAGCATGAAAAATCGGGGTGTTACATTACTATCCCCCTTAAAATAATTTCGTCCTCGAAATTACATACCTGTGAACAGATAAGGATATTGCTCTCTGATGTTGTCCTCAGTTTCCCAAGTTGCTTCTCCAGTTGTATCATCCCAAATAACCTTGACTAAAGAGATTTGTTTTCCCCTCAGTTGTCTGACTCTCTTGTCCTCAATCCTTACAGGTGCGGTCTCATAAGACAGATTCTCTTTCAAGGGTACTTGATCAGGTTCAATTACATGAGATGGATTAGGAATATACTTCCTCAATTGTGAAACATGAAAGACATTATGTAAATTTGAAAGAAAAGGAGGTAAAGCAATTTGATACGCTACTGGACCAATACGCCGAAGAATTTGGTATGGTCCAATGAATTTAGGAGTGAGTTTTCTGGATTTCATTACCCGACCTACCCCAGTCGTTGGATTGACTCTCAGAAACACATGATCGCCTTCTTGAAATTCGAGAGGTCGTCTTCGCTTATCCGAATAACTCTTCTGTCTGCTCTGAGATGTCCTCATTCTTTCCCGAATCTGTTTGACTTTATCAGTCGTCTCTTGCACAACCTCGGGTCCTAGAATTGTACTCTCTCCATCCTGATACCAACAAAGAGGAGTTTGACACTTCCTCCCATACAGAGCCTCATAGGGTGCCATCCCTATGCTTGAGTGATAACTGTTATTATACGTGAATTCAATCAGAGGTAACAGTTCGTCCCAACTTCCTCGATTATCCAACACACAAGCTCTTAGCAAATCTTCTAACGATTGAATCGTTCGTTTTGTTTGTCCATCCGTCTGAGGGTGGTATGCTAAACTTAGACGTAACTTAGTTCCCAAAGCTTGATGTAAGCTTTCCCAAAAACGCGATGTAAACTTCGGATCTCGATCCGAAACAATACTTGAGGGTATTCCGTGCAATCTAATTACTTCTCTTATGTACACCTCAGTCAACTTTGCTACTGTGTAGTTTGTCTTGACAGGTAAGAAATGTGCCGATTTCGTCAACCTATCCACGATTACCCAAATCGAATCAAAGTTCCTTGGTGTTCGGGGTAAACTTACTACGAAATCCATAGAGATACTCTCCCATTTCCATTCCGGTACATCTAAGGATTGCAGCATTCCTCCAGGTCTCTGATGTTCTACTTTTGCTTTCTGACAAGTTAGACATGATGCAACATATTCTGCAACTTGTTTCTTCATACCTGGCCACCAAAATCTTTGTTTCATGTCCTGATACATCTTGGTTGCACCAGGATGAATACTCAATCCACTCTTGTGGGATTCTTCAAGAATCATCTTTCTCATCTCTGGGTTGTTGGGTATACAAACTCGTCCATTACACTTTAAAATTCCATCTGTTCCCAAACTAAACTCACTAGCTCTCCCTTGTTCCACCAACACCCTTTTCTCTTGAAGAGATTCATCATTAGCTTGTTGCTCACGTATCTCTTCCATCAAACCATTAGAGATCTTAAGCATTCCAAAGCTTAGTTTCTTAGGACTTATTTCTAATCCCAAGTTCAGATCACGAAACTCTTCAATCAGTTTCAATTCTCTCACCATCATAGTTGAAATATGAACGGCTTTCCGACTCAAAGCATCTGCCACGACGTTCGCCTTCCCTGGGTGGTATTGCAACGTGAAGTCGTAATCTTTTAAAAACTCCATCCATCGTCTTTGCCTCATATTGAGCTCCTTCTGGTCGAACAGATATTTCAAACTCTTGTGATCACTGAAGACATTGAACTTTGCACCATACAGATGGTGTCTCCATATCTTTAGTGCAAAAACCACTGCAGCTAATTCTAGGTCATGAGTGGGATAATTCTTTTCATGAATCTTTAACTGTCGTGATGCATAAGCCACCACTTTGCGGTGTTGCATCAGCACACAACCTAGACCTTGATGTGAAGCATCACAATATACTTCATACGGTTCACTCGGTTCTGGAAGTATCAACACTGGTGAAGTAGTCAGAAGTTTCTTAATCTTTTGGAAACTTTCTTCACACTGATCAGTCCAAACAAAAGGTTGATCTTTCCTCGTCAATTGAGTCAACGGTGACACAATCGTAGAGAATCCTTCAATAAACCTTCGGTAGTAACCGGCTAATCCAACAAAACTTCTTATCTCGGTTACAGTCTTTGGTTTTTCCCAAGAAAGTACGGCTTCTACTTTAGCAGGGTCCACAGAAATTCCTTGTTTTGTGATAACATGACCCAAAAATCCGACTTCTTCAAGCCAAAACTCACACTTAGAGAGTTTCGCATACAACATCTTTTCCCGCAGAATATGAAGAACTTGCCGTAAATGCTCCTCGTGTTCTTCACGATTTTTAGAATAAACCAGAATATCATCGATAAACACTACAACAAACTTATCAAGAAACGGACGAAAAATCCGATTCATGTAGTCCATGAAAACAGCAGGTGCATTCGTCACTCCAAAAGGCATCACGAGATACTCGTAATGTCCGTAACGAGTTCTAAAAGCGGTCTTTGGTATATCCTCCGTTTTCACGCGAATCTGGTGGTATCCTGACCTTAAGTCGATCTTTGAGAAAACAGCAGCTCCTCGCAGTTGATCCATCAAGTCATCAATCCTAGGCAGCGGATACTTGTTCTTGATCGTAACCTTGTTCAGCTGACGATAGTCCACACAAAGTCTCGAACCTCCGTCCTTCTTTCTCACTAAGAGAACCGGCGCTCCCCATGGCGAAACACTTGGTCTGATGAACTGCTTTGATAACAAGTCCTCGACTTGTGTCTTTAACTCAACAAGCTCAGTAGGCGACATTCGATATGCAGCTATCGATATCGGTCCGGTTCCTGGGATCAGATCGATGGAGAATTCTATGTCCCTCACAGGTGGCAAACCTGGAACATCCTCTGGAAACACCTCAGGAAAATCTCTCACAACAGGCATCTGACTCAGCTCGGTCTTCCCCTCGACTTCTAAGTTGGTTAAAAGCACGTATTTCGGATCTCCTTCTTTCGAAGAAGTTCTAACATGGTTGGCGGTTAAAAATCCAGAAATCTCAGTACTAGGGAAAACTAGGGTTTTATGTGCACAATCTAATAGGATCTGGTTGGAAGATAACCAATCCATGCCCAAAATTACATCTAATTGTATTAAAGGCAAACATATTAAGTCAACAAGAAAATGTCTATCCTGGATAACAATAGGACAGTTCAGACAGATAGAATTCACAACAACAGGTTCAACAGTTGGTGTAGAAACAATTAAATCAAATGACAAGGAAGAAACAGATAACTCTAACCGTTTCACACAATCCATAGAAATGAATGAATGGGTTGCACCTGAATCAAAGAGCACTAATAAGAGATTACCGTCTATGTCACCCACACCCTGTATCAGATCTTCGGAGTTCGAAGCCTCAGCACCACTCAGGGTATAAACTCTTCCCCTAGCCGTCGGTCGTTTGGCTCCAACACTCCTGTCCGCAGTTTGGACTGGATTCTGGGCTCTACAATCCCTGGCAAAATGACCTGGTTGTCCACAACGATAGCAATGGTCATTCCTCACAGTACAGTTGTTTGCCAAATGCGATGAATCCCCGCACTTGAAACATTTCCTCCCTTGGTTTTGCCCTCCTTGACCTCCACTGCCCGATGCACGAGCAATAGGTCGATAAGGTTGCTTCTGGAAGTTCCCAGGTGGTCGAGAATATGGTTTATTCTGAACTTGTTTCCCTCTCTGGTCCTGAGATTGACCCTTGAATCTGAAAGGTCCTCCGACGTTCCCTCTATTGTCTCTCCCACGCTTCATCAGTTCTATTTGTCTGCTTTTCTCAACGAGTGCTTGAAAATTTCTAATTCCTTGTGGTAGGACCGACTCTTTTATCTCGTACCGCAGTCCTCTCTCAAAAGCTTCGCATTTCCATTCTTCCTCAGGGTTATTCTGAAAGAAACGGAAATACTTGGCCAACGATTCGAACTTAGCCGCATATTCTCCGACTGACATATCTCTCTGTTGTAGTCGCAAGAATTCCTGCTCCTTTTTTGCTCTTGCACTCTGAGGGAAATACTTTCCCAAAAAGCGATCTTTAAACAGCGTCCACGAAATCACCTCGTGATTTGCCTCCAATAGTTGTTTCGTTCCCTTCCACCAATACTCCGCATCTCCTATCAGTAGGAATGTGGCATATGGCACCTTCACTTCTTCGGGACTACGTATCAACTCAAAAATTTTCTCAACTTCATGAATCCAAAGATTAGCTTTCTCAGGATCCACGTCACCAGAAAATTGTGGCGGATTCTGACGCTTGAAAGTAGTCAAGCTTCGACCCTCAGCGGCCTGGTCAGCACGGAGTTGTTCCTGAGCATTGTGGGCGTTCATGGTTGCAGTTTGGACAGCAATAGCCGCAGCCATATTAGCCATTGCCTGAGCAGCAAAATCCATTCCAGTTGCTCCAGCAACATCCTCAGCTTGGACACCAGCTCCCCGACCGCGACCACGTCCACGGCCACGTCCACGTCCACGTCCACGTCCTGCTTCTGCTCCAATTTCTAGTTCCATATCTGACCTACAAAGCCCAAATTCAGTCAAATAGCAACCAGAAAACAAAGCAAATAAGCAGTTCTAGACATACAACATTTCCAAGAGTAGTAACATCTCAACCCTTGGTTTCGCTACGCGAAACAGATTCGCTACGCGAACCAGAAAGTCTGCTTGAGAGTCAAGGAACAGCTCCTCGGACTCGCGACGCGAATGATCCTTCGCCTCGCGATCCAGGAAGCCTGCCAGAGAAACAGAACACAACTCTCGGCCTCGCGACGCGAACGTTCATTCGCCTCGCGATACAAAAACATGCCCTCTGCTTCGCGACGCGAAATCCAGTTCGCTACGCGATTGCAGGGGTCCTACCGAGACACCACTCCTCTGCCTCGCGTCGCGAATCCCGTTCGCCACGCGATGCAGAGAACACATCTAGAAAGCTTCTCTGCTTCGCGACGCGAAATACATTTCGCTTCGCGAATCAGAGACCATGCACTCCACTCCTCTGTCTCGCGACGCGAACTCAATTCGCGACGCGACGCAGAGGACCTACCTGAGAGACAGAGCACTATTTCTCTGGCTCGCGACGCGAATTTAGGTTCGCTACGCGATCCAGAGAACATGCAACTCCCCTCCTCTGGCTCGCGACGCGAAATCCGTTTCGCTACGCGACGCAGAGAACATACCCGAGAAACAGAGCATCATCTCCCTGCCTCGCGACGCGACTTCCCATTCGCTACGCGAGACAGAGAACATGCCCTAAGAAACTTCTCGGGCTCGCGACGCGAATCACTTTCGCCTCGCGAATACAGAGATCACACAACAGCAAACACAACAGACCTATTCCCCAAGGATTCCCGAAAGACTCGACCAGCTCTGATACCACTAATGTGACACCCTCAAACCCAGTGCCACCTTCGTAACTCAAAACCCTTGGTGAAACGATAAATAAAATTTCGCTGGTTTTACTTTCGGAAAATATATCTTTTGTATAAGCAGATTCTGGAAATCGTGACCAAAAATTTTTCTCATTAATTATACGTATGAACACCACTCCAGATAACACAGGATTACTCATATACAATAATTAGAACAAGGTATATATACATATATATATATGATGGACAACAAGTCCCTTTACAAAAGAACGAATGATTTCTAAACTTCTAAAAGCTATAAAACTAGGCAGCGACAGTCTGGAACCATATCTCTAAAACCTATGGCCATCAGTAGCCGTTAACAGACTACCCAAAAACCACTGCCTCAAAAAAAAGGGGTCTACACCCTAAGCTGGTCCGACTAATGGAAACCATTGGACAATCCCCCGGAGGGAAGTCCAATGCTGGAACCAGAGGAAGAACTCTGGGAACCTACATTCCCGTTCCCCTGTGGATGGGGATCGGAAGCATCCGAAAGATGATCCTCCGGGTCCTCCTGAGGATCCTCCTCAGGGTCTTCCTCCTCCTCCTCCTCCTCCTCCTCCACATCCTCCACGACGTGCTCGCCCGCTACCAAGACAAAAGGCGGGGGAGGCGTCTGGGGTAGCTGTGGCTGCGGGGACTGTGCAGCGGGGGCGACCGACTCGATCACACCCAGCTCCATAAGGGCCTGCAGCATCAGCCCGATGGGAGGGAGAGGCACCTGGATGGTCTCCACTGTCCGAGTACTCTTCCGCGGTCCCGTCTCCGTCGTTCCGCTTACAGTGCAGACTGGTCCCGTGTACGCCTCACTTTCCACCCCTGGGTGGAGGACCCACGCGGCTGGGTCTGTCCTTCGATCAAACGCTAGGACGCGCATCCCGGAGTGCGCTAGGTGATCCGGCTCCGGCTCCATCTGTAAACACGATACAATATATACCAAAGGACAACCCGTCCAAAAACATGCAAGGGTGAGAAACCAATATATGAATCCATAAACAACAACTATATGCCCAATCCACACAACAGACTCATATACTGTGACTCACTCAAATCATCATATAACATGGCATATATCATCAGATACAAATGACGGTAAATGCACAAGGGCTTCGTACCCCACAATCAACGTTATCTCCTAAACGTATGCATGGCACTTCCATATATCTCAACTAATATTCACACTAGATTTCTAGATTTCCGGAAATCCCATCACCATTCGAAACGAGCTGATCAGGCTCTAAATTTTGGCCCAAAAACGAGTACTTTGAATCCCATGACACTACGCGATTCTCACATGGGAGCGCAATCAGAAGTACTCCACAAGAAAACGGTCATACTGCATTGTCCAACTCAAGGCACAATACGTTCCCAGAACACGTATGACACCATTGTCCATCAAGGCACAATGTTATGACAAGTAAGTCATCTCAGGTTCTCCTTGCTTATCAAGGTCCCCCGTATCACGGCACGTCTGCCCCGCATTTAATGCATGAGAAACCTATCTAGTTTCCGATAATTGATCTTTGTCGCATCAATGTTTCCTCGTTGTAGCATCAATGCTAACAACCACCATAATGTCTTAGACTCTTTAAGCCTCAAGAACACATTTTCTCAAAACAGGACACTTAGCCCAAAAACAACTTAAATCCCAACACCCCTAACCGATGCACCAGTCAAGGACGTTGGATTCAAGATCATAAAAACATCCTCAAGCTTACAGGACCACAAAGATTGTCCCTAAGCCGACAGGACCACAACTAACACGGATCCTTGATCCACGTGTTCTGCAGAACCCTAGAACCCCGACGTCTCGGTTTCTAGTTTCTAAGCTTTAAGCTTTAAAACCACTTTCCTTGAAAACTCGAAAACCAAAAACCCAAAATCTCCGATACTTACACAAAGTCATCGGGATCGGTTTTCCATAAAACAAAACTTGGTCCAGAGACCATTTCTTTTTCTTTCGTTGTTTTTCGGTAAAATACGAACTTAAAACAAAACTTGCACAAACTCATTTTTCTTGAATAAACTCAGTATGACTTCGGAAACCACATTACTCAAAAGGGTTTACTTATCAAATTAAGACATATTGAAGGTTTCTAATGCCCTATTTGCTTTTAAACTTCACTTTTTCTTATCAAAACACATTTCAGACTTTTAAAGCTTTTAAGTTACACGATGTCGGATCCTAATCAAAATTAGGTCCTCTAATGCCTAAATCCCACAGCAGGGCACACATTACATCCATATAACCATTCAGCAAGTATAACATGCATTCAACTATATCAACAGTTACATCAATACATCAGCACATCAATGCATATTCCAATCAACAGCAGTCAATCAAGCAGTCAATCAAGAAATCAACTAACATGCAATACAAATACAATACAAACACCGATGCAGCACATAGCTGTCGGAAATGGAATTCCTCAGGTTTATCCCCTTACCTCTTGTAGCTTCCAGCTCAACTCGGAACACCCGATCAACTTGTTTCTCTTCCCAACACGCTGCCGATCACTACATACACGTAAAACATATCGGCATTAACTTACAAAACAAAGATTTCTCCTAATGCACCACCCCTAGGGTTCGGCCCTATTACACTAAAAATAGCTAGGGAGCTCCAAAATTTCTCATTTTCTGGATAACACCCTAACTAAGTGTGACAGCCCTAGATATCAGATCAGATCATCAAAAACCAACCAAAACCCTACCCTACACCCATAGGGGGGTTTCGGCCCCTACCTAGAAAACATAGTTAGAGGGATTTCTTGGCTCTAAGCTCTTGGATCATACAAGTATGTCATGAACCTAGGCCATAGAAACTGGTTTGGTACAGATACGATTTTCCTACAATTTTTCATGGATTTTCAAAGATTTTAGGGACAAAACCCTAACATCCTTGATCATGAAAATATGAGGAGAGAAAGGAGAGATTGAGAGAGATAGAGTTGAACTACTACCTCCTATGATGATCCACTCCAAGTTTGGTGAAGATTGCTCCACAAAAACTCAAGCTTTTGGCCTTCAACAATGGTGGTTTTGAGAAGAAAAGAGAAAGAAGAGAAAGTGAGTGTGAGGGAGAAAGAGGGCTGCCGAAAAAGAGGGAGAAAAATGAGAGGATAAGAGTGAAAATGGTAGATATTTATGGTTTAAGACTTTAATAATAGGTAAAGTAAACCAGTAATGAAAATTAACCAAGGGCAATTCGGTCAATTCACATCCCGATATTTGGAATCATCCCGACACTGGTATGAGTCCTCAAATTACTTGATACAATTTTGGTATGAAA
This sequence comes from Ammopiptanthus mongolicus, assembly GCA_039655645.1. NCBI lineage: Eukaryota > Viridiplantae > Streptophyta > Magnoliopsida > Fabales > Fabaceae > Ammopiptanthus > Ammopiptanthus mongolicus. Next base: position 84,579,732 of record CM077348.1, read on the forward strand.
AACATCTGATCGTGGGTCTCGAAAAACCCTAAGACAGCTCGAAACGTCTCCTCGATCGATTATCGGCCCGAATATAAAATATTATTTATATTTTGGACGTCAGGACACATTTTAGGAAAAAGATAGAGGAATGTATTCTAAGACTAATGGTTTCGTTCGTTAGTCCAGATTAGGTCGTGATAGTAGAAAACACTATCATCTGAAAAACGTAGATCGATTTTCGTTTGAGTTTTCGGCCCAAAACTTAATCGAAGGCTCCTATGATTTTATGAAACAAGACTATGATCTTAGTTTTTCCAAAATCATTTTCTAAAACACAGATAAAAATATAAACTCATTAATTGAGTTTATCGTCCTTAGAAAGCATGAAAAATCGGGGTGTTACAGTATGGAAGATGGGGTTTATCAACCGGAAATGAAATATACCCACCCTATTCGACGGGAATGAAAACCCATATAAACATGAGAATAAAATTTACTCGGGAATAACTTATACCTAAGAACCTTTTTTTCTAACTTGTAACAAACATAGAAATATATCATTCCCAACTCTTTATTCCTAGGGATGTTTTTCTATAACCTGAAACAAACGCTATCTTAGTATTTAAGATTGGATCAAATTGAGGGAATGAATTAATTTGTATAATAAGTTTAAGTGTTACTTTATTGTTCAAAATGTCTAAACAATTTAAACTTAAATTTCTCAACTTATATATATTTCAATTATCTTTATCTTATCCTATATAAGGCTTTATTGTGCAACAGTTTCTTTGACATAATAATTGGTGTATGTGTTGATATAACCAGTCAAATATTTGCAGAGTAATTATCTAAGACCAGTACAGCCAAAGTTTCCTTTAAGAAAAAGTACCATTTATTGATGTAATGATTCTAATCAAATGAAGTTTTAAAATTTAATTATTTATGGTTGCATTTACCTTAGTCAACCTTACCTACGGAATAACTGGTCAGCACATGTTACATGTAGAGACATGCAGGAAAAACAAGACCCGAAGCAACAATTGAAATGTTACTGGATAGTAGCCCGTGCAGTTGACGCGTTTTTCCTATTAATTTTAATATTTATTAACTATTATTTATAAATTAAAATTTTATTATATATGCAAAAATGTAGGTTTAATTATTCAGTTAGTCCTTGAATTATTTGAAAATTTTCAAGTAGGTCTCTGAACTAAAAAGATTTTAAATTGGATCCTTGAACATATATAAAACTTTCAATTGGGTCCTCGGGAAAGCAAATCCGTTACTGAACCGCGAAATTAAATAAAATATGTGTGAGTCACTCCAAGATGGACACCCATATAAGCAATTTGTACACAATTATTGGGAATTACTCAAGTAATTAACCAGAAATTATTGATGTGTTCGAAATCATACTCGTGTGTATGTATCAAAGTTTTTGATTAATTATTTGATTCGATATCCCAAATTCTCAATAATTATACACAAATTGTTGATATGGGTGTCCAGCTTTGAGGGACTCACAGATATTCTCGGTTCAATTTCATAATTCAGTAACGGATTTGCTACCGCAGGGACATATTGAAAATTTTATATATGTTTAGGGATCCAATTAGAAACTTTTTTAGTTCAGGATCCAACTGAATAGTTACACCTTTCATATATGAGCAATTCCATATGAAAATGCAGATTTAACAATAATAAGTAATAGAGTTTAATTGTTATGTCCCAACAATGTGAAGATTTTTATATTGTCAACCAATCACAAATCATACTATAAGTGACTTTTAAGACAGTTAGGAGAAGAGTCAAACATTTTTATTGATGTAATAATTTATGATTTATTAACAATGTAAAAATAGTTATACAGATAGTGCATAACAATTAAATCTTAACTAATAATTAGTAAATTTTAAATTTAATATATATTTTAGCCTGTTTAATCACTCATTTAATATTAATATCAACATTTCAATTTTATCTTGATACTAATTAATTTTTGTCCTAAAAGAAAAAAAAAATAAATAGAACTAAGTAATTTATATAGTAATAAATCATTTACAATAATTGATATGCAAATTTCACAATAATAATTAATAATTAGTATATTTTAAAGTACATCAAAATAATTAAAAAATTAAGATGGTGAAAATTTCAAAGGATGTCACGTGTCTCATCGAGGTAGAGAGATTGTTAAGAAACAAAAACGTTCAAGATTCTCTATTTAATTTAATTTATAGAGGTTGATTAAGAATCTTCTCATCACTATTACTACCACTGATCTATTATTATTCTTTTTATTTATTAAATAATTTTGTTTTGGCATTTTCATTTCTTACAATCTCTTTTTAAACAAACACACGTTTAATGATGAAGGAACCTGTTAGAAACACAAGAAGATGGTTGAATTGTGTTTCTTAAGTTTTTCAAAAAAATTTCGCAAGCAGATATCTTTTCATAATTTTTTGGACTCAAAGAAGATAAACAGACGCTGAACACGTGTAAGATTAACTCTTGGTCGCACGCTAAAACGTTTTCTTTAAGCACGGACGTTAAGAAAACAATTTCAATCTCAAGCGTTAGTTATAAATAAACTAAAGGTGAGGATCAGGGAGAGAAGATAACATAAGAAAATTATCCTGGTTCACTCTTAACCCAAGAGTTACGTCCAGTCCCTTCTACGTTAGAGCTTTATCCACTATAACAATAACCTTGTTACAACAAGTATTCTACATCTCTTCAGGCTTAAGTATTCACCACCTCTTCAAACTACACTAAGTATTCTTTTATAGACAAGCCTCCTCAGGCTCAACCTCAAATTTGTTTTAAGAAAGAGTTTCTTAAACTAAGTCTAAGCTCACTATGTGTGAGTGTATAACATTTAAGATCTAAAACTCTAAATAAATAACTCTTCGCAGAGAGTGAACATGAAAGATTAAACTCAGAGAAAGCTTAAGAGCTTTTGTTTGCTTTTGCTTTGATTTCTTGTTTTCTAGAAGCTTGTATATTTTGTTCAAGATCTGTCACTTTGCTTTTTCAAGGATTAGGGTATTTATAGCCGTCAAGCTTTAGTCTTTAGCAAACTTCTTTCTTCAACGGTTGGCAAGAGAGACGTTCTGATGAGCATTAAATGTAAAAACCCGTTGAGTCTGATAGCTTGTGGAGAGCTTCTGAAAAACAGGATCGGCTATCAGAGAGTGATAGATGAAAGTAGAATTGACAGCTTTTCCTTATACCCGAAAATTGTCTTTTGTTTTTCCTTGTTGAGATAGTCAGCATCAACGTGACAGGGACAGACATACTTTATGCGTTCGAGAGTACTAAGATACAGAGGATAAAAATCTAAGGGATATTCCCCTTTTACATGAAGGATAATAATTTGAACTAGGGGTGGCAAAGTGAGTTGTGACCCGCGAGTCAACCTGCCAACCCACCAAAATTTGGCGGGGTAGGTTGGAGTTCTCAACCCACCAACCCACTTAGACCCGCCCTGCTTAACCCACCCGAAAACGGGTCAGTGATGGGTTGGAGATTAAAAAAGAAAAAATTATTATTAATTTATTAATTATTTAACATTATTTAATTAAATTTAATTGTTACTTGGAATTATTTCAAACTAAAAAAATAATGTCTTTACTTTTGTAACACGAATTGTATGACATAAGATAAGATTATTCTAATTTTTTAATAATAATTTAAGAAAGACTATGAAAATTGTCCAAAACACAGAAATGTTATATGAATTTTTTTTTATTTTTATAGCGGGCCAACCCGCCAATCCACCATTAGGCTAGGTAGCTTGGCGGGTTCAACCCATACGACTAAAATGGGTTGGCCCGCCCCACCCCGTTTTGGGTTGGTTAATGGCGGGGCGGGTTAACCCACTTTGCCATCCCTAATTTGAACTTCTTAACTTTTTACATTTTTGCGCTTCGGAAATGGTTGAGTAAAGTAAAGACAAACAATTATAATGGACTTTAATAAAAAAAAGCAAGTAAACACTGCTTAGATGAGTCCTTGGACTCAAATAAGTTATTAAAGGATTCTCAGTCCATGAAGGACTTCATCCATTTATCGTTTACAGCAAAACGATGGACTGTGCGATAACATTTATGGTCTGATAAGCCTTTGGACTATGAATTTCTGCACACATAGGATAAACTTGTTAGACCATAACAGATCTTTATTCACCTAATTTAATTCTTTGTTAACATCAAAATTTTAAGGAGTTATAGATCATACTCACTTTGATTCCAACAAATGATTCAAGAACTTTGTTTCCCCTAACATTATTGTTTGATAAGTTAAACAAAAATGACTCACAAATATGACTATGACAAGAGTTCGGATCCCCTCCATTTCCATTTAGGAGAGAGATAGATACAAAAGAGAGATTTGTGTCTCAAACTTTTTTTGTCATTTAAAAAAATCTAAATCATTAAAAACTTTTTATATCTATCTTTCTCCTAAACGGAACTTTCTCGTTCATTTTTTTTATTTAGAAAAAAATAAGATTGCGCTACCCTACGTATCTTGTAGGATAATGTACATTTCAATTTATCGTTAAATTAAATTAATCACTTTTTTATACATTAATCACATATACTACACTACGAACTCATTTAAATATTTATCCTATTGATTTGGTCACCTACAAAAGATTAAACAATTAACCATATATTGAAGTAATTTGACTACTACTTTATATCATGATAAATTGAGGATAAAATATCCCTGAGCCATCCTTGAATTTTGTCAAAAATTTTGATTAATTTTTCCGGCTGTATATCATTTCTCTTCTGTCTTATCTATTTATTTCTTCTTGGGAAGAGATTAACCAAGAATAAGTGCAGGACCTACAACCAAAGAGCCATTGATTAATTAATCAAATATTTGGTTCTGTATCAGTTTCTTTGTAGTCAAAACTTCAGAAAATTGATCTTCATATGAGCAGAGTTAAATGACAAGTGCTGATTATGAACCTAACCCCATTACCTAATCAATCACCAATCTTTATTAGTATCACATGGAAATAGTATGCCAAATAAACAAATAAATGAATCCTTGAAACTCGTTACTATATTTGTATATATATCCATTATCGAATCAGTAGGCCATTGAAGTATTCTATATTGGACCATTTCATAGGACACCTTGTTAAGTTAAGGCCTGGCCTGATCAGCAAAATAAAAAGATTAAAAAGCATGGTTTATTGAATTAAAAATTGCTATCTCTTATGCTTAAATAAATCTAATAGTCTTAAACTTATAACAAATATTAATTGTTAGAAATTTCACTCGAATGATATATGAATGTAAAAGTATAGTGGTGATATATGAATGTACAAGTTAAGCATGAAATTTATTTACTCTTGTTAGAAAAATTGGGTTCTGCAACAAAGAAAAGTGACAGGTATTGCACAACTCTCCAAGGCGTGTATGTGTGCACTTAGTTTTAGGTTTAATTCGCCCCCACCAATTTCTTTCTCACGGGATGCAAGAAGTGTAATAACGAATTCCCTGTAAGATACAATGGAGATCCTTTGCGAGTTTACAATTGGAGTTTACTAAGATTGCCCAAGTTTAAATGAACTCTTGATTTCAACAACCTTGCTCTCGGGTACCCAAGCGTCGAGCACCCCGGTCCCAACATCAGGCGCCCTTTGCCAGCGTTGGCACCCTTCCTTGCCCAAAAATGTTGTTCCCGGATACCCCTGAGTGTCGTGTGTCCAAGGCCCAGCGTCAGGGGCCATCCTCTTTCTAACTTTAGGTGTTCTTGTACTTTACATTTTAGAAATCCCTCACAACTCCACCAATCAGTTTTTTTTTTTTTAATCACAGCCAACATTGTGTCCTTACTAACTTATGCATATTTCAATTATCTAGCTTTAAAATTTATCACTTCTGATGTCTATGCATGAAAACAAATTGTACCAAAGAATATATTTACACATGCAAAAGTACTGTTCAATTGAACATACATGAGTTATCATGACATTATGACAAGATGAGTCTACAAGTAGTCATCCAGAAGACTACAATACAAACCTTCCTTAGGCTTTTGACCAGGTGTGTTGACTTCTTTTCCTATTCTTACTCCAAAAGCTATATTATATGTATATGTCTATGTAATGTATCACACTAATTAATACACATTTTGTCCAATTGCATGCAGGTACTGATTAATCCAAATTAAGTCAAGCTAAGGTGAAAGCGAAATCAAACAGATGACAAATTTAGTAGTTGCTTACTCCAATTTACTCTGAAATTCCGGAAGCCACCCCTCTTTATATATTAACCAGGCATGTACGTTTTCCACTCCTTTCATACAATAAATGAGCCTTGTCTTCTCAGAACTCTGCTTTCCTAAGAATAAATAGATTCCTTTGCAACACTCCGAAGAAATCATCATGAGGTACCATTAATTAGTACCTAAATATATCTCTCTGATCAAGACCAAAATTCTATAAGAGTGATTATCTCTTAATTGGCTCAAATCCTCTTTAAACATCCTCTCTTGGGGGACTTTTCATTACAAGGAAAGCCAGACGTTTTCATCAGAGGTATAAGCTGTATTTGGTTTTGTATGGCTAGCCTTTCATGTATGAAATTCCATGGCACTTTTTTATTTTGGGGTTTGGCTATTAGTTTGTATTCTTCATTACTTGGGAATTATTTCCACATGTGGACAAGAGAGTATTTTACTAGTTCATGCAATTTTGTGGATTAAATTTATAGTATTTCTATTCTATATGACAACTCTAGGTGATGGTATACCTATTTACATTCGTTTTTTCTTTAGTGTTCACTACATTCAAGTTTGAGTGCATGTGTGTACAATTTGGATCTTCAAAATATATCAATCTCCGTCATGATCAGCAAACAAAGCTGCAACCTTCTCTTCCAATCCTTAGAGTGCAAAATCATCTTAATGCAGCTGCAAGTTTATTTTCTGCTAATAAATTCCTTGACTCCACCGTACCTTGCAGCAAAAAACAATTGGTGACTTAAACTATCAGTCATATCAAGGAACATATATACGCTTTTCTCAACATAGCCATTTGATTGAACTACAAAATTTTTCCTTCTTGATTGATCTGCAGGTGCCAATATGTCTAGTCCTTATTCAATTGATATTTCAAAAATGAGAAATGCTCTACTGCCATCAGTTCCTTCACGGCTTCACTACTATGGTAATAACTTTAAATCTATTAATTACAAGTTTTTTTAATGTTTATACTTAATTACCAAGCTTTTGCTGAAGTTCATTTGTAAATCAGGAAACGATGAAGTTCAGTTGGAAATTTTGAAGGGTTCCATGCATATGGACGACCTAGTGTAAGTGATATAAATGCTATCCAAAAACTTCCAATTTGTTTTTCATTTTGTGGATGTGAAAATAAGTAGGTATAATTCAAATTTGTTCTATAATCTTAATGTGTGTTTGGATCAGTTTTGAAAATTTGATTATTTCAATAATCGATATAATCGATTATAATAGAATCAATTTTATGTTTGGATGTGTTTGCTGAAAACCGATTATAAGATAATCTATTTCTTTTGGATTGTATAAAAAAATCACTTATATATAGTAAATTATTAGAGAGGGTATGGAGTTATTTGTATAATTTAATAATATTTATTTGGTAGTTAGTTTTGTAGGGATAATAATCTAACAACTTTATAAATAAACTTCAAATTTCTCTAAAAAACAGTTTTTTTCTAATAAAACAGCTGTTTTGAAATTTAATCAGTTTATCCAAGTATACCAATTTTTACTAAAAAAGAGTTTTTATTATGAAAAATAACTGTTTGGATAAGAATTGATAGTACTCAAACGCCCTCATACATAATAGATTACGTGTATATATGTCCTTATTTCGAGTATATCCGGTTTGAGCTAGTCAGAATCGTGAATAAGTACTTGAAATAAGATTCTAGTACAATATAGATAATACCATTATTATATGCCATCAATTATTAATCAATTACTAAAGACAAATCGACATGACAATATAAGGATTCTATGACACTACAGAATAATGCCATTATACAACGTCATGTCATCAATTAAGAGTCATTACCTAAAGACTAATCAACGTGATAATATAATTATATAACCAAAATAGACCAGACAAGGCTTATTCCTTCAAATGGTATTTGTTGAACAAAAATTGGTGTTAAAGTGTCCACACTTTTAAACAATTGTATTAATTTAACGTTGTATGATATTTTGTATGTTATTTGAATTATCTAAAATACATTGAAGGAGTCCTTGAAGGTGGTTGATCAAATTAAGAAAGTAATTAAATATTATTTTTTATCATTTTGAGGTAGATGAGTAGAAGAGATTGAGCTTGGCATGCCCTTCTGTCCATATGCGTTTCATGTTTTGTTTTAGACATATGCTAGAAAAGAATTTGAATCTTGAATATGAATACAATCAAAATCTCATGGTTAGATATTAACCAATGTTATAAAAATTAATCCAACCAGTGAATTGGAAAGGAGAACAATTCAAGGTTTAGCCGATGGTTGACCCGGGGTGTAAATATATATATATATATATATATATATATAATTACAAATATACATTATTAAAGAGATCAATCAATAAGTCAAATTTTAATACAAGTTTCAACTTTTCATATTAAGTCTGATTTTTGTTCAATTGTAGATTCAATAAGCAGTTATAATTTCAATATTGAACTACATTAACTGCAACATATAAGAGCCCTCAACCCCAGTGAATTGGATCCGGACTGGAGTCCCCAACCCTCAAATAAACCGAACCAAAAGTACCTTCCTAATGTTTTTACAAAAATTAAGTGAAATAATAAACCAATTAATTTTAGAAAACCGATTTTACACCTGTTTAACCGATTTTTGCATGGTCGGACCACTTTCCCGGTTCTCTAGTCCGACCAGGATCGGGAAGGCATCCGATCGACCGTCCAACCGGTTGAACTGATCCAGTTGGACCGATTCGGTTGGACCGATTTTTAAAACATTGATATTAACCTTAAAAGCCCCCCAACAGGAATTTTAATTAGTTATACTATTAAAAATTTGCATGAAAAATTAAAAATCGCTGCCCACTTCTAAAAGTTGTTCTGTTTGTAAATACTCTTTCAGTAGTGATCATTTTCATAGCAATGGCTTCAACATGGAGACTAGAGTCAACAATGACGACCAATTTGATAAAGGAATCTATTCACTGCCTAGCCAGTCTCACTCTATGATTTATGACAACAATCTTCAACCAGGTTTGGTGCTTGTCCCATTCAATGCTAGATCTTATGGGAGCTCCTTTTTCTCTACCTGCTCTATTTATTATATCATTTATATGCTCACTTTCTCCAGTCCCCATGCTTATATTGAAATATAATTTTGTACCTTAGTGCAAACTATCAAGATTTCTAATAATTGAAGACTAATACACCTTCTTGTTAGATACAGGTACACCATATGGCATCTCAAGCAGCAATGACATTTCTCAGCAATCATTGTTTTTTAACAAAAACCCTTCACTTCCTCAATATGAAGGAGTACGTCAATGTTTTAGCCCTCTTTTATAATTGAACCATCCCAACAGAAAATGGACGTTTGCATTATGAATACCCAACATAAATGGGTTAAGTTTATTACTACTTCAAGTTGAACAATATTTACAATATCAGGGTTAAACTAATAATTTAGGCCCTTGATTTTGACTTTGGTTCCTATATGTGAAATTGTTTTAAATCAATCTCTACATGTATAATTATTTTTGACTTGGTCCTCGCCATTTATTAGTGTTATAATGCTGTTACATGATAGGCACCAAATTCAAAATGATTGTCTCATGTAGGGATCAAATTCAAAATGAATGTAGTAGGAACAGATTAAAAAAAACAAGAATTTGATCCCTACAAATGACAATCATTTTCAATTTGGTCTCTATACTTAACTCTGACAAACGACTTTATAATACTAATAAACGGTGAAGACTAAATTAAAAACAATTGTACACATAGGGACAGATTTTAAAAAATTTCACGTATAAGAACCAAATTCAAAATTAACGTTATGTATAAGGACCAAATGATTAGTTTAACCTAATATTAGAACATGATCCTTGGCTCAAGTTGTTACTGTTTTAAATGGAAAAGTATTAGGAACTCTTAATTAGAAGTCAATCTGGATTTGCAGGTCAGTGGAAATGCCAGAAAACGTCCCCCTGAGTACGTTGACAACAAGTCCTTGTGGAAAAAGATGAAAAGCAATTCGAAAAGCAAAATCACATCATTGGAACCAAAATGGTATCAAGCAACAAGAAAAGCTTCAGAGATAATGCCCGAGCACAAAGTGAGTAAAATTAACAAAACCATTCTGTTTTGGTTTATTAATGTTATCCTTGAGGTAAAAAAGAAACTTGTGTATACTAAATATAACATGTCAAGCTTTCAGTTTCTTGAAACAAAGCAACGAAACTCTTTATTTTATCAAGACTGTAAGAAAAAGAAAAGACAATTTGTATTGAATGTAGAAGTACAAACTACAATTTGAACTGTTAGTTTTTTGCTTTTGCTGATTAAATTAGGCACTAGAAGTTGTTGCATTCAAAGCATAAGCCTTTTATTTTGTCCACTTTGGCTTTCAGTTGCATGTGCCTATGAGGAGAAATCAGAAGATTAGTGATAAAGTTACAACTTTACAAAAGTTGGTTTCACCTTTTGGCAAGGTGAGTAAGTCATGATTGCTACCCCCTAATGCACAAAAGTTATGTTCTACATTTCTTACTAATCAATATCCTTCAACTGCAAGAAAGTGACCTAAATTATGGTTTCTGGATATATTGCAGACTGACACTGCCTCGGTTCTTCATGAGGCTTCTCTTTATATCAAGCTTCTTCAGGCACAAATACGGGTATACGTTTACTGCTCCAATCTCCATGCAGAAAAATATATGTACCAGCAGGGTGGTGTATAGGAATTTTGGGATCTTAGACGAAATTTTTAAAAAGACTAATATTATATAAATTATCAATTCTTATATTAATCTTTTAGCATTTTGAGTTGCAAAATCATTTATCAAAATTTTATAATCAAGTAATTTTAACATTTCACTCAATAGAATATGGAAATAAGAAGAAAAAAAAGAGAAGAAATGAGAGCTAAAAAAATTTGAAGTGAACTATTAAAATTCTATAATATATATAGGATTTAATTGGTTTCACTGTCAGTGTAAAGATTTTTTATATTATCAACCAATCATAAATTGCCACATGAGCTAAAATGTTTGACTTTTATCCTAACCACCGCAAAAGTCACGCATACCATGATTTCTGATTGGTTGACAGTGTAAAAAACTCTACACTGCCAGTACATAGCAATTAAACTCATATATATAGTAAAATAACAGTTAAATTTTGGAAATATAAAAAATAATTAATTCTTAACTAATTACTTCCAACAACTATTTTATCCTCTTGCACAATTGCATTCTCATTTCTCAATTGTTAATTATGCGGGTTACCTCAAATGACAATTAACTATGACATTATATACGAAAAAGTAATAGGGCAATAAGACATAAGGACAGAACCTTGAATGTTGAAACCTAACTAATATTATGTCTTGTGGATTGCATTACCTGTGATTGAATCTCAATAATGCATGTATTGTACACAAAATTAGGCCTTATTACTCAACTACTTGTCAAACCAATTACTATATATATAGTAAAAAGAAGAAGAAAAATGAGGCCTAAGGCAATGGCCCTGTGTACCATGCATTAAAATAAAAGGCTTAATTATATTTTTCGTCCCTCAACTTTTTCAAATTTGCGATTTTGATCCCTCGAAAATTTTAATTGCACATTGAGTCCTCTAATTTGTTAAATTGTGCAAAAGTCAAAACAGCCTAAAAAGAATTAAGTCTAAACAGCCTAAAAATGACTAATTTAAAATTAGTCATTTTTAATCTATTTAGACGAATTTTGCACAATTTAACAAATTTGAGGGGTACAATTAAAATTTATGAGGGACCAAAATCACACATTTAAAAAAGTTGATGGACGAAAAGTGCAATTAAGCCAAAATAAAACTATGTGATAAGGATACTTTTCCTTTTCCTTTGTTTTTCTATCAGACTCGAAGAAACTAGATTGTGAGCAAACTCAAACAACATATTTTGATGTTATTCTAATTTGGCTTTTTTTCTTTTTTCTTCTGGGGTAGTAGACTTTGTTTCAGATGCTAAGTTTCTCTCACACTACTACAGTTAATGCCCCGAATAATCAGGTATATTATTTAATTATCATGCTGTACAGTTACTTTCTCACTTATTGAATGCCAACAGCTTAAATACAAAGGAGGTATATTAATTTTTTTGTTTCTTCAGTTATTTATTTTTTCCCCTTCTTTCTTGTTTGCTTCTAGCCATTTTGCTTACTAACTGCTGGTGTCTCATCAGGAATGTGGGGACAAGATGCAGGTTGACTTAAGGAGCAAAGGACTTTGTTTAGTCCCCATATCAATTACACAGAAAGTAACAGTGGAAGACCAGATTAGTCTTGCTTCTACTTCAAGAATTATCCTGCCTAGAAATTTCTAGTTCAATATAAATTATGAATTGCAGATGCATATATATATATATAAGGAGATAATTCCTTTATAAGCTGATTGTAAAGAAGTTGCAGCAGTACTTTTATATGGTGCAAGTAATAATGCTTGTGAGCTTATCTCTAAGATTTTATTAAGACATCCTCAAATGAAATGTTATCTTGATATACTTCTCTCTTTCAAGAAGAAAATAATTGAATGCATATCCTCAAGATCTCAACTATCCGTAGGTTAATTTCCTAACCATGGATAAGACAAAAAGCTAGTCTCATGGGTTATATTGATCACATTGGCTTTAAAAGTGTGGTTGTCTTTGAAATACTTCTGCCTGTAAATATTTTTTGCACAAGTGAATCAATGGGTTCAAGATCCTTCGTAGGTATTATTACAATTAAAATCATAAACAAGATACTTCATATATATAAAATGTTGCCACTATCCAAAAGCATGGTAATGTCAACATAAACCTTGCAGAAAATCAAAACACTGAAGATCTTCACTCCTGAGGACCTCAGCAACTGATCCAAGCGCCAAATAGAAACTCAATAGAGGATTTCAAAGCTAGGGACTGTAGCACATAGGGACCATATGAATATTCTCCCTTAATAGCTAATATCAAATCACAACAATAAATTTCTAGTTCTATTTCGTAAGCTTTATTCTTCAAGTGTCACAATATCATTTTATCCTTTTTCCAATCTAATTTTAGAAGAAAAATATCAACAAAATATTCTTGTGATGTCTCTCCCAACAAAATACCAAAAACCAATCCAAAGGTAAAAGATGGCTACAGTACACCAGTAACCAAGAGAAAAAAAAATTCACAATATGAAGTCATATTTATATTCCATTAAGTAAAATGTTCAGCTACTATAATAAAAGATCACTATATATATATATAAAGATTATAAGTTCCCACGTTTCTATTGGTTCAATTTGCTTTCTCATCACCGCAAAAGCTCAAAAACCACACTCCCAGTTCTTTACAGCTAATCACAATCGTCAGAAGTTACACTGAATGTCAACCTGCCATGTTGTAGTCACCTGCTGGCTGGTATAAGTTATAGCTCTCAGGTGCTTCCAATTTTCCAGCAAGATAGTCACTCCCTGCGAAAAATTATCAAGGGATGTAACAACAGTCTTGATTCTCAATTCCTAAAAGATGCTACTACTAGACTATGGCCTGGTTAAATTCAAAACACAAAGGAGAATGTTATTCATCAAAATGTAAAATGTCAGAGAAACACACATGCACGCATACAAGTGGTTTCTAGAGATGTGCAAGAACAACTTTGCAAAGTGTTGAACAGGATCTTAATATAAATAATCATGTGCATTTTGAATTGGATCCTTCAACTAAAAAAATGTATAGCATAATAATGATAAAATGCATTGGGGAAAAAGTTGATGCTGATATGCAGCAAAGTAATTTGTTCAAGTAGTTATCCTTGTTGAAGAATGTTATTACATATTTCTCAACACAAAATCAAGGGGAGACTTGTACATCCTTTGCAGGAGCTTACCAAAATCTCTCATACTGCATTACTCCTAAGAAAGTACCAACTTCCATTGGCAAACTTCACTTGTATGCTTTTCCAAAATCATGGTTTAGTTGGAGCGAGACAAAAAGAACGGAAAACGAATCCCAGGAAAATACTTATGGAGTTGGCACTGACATTTTTGGATCCACACTAAGAAGCATGGATGCAAAACGGGACATGTATACATGATACAGACACAGGATACAACAAATTTTAAAAATTACAGGACACAACGCGGGCACGGCTATGGTACAATATATAAAATTAGAATGAAATTAACATAAAAACACAAATCTTGAATCAAAAAAGAGATGCAATGTTTTCAAAGTAAGCATGAGTAATTTAGACATAATAAAATGCTATCATTTATCTAATCATTATGGTATTCTCATTTGTATTGGTATAAAAACTCAAAAAGTGAAAGTACTAAAACTATAGAATGCAGCTAGGAGTGTCCAAAGTGTCCGACATGGATACATGTTTGAGACAGGTGCGACGACTATTTCGAAGTATATATGCTTCCTTGGATCTACGAGAGTAGTAAAAATACATTCCCTTGGTAGGACGCAGAAGGAAATTATCTTACAATTTTTGTTGCTTGTGTTTACTTCATCATTTTGATGTCCAATGACTATAATGGTTGGGCTAATCATAAATTAATTGAACGTAAAACATCTCCTATAAGTTATAAATAAGATCAGAGAATACTAATTTTACTTTCCTACTAAAGTGATCAAATTGGTTGATAGAGAGACAAGTAAAGGAAGAAAGCACAAGAAGTTACACACTTGAGTTCGATAGCAACCCATCAAAAACAGGCACATCACCAAAATTTCTTGAGGATCTTAGACTGCCTTCTGATTGGAACATGGAATCTGGTTTATTGGACTCTGAATTAAAGTACTGCAATTCTGAGCATACTTCAGGGTTCTGGAAAGCCCCGGTAGTTACTCTATTTTGAGACTGAAATTCCTCTGCTTTTGTCTTCTTTTCCTTAGAATCAACCTCAGTGTCCACCTCTGATTCAGCATTACTAGGTGCCACATTCTGCTGCTTTCTTTTCGATCGTGCACGCCTGTTCTGAAACCAATTGTAGACGTTGGTCTCAGAAATTTGACCATGCTGGCTGAGTTCAGCAGTAATATCCTTAATCTTTTCCTTGCTGGGAGTCCCAGTCCCCTGATCAAATATACGCTCAAGAATCTGAAGCTGCATAGGTGTAGGAGTCCATCTCTGCCTGGAAGTTAGTTTATGACCAGCAGAAGTCATCAATGGGTCACAATACATACTTCCCAGCCTAACCCCTGACCAAGAAAACACCAATTTTATTTAATAAACTTGGGGTAATTCATAAATAGAAAAAAAGCTGAAAAACACTTCAGTTCATGTATAGATTTACATAACTTTTAGACAAAATTCATTTTTTTCCCAAAACTCTCAGTAAAAGTAAGGAGAAATTCTAAAATGGCAGTAATACTATACTAGGAATTTCGTAATCATTCATATATGATTTAATAATACTTTATATTTAATCCAACAGCATAACTATGTCACTGTGTTACATTTTTAGCAAAGCAGTGTAATCCTCCAGTACATAAGAATTGATTATGAGCTAATTTGGACATAAAGTTAATAACAATTTATATTTAATCCAACACATCATGTAATAATTATGCAGTATCTCGTGCAACATTTTTAGTAGAGTGGTGTAATTTTTTCTTAGAATATACAAAGCTAGCTTACATACAAAACAAGTTAAAGCAAACCATCGTTTTAGTCCCTGACATTATAAGCACATTCAATCAAATTAGTTTTTATGCGAGGATCAATTTAACCAAACAGCAGTTGACACGAGGAGCAACTAACATGCTTATAATTTCTAGAAGGTTTAATTATGCTGTAGGTTTCTGAACTTTTTTCGAGACATTCAAGTAGGTCTTGATCATTAAAAGTTTGTAATTGGGTCTTGAATACATAATAATTTTGTAATTTAATCCCTCGTACACATCTATGTTAGAGTTCTAATAGGATTCCCGAAAAGAATGGGGACATATTTGTATTTTCCTAAAACATATAAGAACCCCAAACACACGAGTAGATAGATCATTTGATATAACCCTAATAGGATCTTAACGGAATCCTAACATAGACATGTAGGAGGGACTCCATTATAAATTTTTATAAGTTTAAAGACTTAATTAATTAGTATTTTTTTTTTTGGTAACCATGTTATTGGTACCAAATATCCACCGTCGTAAACAATGATTAATCTCCGTTGGAGGACCTGGACGACATTTAAGGGTTGCCCCCTCTCAACCAAGTTTTCTCCGTATGCAAGAGGCAGGAATCGAAAGCCTGATCACTTGCTTAAAGGACCCGAACTCATTACCACTCGGATCAACCAATTATTGGTAACATAATTAAACCTTTCTAAAACTTATATGATAATATGTTGAGATAAGTTAATATAAAGAAACGGTAATCTATAATTATGAATAGAGTTGAATGAATGAAGAGGAAAGGGGACCCACCTGCAAGGTCTTGTTGAGCAGAGAGTGTCTTATGCATCTCAATGAGTTGTTCACAGATGGATGCATAAACAGCAATTTGTTTCCTCAGTGTCTCTAATTGCTCGTCCGTCATAACCTTCACGTACATCATTTCACCGTTCCAACGTTGTTGTTGCAACAACTGCTTCTGCCATTCCATCGCGTTCACCATTCCCTACTCTGTCTTCGTCAATTTTTTAATCTTTTTTAATCTTTCTTTTTAAGAAAAAAAAAAAAAGAGAAAAAGAAACCCTAATTATGATAGTGGAGTGATGAGTAAAAATTAAGATCGAGTAAAAGAAAAATAGAAAAGAAAGAAGATCGGTAACTGACAATGTAAGAGGAGAAGAAACCGTTCGTGTCGGCGTCAGCGTAAGTTAGCAGCAGCAAGTTAACGGTGTCGGCGTACGAGGTGGTAATAAATATATAAGAAAACAAGAAGCAGCAGATCGAGAATATGGGGATTGTCATATTTGAAACATGTCAGGGATGTTTTTGTCCAAATAATAAAAACAACTACCGCTTTTTTTACTAATTACTTTTTGGAGACGTTGATTGTCATCTTAGCTTCCAAGACATCTTTATTTTAAATTCTAAATACAATATTCCCTTTTATAAGTAACGTTAAGTTTTTCCTCAAAAAAAAAAAAAAAAAAAAAAAAAAAAAAAAAAAACTTTACGGTTAAATCATACGTTTGTTCACAAAAAAAATGTTTGAACTATACTATTAAACTTATGCATCAATTTATCAAATCTAATAGGGAAAAGTGCATTTACTTAGTATACTATACAAGAACTTCTTTAAAGTCGTCTCTCTCCCTCAACTTTCCCTTTATTCCTCTCTTCCTTCTTTTTCATCTATCAGAGGGATGGTTTTGGATCATTTTTTGGCCTGAAATCATCCATCTACATTATTTTTCTCTCTTTTTATCTAAATAAGTGATTTTTTCACATAGATATAGTCTTTCATTCGTGTTTTTCTGTGATTTTGTCATCTTGGTGTGGCGTTGCTTGATTTTCTGTCTTGTTGCGGTGTTCGTTTGATTCAGATTGGCAGATGAGCTTCGATCCATTACGGATTCAATCAAGACTTGGGCGTCAATATTACAAATCCGGAGGTATGGGTATTCCGGTCGCTTTGATTTTGTCACATTTGTAGGCATTTTACCGTTTTATATTATTAACCTGGGTGTTGTGAGTTTGTTCGTAGATTCATCCTTTTTCAATTTTTAGCGATGTTGAATTTATGTTGTTTTCGATGTATTTTACCAATTTGAATGAATGAATATTTTTTTTTGTAAAAAAAAAAGTGCATTTACGTCACATAAACTTTAGCCCATATGTAAATAGGTATCTTTAACTATTTTTCTTCTCAATTATTCCTTAAACTCTTATTATTGGTAAAATCAATCATTGAACTATTTTTTTTGTCCCAATTAGTTCTTAAATTTCTATTATCAATAAAATTAGTCATATGTTAATTCTCAGTTACATTACTAACGGTGAATAAATCCAACTGTTCATTTTGCTTAAATCGATTATTTTTAATTTTTTTTGTAAAAAAAAAGTAAGAACAAAGCCTCGAGGGGACAAAGGAAAACAACAATCGCAAATCACCCATAGTTCAGAACCATCGCACCAGAGGCCATCACCGCCCAAAATCGCAAGGTCCAACCGCATCTTGAATAGAGGGGGGAAGAAGAGGAGAATTGAAGCATACAAGCTCTTGAAGACTTTGTTCTTAATTTTTAAATAAAAAAAATAAAAAATTTAAATTGCAATCAACGATTTGGATTGAAGTGAAATGAACAGTTGAATTTATTCACCGTTGGTGATCTAACTGGGAGTTAACAGAATGGTTGGTTTTACCTATTGTAGAAGTTTAAGGACTAATTGGGACGACAAAATAATTGAAAGATTGATTCTACTAATAGTAATAGTTTAAGGACTAAGTGGGAAGAAAAAATAGTTAAAGATGCCTATTGTAAACAGGCTAAAGTTTAGGAGGTGGATGTACTTTTCCCAATATAATATAATAACAAAATAAAATAAAATAAAATAATAATTATGTTTAGGGGGTGCATCGCACATAGTGGTGTAAGATCAATTCTAGTTGATCCGATCAACTCGAAAAACTGAACCAATCCTATTAAATTGGTTTGTTTTATCTGGTTTACCCGATTAAACCCAACCTCCATCAATTCAGATTTCGATTTTAGTGGTTCCAAATCCAATGACCTGAACCAATCATTCGATTAGATTTTTTTAATAAACTTTACATGTAACAAAGCTGTTTGTTTTGTACTTTTGGAGACTTTGCATATGATTTAGGGTATTCTTTCCTAATTTCATTTTCTCCTTCCTTCATCCTCCCTCAATTTAGACCACTATCAACTATATTTTTTTATCATCATCTCTTCTTGCGTTGGCAACTTCGATTACTATTATGTTTTGACTTAATAAAACTTGACAACTTTTTAATTAGGTTAAAGTAATATTTTGGTTCCTATACGTGATACCGATTCTTCATTTAGTCCCTATACGTAAAAAGTTATTAAAAAGGTCCTCATACGTGCAAATATTATCCATTTGGTCCCTCCCGTTATGTTGTCGTCTTTAATGATCCGTGAACTACTACGTATAGGGACTAAATGAAGAATTTGTGTCACGTATAGGGACTAAATGAAGAATTTGTGCCATGTATAGGGACCAGATTATTACTTTAACCTAAATTATTGGGTCCCTATACGTGGCACAAATTTTTCATTTAGTCCCTATACGCGACACAAATTCTTCATTTAGTCCCTATACGTAGTAGTTCACGGATCATTAAAGACGACAACATAACGGGAGGGACCAAATGGATAATATTTGCACGTATGAGGACCTTTTTAATAACTTTTTACGTATATGGACTAAATGAAGAATCGATGTCACGTATAGGGACCAAAATATTACTTTAACCTTTTAATTATTATGTTGATTGGATATTTGTATTTATGCTCACTTGGAGTTTGGACTAACAAACTCTTATGATTGTTATGTGTTTTGTTGTCTTATTATGTATCGACTTTATTATCAAGATTTATGCTATATTGCTTCAAAACCAACTCATTAGTATTCAGGCCGATATAATTTAGGTTTGATGTCTTGAAATCGATCCACCCGAACCAACCCAAACCCATTTATTTTAATTTGATCATATATTCTTTCTCATTTCCACCCGTCCAACCCATCCCATCACACCCCTAAGATATTAAGCAAGTTTTTGTCTTAAAATAATTGATCCAAAACGCTAGTATTTGCACGAAAAAGATTAATTCCGGACCTATATATAATTAAAAAAGTACCTAAATTTTTTAGACTCAAATATAAATAAAAGTCAACCAAATTAATCCTATATAATGCTAGTATTTCAAAATTAATTAATTATTATTTTATTTTTCAAGAGCATTATACATTTTCTAAACATAACTTTTAAGAATATTAAACACTTCCAAAAAAAAATAGTTTAATAACCATAGCTTATTTTTTATACAAACTATTACAATTAAACTAATATAGGTTCGGAGGTAGTTGGGTATTGCAAGTTGCTTCAGCTTGTGTTACAACAAGGCAATGGACAAGTATTATAAATTTGTAATGAAAGGAAAACCCTCATTGATGGCGACACATTCACTTCAAAACCAACAACACAACCTTCTTCACCTTGTTCTTCGTTCATGCAAACACTTGAACCCTCTCCTTCAAATCCATGCCCGTTTGGTTGTATTAGGCCTCCAACAACAACAACGACATCATTCCACACTTGCCCATCTCATCAATTCCTACTCTTTCTTCCACCAATGCAGTTTGGCACAATCAACATTCAATTCCATAAAAAACCCATCTTTGGTTTTGTGGAATTCAATTATTAGAGCTTATTCTAGACATCAAAAATTCCAGGAAGCAATAAACTTGTATCATAGAATGTTAGGATTAGGAATTGAACCAGACAAGTACACATTTACTTTTGTTTTGAAGGCTTGTACTAATGCTTTAGATTTTAGTGAGGGTGTTGCCATTCACCAAGATATAGCTTCTAGGGAGTTAGAATGTGATGTGTTTATTGGGACTTGTCTTATTCGTATGTACTGTAAAATGGGTCACTCAGATAGTGCAAGGAAGATATTTGATAAAATTCCCATGAAGGATATTGCTTCTTGGAATGCAATGATTTCAGGTTTATCTCAGAGCTCGAATCCTTGGGAAGCACTCCGGATGTTCGGGAGCATGCAGATGGAAGGTGTTGAGCCTGATTCTGTGAGCATCTTGAACCTGGCCCCGGCTGTTTCTAAGTTAGAGGATGTTGATTGTTGTAAGGCTATTCATGGTTTTGTGGTTAGGAGATGTATTTGCGGTGCGGTTTCGAATTCGTTGATTGATATGTACTCTAAATGTGGTGAGGTAAATGTGGCTCGTTGGCTTTTTGACCAGATGCGAGCTAAGGATGATGTCTCGTGGGCAACAATGATGGCTGGATATGGACATCATGGTTGTTTTCTTGAGGTTCTTCAATTAGCTGATGAGATGAAACGGAAAGATGTTAAGATGAATAAGGTATCACTTGTAAATGCCCTTTTGGCAGCTTCAGAGATGAGAGACCTAGAGAAAGGGAAGGAAGTTCATGATTATGCTTTACAGCTAGGGATGATGTCAGATATTGTTGTTGCTACTCCTGTTGTGAGCATGTATGTAAAATGCGGTGAGTTGATGAAAGCTAAAGAATTGTTTGTGAGTCTACAAGGAAGAGATTTAGTTGCTTGGTCTGCTTTTTTATCAGCTCTTGTCCAAGCAGGGTATCCAGGAGAAACATTGTCTATATTCCAAGAGATGCAAAATGAAGGTTTGAAACCAGATAAAGTGACTCTGACAAGTCTTGTATCTGCATGTGCAGAAATTTCAAATCCCAGATTAGGTAAGATTGTGCACTGCTATGCTATTAAAGCAGATATGGAATCTGATATCTCAACATTAACAACCCTTGTCACAATGTACACTAGATGTGAATTGTTTACATATGCTATGGCGCTATTCAACAGAATGATCTATAAAGATGCTGTGGCATGGAATACTTTGATAAATGGGTTTACCAAGTATGGTGACCCTCATCATGCATTGGAAATGTTCCACAGATTACAATTAAGTGGGATCCAGCCAGATAGAGGAACCATGGTGAGTTTGGTTTCAGCTTGCGTCCTTCTAGATGACTTAGATCTAGGAATCTGCTTTCATGGGAATATCATTAAGAGTGGGTTTGAATCTGACATTCATGTAAAAGTTGCTCTAATAGATATGTATGCCAAATGTGGGAACCTTTGCTCAGCTGAAAACTTGTTTCACTTAACCAAGCCTATAAAAGATGAGGTATCTTGGAATGTGATGATTGCAGGGTACCTGCATAACAGATGTGCCAATGAAGCGATTTCCGCTTTTAACCAGATGAAATTAGAAAATGTGAGGCCGAATTTAGTCACATTTGTGACCATCCTTCCAGCTGTATCGTATTTGTCAGTATTAAGAGAGGCCATGGCTTTTCATGCCTGCATATTCCAAATGGGATTTATGTCTAGTACCCTTGTTGGAAACAGTCTGATAGATATGTATGCTAAATGTGGACAACTCAGTTATTCTGAGAAATGCTTTCAGGAGATGGAAAATAAAGACAGTATCTCATGGAATGCAATGCTTTCAGGTTATGCAATGCATGGCCAAGGTAATCATGCAGTCACTCTTTTTTCACTTATGCAGGAGACACAAGTCCATGTTGATTCTGTTTCCTACGTTAGTGTATTATCTGCCTGCAGACATGCCGGTTTAATTCAGGAAGGAAGGAACATTTTCCAGTCCATGTGTGAAAAGCACCATCTTGAACCAAACATGGAGCACTATGCCTGCGTGATTGATCTTTTTGGCCGAGCTGGTTTATTTGATGAAGTTTCAAGTTTAATTAATAAAATGCCAACAGAACCTGATGCTCAAGTTTGGGGCGCCCTCCTAGGAGCATGTAAAATTCATTCCAATGTGAAGTTAGGAGAGGTTGCCCTTCATCACCTACTTATACTTGAACCAAGAAATGCAGTTCATTATGTTGTTTTGTCAGATATATATGCACAATGTGGTAGGTGGATTGATGCCGGAAGGACAAGATCAAATATGAATGACCATGGATTGAAGAAAAGTCCTGGATGTAGTTGGGTTGGAGCTCATAAACAAGCGCCACGCCTTTCTAGCAAGTGACAAGACCTAAGAACAATTAGCAAGGATGCATCTACCTTTAAACAGCTTACTTACAAATAGAGAACATAGACATGTGCCTGATAAGAATTGGTTATAGGATATTGACAAACAGAAAAAGGAATTGTTTCTTCAAAATCAAAGGAGAAGGCATGCAATCAAATTTTCTTTCTTTCCAATTAGAAATATTAAAGAAGCCTACATGAATCACCAAGCGACATCACTTTGGGATTGGTTTGCTTCTGGCAGAATTATTGGTGTGCTAAAATAGAAGTATATAAACATCTCTCATAATGTATTATGAAAATTGAAAACAGATAGCATGTTGATGTTGCTCCAGGATATACAAGTGTAAGTTGCCATGTTTAATGGTGGCTTTCAAAATCAAGATGTGGGAAGAAAGAACAATGAAACAGGATTTTTTATTTTGTGCATGAAACAAAGCAGATAATGTTTCTCCCTGAACCTCTAGATTACATTCTTTTTGGGAACATAAATTTAATCCATGACAAAAAAGTTTGTTAATAAGATTATTGACTTCAACAATAAATTACAGATTCTGTGGTTCTGTTGTAGACAATGGTTGCCTTGCCTTGCTTGAGCTCTCATTCTGCAGTTAGGGGTGTTAATAGAAAGGAGTGAAAACAGCACGAAGTGATGTGATCAAATCTGCTTCTTAGAAAGCACTTAAGAATGCAAATCCTGCAAAAGTAAGACCGAGAGAACAGTCCAATTCTACAGCAAAGAACAGCTTTGGGAATGGAAATGGAAGCCACTATTGTTGGAGCTTATTGATGCACTTTCAGGAACTTTTCATCTTTCTTCGATTCTGTGGCATTTTCTGTGCCTTATGTTCAATGGAAGCCGAATGTCGGATTCAATTTTACTACTTTAGTAAATGTAAATCCTAGGGACAACAGGATAGGAGCTGTCTGAAGAGGCAAACCATGTTGAGACGAGGGTAAGAATGTATTATAGAGCTGAAAGTCCATTCTACATTGTTCAATGTAATGGAGTTAAATTGATTGTTTGCCAACTTGAAATCAAAACTTATTACATAGTAGATACTCCAAAGTGGCTTGGAATGATGATTGGTTAGAAATAACATATTCGTTTAGTTTTACAACTGAAGCATCTCATCTTTCCAATCTAGCACCTTAAAATTTTTTACTAAATAGGGTCTACCAGTGATCTCACATTCTTACATTTTATCAACAACCACCACTCCTTATTATTCTATAGGGGCCCCCAACCACTTTTCTCCTTTAAGCATAGGTGCTTGTATAAGCACCTCCTAAAATTCAATGCTTATTAAGAACATCACTCTATTGGTTGCTTCTTAATAAAAAGTGTGCTTAACAAGCAAAAGTAACATAAGCACACTTGATAATAAGTGAGCGTTTTTCCTTTCTTGATTCAAGTTTGAACCGCAAATATACCCCAAAAAAAAAACTTTTTTTTTTTTTCAGAGAAGGAAGATTGAAAGAAAAGGAAAAATATGTGAGAACGAATTATTCTGACTCATTTTACTTCAGTTGTTTTGTCTGATATATAAGACAATATATAGATATTCTTTAAATATCTAGCGGTGTAGAAATACTGATAAGTTTTTTCTTTTTATCATTTAGTGAGCATCTTGTATTTAATGAAAATTGGTGATGATATAGTTTTTATGAAAAACGCCATCCTATTTAACCTTTTGGCATTGAATTACGTTTTAGGCAAGAATAATTATCATAAGAGATTCTTAATATATCATAACATTTTTTTGGATTTAATTATTATGTATTTACATTGTCAACCAATCATGAATTGTCAATCATTAAAAATATTTGACTCTTATATAACTACTTTAAAAGTAACATGTAAGATGATTTGTAATTGATTGATAATATAAAAACTTTATATTGTTAGTATATTAAAATTAATTTTTTTTTTTAAAACTGCACTTTTCCAAACTTAGAGAATAGAAGGAATTTTGCATTTTTTCCTTGGGACGTACTTCAAAGCCATGCATCCCAAATATTCTGAAATAAAGTAGTCATATGGGTTTTAATGTGTTTAAGGCAATTATATGGTGAAAATTGTCATGAGTTTAATTTTGATACATTATCAATATAACATTTTTTTTATAATATCAACCAATAATATATTACCATATCTTTGACATATGAGCATGGACGAACGTACCTGTTAGATTGGAACCCTGAGCAGACTGCTGGTGATAAGTCGGAGGAAGGTGAGGATGACGTCAAGTCATAATACCATGTATGATTTAATGGCCTAAATTTGCTTCTCTCATTCTCATAATAAAACCGCTCCTCTCACTTGAAACACCGCATATATATATATATATATATATATATATATATATATATATATATATATGTGTGTGTGTGTGTGTGTGTGTGTGTGTGTGTGCGCGTGCGTGCGCGCGCGTGCTAGTATACATTGAAAATAAAATTGCTGAAAAGTTTAACATAAATTAATTATAGATGATTATTTTAGTGACATGCAAGGAAAGTCGTTATGTGTTATGATATATTAATAATGTAATTAACATTTGGAATATATAATTATGAATATTTTGTATGAAATTTGATACACATATATTTGTTAGATGAATTTTAATTTATACTTGACCCCTCCCATCATCCAAATCTGGTTCCGTCCTTGCATATGAGATCAAATATTTTTAATGATACGACGGTTTATAATTGGATAATTGTATATAAAACTTGTGCACTATCAGTGCATCAAAATTAAATACTTAATAAAAAAAAAATACTTAATCATAGTAGAATCTTACTCTCTTGTGTTCCTAGTAGATCTTGGTTGCTTAGGTGGAGAAAGGATCGACCTATTTAGCTTTTCAATTGATAATTATTTATGTAATTAGTCGTAAGATTTAAAGTCAAAAGTTTTTATAGTGTTTTAATCAATTAAAGTGAGCTCTATATGATTAATAAATTTAAATCCTTCTATCTTATACTTAGATCATAACTTAATAATGAATCATATATGTGGCTGACATATATTCTGATATGAATCGTATTTACATGAAAATGATATATATGATCAGAGTTATTATAACTTTAGCAATATTTGCTATACCCAAAGAAAACTTTTGTAGTTGAACCCTGTACAAATTGGGTCATTGCTATTAAATTGTGAATCACTTGTTGTATTTTATTATTTAAATATATTTAACTAGAAATCATGTCACAAGCGGGTCCATAGCTCAGTGGTAGAGCATTTGACTGCAGATCAAGAGGTCACCGGTTCGATCCCGGTTGGGCCCTTCTTTTTATTTGTGTGTTTTTTCCTTCCCTATACGTAAGTTCACTTGTTCATTCAATTCCTTTACGAATTGAAGCACTTTGTAGTACTATCTTGCACAAACAAAACAGGGGATTCCTCTTACCAATATCAACATTCACGCGTAACTACAATTTCTTTTGTTTGTGCTAATATTTACGATAATCTCTCTTAGACAAACAAGCAACACAATAATTAGCATTTTTTTTTTTTGACTGGATAAGTAGCATTCTTAAGAAAACAAATACCGTATCAAAATCATAAATTGCAACATACTCTCTTACACAAACAAATTTATTGAAGACAGAGCATACGGTAGAAAGGAATTCATAAAAGTTATTCAGAAAAACAACTTTCGAAGAGTAATGCTAAGGTATGCTAAAGCATTCTGTAATGAAAAAACATCACACCAAGAAACCTTGCAAGACTCAAAGAAACAGAGTAGATACAAACTAAAGAGATAAGAACAAGAAGAAACAAACACACACAGAATTATAGTGGTTCAGATTGAACTGTACAATCCTACATCCACTTTCAATGTTTTCTTTGTTGGCTTTATTGATTGGTACCAGTACAAGACTTCCTGTTAATCTGAGAAGATTCAACTCACTCGCACTCTCACTATACATAATCACAGCATCTCACCAATGTATTTCTCTCGGGTTGAAAAAACTCTCACTTCTAACCCCTAGCTAAGGCTTTATATAGGTAGCTTATACAATAAGTAAAGGAAGTAGTTACAATCCGGATCAAAAACTAACTTCTTAACCAACTAACTACCTATCACTTAGCTAACTTTACTGACTTCTAACTAAAAAACTAATTTGAGATATCCACCGATTCTTCACACATTCAAAAGTATCTTTAATGTATCCAGTGCCATTAGAAATTATATGGATCTCATTTATTTTTGTAATCAATCCAGAAATTTTATATATTTTATTGACCATTCAGCAGCTCTAGCATTTGAAGTTAGAGCTTTCTAAAAAGGGTAGCACTAAGCATCGCTCAAACATTCAAATGCACCCTTATGTACTGTATCTATTGGTTGTCATTAAAATATACGAGTATGTATTTTGTCAATCAGCCAGCATCTTGAAAATCTAAAACTCGAGCTTTTCTATAATTTCCTTTCAAAAAATAGTAGTGTTAAAGCCACACTTAATTACCAAAGTGTACATTGGTCTAAGTGAAAAAAATTTGTGTTCCTTAAGCCCGTGGTCTTGAGTTTGATGATCAATGGATTCATAACACTGTTAAAAAATATCCCGCTTTGGAACCTAATCATACCTGAGAGACTAATCTCTTATCTATGAGGTAGAAGGATATTCTGTTTTGAAAACATTATTTCCTATACAAATATTTGAAATATTTGAAAACAGAATGAAAATAAGAAGGCATTTTTACAATTATTAATGAAAATATGAAATGAAAACCAAAAAATGGTAACAAAGCAAACAGCCCCTTAGTTTTCAGTTGAACCAACCAATTGATCCGTTTTTTTATGACTTTAAAATTGTTGATTCGTTTAAATTAATGTATTTTTAGCCCAGTTCGTTTAGCTTGCAGGTTTAACCTACGAGTTGACCGGTTAGTAATGCAATGTTAAGTTCCATGATCAACCTCCCCAAGAGATAGTTGCTTAAGAAACATACCAAGTTTTGATCCATGAAATATGTAAAAGTGATTCATTTTATAGAATATGTCCAACCCATTTGACACGCCTTACAAGTAAAGAACAACGAATTGGAATACCATTAGGTAGGCACAAGAAAATATTCTCTTTCATTCCGTCTGTTTCAGGTAACAATCTACAAAATTATAGTGTCAAAAATATGATACCACCATAATGATATGGTGGAAAGGCACGAATATTAGCACTTTTTCCTTTTCATTTGTGTGTGTGTGTGTGGGCGTGAGGGAGGGGAGTGATAGAGGAAGGAGTGCATGCATGGAAAATGTAGGCTGACATCAGCTGAAGGAACAATGGGGCATTAAAAAGGACACAGAAAAAGAAGGGAAGATCCACTAATCCTATCTTCTCACCAACACTGCCTATATAATCTACTCCCGGTGCACCAAAAAGTCACTGGACATTGGCAGTGCAGCCACACCTTCGATGTTCGATCTACATTCCTGTACAAGTTCAACAATCAAACTCCTGAAACTGTGTCATCAGAACCGCTTCCAAATATGTGAAAATAGTCAATGAATGAAGAAAAAACCATCTACATGTTGAAGTCTCCTTGTGATAGAAGCAAATCTGGCCCTCAACCTAACATTGAATCAGTTACTAAATCTATACCCCTTTCTTTCGCTTCTTCAACAACATCCTTTGCATCTCCAATGATCTTATATAGCTTATAGAAGCATTTCCACAACATAACAGAAAATGGATACACTGATAAGGCCCTTTTATAAAACCTCTCAGAGATGGCCTCAACTCCCATAGCATTTTGCAAAACCCCCCCAGCTTCCACCCAGACACATTCTGGCGGTATTGGGATGGCATAAAAAATTGCATTTACCAGGGTTGAGCAAGCCCAAAACCATAGACTGGCTGAGTGTAGGTCAGAAGAATTGTAGCCCTTGCTTAATAGCTTGCAGACACTAATAGCTAATTGGAAATTGTAAGGAGCCACCTTCATAATGGCTTCAACAAAATCCACCAAATGCTTTGGATCACTAACTGTTTGGGGTAAAAGAGATGACCCATATGATGATTGAAGTATCAAGTTTAGCAGAGAACAATCAAATGAAACTGGACTTAATATGTTACTAATGAGATGCTCCACTCTTGGCTTCTTGATGTTTTCAAGAAATTTTCTTGTTAGCACCTTCGGGACTAGCAAAGCCTCAGAGGATCTATCCATATATACTTCCAAAACCTTCTTAATAGCATCATTAGGACCACCCTCCTTTAAGCTCAATGCATCACAAAGCAGAAACATTATATGTTTTCTCAAGCACTGCTCTAAACCTCCAAAAATAGCAGTGTTCCTAGCCTTCTCAACTGCTATGCATGCTTCTGTTTCATCATTCTGGAAAAAATTATAAAGAAACAGATTAAGAAATCCAAACATCACATCCATCTGGTTAAGATCAGAACTTGATGTGTCTGGAACAGATTTTGAATTCAATCCCAACGAGCCACAAGAATTATCACTAGCACTGACATTCATTCCTCCATTCGGGAGATCCTGTACTTGCCAGCCAGTGTGAAACCATCGGTCTGTAATTTCCTTTGCAAAATCAATTCTTTGATTCTGGATGGCACTTTCAATATACTGATTCCAGATGCACTGGATTCCAGGAACTTCTTTTGGCCACCTACTAATGGCTTCCTCAAACCCCATGAAACTGTCAAAACCAATCTCCTGGTTCTGTATACGAGCCGACACCAGGACCAATTCTATGCAGGAAGGGTACAACTTAACATATTTATCCAACAAATTCCTTAAGCAATCTAGGCTATCAAGTGCAACCATGCATCTAATATGATTCAGAGCAAAAAGTTGAGCAGACCTGAGATTAACTTCACTTTTCACCAAATCATTACAGACGTATGAGTCAACAGATTCAACAGCTGTTTCCACTAGTTTAACAGCCATCTCCTTATCATCTGATAAATGGGCAAAGGGCCACTCAATATCAAGGAGATCCTTCTCACATTCAAACTTATGTACTACAGCGTCAGGCAGTTTCCTGTAAATAACTAAGTAAACACAACAAATCCAGAACACACATTTGTCAGAAAATGTTAAGCAACTGAGTATATCTGATAGTGACAGATGATGAGGCTCATCAGATTTAGTTGTAGAAAGGAGTACTCCATGACTTCTGTGAATGGCCTTCTCAACATTTCCTGACATGCATAAGCAATCCATCGTCTGCAGAAACAGGTCTAAGATGCATGCACTTTCATACATTCTGTCCTTGGGAGCAGCAGATGCATGCTGACAGAGCACTGAGAGGGCAGCATCATAGGCAGCCAACCGATCATCAATCCTTTTCCGACTGTTGATGTACATAAGCCACAGTACATAAGATTCTTCACAGTTTTTAACCTAAAAACAAATTGTTCAGTGTTTCTACAGAAAGTACACATGCTAACAAAAAAATATAAAGGAATTGAAACAGGGACTAAGAGATAAATAAAAAAGGAAACAAGCATTGCATTGGATTCTATCTTATCAATATGGACAAAGACCCAAAGAAAAACACATTGACCACTTTCCTACCAATATTATTTTTGTCTTAAGAGATTTTTATCTCATTCATTCACCTATGTAGTGATTCCTGGATACCGGCGCGGAGCAGCCGACCTCACAAACGCTAGAGCGGTATGGCGGATAGTGGGATGGCCACTATACTGAACATAGCAAATATACTAAACATAATTTTTCATACACATATTAATCAGTAATACTCAAAATTTATAATTTAAAGACACAATTACCATTAATGTGAACCATAACTAATAACAGTAAGTTAGTAATACTTGAGAAAACTGAATTGCTTCGGAGATCAACTCTCAGCCTTTGAATTTATATTTACATGCACGCAAAACTGAATCCCTTAATTCCAGGGATTGAATAAGCTAATTATAGCAGTTTCGTAATTTACACATATATAGCCAATCAAATATAATCAAAACAATATATACAACGATTGAGGGAAATTAGGGAAATCTCAACGGTGATAAAAAAAACCATAATAATACAGTGGTGGGTTAGGCCAGAGAAGGATGAAACAGAAGCTAAAATAGAGCAAGAAGCTGCATGAAACAAGTGTGAGGGTTGGAACTTGCCAAAACAGAGTGCAGAGAGTGCAAAACCGGTGTAGTCTGCCAGGAACTTGTTGAAATGGGGAGGGGTGCTGCTGGGATAAAACCAAAACAAGGAGGCTGTGAAAATCCCTCTCTGTGCTATGGGTTTGTGCGACGAAGAAGAAGGTGGGTCTCTGCAATGGGTTTATGCGAGGAAAAAGGAAGAACAAGAAGGTGTGAGGAAGAAGGTCAGAGTGGAAGAGGCAGTAAAAGTAAAGTAAAATGGAAACTTATTGAGTTTAAGTGAAGATAAATAAGACATTTGTAAAAATAGAGGGCAAAATAGATATTTGCTGAGTTAAAGAGGGCAAATAGAACTTTGATGAGTTAGAGTGAGGGTAAAATTATAATAAAAAAAACGTAAGGGAAACAGAAATGTGAAAAAAAAAAACCTAATTCTGCTAACACATAAGAAAGTGGCCGCTGGTGAAACAGAACGTGAAGGTTTTCAGCAGACGCATGAAGATAGTGGCCGCTATGCCCACGATTGCGCCCGCGATTGGCCGCGATTTGCCGTGTCGTGAAACCGCACCACAACACATGTTCCCGCCGTGCTGCTATCGCGTGCTATTGACTACATAGATTGACCCAAAAATAGTTGAACAAATTGAACACCAACAACCAGCCTTTTATAAAATGATGGACAAAATCTCACAATGTAGCATTTTAAAATGATAGAACAATACATAATCCTTCTGTACAGCTCAAATTTCCTTATGGTGTGTGGACCTAGTATTTTGGATTAATGTTGGTTTTACTTCTATGTAGAAATAGAAACAAGTTAGAAAGGCATGATTAGTTATCACACAAACCATACCAAAAGGCCAGACAGGAAGTTAGAATGCTGCTGCCTACAGCTTCTGGTATCCGGACAATAAATAATCAGTCTCTATCAGTAGATTTTCCTGAGTTTATCATTAATACTAACTTGTGGAGTCTCTATATTCAAAGAAATTACCCATTCTCCATATTAGAAAAAAGAAATATTCTCCAGAGCACACTCCACATAAAAATAGGAAACAAAGAAAAACATACCGCAAAAAAGAACATGTCATCCTTTTCATTTGACTTCAAATTTCCATAATAAATGAGCAGATACACAACCCAGAGAACCACAGATGTTGGATCGGTCTCCAGAGCTTTTGACAGTACAGATAGAGCCTAAAAAGTCCAAAATTTGAGATGAATTTTATACAGGAACAAATCCCAACACCCAACATTAACCATCAAGACAGCCAATGCATATACAACTGTTACCTTTCTTACACCCTGCAATTTATTAATTTCCTGGTTGAGAATAAGAAGAGCCATCTCAACAGCTTGTTCACCATCAGCCACAGCCTGCTTAATTTGATTCTATGTATGCATCAAATAAAGGGGAAGTTAGCATGAATAAAGGAATTCATTAACTCACAGAATTCAGAAATTCAAACCATATTATGTAGCTTAAACAATGAATCAAACCCAGAGAAATCAAGAGGTGTTGAGTGGAACAGTTGTCAAATTATAATTATAGGCAATAAGAAAAAAAAAAGGTTCTCATCAAAACTGAAAAAAAGTCTTCTTACATACAGCATACTTTTCCACTTCAAAATGACAAAGTTGACTAGTTTAACAGGAGAAAAGGAGAACTTGTTGGAATAATATAGATTGATGAAAATAAAAGTTTATCTCGTTTTACACAGAGTAGGTTCCAGTATAGGAATAATAAAATTTGATTGGCAAGCAAGCATTCTTCCAGAACTTTCCTAATCCATTTAGTATCTTTCCTATTTCAACCATAACTACATTAAAATCACTAAAAATAACCGAATAAGTCTCATGAAAATTAAAATAAAATCATCAAAAATCAAAATGCAATTATAATTGACTCATTTTGTTCAATTTGGCATCAAGGTGATAAGTTTCGACTGAAACATTATATTAAAGAGATCATATTTGAAAACCAATGGAAGTTTTATAAACCAGGAAAACAAAATATGGTCAGAAGCAACAAACCCCAGCTCCACTTCTCCACTGAAAAGAAGATAACTGTTTGCTCCATGCCCCACGGACCTCTATGCGTTCATCACCACCATCCAATAATGGACCATCAGTGGCTAAACCATTTCGAAGCAGATTTGAAGTAGCTAAAGTAATACTGAAACACTTCTGCCAGCACTGAGTATTTCTATGTGCCACAACAGGTTTATATCCAAATTGACCCGCTTTCAGAATATCTAAGCCAACAAGATAAGTTGGCAGAGTTGTAGCTTTGTGACACTTGGGGACTTTTGTCACACCATTACAATTTTGTTGATGCAATGGTAATCTACCTTGACAATCTGCTCAAACAGTGTATAACAGTGTCTTCAGAAAATTTTAATCACAACAATATATTTAAATTATTTTAATAGGTGATAGTGGCTGATATCAAAATGAAATCATACTTCAGTATTTGTATTCCATATATTAATATCTGCGCATATCTAAATAGTCAATGATAATGCTACAGCACTAGAAGATCTTATTGTGTCAATTCCATTCTTACATTCTGGTACGAATCCAATCCCCACAGGCCCAAATGTTATGAAGGTTGGGCCCAAACACTAACTAAGAGGGAAAGTAGCTGTTGGAATTACCTCATATTGTATGGGTAGTTGTAACATTAAGTCATAGTTATTAATGCACCTAACTAGTCACATATTCATGTATCTAGGTAATCCCATGCATGTACTTAGGAACTAGATCTTTATTAATGTTCTTGTAAATTACACATTGCATTTACTCCCTAAGTGTATATAAATATAGATCAGCTGAGTAGCTTAGGCACTCAAGCATTTCACAATTTCTTTCTTACTTCTATGTCTCTCAACAGTAGCTAAGAGGGAAAGTAGTTAGAGGAGAGAGAAATCAGATCTGATATTTGGATAAATAGAGGAAATGATGTGGGGGAAAGGCATGCAAATTGTATTTTGGGTTTTCAGCTGAAAGGCTTGGGGCTAGGTTCTTCTCCTTGGCTGGGAGCTTCTTGCTCTTACATTTCTGTTTTCATCTTTCATTTGTTGAAATTCCTTTTAGTTTTAATCAGTAAATCAGTTTTCTTGCTTCATCTCACTGTTTTCCTCTTTCGTTTTCTGCATTTAAGATAGGAATAGTTCCCATTAATTGTGCTCTCGTTGAGAGATTGAGTAGAGGGAGATTTTTGTTCGCATGGATTCTCATAGAATCGATGCTCTGGACACTCATATGGCCGCTGTTGAGTCCACTCTCATAAATTGGGAGGTGCTACTGCGACGTCATGAGTTGATGCTGAAGGAGCATTCAGTTCAGTTGAATGATCATTCAGCCAAACTAAACTCCCTGGTAATCAGCTTCAGTGATATATCTAAGTCCCTCGCAGCACTGCATGCCGAGGTGCGAGCAAAAGTCTGAGACGTTCTTCGTGGTTCACAGAACACCACCCAAGGCGAAGGTGCAGCTGGCACAAAATTGTATGGAGGGCATGCTTCTCAAGAAGGTTTGAGGAGCCTCGGAACCAACGGCGAAGAGAGAAATTCAAGAAACCCAGCTCCACCGCCATCACCTCCGAGGCCATTAGAGTCAAGTACCTTCATGGAGAGAGCTGGGTCATGAACAGAGATGAAATTCTCGTTTTCTCATAGGCAGACAGCACTTATACTGCCGGAACCACCAGACACCAGCCCACCTGTGGCAGCCAGTGGGTCGTTTTCAGGTTTGTTGTGGGCAGCGAAGTCGCCATGGTTAGAGTCGTTGTGGGCGGGCTCAATGAGAAGGCGTCTTCCTTGTGGCAGTCTAAGCAACCCCGCCCCACCGCCACCACCAGAGCCGCCGGACGCCAGCCATCGGGCGGTGGTTAGTAAGTTTGTATCAGTCAGGCCGTCGTATGTGTGCACCAGAAAGATATGCAAGGTTGTCGTTGGACGGATTCTAGAGGAGGAGGAAGGAGGGGCAGAATGGACATTCAGCCAAGCGGGTGTAACTCCAAACATGATGAGCCAGACCCAATATGATATCAATCGTGGGATGGGCAGTGCTACCTGCACCACCCCACTTCCACATCCACCACCCCACTTTTTGTTTTTTATAGGTGAAAAGACAAAAAACCCCTTACCGGATGTGTTCCGGCAAAAAAAAAATTTGTGTTCCAGCAATTAGTTGTCGGAATACATATATGTTTTTTTGTATTCCGGTAACTAATTGCCAAAACACAATTTTTTGTATTCCGGAAATTAAATGCCTATAGGTTAAAAATTGAAAAATTCCAAAACACTAATTTTTATGTATTTCGGCAACTAATTGCCGGAATATTGCGGAACACTAATAAAGCTTGCTGGGGCCGTCTGGACTTACCAAAACATCCAATAAAGCATTATATGTAACCTTGTCAGGTATAAATCCCTACTAACTTCATGTCGTCAAACAAGTGGCAACCCCATCTATCTTCATGGCATCGACAAGAGCTATAATCTTAGACCAAGGCATGCCCATTTTGCCATCTATCTTGTTGCATCTTGATTAAAGTAGCAGTACTATACTTTCACAGAATCACAAGTGAGTAGTTGTCTTCTCCTGTTATGTTTTAAAATTTTCAAAAAAAATTTGTGTTCCCGAAAATAATTGCCGGAATAAAAAGAATTGTGTTCCGACAATAAATTGCCATAAGACATACATATTTTTTGTATTCCAGCAACTAATTGCCGGAACACAAATTTTTTGTATTCCGGCAATTAATTACCGGAAGGTAACGAAACTGTGGGACTGAGTGGTGTGTGAGGGTATTTTGGGAATAAAAAAATTAAATAAAAATGTGGTGGTGGATGGAGCAAATGGGGTGGTGTAGGTAGCAATTGCCTCGTGGGATTCAGCCAGCAAATACTTTTTTGGAGATAATGGGTCAGGCCCATGAAAAAGGGAGAACTAGAATTTTGGAGTTTCTATTTCGTTCAAGAATTAGAGAGAATGACTCAGAAAATGCAAGGTTAGGATTTGGGCTTAACATCACATGTACTTGGCCCATTAAGATTGGGTTTATTGCTGAAGTTATTGTTACTCTATTGACAGCATTGTTAAAGCAACAACACTTTGAGAAACTACGTAAGAAACTTCAAGGATTTCAAGTTGAGGTGTTCGAGCAAGAAATTCTTCAACTTTGGAAGGATTGGCTTAAGTACGAACTGGAGCGAGGAAAGCCTAAAATGGAGCTGGAAGAGAGCAAGTCACATGATCTAGGGATTAGGGAGCAAAGGGTGAAAGCTGAAAATCCCCATTCTAGGTCTTTCATGCTAACACAAAAGCTTCATGAGGTCTTTTCAAATTTTAAGCCAAGGATGTGCTATACTAGTTATCATTGGTCCTTCAATCCTAAAACTGCATCAGTAGAAAGCTTCTTTGCTTCAGAGAAAGCCACCTGCTTAGCCATTTACTTACTTAATCGTGATTCTATGGGCTCTAAGACACTCATCACAGGGACTGAATTGTATATAGATGAGTATGAGCATTGCTCTCTTCCACAGTATTCTGCACCATGTGTTGTGATTGGTTGGCGTGGAGATGTTAAGGATTTAGGCAAAGCCACAACCGTCTCGACTAACATAATCTGCCCAGTTCAGATAATAGTTGATTTCAAGCCCAATTTACCCAAGGAGGATGATAGAGTCACTCAGTACCATACAAGTTATGGAACAAGTTCTCCAAATTCCAGTGCATACATTGGACCGGGATTGCTGGAGGAAACATATTTCACAATGCTGGAGTCAACTAGGGCTCTTCAATAATTCTCAGTGATAGAGGAAGGGCACTCAAGCAACTACAGTTGCAATTCCATTTACATAAGGGACAACAGACCATGAAACACAAATCTGCTGTTACTTTTCGTTGTGATACAGCTCTTGTTGAACTCATAGCCTCGACAGACGAAAGTAACATTTAATGGCTCGTCCTTGGAAGGCTCAACCGGTGGAAGAAGCTACTTGGGAAGAGTCTCATGTGATCAAAGAACAATTTCCTTCCTTCTGCCTTGAGGACAAGGCCGAATTTACACGGGGTGGTATTGATAGGAATCCAATCCCCATAGGCCCAAATGTTATGAAGGTTGGGCCCAAACACTAACTAAGAGGGAAAGTAGCTGTTGAAATAAGAGAGAAACAAGAGACATATGGTTTAACCCGTGTGTATCAACTACACAGCGAAGACTCTATTATATAGACTATGAGTAAATCAAAATACAATCATGATAATAATGACTAATTAAAACAAAAGAAACAAACGATAATTGATAATCCTGATAATCCTAATTACCTATAATTAGGAGATAATATGCGATACTCTGAAGATATTATTAAATATTCTAACATTCCCCCTCAAGTTAAAGCTTACTAAGCTTTAAGCTTGTTACACAGAAAAGATGAATTCCCCCTCAAATAAAAAAATACTGATCTCTAAGAAAATAATGGTTGGGAAGGCAACTCAGGGATGCTGGAGAAGACGGAGATAGTTGTTGGCAAGCAATCAAGCGAAACAAAGTCCGAACTTCTCAAAAACGCATTTGGAAGCTTCAAACAACAATATTGGAGAACCAAAATATTTAAATTGAAACTAAGCTGACAACTGCTTCCGGACAAAGACGGCGCCAGAGCATCTGGGACAAACAGCAAGGCCAGTGCATCAGGGACGACGACGGGGCCAGTGCATCTGGGAAATCAAAGCTGAGGCCAGAGCATCTGGGACAAACAGTCAAGGCCAGTGTATCATGGATAGAGAGCTGAACAATCATGCACAAGGGGGCTTTTCAAAACAGAGGGCCTTTGAGGAAGGTGAAGACAGATCCAGAGAGAACAGAGAAGGGTGAGTCATGCACAGGAAACGACGGTCGGAGAGGAGCTAGGACGCGCAACCACGCAATGCTGGAGGCGGTGCGCGGAGTGGGTTGCCGACATGTGAGGGTGCGTTAACGACGACTTGGTTTGGACGGCTGGACAGATCGGCGGACGGCGACTCTGATGATGTGGCCGTCGACCGGAAAAGGGTGGTGGCCGATGGCGGCAGTCAACCCCAGACAGCGGCTGACAGGGGTAGACCGGACAGAGATGAGACACCAGGCGAACACGAATTAGGGTTGCCTCTTGTTAGGCTCTAGATACCATGTTGAAATAAGAGAGAAACAAGAGACATATGATTTAACCCGTGTGTGTCAACTACACAGAGGAAACTCTTTTATATAGACTATGAGTAAATCAAAATACAATCATGATAATAATGACTAATTAAAACAAAAGAAACAAACGATAATTGATAATCCTAATAATCCTAATTACCTATAATTAGGAGATAATATGCGATACTCTTAAGATATTATTAAATATTCTAACAGTAGCTAAGAGGGAAAGTAGTTAGAGGAGAGATAAATTAGATCTGATACTTGGATAAATAGAGGAAACAATGTGGGGTAACTTTCTCATGAACAAAATGACAGTCGATTTCAATGTGTTTAGTTCTTTCATGAAACACCGGATTGGAAGCTATATGAAGGGCCGCTTGATTATCGCAACACAATTTCATCTTCAGTTCTTGAAAGAGTTGTTTGATCCAAATGAGTTCACAAGTGCCTGTAGCCATAACCCTGTATTCTGCTTCGGCACTAGACCGTGCAACAACATTTTGCTTCTTGCTCTTCCAAGAGACAACATGCTCTCCGATAGAAACACAATAACCCGAAGTGGAATGCTTGTCAATTGGTGATCCTGCCCAATCTGCATCACAATATCCAACAATTTGAGCATTTCCTTTGTCTTCATAGAGTAACCCTTGTCCCGGTGACTTTTTAATATACCTCAGACTTCGTATTATTGCATCCCAATGGACAGTACGAGGAGATTGCATGAATTGGCTTACTACCCCAACTGCAAAGGAAATGTCTGGTCTAGTAATAGTGAGGTAGATAAGTTTTCCAACCAATATCTGATACCTCTCCGAATCTGAATAAGGCTCCCCTTGACTAGGTAGTAATTTTTGATTTGGATCCATAGGGCTATCAATGGGCCTACAATCCAACATACCAGGTTCTTTAAGCATGTCTACTGCATACTTTCTTTGTGAGATTGTGATTCCATTACTTGATTGAGCAACTTCAATGCCAAGGAAATATTTTAACTTTCCCAAATCCTTGGTTTGAAAATGGCTGAAGAGATGTTCCTTAAGTTGAGAGATTCTTTCATGATCATCTCCTGTGATGACTATATCATCTACATAAACGACCAAGTAAATACATTTATTTGAAGACGTATGACAATAGAAGATTGAATGATCTGCTTCACTCCGTTTTAGACCAAAAGCTTGAACAACAGAACTAAATTTCCCAAACCAAGCTCGTGGAGATGTTTAAGTCCATAGAGAGACTGTCGTAGTTTACAGACCAATCCAAACTCCCTCTAAGCAACAAAGCCAGGCGATTGCTCCATGTAATCTCTTCTTCAAGTTCTCCATGAAGAAATGCATTTTTGATGTCTAGCTGATATAATGGCCAATGACGGATGACAGCCATGGCAAGAAATAATCGAACAAAAGTAATTTTTGCCATTGGGGAAAAAGTATCTCCATAATCAAGACCATAAATCTGTGTATAACCTTTGGCCACTAGACGGACTTTGAGACGATCAACAGGTTTCTTGCCATAAGGAAGTGGAACCAACTCCCAAGTACCGTTGTGCTCAAGTGCCTGCATTTCATCAATCATGGCTTGTCGCCATCCTGGATGATCAAGTGCCCCATGAACATGTTTAGGAATGGAAACAGAAGATAAGGATGACACAAAAGAATAATAAGAGGGAGATAGACGATGATAGCTTAAAAAGTTATAAATAGGATGAGGATTCCGGGTTGCCCGGGTACCTTTTCGAAGAGCAATTGAAGTAGGACATGATTCAGTTGGTCTTTCAGTGCCTTCCAATTATGTAATAGCAACACGTGGACGACTCCGATATATGATGGGTGATCTTTGATATTGCTCAAGTGGAGGATTGTCAGGAATACCTATAGCCGAAACTGATTCCGAATAAAGGTGAAGGTGATGGACCAAGATAAGGAATCAGAAAACTTCTTGAATAGTATGAGACTCAACTATGGATGGTGAGAAGTAAAACTTTTCTTCGAAGAACGTTACATCTGCAGAAATGTAATAACGATTCTGTACAGGGAATAACACTTGTAACCCTTCTGTAACCTGGAGTATCCCAGAAAAACATATTTGATGGCTCGGGCAGAAAGTTTATCAAGACCTGGAGACAAGTCATGACCAAAACAAGTGCATCAACATGAAACAGTGGTTCTTTAGGAAATAAAATGAAGTGTGGTATTTAATGATTAAGAGAGGACGAAGGCATCTGATTAATTAAAAAATAGACTGTCAAAACTGCATCACCCCAATGTCGGACAAGTATATTCGCATGAAGTAACAAGGTCCGAGCAATTTCAACAAGGTGCCTATTCTTCCTTTCAGCTATGCCACTCTGCTGAGGGGTATGAGGACAACAGGATTGATGGAGAATGCCCTGTGATGACAAAAAAGAGGAAAAAGCAGAAGAAAAGTATTCTTTTGCACTATTACTTCTAAGGATTTTGATTGTCTTACCAAATTGGGTTTTAACCTCATTACCAAAAGTGGTGAGAATGAACAAAAGTTCAGATCGTTCTTTCATTAAGAAAACCCAAGTGCATAGAGAGAATTCATCAATAAAAGTAACGAAATATCGGAAGTCATTAGAAGACACACGACTCGGTCCCGATATATCTGAATGGATAACTGAAAAGGGAGAATCAACTCGGCTTTCAACTTTGTTAGGAAAGGAAGGACGAACATGCTTCCCTAGTTGACACGACTCACAGTTCAATGATGACATTTTTGCAACATTCGGAACCATTTGCTTCAATTTTGACAAACTTGGATGGCCCAATCGTTCATGAAGAAGATTTGGAGACTCAACTGCAGTACAACTTACAGAAGGAGCTGATTGGAGGTAATAAAGACCATGTGATTCATGTCCTATGCCAATCATCCG
Organism: Ammopiptanthus mongolicus; assembly: GCA_039655645.1. NCBI lineage: Eukaryota > Viridiplantae > Streptophyta > Magnoliopsida > Fabales > Fabaceae > Ammopiptanthus > Ammopiptanthus mongolicus. Next base: position 84,620,885 of record CM077348.1, read on the forward strand.
ACCCGTACGACGTTCCTGTATAGTAAAAGAACCAACATCAAAGGTTACTGAGCAGTTTAGAGAGCGAGTAAGTTGACTAAGGGAGATCAAATTAAAAGGGCAACCTGGTATAAACAAAACAGATTTTAATGTTATAGAAGGAGTGACTGAAACATGACTGATTCCTTTGGTGGTGACCTTAGAACCATCCGCAAGAGTTATGAAGTGAGGAAATTTAGGAGCAGATATTGAAGAGAATAAAGAACGATTACCAGCAATATGATCAGAGGCACTTGAATCAATTATCCAAAGATTTTGATTGTACGAGATTGAGATATGAAGGCTGTGGAGTCATGAACACCAGTGGCAGTAGACCCATGAGACTGATGGGCAGCTTTCAATTGGAGATACTCATGGTTTAGCTTTGGAAAAAAATTTCTTGAACATTTCAGCATTGAAGATATTTATTGATTTTCTGGGAAAACCATGAAGAGAGTAACAGGTCTTTTGAGTGTGACCCATTCTCTTCCAATAGGTGCATTTAGGACAACCCATTCTTTCCAAAGCAAACAGAGGGGAATGGGTTAACACCTGAGATTGTAAAGAGACCAACAAGCAACAGCAAGAACCCAGTAATAAAACCAAAAATAGAGGAGACTTGAAGAAAGGACCCACTTTCCAAACAACCTGAAAATGGATTTCGACCAGCTAAACGGGTAGAGGAGGCTGCGACGAACAAATCTAGGCGGTCGCAACGACCTTGTGACGGCGGGAAGGACGCGTGTGGGTTACACGCGCCGACAAGGTGAGGCGCGTGAGGCGGGGCGTGAGCAGCTTTCCGGCGATGAAATTTCGGGCACTTGCCGATCGGTGGCTTTTGAGCACGTTTCTGACGACGGTGAGCGGTGGGTGTGTGTTGACAGTGATGTTCTAAAGAAGACAAGAGTTGGGGACGTGAGATGTAGTTGAAATTTGAAAAGTGACGGTGGTTGTTTGATTTTAAAAAAAAAAGAATAAAAGACCTAGGGCTTTTTGAGAGTTCTGCTGGACCAGAAGCATAAACTTTCAAGAAGAGGATGAACCTGCTCTTGATACCATAGTGAGAGACTTAGAGAGAAGACTAAAAGATTTGTGAAATGCTTGAGTGAAGATGCACTCAGCACACTGATATATATATATATATATATATATATATATATATATATATACACACACACACACTTAGAAATAAATACAGCTTATGTTTACAAGGAGTGATTAATGATAGCTATTTCCTATGTACATGCATAGATACAAACTAGGTACATGAATGATTAGTTCCATGTATTTAAAATAATTGCTACTATTTCCAACATATCCAACCCCAAAATTTAAGTAAATCCTGCCGGCATTAGTCTCACTAGGTATGGTAGTTACAACTTCCAAATATTAGTCTCATTAAAGATTTGTTGGCGTGCATCCAAATTCCAATGGAATTGGAACATTGATTTAACCCAATTTCCCAAGAGAAACTTACTATTTCTGATGCAGCTCCAAATTTGAAATTTTGAATGCTCTAATACTGGAATTATATAGAAGGCCAATCAATCATATATTTCATTTCACTTCTGACCATCAAATGAAATATGAATAACCCATCCTCCCCTCTTTGAAACAAGGGGGCTTCTGGTACTGTCGGTGCTCGAAATAATTTTGTCTTCTCCATATTACTTATTAATATATCTCTAGTCAATAATTTTATATGAGGAACTACCCAATCACCTGCTGTTGTTACCCATCAGTTTTCTGTTGAGGTCTATCCTGTAGAGGTACTCAAATTGGACACCCATCCACATTCAAAACTAGTTCAATCATTCAAGACTTTCAAATCTGACATACCCTAATCCAAATTTGACATGCTTTATTCCAGGTATAAACTTTTATTTTTACTCCCAAACACTGATTCCAGTGATAAAATAAAACTATATTCTCTCCCAGATGCATACTCTTCTACATAGTATCATCCACTCATCCGCTAAGAACCTACCTATCTGGCTATCTCCTACATGTAAACAACATCTTGTTCAGCTTCAGAAAACACCAAAAAAATACAAATATCAATCCTAGACACATGAATATTTTCAGTAAGTTTCCTCATAATCATAAACCAAAAATGAAGGCAAAACTATGTTTCAAATTGTCCTTAATTTTTTATACCTGAAATATTAGAATCAGTGTGCTGATGTTGACAAATGTTTCCATCACCGTAATCCTTAACATGCTGCCAAGGACATTCATCATTGTTGCATTTTCCTCGGAGCTCAAACATGCAAAGTGGCCAAAACGGATCAACTGCAGGACTGCAGCTATAAGAACTTTCTTCGGAGAGTAAATTCCCAACAGTGACAGGCATTGAGATTGCCAACATATTGCTCCACTTTGTTTCATCAGAAGTGAGGCAAGTAGCATTTTCATTTTCACCATCATTAGAGTGAATGAACTTACTTTTACTCTGGAATTGATTTGAATTGAATGGCAACATTTCTCTCAGCTGACTAAATGCACTCCTGAAGATCAAAGGTGAGATGTTTAATGTATTTGTTGAGTAGTGACCTCGACAAGGCATATCGCCTTGATCTCCTGAACCAGCACTGTAGTTGGAATTCAAAGAATTTCCACCGATGTTATGCTGACTTTGAGTCTCAATGGAATCCAGACAGATACTCCTTTCATGCCTCTCAATGCCTAGAGTTATAGAACAAAAGTAATCAAGACTACAAGGAATAAACAGGCAAAAATTTATCAACACCTGATTAAGTACAACTATTTATAAGAAAGAAAACACAAATTTTCAATGCATAAGTGCCATCATAAACTGTTCCAGCAAGTTATAATAAATTTCTTTACAACAGGAAGACACTTATTAATAATTTCTTTGCAGCACACAATATCTCATGGATTCAATAAAGGAAACAAATTATACTCAAGCCCAACATTGGCCATAGTAGTATAGCAGCGCATAGCAGCCAACCCGCAAGATGGCCACTACAATGAAGATTAGAGAAACAACATAAATAATTTATATTACACAATACACACATATAAATGCTCAAAAATAAAAATAATAAAAATACCCAAAGACATTCGCATCATTAATAATCAACAGTCACAGTACAGAATATAGACACACAATCGCCATCAATCTAAGGCATAACTAACCAGTTAATCAAGGTGGATGATGCCAAAAAAGTGGTGGGCTGTGAAGTACACAGCAACCAAGAAAGAAATAACAAGAAAATTTAAATACAGAAGAATGAAGTAAAAAGCAATGGTGAGCTGCAAAGTCCACAGCAAGACATCAACAGAATAAAAAAGAAGGGAGTTCCAAAACAGAGCAGAGCACAGATCTGCAAACAAGGGCCTGTGAAGAGCATTTAGCACACCAGAGTCGCCGGAATACAACTGGGTCGGCGGAAAATGGCTGAGTTTGGCCCAAAACAATGGCGGGCTGCCAGAATATTAAGCTTCGGTTTCTTGGGGACTGGAGAGCACAAAACAGAGGGTAGGGGGCTTACAGGTCGAAGAAGAAGGGTTTGTAACCCTAAATGAGTTCTGACTCAAATGGGAAGCGGCTAAAAAAGAGGACAAAATAGGGATTTTGCCCTCGCATAGATAGCGCTCGTGAATGATGTGATAGCAGCTATGATTTGCAGTGATAGCAGCTGCGATTCACCGCAACAACAAAACACAACGCGACGAGCTGCACATCCTGGGCAGGTCATGCGATGCTACACAACTTCCCGATAGCAGCGCAATTCGCTGCTATTGACTACAGAGACGTTGACTAAGATAAAAACCTGTTATCAAATATACAATAGATACTTTAAGCACATATTCAGCAGAAAGAGTCAACAGAAGACATAAGTTACAGTAAATACATGCACAAAAACCAACTTTCACATTGACCAACTTGTATTAGAGTAAAATACAAGTACATAACCTAAGATCTACCCTTTTCTCTCGGCATTAACAGCTTAAAAGCCTTAAACAACCCTAATAATCCAAAACATTCTATTTAAAAGAGGAAACAATGACAATCCAAGGGACAAGAGGATATACTTTAGAAAACAATCATAAAAACGCGAACCAAGTGGAGAAAAAAGCCGCATAAATAGCATACATCCAGATTATACAGTTGAGCTAAGCTACATTTTGCTTGATCAGGATTCAGGATCAACATTACAGACTTAACAGTTAAATATATACAAGGTAAAGAACACACCACAGCCTGCTCATTCCAAAATAAAATAAAAATTACCTTTAAGATCATTTTCTTCTGCCCTAGAGAGTGGAGCAGCACAGTGATACACCTGACTTTTATCACTTCCAACCTCATTTTCAGCCCCTCGTTCAGCAGCAGGCTCTGTGTTGTTACATGGAGTTCTACTCTTTATGGCTCTCGTCCCTAGTCGTGCAAATAATTCAGACCTTAATGTTGCTTCAAGAAGCAAAGAATCCTGGGGACTATCAGTAGAAAATTTAGCATTTGATGCAGTATCTATGTCCATTGGTTTGGCCTTAGAGTCTTTTTTTCTATGATTTCCATCATCAAGATGAGTGGACCCATGTCCAGCTGGAGACATCTCTTCATTTTCGTTAGCTGATGTGTCTAATTCATCCGAAGGAGAATAAACACCATCTGCAGTATCATTAACCCTTTGAGGCAACGGTTCTGATGTACTAGCATCTGGTTCAATGCAAGGTTCAGACCCTAAATTTTCTCCGGCCGTATGGTGATAGAATGTATTGGAACGCCCATTATTGATGCCCTGATTATTGGAATCAAAACTTGGATTATTAATATCATTATATTCAGCCTGCCTCTGACGGCTTGACGTGGGTATTCCGTATCCATGTCTGGGTAAGTAATCCAGCCCCATATCAAGAAGTTGGTGCTGGCCTGAAGACCAAGAGAAGCTGGAATTGTTTAAAATTAAAGATCGTAACTTAGCTGCATACAATTCCCTTTTATGATACAGATTGGTGCATCGAGCATTAGCCTCAAGCAAGGACCTCTGAGCTTTAAGATAAACTTTAAGTGCATTTCTTTCTTCAATTTCGCACTTGTGCCTGTGCTCTTGTGCTTCCTCCAGCTCCTTGTCTATCAATTCTTCCATTCCAAAAAATGACTGTAAATCAATGCCGCTATGCTCCAAGACATTTGCATTACCATTTTGATTTGAAAGAACTGCATTACTTAATGCTTCCTAAATGAGATATGAGATGGTGGAGTAAGGAGAGAGTAAAAAACATGAGGAGAAAAAGACAAATATATTAAAGGCCTTTTTTCAATTGTTTACGGTTAGTACTTTATTCAAGAAGGAAGTTGGTGGATGAATCAACTGAACCCGACTTTATTCTACAAAGTTAAAGACAACAGAAACAAGATATCATGAAATTAAAAAAACACTGCTGTGGTATCTACAAAAGTTTAACTTGGTTGATCTATGAACTATTGGTACCTACACTCGTTTAAAGACACCAATGAAAAGGGGCACACATTACAAATTAAAAGGTCCATATGTCACTTATAAATCGAGAGAGAGAGAGAGAGAGAGAGAGAGAGAGAGAGAATCAGTCCATTATAGGCCATAGTATATCACAGTTACACAGATCAGTAACTCCTAATCAATTTTAGATGGAAGACTTCAAAATGATAAACTTGCCAAAGATGAGATTTACAATCGTCAGTTACTAAACAGAAAAGGTACAGGCAGAGTTTTCAGTCAAGTCACTAAGTAAAAGCAAATGTCATCAACATTGTATAGCAAATTATAACTTATGGCTAGTTACTGAACACACAGACAGAGTTTTCAATGAAGTCACCAAGTAAAAGCAAAAGTCATTTATAGCAAGTTATAAGTTATATCTAGTTAGTAAACAGAAGAAACATAGGTGAAGTTTTCAGTGAAGTCACCAAGACCAAGTAAAACAAATGCCATGCATATACCAAATTATAACTTACTAAGTCTTTTGGCACACTAGTGGAAGTCATATTTGCTGGTACTGCATTCTGGTTGTAAGCAACGCAAGGGCCAACTAGCCTACTACTCTTCTCAGTCTGATTGCTACCATAATTGACATCACCTACAGAGTATAAACAGACCATGAGAGATTTTAACCAAAAAGGACCTAAATACGTTTTACTTACTCAAATCAATCACGTCAAAGCAACTTCCTGTAAAATCAGATAGTAATATTTCATACATTCTTATGACATGGCAATATGATTTTACATTTTGACCAAAAAAACTGGCATCAAATTTGCAGAGGCACTTGGGAGCAGCCTTGCAAAAACTTGGGATCAGAAAACAGAGAATACACACAATAAAAGGTAATGAGTTATTGACACGAAAGAAACAATAATGGGAGGCATTTATTCAAGTTTAGAGATCTAAGAATTTGACTGAGAGAACAAGCAACTCGATTAAAAACTTACTTTAATCTCCAAATTCGAGAATAGTACAATGAAGTTTCTAAGCCAACTTGTAGACCACAAATGTTTAAGAAAGATACATTGATGTAAAAGCAAAGTATTTACCATCTCTTGATCTACAAGGCATATTTTGTAATGAATTATCAAGATGTTTGTCAGGTTGGCTTTGTGATCTGATAACTGTTGACTCTCTTCTACCTAATGGAATCTCTTTTTGGCTATAATCAACCTTGTTTCTCTCCTGAGGATAACAGTTTTCCCAGGTAGAATCTTTTGATAATAATATGGGTTTTGCAGCAGGAACTTCTTGTTGACTGCCAACAGCTTGAGTACCATATGATGTGCCAAGTTTCAACCGTTTCCTATCTGGTTCCTTTGGCTCCAAAGCCTCTGAGGAAACTGAAGTATATTTCTTAGCTGCATCGTTCTTCAGGTTCCTGGCATTATGATCCCTACCCATAACTGAAGGAGATTCCTTAATCTGCTGGGCTGCCTTCAACTTTAGCTCACTTTCCCGAAGTGCAATCTGATGCCGCAAATCCTGAAGTTTATTGTCATTTAATAACACTCCTTGATCACGCCCACGCTCTCGGCTTCTTAAACTTTTGTTCACTGGATTGAAATTTCTAGCTCGTGATCCTTGTCCCAATGACATGGATCCAGCACCTTTAGGATTAGAACCATTAACTTTGGTCATCGATGAGATAAATGTGCGATTTAAAGATGATCTCTTGGGCATCGCCTTGTGTACACTTCTAGTACTTTGGTGTAACATGTTTGATTTTTCCAAGGACGAGCTAGGTCGCTTTATATTGCTACCCAACCTGGAAGCATTACCTTTAGTTTCAAGGTCACTACCACTGCCATCATCATCAGAGAAGCTTATCACTAGATTTTCATCCGTGCTGACATGACGAGTCCACGAAGAAGATTTAGGGGGTAATTGGTTCTTCGTTAAGCTCATTTGTGAAGTTGATTGTCTGGTCGTTTGCAACTGTATATTATTGGGACCTGTAGAAATATTGCAACAAAAAGCTCTTACACTCCAGATATTGTACATACCAATAAAATAACTTTTGAAAGATGATGTACTCAATGAACTCAGCATGGTTATCAAATCGAGATTTGTATCGTGAATCGGAAGAACTATTTTATGAATTGTGAACCGAATCGAATCGTATCACGAATCGTAAGATACATAACCAATTATTAAAAATACATAAATTATATTTTCACATAAAGAAACAATAGATATTAGTATTTTAAAGTCAAATAACTCATTAAATAACCAGTAAACAAAAACAGAAACTTCAAAATAAATCCATATTCAAGTCATAAGAAAAGGAAAAGATAAAAAAATAGCACACAAAAGATAAAGATGGTTGAAACTTATTAAAAAATGAGTAGAAAAGCTATTAAAATTAAAAATCAGCCTTGGGAGGAACACAGAGCACAAAACAACAGCACTGTGGTATGAGGAATACGGCCAAAAAAACGTGAAGAGGCGCGGGGGACTTTTAGGATTTAAAACTGATTTAAACACCCAGAATCAGTAGGGAAGGGTAATTTTGTCACTTCCCCCTTTTCCCAATAAAAAAATCGCATGAAAAAAGCCCTAAAGTTCAAAACCCATTATGTGTATCCTGACTGCCACTAAAATTTCAGGAACCACGTACACGACCCGGTAACGAAACTGAGCTTCTGCGTATCGTCCTAAACGAATCTGAATCGTGAGTCCTGAGAATCATCTGCGATACAAAAGTTAATCGCACAATTCAAACTCCATTTCAATTCAAGCTATGTTCTGTATCGGTGGCCTCCAGAATCGTGACGTTTCGGGACACGATTCATATGATACTAACTACAGTGAACTCAAATATGACACATTCTGACCAAAAGAAGAGGAAAATATCCCATAAAAAAAACACGTCTAAATCTTGCAACAGTTCAGATGAAGTTTCCAATTCCATAACACAGACTAATCATTATCGACGAAAAAAAATGAGATTACTACTATTGGAAATAAGCCCTGGACAAATCAGATAGCAATACAGAGTTCAAGATGGTGACAAGACAATGATGGTCAATAGGAGAGTTTGTTATCCAGAGAAACCAAAAGGCAAACGCACTATTTTTTCTTCAATTGACAGTTAGCAAGACTTACCACCCTGAATACCTTGGGTACTTTTTTGCACCATATGAACTGCACTAGACTCTGCAGCAGGGGTGGGTTGCACAGTAGAGCTAGCAGGGTATTCCTGGTGGACAGAAATTACCCATTAACAAATCCATAACAACAAACAAAATTATAAACAAACAAAAAATAATATTATCAAAAAGAATCAGCAAGAACAACACATTGATTCCGCCACATGCTTTAAAGTTTTCATGCACACTCCCATTTCCACTGTTTTGACAAGAAAAAACAAAAACTACAAAACCCTACTCTGCAGTGTTCAGAAATTGAAGCTAAACAGAACTGAGTACTGTTCTCCTGAGTCTCTCAGATCTACAGCAACCAGATAAATATAAGAGCAAGCAAAAATTAACTACCAACACCAATAAGAAACACACGAAATCAAATAATCAAGAAACAGAGCAAGCAGGAAGACACGAGTCAAGAAATGCAAATTAGGAAAAGAATAAAAAAAAAAAAAAAAAAGGAAAGAATCGCAGAAAAATTGAAACGTAAAATAGGAACTAGGGTTTTGAGAGAAAGAAAATACTTGGCCATCATCGGAGGAAGATAGCTCGCCTTCTTCTCTGGTTTTGGAAGGAAGTTGAAGGTTCGGTGTATCGGTGGCAGGTTCCAACGACGCCATGGTTGTGGTGGTGGTGGTTCTGAGGTCAACGGTTTCCTCCATAGTTTTCTAGAGAAGAACGGTTGCTGTTGTTGTTGTTGCCATAGGCAAAGAAAGCGAACGCGCACGAAATGGGAAAGGGAGATGTAATGGTATGTATGTGTGGTAAGAATAAGAAAGAAAAACGAAACAACGTTGGCAAAATTACCAATATGCTCTCGCTTTCATATTGTTCTTACCATTATAGGATTAATTTAGGATGAATTCTTCTGTATCTTAAAAATAATTTTACTCATCTTAAATGATTTAATTAGATTACGAGAATCATATGACTTGATTCATTACTTTTATTAAACTCAAAATTATTGGGATATCAGAGAATGCATCTTAATTTATTAGTTTAATTTTGATAAACCATCACCATCGGTGAAATTTTTTATGATAAGAATCAAACATTTTAATTATGTGATAAGTAGATCCATCATTGATGATATGATTCAAATATATTAATGATATGATAATTTATGATTGGTTGATAGTGTATAAAATCTTTACTCTGACAATACATATCAATTAAATTCTTAATTTATCATTGTGCTATCACATGCTAAGGAATCAATAAAAGAAATATATATTTCTATTGGAAAACTAAGTGCATGAGTATTTTATATATTAAAAATATACCATTTTTCATATAAATTTACCTTGTTTTTATTCCTTAACAATTGTCATTATAACTTTTTTAAGGGAATTTCAAATATATAAAGAGATCCATTTATAATAGTATGTCAAATTGTCAATGTTTGTTGGTCCAAGTGAAAAAGGGTTCATATGTCTTAAGGATATGTTCGGTTTAAATCAAAGTCACATTTATAATGTTAAATAACTTTTAGTTGAATAAATTGTTTATATAAAATTTATTGTTGGATTGAAAGTTTATGTTATATATATTATATTTATAAAATTTTATTTTATATTAATTCAAAAATATTTAATAACTTTTTTGTGATGCTACAGGGTGTTGGTTGGGCGGATTTGCTCATAATTTGGGTACTTCTAATGTGTTCAAGGAAGAGCTTTGGGGGTACATACTAGGCTCTTCACGTAGCATGGGACAATAATTTAGGAACATAAGGTAGAAAGTGACTCAGTTGTTTCAGCCCAACTTATTAATAAGGATGTCTCAAGTTCTCACCCTTATGTTTCGATTCTTAGAGCAATCGTGGAGATTTGCAAGCGTCCATGGGAAGTCCGGATTACCCATGTTTTACATGAGGGTAATCGTGGGGTAGATTTTTTAACTAATTATGTGCATTCCTTATACTTAGGCTTGCATTATTTATGTAATCTCTCTCCTAGTTGTAGGGAGATTCTGTTCCATGACATGGTTGGGGCTTCTTGTCCTATGTCTGTAGTTAGCTAGTTGCTTGGGCTTTGCCCTCCTCTCTACCAAAAAAAATTAACTTAAGATAATACATATTTAATGTTGATATATTCAAAGAGTCATGTTAACGAAACCTAAAAAAAGTAACTTTGTATTGGAAAACTAAATATATTACATCTTCAAATATTAAATACATCGGTTTTCAATGAAAATTTTCTTTTCTTGCTTCCTTAACGAGCATTCTCCATATTCAAAAAATAGTTTAAAGTGTTTCCTGTAATTATTAATGTTGATAGTTAATGTACAAATCTTTGAAAACAGAAAACAGAATGAAAACAATGTAACATTTTTGCATTTATTAATGAAAACAAGAAATGAAAACAGGAATCTGGAAATAAAGTAAATGGACCTTAGTCTCCAACCAAGAAAGAGCGGTTAAGTTTAGTCAATCGACTATAGTACTCTAAGATAGTTTGGATACTACATCCATTACTCCCTTTCCCCAAGGTGTTGTTAATTTGGATCTTCAATTGCAGCAAGTTTAGAGTTGCAACAACCAAATGCAATTTTTTGGATTCTCGACTCTATGTACGGAAATTTCATCGTCTTGTTCTGAAAATTACAACTTCGCGTTTTTTATTCTTTTCTACTAAAAAATAAATAACAAATTATCATTTTGATATTTCATTTTCACATTAGTACTAGCATTCTTTCCCTACAAAAATATTTAAAAAATCATAAAAATTTAGTTATGAAATGACATTTCCCTCCATTATTTTCAAATTCTCAAATTTCATTATTGTGCCACAAGATCGATTTATTCACCGTCCAATCCAAAACCATGCTCGATCTCACCAACAACCAATCATTCTTGTTTCCCCGTTTCCCAACTCTCGTTTCACATCGTAACAAAATTTTACTTTCACGTTTGATTACAACAAAATAACGAAATTGCCACTACAAAGTTACTTTTGCCAATGCAAACGGCAATCCAAACAAGTACTTAATCGTCATCAATGGCCAATCAGATAAAACGTGTTATGAACTCACATTGTTTTCGGTCGTTCTTATAGTCTTTGTAAATGATATTGCACTTTTTAGGCCTAATCATGCTGTTTTATAGGCTTCTAAACAACTATTGCAAGTTGCCTTCAACCTGGAAGATTTAGGCCCATTGAAGTATTTATTGGTTTGAAATTGGCACAATCTTTTACTAGCATTACTTTGTGAATATACTTTATCCTTGCTAGAAAACAATGGTTTTTTTTATTTCAAACTTGCAACTATCCTTGTGAATCCTAATCTCAAGCTTAACATTGATTATGGTGATCTCCTACCTCATGGTTCTCGATAAAAGAAGATAAAGTATATTTCTGATATACTATATCAACAAACTCAGTTTGTTTCTAAGCCTCAAACCACACATTACATGTTGTTTGTCACCTAGTGCGAGATCTCAAGAATACTCATTGCCAAGGATTATTATCCTCCTCTTATTATTCTCTCACTTTCACAACTTTGGCTTATGCTGATCAAGAAAATTGCTTGGATTATAGAAAATTCACTACCTACTACGAAGTCTTCCTAGACCACTGCCCGGTCTCTTGGAAGTCCAAGAAATTGTTGAACATTTCCAAATCCCCTGTTGAAGCCGGTTAACTCAATCGTTGCATGATTTTCATATTCCTTTTGACTTGACTTTGTTGTTATGTGACAGCTTATTCATATTGCCCCAAATCCTACATTTCATGAAAGAACTTAGTATATCGATATTGATTGTTATTTTGTGCGATATAATGTCATGACCTTTAGATTGCTCAAGCTCATTCATGTCAAATCAGGTCAAAAATTAGCTAACATCCTTAGTAAACCTTTACCAACATTGTATTCAAGTTGGAATGGTAAACCTTTACTAACATTATATTCAAGTTGGAAATTATAATCATATACTTCCCACCTTGTGGGAGAAGGTTGATATAGTCAAAAAGTACTTAGTTTCCGTTTAAGTTAGTTACATGGTTCAATTTTAGTTAGATATAGTTAAAGGCGTTAAGTTCAGTTAGTAAGCTATAAATTTCGTGCATAGTTTCATTGTAAGGATCCCACATCCCAAACCCCATGTAGATGTATTATTGCTTAAATTAATGCCACTATGAATTCCATTTTCTCAATTCTTTTTTTTTTTTTAAGGTGAGACTCATAAGATAATTTACATAAGGGAGAGGGAGAGGGGAGAAGGGAAAGAGAAATGGGTGGAGTGCATTGCGGGGGTTTGAACTTGCGCGCTCATAATTCATTTCTCGTGGCTTAACCAACCAAGCCGATTCAATCGGATTTCTCCTTTTCATTTCCTTCAATTCTCTTATTCAACATTTAATAATAGAAAGCAAAATATTTCTCTTGTTCCAAGAACGAACCTTCTCTTTATGAAATCATGATATATTGACTTCATTTTTCTAGTGCGCCACTACCGTGATGATTTGTCAAATATTTATTAATTAATATTGTTTCTTAGATAAAAGATAAATGTTTGAAGTGAGAATCTTAGGTGTTTTCAAAGTGAGAAATATCTTTCGATATGTATTATTCAATATGCATCACCTCAGTTTTTTTTTTAAACAATGTATCACCTCAATTATAATATTGAAAATGTAATTAAAGTAAGCGACAATAATACCTCAAACATTGTCTCCATATAGTAAGGTGTTACACATTCAATTATATAAAGAAAGTCGTTTTACTCTTGGAGCACCTCAAAATTTCTCATTTTTGAAAGGGCTCATTTGTTTATGCTTTTAAAAATGATTCTACAATATTATAAAAAAAGTGGTTTTATAAGAAAATATTTTTTGAAAAATTGAAAACTATAGCTTATCATAAAAGCTAAATATCAACTTTTTTTTCCAGCTTATGCTTTTAGAGCATGTTTGGTACATATTTAATTTATATGGAAATAACTTTTTCTGTTTCAGGTTTAATTTCATATGTTTGACAAATATGATTAAATTAGAAAAAAAACTATTTTTATGGGGAAAACGATTTTTAAAAAGTTAAGAGTTTGAAACTTATTTTAAAAAGTTGTTATATTATTTTGAAACCTATCACATTTGTGAAGAGATGAAGAGGGTGAAACCAGAGAAAATAAAGAGCACTTTGGGCTCATCTCTATTGCTATCAAAACTGAATGAATGAATCTGATATAAGTTACAGGGTGCATCCAGTATATATATACATGGCTGAGATGCATAACCGAAGTAACTAACTTCACAACTAACTCTAACAAAATAACTAATTTACTAACTAATCATTATTACACGTAAGATCCCCCTGCAAGCTGGAATGTATGTCAACCATTCCAAGCTTGGAATATAAGGATTGGAAAGGGCCTGAATGAAGAGGTTTAGTCAAAATGTCGGCCACTTGATCCTTAGTAGATATGGGAAGTAAGTGTAGTATTCTAGCTTGGATCTTGTCACGGACACATGGCAGTCAATTTCTATATGCTTTGTCCTCTCATGGAAAATAGGGTTGTCAGCTATATGGAGAGCATACTTGTTATCACAGTAAATGATGATTGGAGATGTGTGAGAGATATGAAGATCATGTAGTAAGTATAAGAGCCATTGAGCCTCGCATGTGGCCTATGCAAGGGCTCTATACTCTGATTCTGATGAAGATCGAGAAACAATAGACTGTTTCTTGCTTTTCCAAGACATTAAAGAGGTGCCAAGGAAGAAACTGTTAGAATCAAAACAGTAATGGCTAATGACCCCTAAAAGTTTTAATGATTAACAAAATTATTATATGTTTATGAATATACTTGAAGTACATATTATACTAATCCATAAGGTCAAAAAGACCATTATATGTTTCTGACTTCAGACGGACTCTCAAAAGGAACATTATTTCTCAACGTTCAAAGTTACATCTAGCTCATAAAGGACAAAAAGCTTAAAGCAATATCTGCGTCCAAATAAACATTGTGGTTCGTCTAAAAGAATTTTGGACTTTAGTGGTAAAGGTCTTACGTACAATTATCATATAGTATTGTGTGCGGCCAAACTTTCTATACAATTCGTGCGTCCAACTTTCTATATAAAGTGTGCATCCAACCTTCTATCTAAAGTGTGCGTGGGTCCAACTTTCAATATACTTGTGCGTCCACTAACCTTATTTTGCAGATGATGTGGCTCTTTTTCAAAAGTCTTGATTGGTTTTAAAAAAGAAAATATATTTTCACATAAGACAAAAGAAGGTACAAACGTCGTACACTGTAAACCACGTAAAGCAAAGAATCACGTAGAGCAGAACGCTTGTCGGCCAAAAAGGCAAATCAGTCTGCTACAATTCAAGCTGCTATTCTATCAAAAGCAACCTTGCCTCCTCATTTTGGAAGGACTATTATTGAACGGAGAACAGCTAGCAAATGGACTTGTGCCTAATGGATATTTCTCTGTGTCTAAACGTAAAAGTTTCCTACCTTTTGAATTCGGAAGGTCGGACAAAGCTATAAGAAGACCATCTTCTGAAGAAGCAAAAACACAAGAGCAAGAAAACATTCAAGAGAGAATTCATTGTGCAGCAAAAAGCTTTAAAGCATTCACTCTCTAGAAATTGATCTGTAAACATTCTTATTCTTTCATTATAAAGTTATAAACAGATTGTTAAGAGTTGTATCGTGTAATACTCTCACTCTTAGTGAGTTTGTAAAAAGCTCGAAAAACCTCACCCAAGTCTTAGGATTTGTTGAGCTTGAAGAAGCTTGTCTGTAAAAGAATACTTGTATCCTGAAGAGGTGTAGAATATTTGGAGTTGTAGTCGTGGAGTGACTAGGAAATAACTTGTGAAAAAGTAAGTGATTTAGCGGAAAAACCTTATCAGGGAAGGGACTGGACATAGCTCTTTGATTTGAAAGAGTGAACCAGGATATATATATCTGTGTGAATCTCTCTATCCCTATCTTGTTAAATTTATTTATTTACTAACTTTGGGATTGAAAACAAAGTCTTTTAAATGTTGGTTATTGTTTTGTTTTATTCTTTCATCTTGCTTGTCTAAAACGCTTTTCACAAAAGGCATTCGAAAATCGGTTAAGAAACACAATTCAACCCCCTTCTTGTGTTTCCTTGTTTCACTTTCAGAAACAAAAACCAGTAGTTGATCTTCCACTGTCCGGACATGCCCCCCAATCCGAATTACGAAATCCTTTGAGGTTGAGAGGAGCTGTTGCATTGAAGAATAAGCCTTTACCGGGACTGTTCTTGAGGAATTTGAGGACACGAATAGCAGCTTGTTGATGAATAGTTGTTGGAGACTCTAGAAACTGATTGAGTCTGCCAACTGCAAAGGATATCTTAGGTCTGGTGTGTGTCAGGTAAAGAAGCTTTCCAACAAGTATTCTATAGAGAGAAGGATCAGGCAGTGGTTCACCAGAGGATTTGTGAAGTTTCAGGTTGGACTCCATAGGGGTGGAGGCAAGTAGCCCAGTTTCTTGGAGTAGGCCCAAGGTATATTTCCTCTGGTACAGGGATATACCATTTTTGTTGCGAGCAACTTCAAAGCCTAGGAAGTATTTGAGAACTCCTAGATCCTTGATGTTTAATTTCTGATCAAGAGTAGCCTTGACGGTATTTATCTCATTCAAGTCAGTGCCTGCAAGCACTAAATCATCCGCATACACGAGGATTGCAGTAAAACTAGTAGAAGATGACTAAGTGAACGGGGAGTAGTCAGATTTAGACTGAGAAAAACCAGAACTGAGGAGAGTTTCAGTAAGTTTGGTGTTCTACTGTCCACTGCCTTGCTTCAAGCCATACAAGGACCTTTTTAGCTAGCAAACCAAGCTGTTATTGGGTAATTGAAGTCCAGGTGGGGGTCGCATGTAGACCTCCTCATTCAGATCACCATGCAAGAATGTTGTATTGACATCTAATTGATACAAATGCCAATGATTTGATGCTGCAAGAGCCATGATGAGTTTGACAAGAATCATCTTAACAACCGGACTGAAGCTCTCCAAATAATCTAGTCATGTTGTTTGTGTGAAGCCCTTTGCAACTAACTGGCTTTATGCCTCTCAACTGTCCCATCAGCATTGAACTTGAGTTTAAAAACCCATTTACAGCCAATTACTCGCTTATGTGGAGGAAGGGGTGTAAGATCCCAGGTGTTGGTTTTCATTAGAGCAGACAATTTGGCTTGTACAGCTCTTTTCCAATTCTCATCACAGATGGCTTCCTCATATATGCAGGGTTCAGTTATGGCAGAGATATTAAGGGAAAAGTGTTTGTGGCATGGGGATAGAGAATTGTAAGAAATGGAGTTAGATAGAGGATACCTGCGACCTTGGGATGTTGATGCAGCTGTGTCATGGACAGTGTTGGCTAAGAGAGAGCAATGATAGTCTTGAAGATAGTTTGGTGGCTTTTTAGGTCTAGCTGATCTTCTAGGTTCTATGGCATGTGTTGGTGCAGGGTTAGTGTCAGGACTGAGAGCATGTGTGGGGTCAGGTAATGGTGGAATATCAGGTGTCAGTGGCAGGGTGCCCTGCATATCAGGATTGGTAATGGGGTCAGTGTGGTTGTAGGTAGGGTCAAAGAGAAAGTCATATCTTGGGAATGTGGTTTGTGTATATGAGGCATTGTGGTGTGGTGTAGGACCCTTTTCTGTGTTTTTAGAAGCAAAAGGAAAAATTTGTTCAAAAAAGGTAACATCTCTTGAAATGAAAATTTCCCTAGATTTCAAATCAAAAAGAACATGTCCTTTAATTCCAGACTTGAATCCTAAGTAGACACATTTTCTAGCTCTAGGATCAAATTTGTTTCTATTGGCCTTTAAGGTTGAAGCAAAACATAAACATCCAAACACCTTGAGAGACTTAAAGTCAGGAAGGAAATTGAATAATGTCTAATAAGGGGACTGTTGTGATAGGAAATGTGTTGGCAGTCTATTAATGATATAGACGACATGACTGATTGCATGAGCCCAAAAAGATTTTGGTAAATGTGCTTGAAATAGGAGGGCTCTTGCAACACCAAGAAGATGTTGGTGTTTTCTCTCCACAACTCCATTTTGTTGTGGAGTGCCAACATATGACATTTGATGAAGAATGCCCTTGTCATTGTAAAAGTTTCTTAGCATAAATTCATAGTCATTATCAGATCTAATACATTTCACCTTTGCATTGAATTGAGTTGCAACCATTGACACAAAAGTTTTGATAAGGGTTGCAGTTTCAGATTTTTGTTTCATTAGAAATATCCATGTAAAACGGCCCTTATCATCTATAACAGTAAGGAAATACCTATGGCTAAACATAGATGGGACAGAAAAAGGGGCCACAAATATCCATATGCACACTATCAAAACAGTTTGCAAATTTAGTAAAACTATCAGGGAAAGGGAGTCTTTTCTATTTTGCATAAAAGCATGTATCCCAAGGATGTACAAATTTATTACATGTAACTAGAGAAAAATCTTTACTTAGTTGAACACGTTTTTCATATGAGGGATGTCCAAACCTCAAATACTAGAGATTACAAGGAAATTTGGAAGATGAAAGGTGTGCAGTATTTACAACATGATTAAAGGACTGGGAAGTTGGCTTTTGTATGGGAGGAAATGTGAGGGTGTAGAGTACTCCATTGGTGATCTCAGCTGTCCCAATCATCTTTCGGGTAAAGATGTCTTGTATCCAACATTTATGAGGATGTAAAATTAGTTCACAGTTCAACATGGCAGAAAGCTTGGGAATAGAAATAAGGTTGAAAGAAAAAATTGGAATATAGAGAACATCACTAAGGAAAAAATTGTCATCAAAGTAAATTGTGCCTGCAAGGTAAGTGGAAATCATTGTAGTACCATTGGGTAGCTTAATGGAAATTGGTTTAATTCTCTTCAGGCATTGAAACTTGATCTAGAGTAGCAGACATGGTCTCTTGCTCCAGAGTCAAGGATCCAATCCACTGATTTTTGGTGGTTTAAAATAGAGCAGATATTACCTGAAGTGGTATTGGTATTATGAATGGTAGTGAGGTGGCTAACACTATGAGGAAGCACAATATTCGAGCCTTAGAGAAGAGCTAGTAAAGCTTTATGCTGATCAGGTGTCAAACTCAACTTTCTTAAGTCTTCACCATCTTCCACATATGAGAGTGACTTTTGTTCATCTTCAAGATCATCATCTTCAGTTGCACAATTGTTAACCATCCCACTCTTCTGATAGTGTGGCGGATAACCATGTTTCTTGAAGCAAACATCCACTATGTGACCTATTTTATCACAGTAAGCACACACTTTTGTTCCTCTTCTTTTACTTCCATAACCTCTACCTCCACGAGTGCCTATTCCTCTGGTTCCACTACCTCTGTCAGGACCATTAGCATTCACAATATTAGCAAGAATTTTAGATTCCTCCATGAGGATGTTCATCTGTCTTTCCTGCTGAATCAGCAAGGAGAATACCTTGCCAAATCCTGGAAGTGGTTCCATCAACATGATTTGTGACCGAACTGCAGAATATTGTTCATTTAATCCTTTAAGGAATCTAATCACACAATCACCATCTTTATACTCTTTTATCTTGGGAATCAATTGACATGAACAGGTAGCATCACAAGTGCAACTCAACAATGGTTTGAAGTTGTCTAATTCTTGCCAAAGTTTCTTCAATTTTGTGTAATATGAATTAATTGAGGAATCACCTTGTTTCAGCATGTAGATTTCCTCTTAAAGATCAGAGATTCTGAAAACATCACCTTGATAGTATCTATCCTTCAAGTCTTTCTATACTTCAAAAGCTACGTCCATCCAAATTACACCCTGTGCAATTTCTGGATCGAGAGAGTGATTGATCTAAGATAGGATCATTGTATTGCACTGGTCCTACGCTAATGAGTTGCGATTTGTGGCTTCTGGCATTGGCAGAGTACTGCCATCGATAAATAAAATCTTGTTCTTCGATCTCAATGATAAATCGAATCTTGTTCTTCGATCTCAATGCCACCACCATCGATCTAGACCAGAAATGATAGTTATCACCTGTTAGCGGTGGTGATACAAGAGCGGTTCCTGGATTATCACTTGGATGAATGAAATACAGATCCAACATATCAAGCTAATAGCCTCGGATGTTATTGCTGCTATTAATGTGTCCTTCATCAGCGTTTGCCATTGTTGATCAATAAGCAGTTCAACCAAGAATGAATGCAAAAAGAAGAAGAACGAAGCTTCAACTTCAAGCTTCAAAGAAAATGAGAATAGATTCAGCAAAAGAAGTGTCAGAGAGCGCAACAATGGTGGTCAGAGACCCTAGAAAGGAGGCTCTGATACCATTGAAGAGATGAAGAGGGTGGAACCAAAGAAAATAAAGAGCACTTTGGGCTCATCTCTATTGCTATCAAAACTGAATGAATGAATCTGATATAAGTTACAGGGTGCATCCAGTATATATATACATGGCTGAGATGCATAATCGAAGTAACTAGCTTCACAACTAACTCTAACAAAATAACTAATTGACTAACTAATCATTATTACACGTAAGAACATTTTCTCATTTTATCCCTGCAAAACTAACTACCAAACAAATATTATCAAATTATGCAAATAACTTCATACCGTTTTTTTTTTTGTAATTTATTGAATAAAAGCGATTTTTTTACACAATCCAAACGAAATAGATTATGCTAAAATCGTTTTTTAACAAACACATTCAAACATAAAATGTATTCTAATTGATAGTAACAATATCAATTATATATATAATCGATTATAAAAATAATCAACTTTTTGCAACTAATCTAAATACATAATTAATCATGACAACAATGATTGGAGATCTTTCTAGTGATGTTTTCTTGATTATAATGGTATTAGTGTCTCAATGATCACTTGGTGAGTGAAAATAGAGTCAGAGGAAGATTTTTTTATTTTTGGTAAGACATATAACAGGAAAACAGAAACAAAAGAAAGAAGCTACAACCCTATACCATCTTGGCTAAGTAAAGACCCCATGGCAGCTGGTGGGTCTCTCCAAAATATCCAAACATCAGTTTGAGCAACTCCAACCTTCACAAGATGATCAACACATGTATTTGCCTCTCTATAAGCATGATTTAAAGTAACCTTCCAATCCATATCCAGCAAGGTTTTAATGGCATGAATAGTATCTGCATAATGGTGAAAATCATAACCTGAAATACTCAGCAAGGTGGAAATAACCTCAAGACAATCTCCTTCACAAACAATCTCGCGGAAACCTTCCTCCCATGCATGCTTGAGCCTATTCTCAATGGCCAAGAATTCAGCTAGCAGAATATCCCCTTCCCCTTCCCCTTGATGACTAGAGAACCCACACAGAAACTTGCCAGTATGAGAATGAAGAAGCCCTCCAATTCCCACAACTTTAGTTTCTTTGTTCCAGCTCCCATCTACATTTAACTTCACATCACCAACAGAGTCAGAGGAAGATAAGTATTCTACAACATATTTAATTTTTCAACATGCAATAGTTTAAAATAAAGAATAAAAATATTAACATATGGAGGTACTAATCTTTTTTTGGTACATTTATGGATGTATTAATCTTAAATCTGAATAACATTTTAGTAGTTTTTATTTATATTTTAGCTTCACACTTGGGGCAACTTAGGCAATGTTTGGTTTACCGTTGCAAACATACGTCCCAAAAGAACTCTATAGATACTTTGTCCTCAACGTACGTTTGTAATTTTCTAACGATAAACCAAACATGCACTCAATGATTTAGTCAATTAACTTAAATACTTTATATGTAATTTGTGGTGTTTACTTTTGCAGTTTCCTGAATTATTTATGATTTAAAAGTTTGTAATTGAAACTTTGAACTTGTAAATAATTTGTAATTGAGTCCTATATTATAAACATTTGTAATTAGGTCCATTTTAATAATACGATAGACAAAGTAAAAAAACTTTAGGATGCATACCATTTAAATCCATTCAAGTTACTCATCTTCATATATTAATGGAACAATTTATATAGGCTTATATAATGTGTTTAATTACATACAATAAAAAACAAATATACGCGAATGTTACTTGTGTATTGGACGGTACGGATGACAATGGGTATGATATTATAGTACCTATCTTCATACCCGCATTTTTAAAAAATATTCGTTCTCGAACCCAAAATGCGTGGATATCAACTTTAATACTCGTAGCCTTACGCGATGGGTACCTAACTATCCATACCTTTACCTATCATCCACACTGTAATTAACTATAAAAAATCAATAAATTAAAAAAGAATACTGATTAAAAATACAACTATAACTAAATTGAAAAACTATTCAAAGATCATTCAAACCTAATCCTAATCATAAAATAGTACAAACAAAAATATTTAACTAAATTGAAATACAAGCTAATAAGGTTATAAGGTTATTACATACCATGCATAATATTATATTTGAATATTGAGTAAATGTTACAATAAACTTTCGGAACAACTAATTCATACATTACACAAAGTTTTTTTCCAAATGTACTCTAAGTTTTTTCCGACATAAAAAGTAGGATGAAGATGAAGGTTCAAATTGATAATAGAAAAATTTTGAGGAGCCACTTTTAGTCCTGAAAAAAATAAAATAGCCATAACAGGACACTTTAGCCCATAAGTCCAATTCCAATGTTCGTTTATTTGTCTATGTGTCTCATTAAATATCCTAACTGACTCGTTAGTGGTTCTGCATGACCTATGACAAATTTTTTCTGTGAAAAATAAATAAAAAGTGAAAAACGTATATAATTTTAAAATCTAAATACCTAAACATTATATAATTTTTTTACATTTTTCATTCATTTTTTATGATGGAAATTCGTTATATGTCAAACCTAACCACTCATGTATCAAGTAGATGAGCCTCTCTCCTTCTTACGTTCATTACACACATTCACTCACTGAAAAAACCCAACGTTCATACAATGGCTGCCACCATCGACATGTCTCTCGATGACGTCATAAAGCGATCCGCCACCCCCTCTCGCCGCCGTTCCTCCGGCCCACCCTACGCCCCAGTTCCGGTCCGCCGGTTCGCCGTTCGGTCCGAAACGACACCGTACTTCATCCCGCAGGTGATTTAGGTTTTCCGATCTTCTTGTTTATTTATTGTCTCCTTATTTTTTGATGAACCAAACAGGGTGTTAGTGTTCACTGTTCATCAGGCAAGGGTGGTGTTGTCAAGGCAAGTGTTGCAACCGAGCATGATGGTGGTTCCAGAAATGGTTTTGGATGGAAGTACTGCTGAGAGTGGCACCAAGATTTATATATCCAACTTGGATTTTGGGGTTTCTAATGATGATATTAAGGTATTCTCATTTTTCTCTTCACTATTCATGATATTCTCTTTTTTTCTTTTTCTTTATTATTTTAGGATTTTTCCCTTGATTTTGACTTATTTGACTTAATTACGTCCCACATCCTGCTTGTTTCAAAAGTTAAATGCACCTTCCTTTTAGGGAAGGTTAGTTAATGATAAGTAAAATTCAAGGGAGTTTGGTGCAATTTTTGAGATAGGAGGGGTATTTAGAGCATCTTCAAAGAGAGTTGCTTAACTAATTTTAAGAAATAAGAATCGGTTCCTATTAGGTAGCACCATTGGAGCACAATGACATGACGTCCAACCCTAAGAACAGTTGCTTATGTTCTTAGAAGCACCCAATGAGTATTTAAGTTGAAACAAAAATAAATGTAAAGTAGGGTAACTTGTGAGACCCATTTGGTGAACTTTTTAGAGTTGTACCATTGGGTTGTAGATTTGTTTAAAGTAGTATAAAGTAAGAGTAATTCTTACATAGGCACATGTCCATTGGGTACAACCAATCAAAATCTTTAGATAACTTTAAAACAATTTTAGTAAGGGCTTTGTTGTCTTTCTGATAATTACTTTAGTAATTACTTTAGTGATTACTTTAGTGATTATTAAGTATTTCATTGGTTGTGCCTATATAGGACCTTCTCATAAAGTAAAAGGTTGTGATATGGCATGGTGAGCCCATAAAAAGAGGAGTTAAGCAACTTAATGAGTTCAACCATTGGAGGTGCTCTTAGTAATTAAACCAAACCTCAAGGGATGTCAGTGTAACTTCTCTTTTTTATTTAATATTGAGTCTTCTAGTCTTCCATATCAAGCAAACAAGCCTTAACAACTTTGAAGAAGCAGGCAGACAGTTGGAAATTAATACACAATGACATGTCCATTTTGTGAACAGATTTAGGTTGCACAGTTCATGATGCTAGTATATTTTGTTTCATAATAACGATGCAGATGTCTCAAGTATAATTTTTGATAATTTGATTCTGCATACTTTATTTACTTGTTTTTTTTATTAAATACTCAAATTAGTCTATGCGCCCCCACCCCCACAATTTAGTTCCTGAGAAATAAAAACTCCCAACTTGGTCTCTAAGAATCTCAAATGCTGGTCAAATTAGTCTCTTTTAGGACAAATTTTAGCAACACGTTAGTCCCCAGGCACTATTTTGACTAGTACTTGAGATTCTTAGAGACCAAGTTGGGAGTTTTTATTTATCCGAGACTAGATTGGGGAGTACATTTTTTCAGGGATGAATTCTTCTTTTTCTTGTTGGTGAAGTAATTTGGTCCTACTGTCAAGTGTTGACTGTTGAGCTCAGTAGCTCCTGCAAGTAACACGTCCGCTTCTCTGCATTGTGGAAAATTTATGCTTGTGGACTGGTCTAGAAGTTTTACTTTATATCTCTTGGTGCATTGCATGTTGCCACTGTTCTGCTAAGTGTTTAATTATTTTCACCTTGTTTGGTAAATTAAATATCAGTTTTTATAAAAAACACCTTCAATCTGGTTTCTGAATTTGAACTTGGGTGGGTCTCATCTCTATTCTTTTTTTTTTTTTTTTTTTTTTTTGGGGAGGGGGGGTACATCAGGGTGTCGTTCTGCACAAACCTATGACATCTACCCAAATCCCACTCAGCCTAACCACTAATGCTACACCCAAATGGCTTGTCCCAAATTTGTATTTCTTTTTACTTTATTTTGCTTTCTTAAAGTTTATTGTTTTGTAACCCTGAGTTTTTTGTCAGTCGAATAATGTACAGGAGTATGAACTCTTGTCTGCCTTTTCCCTTTTGCAGCTGCTGTTCTCTGAAGAGGGTGAATTGAAAAGATACTCCATTCATTATGACAAGAGTGGGAAATCAAAGGGAACAGCAGAAGTTGTCTTCACAAGGAGGTCTGATGCTTTAGAAGCCATCAAGAAATACAACAATATGAAGCTTGATGGGAAACCATTGCAAATTGAGCTTGTTGGAACGAGTTTGGTTACTCCTGCTGTTATGCCTCCTTTTCAAAGTAGCTTACTGGGAGCAATACCAAATGATGTCCATATAAGGTATGAAATTCTGATTACTGATCTTATGAGATTTTTCTTAGTATAATGTTCAATAAATTTCTTCCTGTATCCAGTTTGAGTTGTGAATTTATAGTAGTATCCTTCGAAATACTCAAGAACGCACATGTTATGTTCATTTATGAGTAAATTTCAGGAATTTAACTATTTTTTATTGCTGAGGATATGAATAGATTATTGTTCTTTAATGGCTAAGGTATTAAATATATGTGGCTTGAGTGTTGAGTCCCTTCCCTGATATGTAACCATGGTGGTGATGCTGTAGGAATTGTGCTTTTACGTGGTCAGGTTTCCTTCTCCATGTCCCTTTTCTTAAGTATCTTATCTCATTAATTACAAGTTTCATACTATTTTTTTTTTTTCACAGGGGAGGAGGGTATGATGGTAGCAGGTTCCACAATGGCTTTGCACGTGGCCGCCTTCCAAGGGGCCATGGAGAAGAGAAAGGTCATATTGGAAATGTATCTTTTAGAGATCTCGATGATGACTTGGAGAGGTATCACCGCCCTGGAAGGAGCCGTGGACAAGTGAAGGGCCATATTGGAAAGGTATCTGCTAGAGATCTTGATGATGACTTGGAGAGGTATCACTTAGAAGCTATGCAGATAAACAAAGAAAATGGAAAGTGAGGTCATGGTTGATAGCTAAAATGACTCTTATTCTGAGTAAATAGCTCAGAAGCATTAGATACAAGATATTGATAGTCTGGGGTTCTGATTTCCAATTTTAGTAGCAATAATTTACTTCTACTGTATATATTAGTATGCTTTTTGTACTTTACTTCTCATTGGTTCAAGCCCCTATCAAGTATATTCTGCGAGCTGCAGCCGATATCTTTCCTGTTCTGCAGCTTATACATCTCGATTTATGTTGCATGTAGGAGTTTTCACGGTTTTTTCTTGCTTTGGATGTAGGAGTTTTCACGTTTTTTTTTTTTTTTTTTGCCACTTGTGTAATGATCTTAGACCTTTTTGTGGTTTTCGATTGCACGTCTTGTGCTTTAGTGGCCTTCTTTGGTTCCTTAATGAAATTTTCTTTATCGAAGAAAAAAAAAATAACCTAAGAGAATGTTCTTGAAATTTGTATGACTATGTTAGTTATCTCTAGCTAAAAGTGTTTTCACCATCAGAGTGAAGATAGTTTGAATAAGCTGTCAAAATAATGGTAGTACTTTTATTTTCTTTCCTATATCGTCTATATAAATTAATTAGTACTTTTAAGAAAAAACGCTATTGCGGATCCCCCCTCTAAGTAACTATGAAGTGTAAAGAGAAAAAAGCTTCTTGGGATCCTAAGGTGATTTAATGCTTTATCTTAGCATGCTTGGATTAAGTTAAGGGGGAATGCCTTGGTACTAACTTTACCAAGGAAGGGTGGAAAGGTATTATTTTTTGAAGTTTAATGAGTTATGTGGAAGAAAGCATGACAAGACAAAGGTGAAGAATATGTATGATTACTTGACAAAGGGGTGGCGAGCATGGTATAAATCATTTGACAAAGAAATTGGCTTAGGGTGGAACAATGTGAAGAATATTGTCGATGCATCGGATGAGTGGTTGGAGAAAAGCAATTGGTATGTGATTTCGACATGTGCAATCTAAAAAAGTCTAATGGGTTATTATTTTGGGTTTTGCAAGCCACTTGTTAGTGAATCAATAAAGGCTCTAGTTGGTTCAAAGAACGAAGGCAATAGATTTTAATGAAGGGGATGAGAGGGAAATATTTTAATGGAGGCGGAAATAACATTCTTCTTGTTTGGTTTACAGGGATCAAGGGGGGAGAGGGATTTAAAAATTAGTTTATTTTATATCCTTATAATTTTAGATTTCAAAATTTTTAGTAAATATATTTTAGTTTATCTATAGAAAATATTATAAACTCATTCCCCTCCCTTCCAAATGCCCTAATATTAGAGGGGAGTCAAAATTGAGTGAGATGTGATCTTGCTCCCCTCTATTTCTCTTCATTAGCTTCATTTTCCCTTAATCAAACACTATGAAAAGGGAAGTTGAGACTTTCAAGAGACTTTAAAGTAATAGATTACTTTCTTGAGCAATCAATTACTTTAACTTTAATGTGAAATTTGGTGAAAAAGTAATTTATTGCTGTTACTTAATAACACATTAGAAGATCAAATTACTTGGAAATCAACCCAATCAGTTACATATTATTTTTCTTTCATTTTGAAAACATATGTGCAAATAAAATCCATATTAAAACAAATTATCACTTGAGCCAACTAACTTAAACAATCAATAAAGAGATCTTCCATCAAGATCCTAACGGTCTTCATAAATCTTCAAAGGTAGGAGTTGTAAATGTTAATGTTCATCATTAGAACATCCTTAAGAGTAAGCCTAGCCTTGAAAGTGTATTGGAGAATCATTATCATCATCTACATTCTTCCCTTTTTTTATGATAAAAAACTGTTTGTTCAAGTTTGTTTGAAAACTCATTTTTATAACTTTGTAAATCAAGAAGATTTTAAAAATTAGATTTTGTCTCACATTATGTAAATGTGTGGGATTGTCGAATTGGGAAATGCTCCCCCTCAATATATGAATATCCCATAAAACTAGAACAATCACAACCTTTCTCCCCCTTTGACATTATAAAAAAGCCATAATAACAAAATATTGGGAAAAGATACACATCCACGACTAAGTTGCAACTAAGAAAAAGATAAAACATTAAAAAATCATCAAAGAAGCAAAAGTGCAAAACATAACCATACCCTAACATTTTTTTTTGACTAAAATCATACCCTAACATAAGTAAAGCGATAAACATAATACAGAGTAACAGACCAAGAAAATAACCAGCAAAGTAGTAACAGATAACACAACTGATCATCAATAAGTAAATGAAAACATAGTCTAAAGATGCCAAATACAAGACTACATAACATAGAAATGATAAAAGCAACTAAGTAGACATCATCAGAAATCTGGTGAGGCATCATCAGAATCATCATCTTCTGTCGGATTGCGAGCCTCGTTATGGTTTATTATTATGGGTTTTGCAAGGCACTCGTTATTGAATCAATAAAGGCTCTAGTTGGTTCAAGGAAGAAAGACGAGAGATTTTAATGAAGTGTACATAAAAATTAGGATTTGTATCACAATATGTATATGTGTGGGATTGTCTCCCCCTCAATAAATGAATATCCCATAAAACTAGAACAATCACAACCTTTCTCCCCCGTTGACATTATAAAAAAGCCATAATAACAAAATATTGGGAAAAAGATAAAACATCAGAAAATCATCAAAGAAGCAAAGGTGCATAACATAACCATACCCTAACATAAGTAAAGCGATAAACATAATACAGAGTAACAGACCAAGAAAGTAACCAGCAAAGTAGTAACAGATAACACAATTGATCATCAATAAGTAAATGAAAACATAGTCTAAAGATGCCAAATACAAGACCACATAACATAGAAATGATAAAAGTAACTAAGCAGACATCATCAGAAATCTGGTGAGGCATCATCAGAATCATCATCATCATCATCATCTGCCGAATTGCGAGCCTCGAGTCCATCAACTCTGGTCGTCATCAGCACATCAATGTTGTGGGACAAACCATCAAGCCGCAGGTCTAAAGTAGTAAACCCCTTAGAGACATCACTTCTCAAGCTATCAAGCTTCAAATTCAGCGCTCCAAATTGCTGAACAACATACATCCGGAAAGGATCAACAAACTGAGGAGTAGGAGCAACAACAACAACAGAAGAACTAGCAGATGGATCTTGCCGTGTAGACTGAGATCCAAAAGCCGTAGTAGCAGCTGCGTCCAACTCATCCTCGACACGAATAGGAATACCCTCATGACACCAACGCCCATTTATTTTCTTAATCCTCATTTGAGCTAAGGTTGTAGAATCAAACTCACTAATAGTAATACCTGGCATGGGAATCGAAGAATTCAGTTCAACCCGGAAGCGATCAAGAAAAGCACCAATCAGAACAGCATAAGGAATATCACCATTCTTCTTCTTCTTCTTCTTAACAACCGCTCACTAAACAACCAAGGCCAATTAATTCTAACACGATTCTTAAAACAGAACATCAACAAAATATCCTCTTCTGTTAGAGTAACAAAATTACCCTTCCTAGGATAAATGATTTTGACAATAGCATAATGTAACAAACGACCCTCATGGTTTAAAACACTAACATGAGCCTTATTAGGTATAGGTTTAATAACCATAGGGTCTTTTAGAAATGGGACCAAAGCTTCATTCCTATCATAATAAAATTCTAAGGAAGAAGGATTCTTAGGCTTAAATTTTGCTCCATCATGTTTCAGTCCTGTGACCTCCATCCAAACAACAGGAGTTAACTCAATTCTAGTATTCCTCCCTCAGAGTATAGAATACCATTGGGTCCCTTTTTCAAGACCACATAAAAAAAAAACCTAACCAAATCAAGAGAAAAGGAGGAATGATTCATACTCACAAATTTGGTTAGTCCTTGATCCTCAATCATCTTTTGAAAGTGAAAGCCTTGTGAATGAAAATACTCACAGCTCATACACTGAGGAGGGAGACAATATCTCCTTCTGAAATTATCATAGTAGTGAATGAAATCCGCAGTGTAATAGAACCATTCGGAAATGTCAAAATTGTCCCTCTCATCATCACCATGAAAATCTTGGTACTTACGACCGTGTTCGAAGGTGGTAAGACTAGCATTGCTCCAAACAAAGCCTCCTTGTGCTCTTGCACGTTTCGAAGCCATGAAATTTTAGGCAAGGTTGATTTCTGGGATTGGAGAGAGAGAGAAGAGAGAAAACCAGTAGAAAGAGAGAAACGATGCTGAATGAAAAATGAAGAAAAAATGTACGTTTGTTTTGGTTACTTTCTTTCCATTTTAATTTTTGAGTAAAGACCCAAATTCGTTATGGACAAAAAAAAAAAAAGATTGTGATATTTTGATCGATGAGAAATAAAAAATATTAATTTGATTTTAAAGAATATAAAATATAGGTTAAAATAGTCATTGATAGGAAATAAAATATCCCTAAAAAATATCCTAAAAATGATCAATTTAATTTACATTTTACATTCTTCAGGACCAAATTGATATTGTCATTTATTAAGGATCAAAATGTTTGTGTATTTTTTTGTCAAGGATCAATTTGGACCTTTACTCTTTATTTTCTTTTGAGCAAAGGTCTAAATTGGTCCTGATAATATTTTGGTCGATCAAAAATAAAAATACCAATTTGATCCTTAAAAATATAAAATGCGCATCAAATTAATTAATTTTAGGATAATTTTTAGGGACATTTTGGTTCCGTTTAGGGACTATTTTATCCCACATTTTACATTCTTGAATATCAAATTGATAGTTTTCATTTCTCATGAATCAAAATGTCACTATTTTTTTCCTTCACAAGATCAGTTTGGACATTTACTCTTTTATTTTTAGGTTACACAAAATAATCGATTACTTATTAATGAACCAAACAGGGTGTTGTTAATGTTCAGGAGGGAAGGGTATTATTGTCAAGGCAAGTGTCGCAACTCGCAAGTACCGAGCATGATGGTTCCAGAAATGGTTTTGGATGGAAATGCTGCTGAGACTGAGTGGCACCGAACTTTATATATCGAACATGGTTTTCTCTTTTTTTCTTTTCTGTTCAGTGTTTTAGGAAGTGAGTTCGACTTAATTACACTCTGTTTTAAAAGTAGTTACATGCTCCTTGAGGTCAGTGTAATTTGGATATCACAATTCAGGGAGGTGAAATTGAATTAGTAATGATATAAGGTAAACGAGAATGGTGTAATATTTGAAAGTGGATGGGTATTTAGTGTAATTAAACCAAGATCGGTGTAATTTCTCTTTTTTATTTAGGTTCAGTTTGGCAAAATGATTGAGAAGCTAGTTTATGATTGATAAGCTAATTTTTAGTTGAAAAGCTAGTCGATTGAATTTGAAGTGTTTGGTAAAATTAATTTTTGAACTAGTTTATAAATATAAAAGGACATAAAATGACATATTTATGACAAACATAATAAAATGAGAATTTCATTAAATGAATGAAAGTAAAACTGAGTGAAAAATTAATAAGTTATAAGTCATAAGTTAAGTAAAATAGCTTATAAAAAAAGTTATAAACTAATGAAATAAGCTTATTTATCAAACATCTCTATTTCATTCAAATTAATCACTCCTTCCATTACAATTTATTAGCAAAATTTCACTCATGTATAATGAAACAAAATATAAGCAAAATTCATGTATTTAATAATTATATGTCCAAAATACTCTTACTCCATTTATTAAGAGCTGCGACACCACTTCCTACTCACGTAACCTATTTTCAACGA
Organism: Ammopiptanthus mongolicus; assembly: GCA_039655645.1. Taxonomy (NCBI): domain Eukaryota; kingdom Viridiplantae; phylum Streptophyta; class Magnoliopsida; order Fabales; family Fabaceae; genus Ammopiptanthus; species Ammopiptanthus mongolicus. Next base: position 84,652,296 of record CM077348.1, read on the forward strand.
ACACCCTCATTTATTAAGAGCAGTTACACCACTTCGGCACCTCCTTAGGGGGTGTTTGTTTCGGAGATTGGAATTACATTCCCAGTAATATAGGATTGGAAATATGTATTCCTGTGTTTGGTATAGAAAAAAATAAAAAGATTCCTGCGAATAAATTATTTCCCATAACCAATTTTACCCACATTGACAGTGTTTTTATTCCCATGAAGAAACAGGTGGAAAAATTGTTCCAAGGTAGTGGGCTACCCCGCACTACTCGTGAAAGCGCCAACCACGTAACATTCACGCTCTAAATCTACCTATCTGTAACAGAGCAAACTCAAGACATCAGAGTCCATCCTTGTACCAAGATAAATTATCTGTCACCTTCTAGGTAAGACATTCTGATCCAAACCCCTTTTATTTTATGCTCTTCTTCATATCAAAGTCAACACATGCTTTCTTCAACTTTCCTCTCCTCACCACCTCCCTCCACTCTGCAATCTGACTTTGTTTGGAAACCAAAGTGGTTTTATTTTCCTTTCTTACGTCTTCCTTGTGGTAGCGGTGGTAGCAATGGTCGGTGGAGATGGATTTCTCTTTCTTACGATTGCCATCTAACTTTGTTTGGAAATCAAAGTGGTTTTATTTCCATGTCGTGAATCTCTCGTCTCTTTTCCATGTCACTGTGAATATATGAGAATTTAATACATTCATTGGATATAGATTTGGGTTTAGGGTGGTTACTGTGTTTGCAATGTTTTTTTTTTCTTTCTAAACTTTTAATTCTCTGTACATTGGTTATTGTTCATGTCTATTTTTTGTGTGCGATGAATGATTAGCTATATTTGCATTTTTGGGTTTGGCTATATTTGTATTTTATTTGTTAAAATATATCTGAGAGTTTTATTGATATGTGCAGCAAATAAATAATTTTTTTTTTATCATGGCACATTTGATGGAAGCACGTGAAAGGAAGAAAAGGATCATAACAATATTGATCATATATTTGGAGATGTTGAATTTCTTTACTTTGATGACAATGATGTTATGCTATCTTGCTCTAAGTAAGCACTTGAAAAAGCGAAAAAGGTCATGGGATTGTTATGAACGAAGTTTAGTTAGAGACGTGCATTTTCGTAGAATTATCTACTTGAGTGATGTGGCTTGTATTGAGAATACAAAGGATGGATAGGGTTGCGTTCCATAAACTGTGTGACATGTTGAAAGTTATAGGTGAATTACTTCCTACTCAACATATGTGTGTTAAGGAGTTAGTGGCCATGTTTTTACACATATTGGCACATCATGTTAAGAATAGAATTATTAGAAGACAATTTGTTAGGTCCGGTGAAACAATTAGTAGGCATTTCACAAATGTGTTATTGGCGGTTTTGAAGTGCCACAAAGAATTGTTAAAACAGCCGATGCCAATTCTGGAGAGCAACATTGATGAAAGATGGAAATACTTCAAGGTATATAAGTAAAGCCCATTATCTCTAATTTTTGTATCCGTGAAACAAACACCCCATTATAACTTTTTTGTATTCCGGCAACTAATTACCAGAAGGAATGGGGGCGGGAGTGCGGCACTAAGAAGAGTAAAACCGACTTTTAACACTCCAATTTAAAAAGTGAGGTGGTGGATGAAGCATTTGTGGTGGTGCAGGTAGCAATTCCCCCAAGTTAACCATCACACTTGGACCTATTATGAGCTGAGCTCATCATCACTTGTGGGCCGAGTTAGGGTCAATACATTCAATTCAAATAAATTTGATAACAACTTTCCTAAGAAGTTAATTTGTCTTTGTTTCTGTTGCCTTCCACAATCACAGTTACCACAAACCCTCGATGAATTTTAACAAAGAAAATGATCACATGCGTGACTGAAGTCCTCTCTATTTTATTTTTTATTTTATTTATTATTTTGAATCTTTAAGGGTTATAAATGTGCTGCACTTTAATTAATTTAAAGTACACTTACAAAAATTATAATTTATAATTACCCTATCTCTAGGAAGGCAAAGGATATATTGGAGGAAGTAAAGGTATATCTATAATTAAATAATTTAATGAATTAAAATTTCAATATACTATCAAATCAATGGTAAAAGCTCTTACTTTTGCACTTTAAATAAAAATTCCTGAGGAATCAAAGCCTACATCATATTAATTAAACATGATTAGAAATCGATAATTAGAGCTGTCATTTTGGCCCTTGATCCATGAGACAACCCATTTAGCCCCACTAATAGCCCCAACTCATTTAACCCTGCTTGATAGTGGGGCTTTTAAGCCCCAACCCCACACAACCCACAAATTTCAGGGCTAGATACGGGGCTGGAGAGGGGGCTAGCCCACAAATATGAAATCACTAATTTGTGCGTCAGCGATCTGCGAGTGCAACTGCGATCTTCTTCTCCCTGCGATCTTCTCTTCAATCTGAAATCAGTGAAATTAGTGCATCTGAGATTGCGATCTTCTCTTCAATCTTCATCAATGGAAAATCTTCTCTCCCTACAATTTGTGACTGTAATCTGCTTTTCAATTTCATTAATCTTCTCTCCCTGCTACTTCGAACCCTAAATCCCAAATCAAATCTTCTCCCTAAATCCCAATTTCGAACCATAAATCCCAAATTCGAACCCTAAATCCCAAATCCCAAGTTGTGGGTTGAAATCTTCATGCTGTTGTTGGTCATATCTCTAGACTGAACCCAAAAGAAAGTTGTGAGGGAAAATGGAGCTTCAGTGTTCTGTATTGATGCGCCAGAGGGAGGTAAGAAAATTATTATGTATTAATGGTTGCTTGAGCAGTGTTAGTTGTGCATATAAGCACTTTTTGTGCATAGGTTTTTTTTCTTGGGATAGGTTGCATCAAACGTTTGTGTTTGAACACTTGAATTCTAATGTTATATCTTTGTGTATGATATGGCTTGCTGAAAATGGGATGAAGTTAGCTTGGAAGTTTAAGCCCATTTGCGATTCAAGCTGAATTGTCTTAATTTGGCAAATAATTTGTAGTATTTCTTCAGTTGCTTGAGCCATTGATTGAGGTGATTGTAATTATGGCTAGCTGAAAATGGAATTATGTCTATTCAGTGATTGTAATTGAGGTGAATAATAACAGTACACGTTTTACAACTTCAATTTCTCCATGTGTGTTTAGGTCCAATATTGAAGTGTCTAATTCACATGTGCATTGCTATCTATTATGTATCGACCTGACTATGATGTGTTACTCTATCAGTCTATTGTGATGTTTGCTACAGTTTTCCTCCACTATCCATGCTTGGTAACATTCCTCTTGTGATGAAACTGACTGTTGATGACTTTGAGCAATTCAATTAGGTTGGAAAGCAGAGTTCATCTTTTGAGTATTACAAATTAACTAATGCCTTTCAGTCAGCTTTAGTTTAGGCTGATGCATTGATAAATGCTTAAGATTGTTTGATGTTGCTGAGAGTGAAAAAATAGCTAGTTTGTTCCATAGACTCCAGATTGAACAATTTATTTCAAATGGTATTGAGAGAAAGTGTATGTGTAGCTTACACACAGTCCATCTTATTTAATGTTTGAGAGGAAATCGATGATACTTTTAATGTTAATCACTAAAATGGAGGCAGGCCTTTTGTGGTATTTGGAAGGATATGAATCTCTTGGACACAATTAGGATTTTGCTTGGACAGGGGTTGTATTATCCCTCTATATAAATTATAATTCTTATATTGAGTCTATGAAATTTTTATTTCTTTTTTGCTGTACGGTAATACTAATTTAATATATTTTAAATATACTTTTAAATATAATAGTCAAATTAACAGCTCTAATTTGACTTTGTATTTCCTCTAGTTCTGTAAAATATGTTGAGTTTTAAGTGGTTTGTATTTGATTTGGGTTCAGAAACAAATAGCCTTTAAGCTAATAGAACTACAACAAAAAATGATTTTTTTTATAGTAGCCTAGTCCATAGGTTGGCCCTAACCCACCTTGGCCCTATGGGCTTTTTGGCCCTATAGGCTTTTTGATCCTAACCCACATGGGTTAGGGCTGAATGGGCTAGAATCGGCCCATTTGACAGTTCTACCGATAATGTTCAAATTGATGGAATTTCAGACACATACACCCTAGTCAACAAGATTTTCATATACAAGTAGGGAGAAGAAATTTAGGTGTAAGACGCTTGTGCCAACTTATGCTATTTCCAGGTTAAGTTGGTTATTTAAGAGCTTTCAGGAATCTAAAGTGACAACTAAATGGAAATACCATGGGAAAAAAGCTGAATCTCGTATGTATTGTCTCCATTCTATGTAATTTTGGTGTAGAAACCTGGTAAGTGCCTAGAAGGAAATATTGACTGAGCAAATGCAGTGGTTACTGTGTTACAGATAATAATAATAATAATAATATGTTGTGTTTACCAAGATAATTGAAAACTTTGGGCACATACGTTTACATTGTGGCGCAAAACTTGGGCATCATAATTGAAAATAATATTATAATAAACAAGAAATGAAAAAGGCTTATGAAGGATTGTTAGATTACATACTGTCCCTTCCACCAAAAACTCTATAAATCATCTACATGTTAATTTCTCAACAGATGTTATAATTTTCGCAATAAAGGGATGGATAATCAAGAAAATAAAATAAAATCACATATTTACAGAAAACATGGAGAGCAACTTGGATGCCTCTAAAAGTAGACATCCATGATAACCCTATTAAAGGATTTCGTTGGATCTCTGATTATATTGACAACGTACAAAACTGAGTTTTTTCTTTTCCCATGAAAGGTCCCGTATGCCAAGTAAAAAAAGCAAGCATATAGGCAGCCTTCATGAACGAAAAAACTGAAGAAGGCTCGGTGGGAATCTAAATCATGTACAAGAAAAACAATCTTATGGAGTTCTGCATGCATTTTCCTTGGATATAATGCACGCCAGCCAGCAACTGCATGCATACAAAATGATCACATCAAAACATGTCATGAAATGCTTTTCCTTCCATGATGTAAAATCAAATAAGTGAACAAGTGAATTGTCTAAGAAAGATTTGGAGAGGTGGGGGGAAGCAACGATCTGAACGAACAAGATGAAAACAACTCTAAAGACTAGAGTACTGTTAAATAGCCATATTTTTTATTTAGGGGAGGAAGTAATCTCCATAAGAACAATGAATCATGCCGATAGGCCTTGTATATCACAAACTTCCGTGCCTACTAAAGACCTGTGTTGAGGTACAAACAAATCCCACATTATTCAAACAAGGGAAGGTACTTGGGTTTATAAGTACGAGAAATGTCACCATTGGTACGAGACATTTTAGATGGTGTCCAAAAGCAAATCCATGAGGGTGTAAACCCAAAGTGGACAATATCATACCATGGTGTGGAGACATGTGCGGTATAAACGGGATCCGTGATTCCCAACAAGTGGTATCAGAGCCGTTGGTATAAACGGCTTGGGCGAGTATGAGAATAGCTGTTAGTATAAACATGTTAAATACTCCAAGACTTCCGCGCTGGATGGGGGATGAACCATGATCCTTTGTTTGATGGGAAGATTGTTGAGGTACAAACAAGTCCCACATTATTCAAACAAGGGAAGGTACGGGAAATGTCTCTATTGGTATGCGGCCTTTTGGGTGGTGTGGACAATATCATACCATGGTGTGGAGACATGTGCGGTATAAACGGGATCCTCGGTTCCCAACAACATGCACTGAATAGTTTGACTTGAGTGGGGTTTTCAAGCGAAGGGATACATTCTTAGTTCTAACTTCTTAACAGTTGATGTACCATAGGCCTGCAAGAGCCCCATTAGATCAAATGAATCCACCAAAGCAAGAAAAGAGGGAGAGGGGGCCGTACCTGAAGCCATGTTGAAGCATAAATCAGAAACATTCAGCAGCTGAGCCAAAATCAGGGACATTCAAAATTATCCCTGAACAGAACTCTGGCTTTCAGCTACCATCAAGTGAATCCTAGACCATCAGCTGAATAACAAACTTCAATAGATTTTCTCAATTGAACGGTCTCAGTAGTCGAAATGCATGCAGAAGATGAAGGCATGATGGTAGATACAACATGGCTCTCCAAAAGAGTAATATCATTGAAGATATCAACAGGAATTGAGGGAATGCAGTATGTTCCCCAGTTCTGTCAATTACTCTCAAAATAATCAATCAATTCCACGGGCTCTTTTTCTACGGCCACAATTATGCTCTCCCTTGCCATGTTGAAAATCAATTGCAATTTTGTTTCTGGGAGGAAGCATATGAAGTATGTCCAGGATATTCGTGTTTCAATCTGAGTCGATTGATAGAAGATTTTTCCATTGAACCAATGATGAGTCATCAAACTAAAACGGATATCTTACTCCAAACCAGTATAACAACCCTCCAAAGAAAGCCATGCCATGAAGATCACAAGTCAAATCCAAGATCATTTGCGAGTTGAAGTATGCCACGCATCTGAAGGTATGGATTCTCTAACAGTTTTTCGTTGTTGCTCTGTGCATTGCCAATACAAAGCATGATCATATAAGTGACAAGTTAATATTAAGTCACCAAAAATGCTAAAATATTAAGAAAACAAACATCTAGAAATTTAAAGGAAAAAATTACTTTTTTTTTTAAAAACGAAATGAACAGCAAGAAGTCCCAAGAGAATTTGTTTTTTGGGATAACTCCACAGATTTATTAAATGTAAGATATAGTCTTCCTGAAATCAGAATTAATTTGTCACCATGGTTATCAAATTGAGATTCGTACCGTGAATCGGAAGACCTATTTTTTGAATCGTGAATCGAATCAAATCATGAATCGTAAGATACATAACCAATAATTGAAAAAACATAAAATATATTTTCACATAAAGGAACAATAGATGTTAGTATTTTAAAGGCAAATAACTCATTAAATAACCAATAAACTAAAATAGAAACTTCAAAATAAATCAAAATTCAAGTCATAATAAAACAAAAAGACAAAACAATGGACATAATGAGAGGAATGGAACAGCGGCGATGATGGTTGGGTGTGGTTGGAAAAGCCTTGTCGAAGGGCTCTGGAGGGAACAACTGGGCATGGCCGAGTCGCAGCCAAGGAGCGTGCGAAAAGCCGCGAGCTGAAATGCGACGCGACGACTCCAGGACAACGCCCACCTGCCTCGACGACTCATTATTGATTTTCACTAAAGCTCTTAGAGGTCTTCGAGCAACTATATATGTAACTAACTTGATACATATGGTATATATGTACTAACTTGAGGGGGAGAGTAAGAATATATGTGTTGATATGATAATATATTACGTAGATATGATAGAATCAGTTAGGATCCATTAGAAGCAATCTTAGGATTTATTCTTTTAGTAGATTAAGATTGTATATCATTGTAATTAATGCCGAGTCTGTTATGAGCCATTTGGATGGGCTTTTTTTTTTTTTTTTTTAGAAAAAGCACTTATTTCTAAAATAAGTGCTTTTAAAAAAATGTTTGTTTGGATGGCCTTTTAAAAAAAGCAATAGCAATGAAAAAAAACACATTTTGGTGTTTTTTCAAGAAGCTACAATTCCTAGCTTCTAAAAAAAGATGCGGTAGGAGAGAGATGAGGACCGATAATGTTTTATGAAAATTGTTGGACAATAATGTCCTGCAACAAATCTCATAGAAGCCATTTTTTTAAAACTCATCCAAACGCAAAATAGCTTATGCTTCAACTTTTACATCATAAAAGCCTTTTTTTAAAGTCCATCCAAACAGATCCTTGCGTAATCAGTGGACGACACACAATTCAGCATATTTGCCTTACTTTCAAGTGTTTTAAATCTGGCTTTTGATTTGACTAACATCGAAACAACTTAGTAAACATCCGACTGCTTGTCACTCGAGGGTCACATCAGCAATTAATATCCACCCCAAAAAGTATAGTCTGCAGATTTGTTATAAACCTTCCTTTGGAATCCATATAAGACCATAATCAATGATTTGAGCATGATGAAACTCTCTCTACAAAGCAATGTATTTCTCATCGTTGAAATTAGTGGGTTAGATGAAAAAGGAGCAAAAGGGAAGAGGGACTCTGAATAACACAATGGATATGATTGTATGAGATATGTGATACAAAACACTAACTAATGCTCCTATTTATACTAACAGTAATATTATTTGTACACCTGGGATCCGACACCTGGTTAAAAGCGTACAAAATCTTGGTTAATGCAGTTCAGTGAATGGTTAACGACGAATTGTGAATCCTTGTATGCATTAACCAAGTCCAACACACCATTAATCACGATCGAGAACATTGTTAACCAAGTTTGAAGGTGCGCAAAAAAATAACATCCACCGGTGTTGTAGATGCCTGGGTGGCTAACAGCGTTCACAATCATGGTTAATGATGTGTTAGACTTGGTTAATAGGTACAAGGTTTCACAATTCGTCGTTAACCATCCACTGAACTGCATTAACCAAGATTTTGTACGCCATTAACCAGGTGTCGTCCAAGTGTCGGATTCCAAGTATACAAATAACATTACTATTATACTAATAACGTAGGCCAAGTACTAGTGTAGTACAACTAGTACAAACCCATCCCAAAAAGACTAATAACATAACAAGACTCCTAATACAAACTAACCCTAATATTCTAACACAATCCATTACTAGCATGCATGATCACAATCTTATTTTCTAACGTAAATAACCACTTCAACTGGATACCTTCTCTAGAAGCCAAAAAGTTTACATTTTTATGCTTCATCAACCATAATCATGGTGGTTATAGAGAAGACAGGATTAGAATATGAAGCTCATTTAAACGCAAGCTCGAAGCAAATCATTAAAAAATGAAGGTACCTGTTGAGCTTTAACCACAAGATTCTGAAGCATATGTTGATATTTCTCTGGCTTCTCGGTCATCATTCTCTGCAGAGATGATGGGAATCATTACAAAAGATGATATTTTAGGACCTAGACATATTTTTTCAGAACCAAAAATCAATTAAAATCCATGCCTTTAGAAGAAAAGCAGAAGAACAATATGCCACTCTTGAATCTGTGTCATCCAAAAGTTCCCTGCCAGATGCAAGAAGATTTGTGCTCTGCATGTCAATGTATAAAGGTGATACAATAAGAAGGCCAACTAATTTACAAAGGGCTAGAAGTTTGGAATCACCTAAAAAATTGTTCCAAACCAACTTCCTGGAAGGCAACCGGATCTGCAGTGCATTTACCAATAAGAAGTAGAAGAAGTGTGGCCCGAATATCAGATGTAGCACCAGGCAGGTTTCCTCTTCCTTTACTTCCAACAGAAACACCCAATGCAATATCGTCTGTTGCTGCTCCAGCCAATTGAATTAGTGGCCAATATAGCAAGGCAGCAGGAACACGTGCAATTAATTGCATTGGGACAATGGCTCGTCCCTGGAGAAGTGCTGTCATTGATGCAGTCTCATTATCCAGATGGTAGTTATTAGAGAAGCTGGATCTTCTATTAGCCTCTTCCTTGTTATGTTCATCCCAATGAAAAGTATCGTATACGAGTGCATGATTATCACTGTCAGACTTTTTGCTTGCACTGGTGCTATTTAAATTTCTACCATGTTGCACATCATCTCCAAAGGACAAAGCTGTAGCAGGAGGAACTCTTAGGCATAATTGAGAGAATAGTATGTCACACATCTGTTTAGAAACAAAGAAAGTGTTGAGCAACACAGTTAATGATGTCTCAAAAAATACTCAAACAGAAACTCTAAGCGTTAACCAAAATGAAAAATTCACCAAACATTGCTCGAAGGAGTCATATAAACAAAACAACAACAACCAAGCCTTTTCCCACTAGGTGGAATCGACTACATGAATCAAACGACACCATAATTTTCCGTCATAAATCATGTATATAGACAACCCATTGACATCTAAATCCTTCTTAATGGTTTTGCTTTTAGTTTTTCTCGGTATACCTCTACCTCTAGCGATTAGACTACACTCCATCTGATCTACTCTCTTTACTGGGGCTTCTACGGGTCTTCTCCACACATGCCCAAACCACTTAAGATGAGATTCTACTATCTTTTCTACAATAGGTGCTACCCCAGCTTTCGCTCTAATGCATTTGTTCCTAATTCATCAAGCTGCATTTAAAATTACTTATTTAGGGAAAAATTAATCAGTACTAATAATAACAAATCTTTCAACTACTTTTGTCTACATCAGATTTTATGGAAGGTAAATTAATTTACTAATAAAAGCTTCTTCATCTGACAAATAAGCCCATTTTATTACATATCATAAAAGACCATGCTCAATCAGCAGTTTACTAATGAATGAAGGACGAAGACGATGGAGAGTTCCCAACAGTTCCCCCCAACAACATCCAATTGGCAAAGTATGGTGTTCTCTTTCCAGGGTAAGATAAAGAATATGCAGATTTACTTGCTACACTTTTTCATAATTAGTGTGGTTTCCCATACTTAGGTATTTATTGCTGTGAAATGAGGATATTTGGCAAAAAGGCAACGAGTTCAGAAAAAATTACTTTAAGAATATTGAGGCGGTCTGTTTCATTTATCTGAAACACCAAAGTCAAAGCACTGCTCATTATGTCAATCACAGCATTGGGTTTCTCAATATGCCAATCTTTATTCCCATGGCCAAGATCTCTGCTGCTTGATTGTTGCATTTCATGCTCATCTAACAAAAACTTGCATCTCATAAGAAGCCTTTCAAGAATAAACAAAAATCCCCATCTAATATAGTTGTATTTCGACTTTAAAAGACCACACATTAGTAAAATGGGCAAAGGAACATCTGATGTATCCAAAGAATCTTGTTTTCCAGCTTCAGCAATTTTCTGCTGGAAGTATTTGATACTACACCATATATCTCCATCACTTTCGCCACTAATTTCTGCAATAAGCAGATCACCTAACCAGATATACCCATTTTGACGGTAAGAAATTCTTTCAGAATGAAGAAGGGAATGTAAAGTGGCCCACGAGTGCTTTGCCTGCAAACCAATGCCATTTCTTTGAGCCACACCTTCCATGTTTTCCAGAAACTTGCGAGATTTGGTTATCTGAATCATATGAGAGAACTCTTTGTCTAAATGAGTGAATGAACTTATTATTGCATCAAATTTCTCTGCTACAGTTTCCAATAGCTGCAAAGGTGTAAAAGAACAAGGTAAGATACAAATGAATATGTAGACAGTTAAGAAAAGGCTTATTTTAAGCCAAATTCTTAGAACTTGAGTTTGGGTCTAACTCAACCCCAAAAAACCAGTATGTAAGGAGGTAAATACTGCACAAGCCTTATAAACAATGCTTAGGCCATATTTCTAGGCAATGTGGGACTAAACACACGCCCTCACATCCATCACAATGACCGTGCTAGAGGCTGCAATGAAGGCAGCCCAAAGTTACCACAATAAATGCGGCTAGGGACGGACCACAATTAAGGCGGCTTTCCAACACCACCCCTCATGCCCAAAGCTATGCACCTGGAGCAAGGACGATACGGGCAGCCCAAAAACTGATCTAGGATAGGCTCTGATATCATATTAGAATTTAGGTTTGGGTCTAACTTAACCCCACAAAACCACCTTGTAAGGTGAGGATTGCCAAGCCTTATAAGCACTACTTAGATCATATCTCTAGGCGACGTGGGACTAATCACACCCCCTCACATCCAACACAATGAATGTGTTGGAGGCTGCAATGAAGGCATCCCAAAGTTGCTGCAATTAAGGTGGCTAGGGACGGACTGCAATTAAGGCGATTTTCCAACACAAATATATGAGAAAATAGATTTCAAATTGAAAGTGACAACTTCCTAATCTTTAGTTAATGGAGTATAATGAATTAAAAATAAACATACTTTTGAACTAAACAAATGATTATTCATTGAATTAGAGTAAACATTATGGTAAAGGTAAATGCAGCTCAGTTAAAGCAATTAATAGCTTGGCCTTAGTCTTTCTTCTGATCAGTTATATACACTTGCAACCAATTGATATTGCAATTTAGAAGAATAAACTCTCATAAACTATCTTGAACAGAAAACAAATTACCTCAAATAAGAAAACTAAATTTGTGGAGATAATCCCTAAACTTTAGTGATTGATTCTGTTACTCATGTATATAAATATTGCACAAACCTTTCATGTAAATACACAATATTCATTATTCAGATTCAAGTTAATTTAAAGAGGCCTGCCATCCACCAGACAAGAATTTAGTATTACCTCAAAAAATGTCAATTATATGAATGACAAGGACAAGCAGACTTTTAAGAAAGACAAATCCTTATCAGTAATAACATGAATAACAAATTACTAAAAGAAATCAGATTGTTGCATCATATATCATGAATATAATACACATGAAGAACACAACTTTTGCTTTGAAAATATTGCCAATGCCATCTGAAGTATACCATATTTAACAAGTCATTTACGACAACAAAAATGCACATTTAATCATACTTCACATTTGACTCCACTCAAATTTCTGATTGCTGAACGTATTACATAAGGCTATAAATAACTATGAAGAGTACTGGATAGCTCTTTTGCATGTTTTCTTCAAAGCCTAGATGGTTAAATCTTACCTGCCTTGACAAACCAATCGACATGAAAACCTTTTTCTCTGCATTTTACAAAGAAACAGATCTTGTGGATTGTAGGTATTTAAGAAACCGTTTAAAGGGCTTATCATGTTCACCAACCCAAGTAAGTAAAATCCACAAAGGGAGGGGATGAGAAAAAACAATTAAGCCTACAGACAAAGAAAAAAACATGGAAGTACCGTAATTAGTCTTTCACTGCTAGAATATCTGGGAAGTGCAGATGCAATTGATCTTCTCAAAATCTCCCCAATGCCTTCCACCCCAAGTTTAACAGAAATATAAAATGCCTCAGGTGCATTGGTTTGAGCAAGCAAAGCAGCAAGAGGTTGGATCTCATCATCGCTATATTCATTGACTCCTGTAGCTATACATGTTTCATTTATTTGATGTATAATGTAGTCAAAAAGCACTGAATAGAGGTTTTTCCTCTCTTCTCTTGAGGTTGCAAGGGAATACTGCATCCAACATAGACAAAGAGTGGGGGAAATCATGCAATTTGAAACTTAGTAACAATTAAGAAGGACCTTAGTTTAGAACTTTATTCTACACTTCATATTATTGTAAAGAAAAAACAAAAAAAGCTAGAATCTTATCAATTAAACAATATCTCAAATGTATATTGGGCACATCAAGCAATCATAACATTGATGACAATTTGTGGAAAGATTTAAATTATCCTGATTAAGGAACAGAATGAACTCTAAATATTCCCAGTCCTGTATAGTCATTAGTCTCATGTACGACCAAAAACTTCAAGAAAATGTGTAAAAAATTCGGAAGCCATTTATTACCATCTGCTCCGGCTCCTATCATAATCAAATATCTTTAAGTTTTGATGCAGGATGGACTGGTTTTCCCAAAGACAATAGTTCTGTATTTTTAAAATGTAGTCAATCCAAGATAGCAGAGTGGAGGAGCCGACCCCCAAAACGTTGTAGATAATGATGGGGAGAATGAAAATGATGATGGATCTCTCCTACGCGCTTCCGAGTAAAATGCAACTCTCCAATGCGAAGTTTCAACTATGATTTTGATAATACAATCCCTTGATGTAGTTTTTATTTATTCATAGATTTTGATGTTAAAATCTCTTTGTATAAGGAATGGTTAGTTGGCTTCACAAAGTAAAAGGTTTTTCATGAAAGCTTGGAATTAACAAACCTAAGTTAGTAATAAAATGATAAGTAATTGATTACATAATTGCATATTGGATTATTTAAGGAATGTTTTAAAGTTCCATTAAAAGTATTCAAATATCAATTCATGTATTCAATTACTTGAAGCATTTGGCATTTTTCAACAGGGTATTCCAATGCCAAGGTTAGTATTCGAATACACTGGACCTTTGAGGAAGTTAGAGGTTGTTGGAATAGAATATTCGAATACCAGAGCAGAGTATTCAAATACCCGAACAGAGCATTCGAATACCAGAGTAGAGTATTCGAATACTCCAAGAAGTATTTGAATACCCTAATATAAAACTCCCAAAAATCTTCAATTTTTGATGCCCTAATTAATTCCTATATAAAAGGGTTCAGTTTATGAGTTTTAGAACACGAAAATACATTTCAAAATACACTGTTATGATGCTGAAATAGTGAGCCAACTACATTCTCTTACAAGTGTGATAACAGAGCTTTTGTTGTATCTTTTTTGCACATAGAAAGTGCTTGGAATTTCTTCTACTCTTTTTGTATTTCTTGAGGTAAAGAATACTTTGGGTGAGGTAGCCCAAAAGGTTTCAAGAGTAAGGTATCTCTTGAAGTAGAAAGGCATTGGGTGAGAAATCCCAAGTATTTCAAGGGTGAGGCATCTCTTGAAGAAGAAGATTGGGTGAGGTGTCCCAAGAAGGATTGATTGGACTAGAGTGAGACATCTCTAAGATTGTACAAAAATACTCAAGCGTTGCTTGAGGACTGGATGTACATCACAAGTGAGGTGATCGAACTAGTATAAAAATTATCGTGTGATCTTTCTTCTTCCTTTAGTCTTTACTTTTCGCAATTATTTGTATTTTGATTCAATATTCTTTACTTGGTTTATTGCTTCATATTATTGCATTATTGAAAGTGTGATATTCAATTTCTCTTCCACTACTTCTTTTCTCATTGTTTACAAAGTCTTTCTTTTCAAGAAAGATTTGATATCCTACCCTTACATCAATTGAAAAAGGAGTTGTTTCTCAAGAAAATTTCAAAGACTCAATTCACTCCCCTCTTAAGTGTGTCCATTTATTCCAACAGCACTATAGCGGGTAGCGGGACGACCGCTACACGGATGTTTAGGGAAACAATACAAGAAATTTATACCATACACATATAAATTAGGGGTGGAATTGGGCCGGGCCAACCCGACCCGGACCAACTCGGGAAACCGGATTCGGTTTGATTCTCCGGGTCGGTTCGGTTTCACACAGCAGGAACCCGAGAACATCGGGTTAGGTATCAGGTTCTGACTATTCCTACCCGATGTACCCAACCCAGCCCAATGAGGATGGCTCTGATGATGGTTGAAGAAGAAAGAGGAAGTGTTCTTCAGTGTCTCGATCAAAACAGGGCAAAAGATGAAGATGAGATGGGTGGTGCGATAGAGACGCGATTTGGGTGGTGCGACAGAGACGTGATGTGGTGGTGAGGCAGAGACGCGATCGGGTGAAGAGGCAGAGATGCGATCTGGAACGATTGTCAGATCTACTCCTGCGAGGTCGATGGTTCACGATTCGGTGAGGCAAAGAGGCGGGAAGGGGATGGATGGATGGTTCGCATCTTCGCCGTCGTCCACCACGCCACAACCAAGCGCCGTTGTCGCCATCGCGAGTATGTGTGTTTGTTGTTGGCGGAGAACTGTAGTCTGGTACTAGTGGCCCGCCTTCGCGAGTGTTTCTTCTACTGTGGTTTGATATTAGGGTTTGCAATTAGTCTCCTGTGTTTTAACTTGTAATTATTTTTATTTTCTTAATTTAATTTGAATTGTCCGATTGTATTTTTTTATTACACAACCCGATGACCCAACTCGACTCAACCCGAAAATGATCGGGTTGGGTCGGTTCGGGGTTCATGTTTTCCCCCGACCCGTCCGGGGACGTGGTCAATATTGACCGGTTCGGGTTCAAAAAAATCCCCCGACCGATTCCACCCCCTAATATAAAAGCTCAAAAATAGGAAAATACACAATATACAATTAAAGACATTCATAATTCATAAATAAATACAAGTGAGGGAATCGCAGAGAATGGCAACAACAAAGGGGAATGGCAGCAGTTGAAGAAGAAGAAGAAGAAGAAATATCAGTTGATATAAGCTAAGTGATCTAAAATAAATATCAGTTGCAGAAGAAGTAAAGGGGGAATCGCAGCAACAAGGCAGCAACAAAGGGTTATTGCAGCAGCAAAACAAAACTAAGAAGAAGAAGAAGAAGAAGCAAAGGCAACAGTGGCAGTCGCCAGAGAAGAAGCAAAGGCAGCAGTGCTACAGGAGAACACATAAAAGTGAGGGTGAGGGATCATGTTCGAGCCCTAAATGTATCACAGGGACCCCTTACGAAATGACCATAATATCCAAAAAAAGGCATGAACGACTCTTTTTTAGGGCAGAAGTGGGTTTTCACAGTAGCACAGCTCCGGGATTTGGCCGCTATCCGCCGCTATTCGTGGCTGCAACAACCGCTACGCGCGATCCCATGGCTGCTCCGTTCCACTACGGCGCTATAGCGCCACTACACGCTGCTATTGACTATAGAGATTTTTATGTAGAGGACTTGCTCTATAAAACTTTATGAACAGATCCATTATGGTTTACACTCTGAGAAGCTCAGCATTATATCTTCTTAGGATTTTTCATTTGACCTCTCAGAGATCGAGTTGCAACATTAACATTTAACCAAATTAAAGAAGCAGAAGCATTAAAAGTATACAGGTCTTATTGGTGATGATGAGTCTTGTCATTTCCTTGGCATAGTCTAATCCATGCTTCGGTTGTTGTACTCAAAATCAAACTTCATAAGCAACAATTCTGATGGAGTGATGATTAGTAGCTTCTGATCTATTTCGAAGTCCCATAACCTTTCCATTAGTGTACCAACCAACATATTCGCTGTCAAGCGTATATTTGAAAATCAAACAGCTCAATCTGTTGCAATCTTTAACTCTAGCTTTTTCTGTAATATTTGAAGTATGAATCCTCAATGCGTTGTTACAATCATTAAAACCAAATACAAAATGCCAAGCAGGATACCAAGAATGTGTTTGGATTAACGGCGAAAAATTGATTATTTCAATAATCGTACTGTTATAATCAATTATAACAAAATCTGTTTTATGTTTGAATGTATTTGTTGAAAAGCAATTTTAAGCAGAGTTATCAATCCCAGATAGCGGCGCGGAGCGGCCAACCCCGAAAACGCTATACCGGGATAAAGCTTAGCCATGTAGTCGATCGTGCACTATAGCGGAGGAGCGGGCCCTGGTCGCTATGCATGTTGGGTCGTGTCTCATTTTCTGTTAGCGGCCGCTAAATCGGCCTGAATAGCGGGTTTTAGCAGCAAAAGCAGCCGCTAAGGAGAGATAGGGGTAAAACCCCATTTTACCCTCTACTAATAGGCATCTAACAGTAAAAAAAAGGGTATTTTTTTTTTTTTATTTTCGTACCTATCAGATTTCTATTTTGTCTCTTCATTCATTAATCATAAGGGACTCAACTTCTCCACCAATTCACTCTGCTCTTCATAAGTTCATACAACCGCTTCCATTCTATGCTCTTCTACTCGACGGAGTCTTCTTTTCCGGCCAATCCAGAGTTTCGGCCACCTTCTTTCTGCAACACAGGTTTGTTTCCTCTGGTGTATTTTTCTTTTTCTCTGTTTTATCATCTTTTCTTCCTTCCTCTGTCTCTGTTCCTTTATTCTTTCTTCTTTTCTTCCTTCTGTTTTTGATGTGTTTTTTTCTGTTCTTCATCTTGTTTTTTCTTATTTTCTTCTGTCTCTGTTGCTGCATTAGTCTACTTTGATAGTTCTTTGATTTTGTTTGCAACAATAGTCTACTTTTGTTGTTATAGACTTGAATGTCTACGTGAAGATTATAACTTACGATTATATAGTATGAGTTTGTTTGCAGTATTGGGTAATCTTTTATGTTTTAGGCTTTTAGCATTTACATGTGTATATTTAATTTTTTTAGCTTCAACGTCTATACTCTCAAATTGCGGTCATCCCAGTCCCTCTATAGCAGTTTTGGGGGTCAGTCGCTACGCGCAGCTATCCGGGATTGATAACATGGGCGCATAGCGAGATGGCCGCTATTTTAGGCCAGTAGTCAGAACTGAGAAGGAAGGAGGGCGGAGAGGTAGAAGGAAAAGAGGGGGAGAGGCAGAAGTAAGAAGGAATGAACCATAATAATAATATGAAGACCGTGGGAGGGAGAAGTAAGTGGGAGAAAGAGACAGTAAAAAATAAGGATAAAATGGACATTTACTAAGTATAAGTGAGGGTAAATAAGGCATTTGTAAAGATAAAAAAGGGCAAAATGAAGAATTGAACAGTCAAAAGAGTGGGTAAAATAGGAAGAAAAGAGTAAAGGCTGACCACATAATGTTGAAAAACCTTATATCTAAAACCGGTAAAGTGTGCCGCCACGAGAGAGGAAGAGGCAGCACGTCAAACGGTGACGATGACAATTGGGTGTGGCCGGAAGAGCCTTGTCGGAGGGCTCTGGGGATGGAATGATCAGAAATTTCCAAGTAACAGGCCATTAGCGCGTGCAACACCGCTTTTTCTGCCACGACTACAAAACACTCTGCCACACCATCCAAATAGCGGTCAGCTGCCGCTCCACCGCAATAGTATGCTATTGATAATCCTGATTTTAAGATAATCTATTTCATTTGGATTGTGTAAAAGAACAATTTTATAATTTAATAAAATTTTTTGGGAGTGAGTATTGCAATGGCGAAATGGGAAAAGCGTTATTGGTTTCAAAATAGTCTAATTTTTTTTTTAAATAAGCTTTGAACTTCTAGCTTTTCTAAAACAGTTATGTTATTTGAACTACCAAAATGGGACAACTTCGAGACAACTTTCGACAATGGTTAATGACGTTCAAAATTGTGGTTATTGCAGTTCAGTGGATGGTTAATGAGTTACACATCTCGATATACCCATTAACCAAGTTCAACACACCATTAACCACAATTTTGAACATCATTAACTGCTGTCACCGAGATGGGTAACCCATTAACCATCCACTTAGCTACATTAACCACAATTTTGAACGTTATTAACCGTTGTCACGATATAGATAACTTATTAACCATCCACTGAGTTGCATTAATCAAGTTATTAGTTAACGAGTTACCTATCTACTATGTGTATCCATTAATCAAGTTCAACACACTATTAACCACAATTTTGAAAGTCATTAGCCGTCGTCGAAAAGCTTTTCCAAAGTTGTCCCATTTTTGTTGTACAAATATCATTTCTATTTCTAAAAATTGATTTCTCATAAAAATGGTATTTTTGTAATTTAATTCGGTTTGTCAAATATATCAGATTAAACTCAAAAAACTTTATCCCAAAATAAAAGTTGTTTTTAAGTGGGGAAATCTTTCCCAAAACCCCACTAAATAATTTCCAACATTAGTTTTGTTATTTCATCATACAATACATGTCATATACCACAAATATAAAGAAAGAAAAACATGTATTACCATTGATAAGCTTCTGTTTTTCTAGGGATCGAGGAGTGTCAATTAGTTATAAAGTAAACCAACAAGGAATGAAGGGGTCTTTCTTAGTCAAGAAGTAAACCGATAAGGCAAAGTATTAGGCATATTTGAAACAGCAAAAACTAACAGGACAAAATATGAGGCATGGAAACATCATTATACAAAGCAATGTTGTTATTACTCATTTAACTATTAAGAACCCAACAGTATAGCAATGACAAACCCTATTGGAAGTATACCAAGATTGAGATTAAAAGATAAGCATACCTCAATAAAAATAAATTGAACTCCTCCAATCAGATCAAGTTGATCCACAAGAAATTTTGGTGTGCTAGGTATAACCTCAGCAACTTCATCAGGAACTTCATAAAACATGTTGGTTAACATAGAAATAAGCTTGCAATGAACTAATTCTGCCCAAGAATTCTCCCTGCTGGTTTTTATAAGTGCCTTCATAACCTAAAGGCGGATTGTGAGTAACTAAATTAGACAGAGATATAATTAATGACGTAAAGCACATTAACAGTTGATAATAAAGCAGTGAATGAATGGCTACATAAAGACCCAAGATAAAAAAAGCAGGACACATAAACTCCACTCTTCAGAATTATTTCAAGGCTTAAATGCATAAAACTATACAACTTACATGTCGCCGTATGATCTAGAAGGGGAAACACTTTATCTATGGATAAAGAAGACATAGTACTGGAAACTAAAGAACATCTACAACGTCCTTGTTTGTGTTTTTTAGTTTTTTCAAAATTCTATAACATAATCCAAGAACCGTGTTAAAGAAGCCTATAGCCAAAGAGGATGTTTGGATAATCTAAATATAACGACGGTATAAACAAATAGTTTGAGTATGCATTACAAAATCTCCAAGATATTTAAATTAAAAAAAAAATTAAAAACGACGGAGAAAGAGAATAGATTCTCTTATATTACACATTATGTTTCTTTTGATACGCAGTTTCTTTTTATAAAATGATTTATAAATTTTAAAAAAATGCAGTAGCCTGATAAAAAAACACAAATGAACACCCCGTTTATCACAAGTTACAAGATATTCTCTAATTAGTACAATCAAACAGAAAAAATGCTGGTTAAGTGTGTGACATGGGTTTCAGTGATGACAAAAAACGAGAGAAAAATTGGAGTGAACTCCAAAATAATTGTATAAAAGAAGGAAAAAAAAAAGTGACGGGAATATAGAAATAAAAAAGATGGCAATAAAGAGCGGATGTTGGAATTAAAAGGAGAAAGGCAAATGATAGAGGAATCAAAGCGAGAGGATCAAAATGAGGATTCTGGGATAGCAACTATGAGAGAGCTAGTGCCAGTCACTTGTTAGGGATGGCTGGCTATGGTCTGTGGAAAAATAAACACAAAGGAAATGACTAGAAAAAAGTGGCATGAAACTGTGAAAGAAAGAGGGCCATGAAGAAGAAGAAAAAGAGCCTTAGGGCTGAAAATTGTCATTCATTACGAGATTGACATTAATAAAGTCCTCCACTTGCAATATTGCCACTGTCAACATTGATCAAAAATCATCTTGTTCTAGTTTTCAGTTTTTAAAAATCCTGATGGCCACATCAATAAATACAAAGCCAGATTGGTCGAAAAAGGGTTTCACCAACAACATGGCTATGATAACACTGAAGCTTTTTCACCGGTGGTTAAACCAGTCACTATCAGGCTCATTCTTACCCTTGCTCTCACTTACAAGTGGGCAATACAGCATATTGGAAAAAACCCAAGTTTCACATTGACTAGAGATAGAGCCTCATAAGAGCTTGTAAAACTTGGGCAATCCTCACCTCTTGAGCTAGCTTTTGGGATTGAGTTAGGCCCAAATCTAATATGGTATCAAAGCCTATCCTAGATCCATTAAAGGGCCGCCCACCATATTATCCACACACCAAGCCCAATAGTGCTGGGCGTGAGGGGTGTATTGGGAAAAACTCAAGTCTCACATTGACTAGAGATAGAGCCTCATAAGAGATTATAAAGCTTGGGCAATCCTCACCTCTTGAGCTAGCTTTTGGGGTTGAGTTAGGCCCAAATCTAATACAGCAGCTAGATATTATTAGAGTAGAGTTTCTAATATATGTACAGCTGTAATATCAGCTCATGGTTAAGTTTGTTAGAGTGACAGTTAGCTTGTACTATAACTTGTACTGCACGATTGTAACTAAGAGGAAAGCTATAAATAGCTTGTACTATCACATTTCGAATTGTTGATTCATCAATAACAATTCTACAATACTATTCAGTTACAAGTTACAACTGCTTCTCTCTCTATTCTGTACTTCTAATATGGTATCATCAGCTTCTTGATCCGCGGCCATGGCTCAGCCTTCGCCTCCAAGGTCACCGCTTGGCACGGTAGTGGCGACTCCACCTTCTTCCGCTCCGATAATCCTTTCTGCTTCAATCTCTACGAAATTTACATAGAAGAATTTCATGTTTTGGAAGCAACACGTTGAATCGGTGCTCAAGGCTAATCATCTAGAACATTATGCTCGCTTTCCAATCATTCCTCGTCGGTTCCTCAGCGATTCTGATCGTGATCTTGATCGAGTGAATCCTGCGTTTCTCGCATGGGAACAACAAGACCAACACCTCTTCTCGTGGCTTCTCCTTTCGCTCAGTGAATCCATGCATCCTTATGTAGTTGCATGTCGCCATTCCTTTCGGATCTGGGATGAATTACACACTTTCTTCCATTCACAAACTGAATCGCGTAAATTTTAGTTGCAATCTGAGTTGAGAAACACTAGGAAACAACATAGTCAATCGATTACTGAGTATCTTCTTCGCATCAAGGCTTTGGTGAATTCTTTGATTTCGATTAGTGAGACTATATCGAGCAGAGAACATATTTCAGTGATTCTTGAAGGTATTCCAGCGAAGTATGAATCCTTTGTAACTTGTCATCGCTCCGATTCAGTTCCGATGACGGCGATGGAATCGCTCCTCCTCACACACGAGGCGTATCTTGATCGTCTCCGACCACCGGTGAGCACCGATACCTTCTCTGTAAATGTTGCGCAAATGCCTCCTCCACAATTTCCCCAACAATCGCCTCAGAATTCCTTCACCTCCACTAGATCCCATAATCCTCCTCCAACAGTCAACAACTTTCCCGCCAATAACCCTTCCTCAACAAACTTACCCTCAACAGTATGATTCAGGTTCTAGTTCAAGAGGTAGAGGGGGACGACAGGTAAAGGACAGGGCAAAGGTGGAAGACATGGACCCAAAGGACACCTTCAGTGCCAACTTTGTGGCAAGTATAGTCATGAGGTTCAATCTTGCCGGCATAGGTTTGCTCCTACATTTGGTCAAGATCCTTCAAATCAATATGGGAATACTGGCACTAATCCATCACAGTAATGTCCCTATGGTTCTAGTGGACCTCAGGCACCATCTCAGTACAGGCATCAGCCTCCTCAATCTTACTATGGTAATGGCTCTCACCCTAGCTTTAATTCTGCTCCACAGTTTGGGACCAATGGTGCTTAGCAATTTCAGTTTCATACTGCTCCACCTCACAATGTGCAACAGCACCTTTTCCTTCCCCCTACCCACTTACCACCTCTCCTACCCCTTCCCCAACCCCCACAATCCACTCAAAACCTACAACCACACCCTACCCCTATGGCTATGATGGCCAATTCCACTAATAACTCTCTCATGCGGTACCTTGCTTTGGGTGCCACACATCATGTCACACCTGATCCAAATCTGCTGCAGCAGAGATCTGATTTGTGGCACAGAACAAATTTACATGGGCAATGGACAAGGTATTTCCATTTCTTCAATTGGTTCCTCTAAATTTGTTTACCCTTCCAATTCCAAGTCTGTTTTAACTCTTAATAATTTACTTCTTGTTCCCAATGTTACTAAAAATATCATCAGTGTTAGCCAGTTCACTAAGGATAATAATGTATTCTTCGAATTTCATCATTCGCACTGTTTTGTCAAATCTCAGGTTGACAGGTTAGTGTTACTTCCGGGCCGATGGTCCAAGAATGACCGTTCAATAGTCAGGGGCCCACAAAAACACATGGAGAAGAGAGAAAAAAGTTCACTTTTCTCTCAAATAAGTCTCAAATTCAGATTAATCTATATTCTTTTAGTTATTTTTTTCAACTAATTATCTTCCATCCCCATGCTTTCTTTTCTTAAATGAAAGTCTTACTTTCTAGCAAGATCTAAGTGTTGACAGGGTGTAAATAGAAATTTAATGCTCTATTTAATGCCCTGATTTGTCTCTATTTTATTCCTGATTGTACAGCTATCCTATTTATTATTCATTATTCTTATTTAGTGTAGAGTAAATGATTAGAGTAAATGATTCCCTGATTTCAGTGATTGTAGCGAATCACTTATTGTAATTACCTCTATAAAAAGAGGAATCCCTGTACTTACTTAAAATAAGATATTCCGCATATTCCAACTTGGCATCAGAGCACAATCTTGTCTCCGCGCCTCTGATTTGCAGCCATGGCTAACAATTCTTCAACCACCGGCGGTGATCATCACAAGGAGGACGCCACTTCCAAAGACTCGCTGCCTCCAAAATAGGAGCAGAGGGTTATTTTCAGCGACTCCCATTTTGTCCAAATCACCTCCTTTCGGCTCAATGGGTCGAACTATCTCCGGTGGTCTCAATCCGTTCAGATTGTATATCCGTGGCAAAGGAAAGCTTGGATACCTCACTGGTGATAGGCCCAAGCCAGAAATTACTAACCCACAACATGCTGTGTGGGATGCTGAAAACTCCATGGTAATGACATGGTTGGTGAATTCCATGGAGGAAGACATCAGTAGCAATTATATGTGTTACTCCACAGCCAAAGAATTGTGGGACAGTGTCACGGAAATGTATTCTGATCTGGAAAATAAATCTCAGATCTATGAACTCACCTTACAAGCTCGAGAAATTCGGTAGGGTGATAATAATGTGACCAGATACTTCCACTCCTCGAAGCGAGTGTGGCAGGACCTTGATCTCTTCAACACTTACAAGTGGAAGTCAACCGAGGATGCTAAACACCATCAGAAAACAATGGAAGAGGGAAAAACATTCCAATTTCTTGCTGGCCTAAATGAGGAGCTGGATGAAGTTCGTGGCAGAATCATTGGGAAAGCAACCTTACCTTCACTAGGTGAGATCTTTGCAGAGGTTAGAAGAGAGGAAACTCGCAGAAGTGTGATGATGGGAAAGATGAAAGTTGATCCACCTCCTCTTGAGACCAATGCACTTGTTGTTGAAACTACTGCTTTTAAGAGTTCAACAAACCAGAAAAACTCCTCAAATCTCTGGTGTGACCACTGCAACCACGTCACACCCGAGAAACTTGCTGGAAAATTCATGGAAGACCAGCACACCTAAAGGGCAGCAAATCTGGTCCCAAAGCACCAAGGTCTTTTCTGCCTCACCAAGGCCTTTTTCTACAACCCATGAGGCAGAAAAGACCTTGTTGAACAAGGAACAAGTTGAAGAACTCATAAGGTTGTTAAAATCTAGTTCTTTATCTGGTATTCCTAGTGGTTCTGTGGCACAAGCAGGTAATTTTAGTGCCTTCAGCTCCCTTAACTGTACCTCTAACATGTGTGTACCATGGATCATTGATTCAGGTGCTTCTGATCCCATGACCAGCCTTTCCTCTTTATTTAAAACTTATTCTCCTTGTTCTGGAAGTAATAAAATTAGAGTTGCAGATGGTAGTTTTTCATCTATTGCAGGAGTAAGAAGAATTACTTTATCTAAACACATTGACCTAAAAAACGTAATGCATGTACCCAAACTTTCCTGTAACCTTCTCTCTATTAGTAAAATCTGCAAGGACTCTAATTGCATTGCAAAGTTTTTTGACACTCATTGTATTTTTCAGGACCGGACTTCGGGGAGGATGATTGGCAATGCTAAAATGATGGATGGTCTCTACTACTTTGAGGATGCTTTTGAGAATAAAATAGCTCAGGGTCTTAGTGGTATAAGTTCTACCCCTGTGAGGGATCAAATAATGCTCTGGCATAATAGACTAGGTCACCCTAATTTTCAATATCTTTAGTATTTGTTTCCAGATTTATTCAAAAATGTTGATTGTTCTTCTTTTGAATGTGAAAGTTGTGTTCTTGCTAAAAGTCATAGAATCTCTTATTCCTCTCAACCATATCATGCATCTAAACCTTTTCATTTAATCCATAGTGATATATGGGGTCCATCAAAGATTACAACCCAATTTGGAAAAAGGTGGTTTGTAACCTTTATTGATGATCACACCCGATTGTGTTGGATCTACCTTATGCATGAAAAATCTGAAGTACCTAATATATTTAAATGTTTTTCACAAATGGTAGAAACACAATTTGACACAAAAATCTCCATTTTGAGAAGTGACAATGGTACTGAATATTTTAATAAGAATCTCAATGAGTTTCTCCAAAATAAAGGTATCCAGCACCAATCGACATGCCCAAATACTCCTCAACAAAATGACACCGCTGAAAGGAAAAACAAACATCTCCTTAAAGTAGCTCGTGCCATCATGTTTGAGAGTAAGGTTCCAAAGTACTTGTGGGGGGATGCTGTCCTAACAGCAACCTATCTCATAAATAGAATGCCCACTCGTGTGTTAAATTATAGCACACCTTTGGACAATTTTAAAACTTTTTTTCCAAGATGTCGATTGCACACTGATCTACCTTTAAGAGTGTTTGGTTGTACTGTTTTTATGCATATACCTTCTATCTCTCGGTCTAAACTAGACCCAAGAGCAGAAAAGTGCATTTTTGTGGGATATTCTCCTAACCAAAACGGCTATAAATGTTTCAATCCTAGCACAAAAAAGCTTTCATGTTAGCATGGATGTTGCCTTCTTGGAACACCAACCTTTTTTTTAGAAAATTCCCTTCAGGGGGAGAATGTGAATATAAATGAAGACAATTTTTTGCATGAATCACTGCCCAAACCTGTTTTGATTGATTTAATTGATAACAAAGAAGAACATGTGGTAACAAGTCCTGAAATTGATGAGGGAAATCCTGACCCAGACCTAAGTGGAGCCCAAACAAGGGAAGAAATACCACAATCAAAAGATGAGCTTCGTGTTTATGCTCGGAAGTATCCTAAAAGGACTAGAAACAAGTCCATCATCTCTGCACCAAGCCAGTCAGAAATCCCAGAAGACGCCCCTGCAGAAATGCCTCAAGAACTTCCAGGTAACACTGAAATTCCTATCCCTAATATTGATCTGCCTATAGCTCTTAGGAAAGGAACCAGAGCCTGTACCAAAAAATCATCCAAAACCAGCACAAACCATCCCATTTCCAAATATGTTTCCTACCAAAATCTTTCCCAAAATCACCGAGCCTTTACATCTAAAATTACAAATTTGTTTGTGCCTAGAAACATTGAGGAAGCACTAGATGATACCAACTGGAAATTAACAGTCTTAGAAGAGTTAAATGCACTTAAGAAGAATGAGACTTGGGAGATTGTAAACCTGCCACATGATAAAAAACAGGTGGGGTGTAAGTGTGTCTTTACCATTAAGTGCAAGGCGGATGGAAGTGTAGAAAGGTACAAGGCTAGATTGGTAGCAATGGGATTCACCCAAACCTACGGAGTAGATTATCAGGAGACTTTTGCTCCGGTTGCTAAACTTAACTCTGTTAGAATTCTTCTATCCCTAGCAGCAAATTTAAACTGGCCTTTACATCAATTAGATGTAAAGAATGCCTTTCTGAATGGGGAACTAGAAGAAATGTTTATGAGTCTTCCTCCCGGATTTGAGGAAAAACTTGGAAGAAATAAGGTGTGTAGACTAAAAAAGTCACTATATGGGCTGAAACAATCTCCAAGAGCATGGTTTGAGAGGTTTGGAACCGTGGTAAAAGGACTTGGTTATATCCAAAGCCAAGTTGATCATACAATGTTCTATAAACATTCAAATAATAAGATTGCTATCTTAATTGTATACGTGGATGATATTATCTTGACAGGTGATAATAGCTTGGAACTCAAAGGTTTGAAGGAGAAACTTGCCAAGCCTTTGAAATCAAGGACCTTGGACCATTAAAATACTTCCTTGGAATTGAATTTGCAAGATCTAAGGAAGGTATTTTTATGAACCAGCGAAAGTACATTTTGGACCCGTTAAAAGAAACAGGATTGCTTGGATGCAAAGCTGCTGAAACACCTATGGAGTCCAACATAAAAGTACAACCAGCTGAAACTGAAAATATGGTGGACAAAGAAAGGTATCAACGACTGGTGGGAAGGCTAATAAACTTATCTCACACACGTCCTGACATAGCCTTTGCTGTAAGCATGGTAAGCCAGTTTATGCATGCACCAGGACCAGAACATCTAGAGGCAGTTTTCAGGATCCTAAGATACTTGAAAGGGTCACCTGGGAAAGGACTACTATACAAAAACCTTCGACATCTTCAGGTAGAAGCCTACACAGATGCAGATTGGGCTAGAAGTATAACAGACCAAAGATCAACCTCAGGTTATTGTGCCTTTGTTGGGGGAAATCTGGTTAGTTGGAGAAGCAAGAAACAGAGTGTTGTAGCAAGAAGTAGTGCAGAAGCTGAATTTAGAGCAGTAGCTCATGGAATTTGTGAAGTGTTGTGGGTGAAAAAACTTCTACAAGAGTTGAAGGTTTACAATTCCCAACCAATAAAACTCTACTGTGATAACAAATCTGCAATATCTATTGCACACAATCCTGTTCTACATGATAGGACCAAGCATGTGGAAGTTGAGAAGCACTTCATCAGGGAGAAGATAGAAAGGGGACAAATCTGTATCACATATGTTCCCACTGCACAACAACCAGCAGACATTTTAACCAAAGGATTACCTAAGAAGCTCTTTGACAACATAACCAGCAAGCTATCCATGGAAGATATCTTCAAGCCAGCTTGAGGGGGAGTGTTGACAGGGTGTAAATAGAGATTTAATGTTCTATTTAATGCCCTGATTTGTCTCTATTTTATTCCTGATTGTACAGCTATCCTATTTATTATTCATTATTCTTATTTAGTGTAGAGTAAATGATTCCCTAATTTCAGTGATTGTAGCAAATCACTTATTGTAATTACCTCTATAAAAAGAGGAATCCCTGTACGTACTTAAAATAAGATATTCCGCATATTTCAACTCTAAGTATAGCAGAATGCAGTATGAAACAAAAATGGGATAAGACCCCAGGCAACCTTGCAAAAAAGAGAAGAAAAGAACAGCAGAATGCAGTATGAAACAAAAATGGGATTTCCATGAAAAACCGGTAGAGTAAAATAGGCATGTACCAAAAAAACGGGGGGATATTATTTCTCACCCTTATGTCAAGACCTTGTAAACGTTTTCTCCAGATCTTTCCTCTATCACATACAAAATAAAGCAAACAGCTGAGTGCAGATGCCCAGACAGATTCCTCCTTTTCTTCAGTCTGTGAAAAACAATTGATCAGCATAAAATGTGAAGAAGTTATGAGAACAGCATGATTAGACCATTATCAAAGAAAGAGTAGACGGATAGACAACATAATTGTATGAAAAAAAAAAAATTGTTCATCTACCTATGCAGAGTTAGTCATTAAATTTTGAAATAAGTACAACATATGAGATTGAAACTAATGATAACTCAGACAAAAAATCAGTACTATCTCAAAAAATAAAAAGTTTAAAAAGAAAAAAAGAAGATTTAATCCTAAGTGTTAGAATGGTATCACAGTAACTATTCCAACAGAATCTTCCACTATCTTATCAGTTTATCAAGCATTGAGGCCCTGCCAATGACTACAATTACTAACTCAAACTTTATTCCTTATTCAAAAGGATTTAGCTTCGATGTAATACTGCATAAGTTTAAAAAAAAACATACATTACTGCATAACACTGTAAATCATATATCATATATTACTTAAAAGACAGACACTAATAAGAACATCTTCCGGTGACAATTACTTTTGCTTCATATAACTAAGGAAGAATTTATTAGAAACAGTAAGTACAAGGGGGGAGGCTTAGGTATTCTAATCACTGGTGTATGTACATTGAAAGGATTTGAATCCTCTTATTTTAGGTCCTACAGTGATCCTGTAATATAGTAGACACATAAACAAAACAGCGGGTCCCACTGTACAAGGTCTTGTGTCTATGTCTGTAAGTGACAAGGTCAAATTAGAAGCTAAAGTACGAGGATCCAAAATTACATTGATTTAATCTAAAAGCCAATATATATATATATATATATACACACACACACACACACACAATTGTTGAATAAATGAAGATAAAACAAAGTTATCTTCTAGAAAACTTGTACCCACCACCATTCTTTAGATATTTGAATGTAATTCAGAAGTAGAACTTATTTCTCTAGACAGACAATTCATCAAGCAAAAATTCAACAATTATCTGATTGGAAAAGTCTTATTTCTTGTCATACCAAATATTTTATAAAACAGCACACGACTAACCCATCATTGCTTTATATACTCCCAAGCAAGTGCTATTATCAAACTACAAATCCACCTATGATAGCTATCTCACTCTTAAAACATAAAATATAGTTACAAACTCCCTGATCTCAATGTTGTCAAAAAAATTGCAGTCTTGTTCTAAATCCTTATTTTTCAACCCATTTATCTTTCAAAAACAATAAAAACATCCCTTTCTTATATTAGTCCTCCTGTGCGAACTCATCTATAACATCATTCAACATCATATCACACATAGCAGAAATCAATGTGTTATGAAATTCTACGTAAAATTTTGACAGTTGCCAGTCAGATAATCCCAGACAATAAAATTATTAAGGAAAAAAATTATCTTGTCAAACAACTTTTTTTTCTGCCCAATGGTACCTGAACAAGAAGTAGTAGTATCTCATACAGAATATTTAAAATCCAAGACACAAAATTATCAATTGCGGAGACTGTGTCCGATTTGTTCGGAGAATTTCCTTTTCTGCTTCCTTGGGCAATAAGTTGAGCGTCGCTGTCATAATAGGATTCTTGAGAATATTCTTCTTCAATAATGGAAGCATCATCGGCAATCATCGGTTCTAGGAGATGAGCATGAACCCCAAGGTTTAGAATTATATCAAAAGCGCGAACCCTGCAAACTGTTTTAGAAGAACTAAGCATCTCCTGAAATGAGTTTGAAATATAAATTAGTAACAATAGAAAGAATTACAATATTGTCATAACAGGAAAAATGTACTTTATTGATGCATCACCTCAAGCATAGAAAGAGTGAGCGGAGCAGCTGTCCGAGAATCTAAAACATACCTGCAAAACAATATTTTTTACGGCCATCATACATAATCAACTTGCAGAACAGTGCAACACCGTAGAAATGTGAAATGATTGGACAAGTTCAATCAAGCAAATTGCAGAATTTTTCTGGTGTAGAAAAAGAAATTAATTAAGAAAAAAGAAAGAGAAATACAAAGATAGGAGGATAAGATATCCTCCAAAAGAAAACTACTAAAGACACAAATACAAAGAACTAGCAAAACAAAACTCAAGAATAACAATGACAATGGCAGTTCGATCTCGGCAAATCTGAAACTGCAACCCCCCTTAAAAGACCGTGAGTCAATCACCAAAAAAAAAGACAAAAACCTTATTCTTTCCCACACCCTTTCTGCAGACATCGAAACACCTTTAAAAGTCCGGGCATTCCTCTCCAACGAGATGCACCACAGAATAGAAAACACAGCACAGTTCCCCAAATTTTTTACCTCTTTAATTCTTCTAAACTCTTTAAACCTTATTGTCAAAAGGTAGTTAGGACAAACCCAATATTCTCCACAAACACAAAACAGCCTATTCCACAAGCAGTTAGAAATCAGACAATGTAAAAACAGAAGTATGACTCATTCAGAATGGTTCATGCACAAAACACAAATAATCCATGGTTGAGGGACCTGGCACTCAACATCATATGCTTACCCTGACCCTGAGAGCTTAATCTTCAGAATTTTCAAATTCCATGTAACATGTAACAATATATTGACAACAGTTTATATAGTGACCCGAACTACAACCAAATGGACATTAGCCATGTACTATTCAACAAGTTATGACTTGCTCAGCAGATACAAATATTCTTATTAAAAGATAAAAGCAGATTATGTTAAGAATCAACCATTCTTATCCAATGCTTGCATGAAGAGTTCCACTTTGCAAGATGAATTATAATTGAATCACTTTCACAACATATATATTCTTGCAAAAAAGGAGGCAGCAAATTTCATTTAAAAGAAATTTGAATGACTCTCAATCCACACTATTGCAACCACTGTACACCTCCACAAGACTCGCTCGCTCTTCCTTCATTTTGTCAAACCTTAGTAACCAAGCAATAGGAGCTCCTTCAATTGTGAAGGACTAACACTAGTCTTCCCACTCATAATAAACAAATTTTCGAGGAGATATGCCATGGACCTATATATATTAGAATCAGTAGCTAGGTCAGGTCATATAGTTTACCGAATGTGAGGATTCGTGTGTATTGGGATCAGGGTAAGACTGTTGAGCGGCTACTCCTTGAAATCTTCAAAGATCATAGTGAACTCTCTCTGTTTCATCCATGTATCTATATTTCGCTGTAGGCCGAACCCCATTAAATTCTGTGTCTATTTTTCTTCTCCCCATTTGTTGTTTGGGCACCTAGTTACAACAGCTTCTAAGCATGCCCTTCCTTAAATTGGTGCCAAATAGCAGAACTTATGGCTGACTCTTGGATATAGTTTTACTTGGGAAAGAAAACTTCAATAAAAATATTTACTAATTTGAAATTGAACTGCATTATAACTGTCAAAATAAGCAATAATCCCATATCAATTTTTTATGCTCAATGTCAGTTACTCCTCTTTCCTGCACACTCAGAATTAATTCAACTCGGTCCTATTTTTAAAGTGGTGACATGGGAAACTTGCAAAACCTTGAAAGACACAATTGCAACCAAGAAAGGAATAAACATAAAAGACATCAATTGATTGAAACATACATGTCAATAACTAGTTTAATAAGGACGCTCACAGCGACATCCATTGATGGTTTTCCACTGTTATTGCTTAGTCTAGTGGCCACTGTCATGACATTGGTATTTGGGAAAGAAGACTCTGAGCAAACTGCAGCAATAACTTCACGTACCTCAGCAGGGTTCAATCGTAAAGGTTGTTGCTCACTGGTAAGCATAAGAGAACACTTTGTGAGATGTAGGAAACACAGAATAAATCAATTATTAACGAGTGTATGAGTGATAATTGTAATTTCTTTACAAAACACAAGCAGCACGTTAACTATCAACTCATACTTCATTTCTTTTAAACACAAATCAGAAAATAAGAAAATGAATGAAAACAAACACAAAGCATAAAATAGTTAGACAAGGAGAAGGAAGAAGATGGTCATACTAAAGCAAAAGGTGTAAATGTATGGAAATTGCATGTATGATTTCATCATCATGTGCAGGTCACACAGGACTTCCTCTCACAACACAATAAATAATCATATGGCAGTTACATTAACAACAAAATGATAAGGAAAATATGAGCTTAAGGAGAGGAATAAGCAGTCTTTGTATAAATATACATTAAATTATGAAGACAAATGAAACTAAGAGCATATAAACCATCAAAAAAAGGCTTTGAAAATGGCACAGCAAAAGGAACACATATGAACCAAGTATATCAGAGTAAATTGTAAGGTATTATTAATCTACAGAGTCACTTTATAGAAACTTAGAAGCTTTAGGGGGCATTTGTTTCGAGCTTTATAAAGCTATTCCTGGGAATATGGACTTGAGAAATGAAACATTCCCACTTTTGGTATAAAAACATATTCTTGGGCATCATTCATTCCCTGGAAAGTGGCATTTCTGTGCTTTGCTTGAATTTTATTCCCATGATGTGGGTTGAGTATGCTATTTTCCGATGGCATGGGAATGGAGTTATCTTGTAACCCACCCATTAACTTCCCCTCCCACTTCTTTCTCCCATATTCTTTCTCTCATCATTTGAATTTTTTTGTGAACCAAACATATTTTGAAAAACATTCCTTGAAATATTAAATGCTAACCAAACATGGTTTGGGATTTACCCAGGCATAGGATTCCCAGTCATCATATTCCTGGGTATGCCTTTCTTTTTTATAGAAAAAGCATTCCTGCGAATGTAATCATATATCATGAAATAAACGCCTCTTTGAAAGACATGCCCACCATTAATTTTAGCCATTTCTTATTGCAGTTTACTCTAATGGAATGGTGGAAAAAATTCTGCATCCATATTAGAAAGCAATTATGGCAATTTGAATTCTGCGAGTGTGTTTAGGAAAGCTGGAAAAAATAGATTATGCTGATAATCGATTATGGGTGCGTTTGAAAGAGCTTATAGAGAGCTTATGAGAATAACTTATGAAATTAAACTTATACAAAAAGTTTATTATCTTTCCATAAGCTGTTTTTAGCTTATTTCCATAAGCTTGTCAGAGAAGCTTATGAAAATAAATTGTTTTTAGCTTATTTAAAAACGAACTTAATGCATAAGCGCTTAAATAAGCTGTATACCCAAACGCACCCTATATGTATAATCGATTATTGTGATAATCGATTATAATCAGAATCTATTTTTGTTTGGATATACTTGCTGAAAAGCGATTTTAAGATCATCTATTTCGTTTAGGTGGTGCAAAAAAATCACCTTTTCCTACTGCACTGAAAGCCTTCTTTTCTTAACCAGCTATTAAATGAGTGAAGTAGCTGGGATACGAACAACTAAGAAAAGAGTTGCTTTCCTTTTACCGCTTTGCTATCTAGACTAGACGGAAGAGCTGACTGAAGCCTTTTGAATCCTAAATTTACAGATATAAGATAGATGTAGAGACTCATCCTCGAACACTGCCAGCCCGCATCAGGGACTCTCGTGCGAGCCATACAACGTTCCCAGGCAGGAACTTCTCCTTTCCTTGAGCTCCCTATTTAGTTCCTCCCATTCCAGGCGTTGATCTCGCAACGGCCCTCCAACATGTCCTCGTATCGCGTATAAAGTTATTTGTATAATTTAATAATATTTGTTTGGAAGTTAGTTTGGAGGGGTAAATAGGGAAGAAGTTTTCAGAACGAAAAATAATCAAATCACAACAATCTTAAGGTAAAACAAATTAGATGGCATAAAACAACTTTTTCCCCCAAAAAAAAAAGCTTCTTCATAAATTTAAGCAAAGTGCCAAACAAGAAAGATTATTTCATAAACAACTTTTTTCATCCAAAACAGTTGAAATTCAAATAATCCAGTTTTCCCAAACATGCTCTGCAATGCAATGCTCAAGTTAAAACCAGTGTTGTGGCACCATTTTCAGATGCAGTAGTGAGTGAATACATATGCATACATTTGTTATCAAATTCTTTTGAAGAATCTCTCTAGTCACTAATCACTATGATCTATACCTGTAATGACGATACTGGAAAAGCTGTCGAGCTCGGGGACGGAATGTAATCACAGGAGATTCCTCCCTGTAGAAATGACAATGTTCAGAATAGCAAATCCAATCATGAAAAGCCTTCAGCATACCGAAGAAGTGAAAAATAAACAGCCTTTTCAACTCACCTTATGGGTAGAAAGAATATCAAACATTTATCAAAAAAAGGAAAAGAAAGAAAGAGAAAAAAGAATATCAAACTGTATAGAAGCAATTCAATTTTTTATCACATATTTTAGCCTATATAAACAGCATGATATTTCATGAAATATTTCAGTCTATATGTAAATAAGTGATTAATGAAATCACATCAAACAGAACTCAAAAGTACTTCATATACAGTAATTAATATTCTTTTTGTTAAAAGATTACAAAAAGAATAAGAGGAACTTATAAAGGAGGCAAGAACAAGATTACAAGAATGAGATTGCAGAAAAAATAACAAAGAGAAGGGCACAAAGAGAAAACCCAAATTTATAAAATCAATACAACACAAAACCCCAAACATGTCAATTAATCAACAAGAAATTCTCCATTCATAAACAGCAAACTCAAGCTTTTTCATAAATAAAGAGCAATTTACCCACATATGTCAACCCAATGGCAATTATAAATATAATTCTGTTACAAAGATTTATTTTCATAGAATCCACAGGACTTTGGCAATTTAACACGTTTGCCTTTTGCAGGCTACACTCAAATTCTAAAAGATTTCTAACCAAGGGTTATTAAAAGATTTTTATGTATGATTGAAAACAAATTGTGTCTCACAAATTTTTCTTGACTGATCCAATATTGTAATCCTGGTTTTGCCAAAGTTCTTTCCTCCCATTTTCAAATTTAGTAAACCTACATATCTTTTTTTATTTCTTTTTTATTGAGTGACTTATTCTATATTTCTATGTCATGCCAAAAATCACAAATTTCAAATGTTGTTTTGATCTTCAGGCCACACATTAACAGATAAAGGTTTATCACATATTTCGGCCCCCTTCTTTCATCAGTGCATTAAAATTCTGGGCAATCGTTACTCTTGCTTCAATATATTGCTAGTAAATGTCAACATGACAGATCAAGCAACCCAATCTACCCTATAACAAGGATTTACTTGACCTCTCATCAAACCAGTATAGTTAAAGAGTCACTCGAGTCTAGATACACAGTCCTTTCAAATCTGAAGTGCTTCAATTTCAAGATGGCTTATAAGCTATTAAGAAGGTGAAAAATCAACCTTTTTATGTAAAATTTGGCACAAAATATAAATTATATAAGATTTTTCATGGAATGACTCCGGTTAAAAAAATAAGGAAGAAAAAATATCAATGCAAGTTATCTGATAGAAGAACATGCCAAATTTGACGAGCGCCCACTTTCGTGCGTTTAGATGCTGTTATTGCTCTCAGGTGGGGACGAGCAGAAGCAGAATTAGTAATTGGTGTTACAGGCGAAGACTGCAACAGTTGATCCAGGTAAGGCATGTCATCAGTTCCAAAAAATTTCCATGGTTGCCCGTTCATCTTAGATTCAATATCTCCTACAAGTAGAGCTGCTGCACCTACTTCTAAGAAATTATGTGTTCTCATGTCTTGAGAATTCACAGCACGATCACTGTATTAAAACATACCAAATAGCAGTCAATTTCTGATGGGAAAAGTAACAGTAAAAACAATGAACCCAATCAATGGTTCCTATAAAGATGCCTAAACCAACATCAAGCATAAGAGATTGATTACTTTTCAGCCCGTATTGATGATGACTGTGGTTCTGCAAGCCAGCGCCATTTCAGAACATCATGCGCAATGAACCCAAGTTCATCCTTTTCGTCAACTTTTTCGATTTTTGATAACTTTGAAAGTGATGGAGCAATTGAATCCTTCTCTGAAGTTTCTGGAACACTTGCTGGACTTAGTTGGGAATTGAATGATTTACTCAGCAAACATGATAATGTTGGTAGTGATTGTCCTGATGAAGAAGGTGGTCCAGCCAATGAAGCTGGTTGAAAAAGCCGTTTGGGAATGTGTTGAGCCACTAGGGAACGCACATAACTTAGTGACTTCACAAAGGCCTCAGAAGCAACACTATATACAGGCAAAGGAGATGTATTTGTGGATGTTATTGATGCACCAGATTGTCGATTAAAAGATCGCGACCATGGTTGATTTGGGTTAATATCACATTCAGCAATTATGGTTGAACAAAAACGATCTATCTGAAGCAATGTCTCCTCGCTTGGTTTGTATCTGCATTCATTAACAAGTTGTGAACACTAAATGAAACAATACACGGTATCTTGTCCAATGTGCAGTCATGTAAGGAAAGGTGCTAGTTGCATGTTCCAGTTATTTTATGAATCTAACTAAATGCAATCAATTAATCAATAAAAGAATATTTAAACAGAAGAAAAAATTAGCACAACAATAAGAATTTCCCATCCTCTCCCCCCCTCTCCATGACAACAAGAAAAATTGTCAGCCAAAGTTGTGATTACTATAGGGAAAGAAGGATTCCAGATAAGGGCATCAAAATGGGCCAGCCAGATTTTGAAATTAGAATTTGTACAACGAAAACAATTGTATTTTATGTTTGTTGAAAGTTAGAGTATGCAAAAGAAAAAATGCAATGATGAAGCATGAAGATAAAAAAATTAGTGTTAATAAGAGTTTTTTTTTAAAAACAATTGTAACTTGGGCCAACGGTTTGACCATCCCAACTTGCAGCCTGCATAAGAATTTGCTAGCCCACAACATTTTTGGTCCAGCCCAACCTGACCTGAAATTCACTTGGCTCGCAGTGGGTCGATCCATTTTGACACCTCTAAATTTCTAGGACCACGAGGCCAACACCTCCCCCCCCCCCCCCACACAAAAAAAATCAATATACTGAAGTCCAACTAAAATAGAATTAACTCGATTAAAAAGTTGCTTTCATAGACATGATTTTCTTTATTTTATTTTTTTTCCGTGAAATTGCATTTTTTTGGTTTCTTTTAAGAGGTCTTTTGTACTTCTTTCTTCCTATTCTATTAAACAATTTCAGCTTGTGTCCCATAAACAAATGGAAAATGAATTTTTTGTCTGATTTTCAAAAGAATTTAGTTGCCACTCATCTTGGGAAATGAGAGATCATTCGTCCTTTGAAGAAGGAATATAGCAAAATAAGTGTTACAGAGTCGAGTACAGGACAGAGACATACGTCTTCTTTGATAATTTTTTTACCTTTCCATATTCTTTGCAAAAACAGGTTGAGCTGGCAAACCCGTTTCAAAACTTCAGATACACAGATGAAACACGTTTCAAAATGTGTGAAACGCAACAAAACACTTGAATTTGCTATATTTTACTCGGAATGCTGGAAAAAAAACTAATAAAGCAGGCAAACTACATACTATTAATATTTGAGTCTTAGAATCCTAGTCATACTATGAAAAGAAGCACTCGAGTCCTTTCTATATTATTTGTAGTACTTTAACAAGACGAGTCCTTTCAGAAGGAGGATTGGAGGAACACTCCAGTTCTGGCTATATTATTTGTAGTACTCTCTGGCAGAATCAGAACTAATTTGATAAGAACTTAATTTTCTGCTTAATGAAGGATGGTGAACCAACTTTCTTCTTCCCTTTGATGGTATTGTTCGTTTGATTATTACTCTTACTCTCTAACTGTTGATAGCCAGTTAACAGCCCCTTGGACTTCTCTTTAATTTTTTTGTGGGTTATACTCAACACCAACAACAACAACCAACTCTTTTCGCATTGGGTGAGGTCGGATACATGGATCAAACGATGCCATAACGTTCTATCATTAATCATGTGTATTGCCACACCATTTACATCTAAATCCTTCTTAATGGTTTTGCCTGTAGTTTTTCTTGGTCTGCCTCTGCCTCTAGTGATTGAGCTACCCTCTATCTGATCCGCTCTCCTTACTGGAGCTTCTACCATTCTTCTCCACACATGCCTGCACCACCTAAGGCGAGATTCTACCATCTTTTCTATAATAGGTGCTACCTCAGCTTTCTCTCTATTGCATTCATTTCTAATCCTATCTTGTCTAGTGTGTCCACTCATCCAACGCAATATTCTCATCTCTATTACATTGAGTTTATTCTCTTGTTGGCTTTTACCGCTCAACATTCAGTCCTGTATAACATTGTCGATCTTATAGTTATGCAGTAAAATTTCCCCTTAAGTTTGAGGGTACTTTTCTATCACAGATAACACTCGAAGTACTCCATTTCAACCACACAGCTTGAATCCTATGGTTAATGTCTCTCTCTATTTCCCCGTCGTTTTGTATGTTGACCCAAGATATTTAAACTATGTGACTTATGGTTTATACTCAATTATTACTATTTTACTTATTCCATATACATATAGGCCTCGAAATTTCTTCCCATCGTTCACCATTAAAGCGAGAACATCAAAACAATCTTACCTTATTATTTCACTAGATATTTTCCAGCAAAAAGTTTCTTGAAAAGTGACTATTTCATAGCACTCAAATCAATCAGAATGGTATGCTTTATATGAGTTTCAAGAAATGAAAGTCCAGCAATCTAAAATCCAAATAAAACCACTAAAATCAATTGCCATGAAATGCAAATATTATTAAATAGGAAACAACCATCCCAAATTATTTTAACTATAAAGCTTAGTCGAGTCTTAGATCTTGGTGCATGCGTAGATTAGCTTATTTTGCTTTTACAAAAGCTTATAATCAAATTGTTCAAGAGCGAGACTTTCACTGGAAAGCTTTTTGAGGACAAAATAATCAAAACCAAACACGCACTAATTTGACAAGTAATGATAGGCTAAGCTATATCTTAAGAAATAGAAAATAAATATGCTAGAACATACAAACTATTAACATAAATAACTCTCAAGACTATTCCATTACTTGAGTACTCTGAGTTCTTTAATGTCCATTATTGCATATTCATATAAATATATCAGAAACCTCGATGCCCGTTACCAAAGTAAATTTCGAAGGAGCCACTTTGCTTAAATTCATTTTCTCAATTCCATAAAAAAGCCTAACCTAGACATGCAAGTACATCTCATCAATTGTTGCGCACACAAGACAGATGAGAACACGAAATTATTGCATCATAGAACGTTTCAGCACTTCTTGTGATACCTTCTATCATCAACTAATAAGCATCATTGTTGTTCAATCGACTTTATTGACACCAAGTATGCTCCACTATTCTTTATGTGAATTCTATTCTTCCAATAAATTAGTACTCTAGGTGTAAAAGCTCAATGCCAGCACAAAGCAACCAAGTAAAGCATGCAGACAGAAGATATACCAATGAATTTTTGGGATCAATAATAAGATACTCTACTAATACACTCTTCTTATTGGTATAAAGTTAAAGATTGTGAGGGCAAAATGTGTAAAACAAATATTTTTTATTGAAATAAGTCAACATTATATATAATATGTAACTCTATGAAATGAGGATGGCTAGTATATAGATCATCTTTCACAGATAAAACAATTGAATGTCCACTTTATTGAAGTAATATACCTTAGAAGATACCGCTTCAAAAGTGCCACACACCTTGTGACTACTGCAGGGCTGGTCAAATAGTGTCAATGTTAGAAGCAGAAAAGTGAAATTTAAAATGGTTCACATAAATCTAAAAGGCAAAAGTAATAAAGACAAAAAGAAAAATGAGCACTGTAAATCTAAAAGCAAAGTAACAAATATATAATAAACTGAAGTTGTGAACTGATGCTTGGAGGTTGCTTGAGTTGCCTAACAGGCAATAAATCTAAGCAGTAGCCTAAATGGCTCAGCTGGAGTGCTGGACTGAATTCTGGTACAACACTAATTATAATGTTTAAACTAAACTCTCTCCATTTAAAGCCATGTACGGCAAGAATCCACCTGTCCTATTCAGAGGTAATGAAGATTCTTCAACTGCAGAAGACAGCAACAGACTCATGGTAGACAGAAACCAGATCTTTGAAGAATTGAAGGAACATCTGGTTCTCAGGCCCAGAACAAAATGAAGCTACAAGCAGATAAAAGAAGGGAGGTTGTTTATCAAGTAGGCAATTTTGTTTACCTTAAGATTCAACCCTACAGACTTCGGTACTAGCAAAAAGGGCCAATGAAAAGCATAGTCACAGGTTTTATGAAGTGTTGGAAAAAGTAGGAGAGGTGCCATACAGGTTGAAACTTCCTGATAACAGCCATACTCATCCATTTTCTTGATTGAATAGATTAAATAGATTAATTATTATATTATTCATTTATTCATATTATTTTAAATTTTATTTATTATTAATTATTAATTAATATCAATAAAAAAATATTTTAATAAAAAATGTATTCTATTAAAGGAATAGAAATCAATAATAGAAAATATTAAAACAAAGTAAATAATATTTGAAATAAAAACTGAAAAAGAAAATATCATGTTTCCTTATCCTTGCTGAAAAAGTCACTTTCTGCATCTGCAGTAAGTAATCCCTTACCTAGAATGCTTTCTAAAGAATGGGAATTCCAGGTTCAACCAGCTGAGGTTCTAAACCTCAGGACTAACCCAAAGGGCGCTATTGAAGTCCTAATTTGATGGCAGCACCTCCCAGCCTTTGAGGAATCCTTCAAAGTCATTCAATAGCAGTTTCCTGACTTTCACCTTGAGGACAAGGTGAAACTGCTTGGGGGAGTATTGTTAGCAATCAATTAAACATGTTTATTATAGGAAGAAAGAAACAGGAAGCAGATAATTGGAGCCTCCCGTGAGCAATGCGTGCTGTGTAAGCACAGAAAGCATGGAAAAAGGGTATAACTTCCTGCACACATGGCACAAGACATGCGAGGCATGCGGGAAGGCTTATTTAGTTAGAGGATAAAAAAGAGCAATAATAAAAAGAAGAGGCAAGCTAGAAGTGAGTAGAGGGAAATTGGGGGGGGGGGGGGGAGAGAGAGAGAGGCCTATCGAAAGCCTTGGGTTATCTATATTTCATTTCCATTTTTCAGTTCATCTTCTCTATACTTTTCTGTTGCCGGCACTGATATCAGTAAAAGAGGTGACAATACAGATTATACAAACCATTTTCTTGTTATCTGGTCCTGTTTCTATCAATCTCTTAAATCAACAATTGAACAAGACTCATAAATACAATCCATGTGAAGAATTAGAAGGCATGCATCAGCTTCTTATTGTAGAAAAGAATATAGTTCTCAGCAGTACACTACATAATACTAGGGCTAGCAAAATGATCCATGAGTTCATTATCCATCCAGCCCAACCAGGCACAAATTCAATCCAACTGATCCATTGATGTACTGGTTTTTAATGGGCTGGATTTACTGAATCCAAATTATGTATTGGATGGGTCAAGGATCACCCATGATCCATAAGGATCCACCCTTCCAATATTGAAAGCAACACACAATCGTGCAAAACCCAGATGCTAAAGCATTTGCATCGCCACTGTTTTGCAGTTCACAAGGCCATCGTGCTCTAAGGTTTCCCAAAAGTAAATTACATAACTCCTCAGAAAAAACTATAGTTTCTTCTGCCATTCTAACATTTATTTACACTTTCTAAGTTAATTCAACCTTAATTCAATCTTTATGGTTTAACTTATGGCAAGTGGCTAATTATGAACTGTGAATAATGACAAGGACGTTACTTGCTTAGCTTTCATGATGGAAGCCAATAATTAGAAAGTAGATTTTGATGGAATGCCTCTGTTTTCACTATAAGATGTTGATGATGGAATGCAACTGATCACCTGAGAGATAGAGATTTTAGAGAGGTAAATTTTAGAGAGAGATCTTAGAGTCAAACAGAGAAATTTAGAAATAATTTTTTAGATTATATTATAATTTTAAATGGGAGGGTTGGATATCCATCCCTGAAAAATACTTAATGCGTGGGATGGTTATTTATAACATGGTCATGAATGGATTGGATTTCTTTAATATATTTTTAATGGATTATAAAAAAATTAATGATTTGTCTTTTACCCGTCCATTATGATCCAATCCATCCATTTGCTACCCCCATAAATTATAAGGATGTACTCCCATGCTTCATCCAACAAAATTAGTTCACTAACTGCAGAATAGTAAGCAATGGTTTAAGTAACAGGATAGTATCACCAACTACCCCATGTCAACAAATAAATGCAACAATTACCTGCGCTCCCTCTCTGCAATAGTATGTTCCAGAATTGCACTATAAGCCAAGTCTGTGGTTGCAGGGGCTTTCAGATAGTCCTGCAATCACATAGTGAAGCCATAAAATTGGAAGAGTTAAGACCTTGGCCACAGTGTATCAAATAGAATGGCACCATAACTTGGAACCAAATGGGATTTCGGTCATTGTATACCATAGAGAATGACAGGTACACAATGCATTAATAGTTGGCTATATTATAAGATTAAGTTATGTTGCAGATAGTAACAAACCCTAAACACGTGCATTGAAAACACAATGAATTCAGTTTTCAACCGATGACATAAGGAATTCCCAATAAGAGGAAGCTATTGCTTTCATATTCAGACCATGTGTACAAATATTTAAAGAAGACTTTCTCCTAATATAAAAAGGATTTAAATGATATGCACATTCAGAGTAAAGATTTTTTAGACTGCCAACCAACCACAAATCGTCACATCATTAAAAATCTTTGACTCTTATCATAACTATGTCACAAATAAAATAATTTGTAATTGATTGATAGTGTAAAAAGATTTACACTGACAGTGTTCAAAATTTATTTCATAAAAATATTTGTCGGATATGATTTATGTTAGCATTAATACAAATGTGGCACTATCTTAAACTTTTAAAAACAAAAGAAAACAAGGAAAACGACATTTGCATTAAAAGTTATAAAAAGAATGATTGTAAAAACTTTTAAAAACATCTTGATGCACAAATGGTGCACTGTCTTAAACTTTTAAAAACATCTTGAAGCACAAGAAATTCTACCATGCTCCTAGAGCACCATTAATGTGTGCTTCACGATTCACGAAAGGACTTCTACCATTGATTTTAAAGAAACAACCTTACATAAATTATAAATAGCTATTTAAATAGTTATAAACGACATTTGCATTAAAAGTTATAAAAACATTGATTTTAAAAACTTTTAAAAACATCTTGATGCACAAATAGTGCACTGTCTTAAACTTTTAAAAACATCTTGGTGCACAAGAAATGCTCCTAGAGCACCATTAATGTGTGCT
Organism: Ammopiptanthus mongolicus; assembly: GCA_039655645.1. Taxonomy (NCBI): domain Eukaryota; kingdom Viridiplantae; phylum Streptophyta; class Magnoliopsida; order Fabales; family Fabaceae; genus Ammopiptanthus; species Ammopiptanthus mongolicus. Next base: position 84,696,351 of record CM077348.1, read on the forward strand.
TCACGATTCACGAAAGGACTTCTACTGTTGATTTTAAGGAAACAAACTTACATAAATTTAAGTTTAAGGTGTTTTTATACAAGGATTAAAAATACTATTAAATAGTAAATACCATTAATTTTATGAAAATACAATAGCATTTGGCTAAACCACCCACTTGATTTATTAATGCTCTCTCTCATTTCATTTAGTGGAGATACCAACAATACCAAGAGACATGGATAAATTTGAAAAATAATAATAATAATAATAATAATAATAATAATAATAATAATAAATGTGTTCTTAGTTTTCTAAAGCAGATAAAATAAAACAAAACAAAACACATTCTCTAAAAACGACATACATGAGGAATTAAAATTAAGAATGAAATTGACAGCTTATTAACTCTCAGAACATTCCAAAAGTAAAATCAGCCATATAACATTGACAGAACTGCCTATCCCTCATTTATGCTCTAAAAAATTCTTATTTTGCTGAGCACATATAAGCTACTTCATTAGGGTGAATAACTTTCTATTTTCCACCAAACATGCAAGGTCACATTATGCACACACAAAAAAAAGAACAAAAAAAAAGTAGTAGTAACTAGTAAGATACAAAAACAGCCGATTTTTCTTTAACCATGTGAATTTTATTTAATATATCGACTAAGATATCCCAAACCCAAATTCGAAAGCGAAACCTAAGATCCAAAGTTGTGAGTGTGAAATTCAACGAACCCGAAGAGTTCTAGAAGCTTCATTGGCGGAAGTGAGGGGAGAAGAGAGGCAATCAGCGACGGCGCGGCGTAAGGGTTCTGGAAGCTTCTTGATCGACGAGGATCTCAGCCTTGAGACGCCGATTAACTGTTGTGGACGCGAAGGACTGAAGCTCGAAGACATTGGTATTCGATTCGATTAGGTCAGCAACGATAACAGTGTCCGAAGCTCGAAGATAATCTCGAAGCGAATCTCGCAACGAAGCAAAGTTTCAGAGCTCTTCCTCTTCTTCTTCTTCTTCTTCTTCTTCTTCTTCTTCTTCTACATTTGAACAATTGAAGAATCCGAGAGTGAAAAGAAGAGTAGTGTTGTATTGTGTATTTGTGTTGTGATTTTGGGTTGAGATTTGAGAAAGGGAAACTCTTAATTTTCGCGAGTGTTGTATGAGCTGTACGTAGAGCCCGTTGTTTTATGAACACTTCTGAGCTGGCATGCGTTAAACAGAATAATAAATAATAAATAAGTATATAAAATTATTTGTCAAATTGATTAAGGGCAATATGGGTGTCCAATTTCTTGGTTGCAATTTTTTTTAAATTACATTTTTTTTAATAAAAGGGTCAAACCGTCGAAACAAACATAAAAACCTAAATCAAATTCATAACATGGGTATGAAAGCCCTATAAACATCACCACGAATAAGATAACTCAAATCAGGGGCCATCTCCCATTATCATCTCGAAAAAGGTCACCACACTCACCTTCTATCAAAGTTCTATCACTTGAACTGAATCCAATCAATGGGTGGAGGAACCTAATAAATATAGTATACATCCTTAGCATGATATTGCAGTTGCTTAACACAAAGACTTTGAGCATAGGTAAGCTCTTGAACAAGAGATAGAACCAAACGTATAGCCTAAACTCTATATCAAAAATCATGTTATTTCTCCAATGCCAAAGCTTCCAACATGTCACCATGAAAAGGTCTATCCACTTATATTGATTGTCATGACTAAGATTAGTTTTAAGATTATTGTTTATCCAATCCAAATGGCTCCAAGAAAAGAATTGCGTTAAGTGTTGGGAACCAACCATCCTTAACCCAATTTGAGTGGCTAGAAAACAGTCACGAACTACACGAAGAATAGTTTCGTCATGCTTTTGACAGTGTTGGAAAAGTGGAGAACAACCATTCCACTTGCTACGTCTCACATTAGTTAAATGTCTTTCATGAACCAGCAACCAAAAGAACACCTTAATACGTTGAGGACCTTTCCAGTGCCAAATTATTTTCTAAGGCCCTTAGGGAGTAGCAATCTGAGTGAGAAACAACCATCAGATGAACCAACCTGACCAATACTATCAGTTCCATCATCTGAACGAGGAGGAAGTAGGGCATGAAAATACGAGATAACCAGGTCTGGAAGGTGAGCTTCAGCTTGAAGATGAGTATAATCACAATCGCCATTTCTATTCACCCAGTCACTAATAGGCAGCGTTAAGTCAAAAACTATAGCATTAGGAATGGCATGAGACAATAGAATAGGATAGTGTTTGATCCAATAGTCAGACCAAAAGAGGGTATTATTATTATCAGCAATCACATGCAAACTGCTACTCAAAACATAATTCCACGGAATAGCTATCGCCTTCCACAATGTAGAGTCATTATGTTGAAACACCACATTAGTTATGTGTGAGTACTTGCATGATTGTGTGCTGTTGATTTATTTTTTATCCCGCATGCCTGCATGTGTTTGGGGGATTCTGATAGCACAAAGGGAGCTCGGACCAAGAGAACTACAAAGAAGCCCAATTACTTCGACAACTATGTGTAAAGCAGCCCTATGAGTAATGCAGTCAATCGTGATATAGTGCTGAGTCATTAGTCTATTATTCTTTTTGTTATTTCCCCTGTTTAAGTTTGTTATTCTGTTATTTTCACTTACTGATATTTCCATTTTGCTGATTCTGTTTCCTAGTTTTACGAGATGCCAATGATTGGCTTGGTAGTAGCTTAAATATAAAATAATGAATGAAAGAAGTACGAACAAATTATCCAAAATCTCCTCTCCTTCTATGCATTTCTAGAAGGCTTTACTTGTCCTTGAATTCAAGGAACCGATCATAAACCTATCAACTGGTCCGACCTTCCGTCTGCCACCAATGACCAATGACCAAATCCACCTCCACCACCAACGACCGCCTGGAGGAAGCCATCCTTCACCTCACCCAGAACCAAGCCACCCTCACCCCCAACCAGAATGACCTCCTGTCAAAATAGACAGTATCCTCGACCACCTAGCCTCCCTCGAGACCAACTCCTCTACAACACCACCCCACGTCTGCTCCCCATACCACCATTCCATTGTTACCAGCACCCGCGAAAGTTCACTTCAAGAAACCGACGCCGGTAGAAATGGTTTTGCGTTGTGAGAAGGGGCTCTACTATAACTCCGACGAGAAATTCATCTCAAACCATGAATGCAAGGGTCGCTTAGTCTTACTTATAACTGACATGGCACCCTTGCCATCGACGAGCCCCCACCCATTGATTCTGATGAATCTCTGGTCACTGGAGACCATTCCAATGCCCAAATCAGTCTCAACGCCTTCTTCGGTTACCCTACACCTGAAACGTTTCGCTTTGTGGGCTAAATCCCTCACCACCAAGTCACTATCTTGGTTGATGGTGGCAACACCCACGACTTTGTGTAAGACCGAGTGGCCAAATTCCTCAACTTACCATCCTAACCTACTAAGGCTCTGAAAAGAATGGTAGGGAATGAGAGTGTACTCGAGTGTCATCATTTGTGCCCACGGGTCCCTCTGCAAATACAGGGTTAGCTTATGAAGTTGACTTCCACGTCTTACCCATTAGCGGTGTTGACATTTTCTTGGGGTCCAATGGCTTAAAGACTTGAGGCCCATTATTACTGATTATGGGCAACTCACTGTGCAGTTTACAAGAGATGGGGAATAGGTGGAGTTTCAGGCTGATGCCCTTCCCAAATAGAGGGCATCTCGGCCCAACAAGTCAAACATCTCCTTCAAACCCATGTGTCTTTTGCCTTCTATCATATCCAACTCCTACCCAGCGCACCCCTACTGACACAAACTCTGAGCGATCACATTCCCACCCTATCCCAAATATAGCCGCACTTCTCCTTCGATACACAGACTCTTCCAGTCACCATCCCAGTTGCCACCAAAACGTGACACCGTTCACTAGATTCACCTTCTTCCTAACTCCACGCCAGTCAACATTCGACCCTACCGCTAGCCACACTTTCAAAAATGCGAGATCGAGAAACCGGTTGAAGAGATGCTCCGTTCGGGGATGATTCAGTTGAGTTAAAGCCCTTTCTATTCACACGTCTTTCTCGTCGAGAAAAAGGATGGTAGTTGGCGTTTTTGTGTGGACTATAGAGCTTTAAACGCCATTACTGTGAAAGACGAGATTCCCATGGCCACCATTGATGAGCTCCTCGATGAAATTGGTTGTGCTAACTGGTTTTCAAATCTAGATCTCGGGCAGGGATTCCATCAGATTCGCATGCACGAAGGCAACATCCCAAAGACCGCTTTTTAGACACACCAAGGACATTACAAATACCAGGTAATGCCATGTGAACTCTGTAATGCCCCATCTACCTTCCAAGCAACAATGAATGAATTGTTCAAAACCTTGCTTCATAAATTTGTGGCTGTTTTCTTTGATGATATCTCAGTTTACAGCAACTCATTTGAGGCGCATCCTTGACCACTTGGAACGAGTTTTCCTGACCCTATTGGAAGGCAAATTTTTCTTGAAGCATTCGAAATGTCTCCTGGGCCAAGAACAATTAGAATACTTCGGGCATGTTGATTCTCATAGGGGTGTCGCACCAGAACCCTCCAAAATTGAGGCCATGGTTGACTGGTCGGTTCCCACCTTCATCAAAGCATTAAGAGGTTTTCTGGGACTGATCAGGTTTTACAGAAGGTTCGTCAAAGGGTACGCCGCACTTGCCTATCCTTTGACATCTCTACTATACAAAGATAGTTTCGAGTGGCACTCTAAGGCTCAGATTGCCTTCGAGAAACTCAAAAGAGCCATGACAGAGGCACAAGTTTGGCTCTCCTAGACTTCACCATTAGGGATGGCAATGGGTAGGGTATGGGTAGGGTACTATAGTACTCGTCCCCATACTCGCGTTTTAAAAAAATACCCGTATCCGTACCCATACCCGCGTGGGTAACAATTTTAATACCCATACTCTTACCACTCGTACCCATTACCCTCACTTTAATATAAGAATTTTGTATATGTTTGAAAATAATGTAAAAAATTTCCACTGTCAAAAGAGGAGAATATAAATATTAAATCTACAATGGAGACATTGTTCATGTTTGGTTTATAGTTGGGAAATTGCAAACGTACGTTTAAGGTAAAATATCCATAGAGTCCTTTGTACAAATGTACATTTGAGTCTAAACGTATGTTTACAATGGTAAATCAAACATAATCATTGATATATCCACCACCCTCCATCATTTTTAATTTATCAACAGAGACATTATTCATATTTAAATGCAACACCCTACATTACTCATATTTAAATGCAACAAAGACATTGAAACGAAGATAGGAAAAAAAGCAACAGAGATGGGGCTGGTTATTTGTATTTATTTTAATTTAATATACTATAATTATATATATAATATATATAATAAATAAATAAAATAAATAAATATATATATATAGTAGTGCGGGTATGGGGCGGGGTGGGTACTATAGTATCCATACCCATCCCCATTAATTTTTGCATGTAATTATCCGCACCCGTACCCATTAAGCGGGTAATACCTTACCCGTCATGGATAATTTTTGCGGGTACCCAATGGGTCCGATACCCATTGCCATCCCTATTCACCATCCCTTTCCCCCTTGAGACCCATGCTTCCAGATTGGTAATGGGACGATTCTAAGGCAAAGGGGGCACCCGATCGCATTTTCCAGTAAACCATTATTGCCTCGGATGCAGCGAGCTTCAACTTATGTTCGTGAATTGCATGATATCACCGCGATAGTGAGGAAGTGGCACAAATACCTTTTGGGTCATCACTTTGTTATCTTAACTGACCACAAAAGCTTAAAAGACTTGATGTCCCAAGTTATGCAGACACCACGGCAATAAGTCTATTTGTCTAAACTGCTAGGCTGTGACTACTCTATTTAGTATAAAGCAGGGAAACAAAATGTTGTAGCTGATGCCTTGTCTTGATCTATTGATGCAATGGTGGTCAATATTTCACTCTCTCAATGCCAAACTTTGTTTTTCTCGAGCAACTATACTAATCCCTGGACACTAGCACTAAGTTCCGCTCCCTACTTCAAAACATCCGGGACCATCCTACCTCTCACACTGATTACGCCATTCACCAAGGCTTAGTATTTAAAAAGGCAAGATTTGGCTCTTTTAAGTCTCTATTACTCAAGGAATTCTACAAGACCCCTCTCAGTAGTCAAATGGGGCCCTACAAAACCTTGACCCGACTATAGAACAAATCCTTTTGGCAAAGGATGCGAGTTGATGTCAAGGCTTTTGTTGCATAGTGTCCTAATTGCCAACAAACAAAATATGAAACCAAGCGCCCTGCCAGACTTTATAATCGCTGCCTATCCCTTCCGCAGTTAGGGAAGACCTTTCACCAGATTTCATCACAGAATGACTACTCTCCCAAGGCCATACTGTGATATTAGTTGTGGTGGATCGGTTTTCAAAAGGGGATCACTTTTGTGCCCTCCTAAGCCATTTCACTGCCTTCAAAACGACGCTTTTGTTCTTGGATATGGTTTGTAAGTATCATGGGTTTCTCAGAAGTTTGGTCTCAAACCGTGACCCTAATTAGTAAGTTTTGGCGCGAACTCTTCAAGCTATGTACATGATACTAAGCAGCGCATGAGCACATCATATCACCCGGAGACCGACTGCCAGACAGGTTTTGAACCGCATCTTAGAACAATATTTGTGTTCCTTTGTGCATCAACAACCGTCCTAGTGGTGCAAATTCCTTCCTCTGGTTGAGTGGTCTTATAACACAGGTATTAATCCTTTCCAAGTCCTTTATGGTAAACTCCCACCCACCATACCCTATTATCTACTCGGATCTTCACCAGTGGAAGCTGTTGATTCTCTACTATCCACCTGCCAAGAGATGCTAGTTTTCCGTCAAAAAAAGTTAACCAAAGCACAGTCACAAATGAAACTTATTGTGGAATGCAAGCGCCGACATGTTGCTTATAATGTTGGTGACTGGGTTTATGTTAAGCTGCGCCCCTACCGCCAACAATCAGCCACTGGGCCCCATATTACAAACTCACCCAGAGGTTTTAAGACCCTTACAAAATCACAGAAAAAATTGGGTTGGTTGCTTATCGCCTTGAATTACCCGAGTCTTCTAAAATCCACCTTATTTTCCATTGCTCTCTTCTAAAACCGCATTAAGGCCCTCTCATTCCAGCTCAAGACCCTTTACCATCATCTGCTTATGATAATCACCCTCTTGTTGAACCATTAACTATCTTGGAATCAAAATTGGACCACTCCACCTCTCCTCCGACCAAACTATTAGTCCAGTGGCTGGGTTTTTCACCTAAGGATGCCAGTTGGTGAAGTGGGAAAATCTTTGCTCAATTTTTCACCTTGAGGACAAGGTATGTTTTCCTAGAGGAAGGCCATGATAACACAAAGGGAGCTCGACCCAATAGAGTTACAAAGAAGCCCAATTACTTCGACAACTATGTAACCCTATGAGTAATGCAGTCAGGCGGGATATAGTGCTGAGTCATTAGTATGTTATTCCGTTTGTTATTTCCCTTTGTTTTAGTTTGTTATTCTATTATTTCCACTTGTTGCTATTTCCATTTTGCTAATTCTGTTTCCTAGTTTTACGGTCGCCAATGATTGGCTTGGTAGTAGTTTAAATACAAAATGATGAATGAAAGAAGTAAGATCAAATTATCCAAAATCTCTTCTCCTTATATGCATTTTTAGGAGGCTATCATTGTCCTCGAATTCAAGGAACCGACCATAAACCTATCAAATTCATCTATTGAGTCGGTGGACTCACCCCACTTCTAAAATTTCCTATTTGCAGGTTAATAACGGTCAGAAAATGTCTCTTATTCAGCTTATTGAATAAACGCTTAATTAAGTTGTTTACTCAAACACACCCTTAGTTCAGCTCTATTAGCTAACTTGCCACTAATGGATGAAAACACAAGACTAAGCAGATATGCAAGTTGAGTTACTGCATTTCAAACCAAGGACAACGTCATTAAAACTCGCATGGTTAATTTGGAGAAAATAATTGAGCAAGTCTTAAAATCAATGGAAGGAATGACCAAAAACATCAACAAACAACAATCCATGGTGCAAGCACATAAAAGGAGTAGCAACTTCAGTCTCCAACAAGACACCATCACTAGTACTCGCGTGGATCATTTGGAGAAGAACAAAGCAAATCCTCAAATCAATGAAAGTCATGGCCAAAATTCGGAATAAACTTGTTACAATTTTGCTTTAAGTTCATAATAATTTAGTGAACAAAGTAAGCATTTTGTAAGCAATCATTGACCCAAATTAGATAGAGATAAAAATATTCTTAATCTAACATACCTTGATGTATCACTATGAAAAAAAAACAAAGGATAATTTTTTAAAGACAATATCAATTTTTACAAGAAAATTCAGAAGACAAATATACGTTAGTCTTATGATCTAGAAACAAATACACCATTATCTAATGATCTAGAAACAATCACTACGCCACATTAAGGAATAATTGACGCTACCTTCACCAGCATTTCCCCGTGAAACGCTAGAAAATATGAGGCGGAAGATTATTCTCAGCGCTTTCTTAAGGAAGCGCTAGCAAATTGGAAGACTTTACCAGCGTTTTCTTCTTAAGGAAGCGCTAGCAAATTGGAAGACTTTACCAGCGTTTTCTTAAGAAAACGCTGGGAATATTCTTATTATAGGAATTGTCAGCGCTTTCTAAAGAGAGCACTGACAAAGATATAGAACCTTTACAAGCGCTTTCTTAAGAAAGCGTTGGGAATACTCTTATTATGGGAATTGTCAGCGCTTTCTAAAGAGAGCGCTGACAAAGGTGTAGAACCTTTACTAGCGCTTTCTTTAGAAAGCGCTAGCAATGTCCCTTTTCTAATATTTCAATTTCCCACCTACAGGTTACTTTTCAATTTCAATCTAGTCTCACGCGCCTAGAGCTCTGTATTCCTTCTCGCGACCCTCACCGCCCCACCGTTGTTCTACTCGTGCACCACCGCGACCTTAAGCCCCTCACCGTCCCACCATCTTCTTGCTCGCAGCACCAAAAGGACCACCGCGACCCTTAAACCTTCCCTAATTTCCTGCCATTCTTCCTTCGCGCAACCTCCTGCTCGCTGCTCTCTCTTCTCGCTGCCATTGTTGCTTCCACTGCGAGGGTTCATTCCTCTCTGCTTGGGTTCTCAACTCCTGCCATTTGTTCTTTTGAGTTTCTCTTTGTGAGTTTCTCCCTTTTTTAATTTTGAGTTTTGAGTTTCTCAACTACTGCCATTGTTCTTTTAATTTTGATTATTAGAAATCCCTTTTTTGTTCTTTTTTATGCTTGAAATTTTGGTTGTTTCTCAACTACCACCCAATGCTTTTGATTCTGATTATTAGCAAAATTTGAGTTTCTCAACTACTTTGATAGTTTTCTCACCTATTATACATTCTTTATGCTTGTGTCAATTTATTTCACCTGTTTGGTTTTAAATCATTTGTATCTTAATTGTTTGTTTTGCTTATGTTGATTTTGCAAATTGTTTTGGTTTGCAGGGGGAAATAGATAAAACAAATGTAAATATATAAAAATAAAAAAAATAAGAGAATTGCCAGCGCTTCCTTGAAAAAGCGCTGGTAAAGGTGCAAAATTGTCAGCGCTCCCTTGGAAAAGCGCTGGCAAAGGTTCACAATTGCCAGCGCTTTAAAAAGCGCTGGCAATTGTGCACCTTTGCCAGCGCTTTTCCAAGGGAGCGCTGGCAATTGTGCACCTTTACCAGCGCTTTTTCAAGCGCTAGCGAACTTTTTTCCCCTTTTGCTAGCGGATATATAGCTAGCGTCCGAAAGCGCTAGCGAAGGCCTAAAAAAAACGATGGTAAAGCCCTTTTCTGTTGTAGTGAATCATGCATAAAAAGTCAAGAATTATACAGTAAAATTACAGGATTCATATTGTCTGCAGTAGCGAATTCACGCATTTGCCGCAGTTGTGTAATCTACTACCATTGGATTTGTTTCTCTCATACTCTCAACCCTTGATTTGCTTTATCCAAAAAAATATCAAAAAAATAAGTAAAGAGAGATAGAAATGAGCTACTGTAGGGAATCCCAATCCAAAATCATAAGGTTGGAGGAAAGTCAAAATAAATAGTTTAGATGGGATAGTTCTTTTTCTTTAAGTCACTGCAAGTGGGTTTCATTATAGATTAACTAGACACTAATGACTTTCAGTTTTAACACTAGATTAAGTACTTCTTGAATAAAATTATGGTTATAAAAAAAACCATCATCAATACTTGCATGGATCATTTGACGAGAAAAATGGAGGAAGTCTCCAAATCAGTGGAAGCAATGACCAAAAACATAAACTAGCTCAGCAAACAACAGCACATCGGTGGTGAGAATTAGTAAACCAAATTGAGCCATTGTGATTGAAGTTGCAGAATTTTTCTTTGTTTTTCTTCTTTTTATCTCCTCTTTGGTTCTAAGAAGGAAATTATCTATCACTCAATGTATTTCTCCTTTTTTATGATTCAAAGTAAATGGATTTTCATTGACTCTCCCCAAATACTTACACCTCATTGAATATCAATGCAATATTTAGAATTCATACAGCCCAAAGCAAGTTCAATGATTCTTATTCAACTAACTAAGAGAGTTCAATAAAACCTTAGGAACTTAACAAAGCATCTAACAACTTGATCAGTCCTCAAGCCGTGTTCCAATGTTTGGTGGGTTTGCAAGCCACTCTGTTCATAATCCTTTTGGCAGCAACATAACAATCAAGTGCAGCATTGTGACCAAAATTCTGCTACTCACGAGCACCCTGTTCTTACTACATATGATTAGGTTTCATATAGCACTCTTGTTTTCACTCCATTGAGTGGTCAACTCTATTTCTCCTCTCTTTTTTCATGACTCAAAATAAATGGATTTTTATTCATTTTCCATAAGAATCTAATTAAGATGCACTATCCATATAAATATTTTTTACATTATCAATCAATCAGTCAATCAATCATAAATTATTATATCATTAAAAATATTTGACTCTTATCATAATTATCTTAAAAATCACATAAAATAATTTATTGGTTAAAAATGTAAACTTTACACTAATAATATATTGAAATTAAACTCTCCACAAACACTTACACCTCATTGAATATCAATGTACTGTTTGAAATTCATACAGCCCAGCATAATTTAAAAAGTTACAAATAGGCCCAATGCAAGCTCAATGAAACTAAGTGTATTTGCATTAGCTTTTTCCAAATGTGATTTTAGAAGGAATTGATTTTAGTTAAAAGTGAGTTAAGAAAGTAAAGTGATTTATGCTTAGATGCCTTAATAAAAAAAGTAATTTTTATTAAATTTTAGCTATAAATTCTACATGCCAACTTGAAAACTATAAATTTCAATTTTAAGATGAAAGTGATTTTGAGGCTATAATCACGTTTAATGATATGAGTCAAACATCAAAAGGCATTCAGACAAATCACTTTTGACTATAATAGAAGAAGCACTTCCAACCCTTCAAACCAAACACAGACACATAGTAAGCGAGATCAATAGGAACTTATATTGTACCAAAAACAAAGCATCTTACAACTTGTTCAGTCCTAAAGCCGTGATCCAATGTTGATATTAGTACTGTCTCCAATGGCTTGAATCACATCACCCAAAAACACCTTCCTATTATCACCGTACACGTGTCCATCCCATCCCTTCTTTATCAATTCCTCGGCCAAACCCACCGCCGCCTCAACCGTCTTCTCGGCGCTACCATGAGCCCAGTCGATGACGCCAAGCCGAAGCGCCTCCTTCGCCGTCAACTTAGCCGCCTTCATCACCACCTCGCGTCGCGCCGCCGGGGAACCGATCTTGGCGTTGACGACGGCGACGAACCATGCCGGAATCACGAGCTTGATGTCGAGCTCGCTCATGTAGAGAAACCCGCGGTCGCTGCGCATGAGTATATAGTCGTGACAGAGAGCGAAGGCGAATCCGGCGGCGGAGGCGTGGCCGGTGACGGCGGCGATGGTGGGCATGGGGAGGGAGAGGAGTTCGGAGACGACGGAACGCAGGAGAGAGTTCATGAAGAGCATACGGGATTCGAAGGTTTGGGATTGGGCTTGGGCTTTTTGGGCCCATGCGATGTCGAAGCCGTTTGAGAAGAATTTGCCGTGGGCGGTGGTGATGAGAGCGGAGGAGGTGGCTGATTCGTCACGGACGCGGCGGAGAGCGGATTGGATTGAAGTGAGGAGGGTGGGGTTAAAACGGTGCTCCCCGTCGCCGTTTAGTGTTAGGATGAAGATGTTGCCTCGCTTCTCTAACGTGCACATGTTTTGATTTTGATCGATGATGTTTCAGGGGGTTTCAGGTAATAGATGATGGGTAACAAAACTACAAATGGGTAACCAGGAACTACTAAGACAATAAATAACCATTTAGAGGGATACCATCGGACAACAAAGGTTAGGGATAGTGCTTCAATGGGTAGGATGGGGGCGAAGGGCTGAGATGATACTTTGAAAAAGTTTTGGATCATTTTATAATTATTAGTTAACCTGTTAAGTGTTTACTATAACCTCAACTTTTAAATACCAACTTTTATGTGGCAGTTTTATAAATTGCGAAAAACCGATTATGACAAGTCAAAGATACGGGACATAGATGCACCTTCGGTGGAAGTCTTGTCAGGGCACCTTCGGTGGAAGTCTTGTCAGGGCACCTATCGGGATGGCAATTCCGATTTTATTTGGTAGGTATCCGTAAAAAATATTCATGATAGATAAGAAAAATATCTATTTTATAGGTATGAGTCTGAATCTGGATAATTATTTATAAATTTGAATGGGTATAAGTATTTTAATACTCATCTCGTCTCGCAACTGCGTGCGTGCACACACACAAACATATATTAGAGTGTGTTTGTTTCAAGTTATCTAAACATATTCTCAAGAATGTAGAGGTTTAGAATATGGATTCTCACATTTGTTATAAGGTTGGAAAATTTATTCTCGGGTATAAAACATCCCATGAAGAAAGTAACTTCTATTTTCCCATGTTTTTATTCCCAAGGAAGGGGGTGGGAAAAAAAGGTTCCCATGAAGGTGGGAATGAAATTTTTGTAACCACCTCTATATCTCACTCTTACAAATGATTCCCGAGAATATTATAAGTATTAGCCAAACACTTTTTTAAAAAACACTGAGAATAAGATTCCAATCATTATTTTCCTGGAAAAGTTATTCCTAGGAATAATTTTGAAACCATGAAACAAACGCCATCTTATTACATATAATTATATATAACTACCTTTTGTTATTTATTGTTTTTTCTTAATTAAAGTGCAGGTAACGAGTGCCGGTATGATTACTTAAGTATCCAGAAGGTACGGGTACGAACACTAAAGTTGCTACCCATGCGAGAACGGATATGAGTATGGGTATTTTTTTCAAGTGTGGATATGGAGACGGGTGCTATAGTACCCTACGCAGACCCTACCCATTGTCATCCCTAAGCATCTATTATCTCTCGTTTCCCTAAGAAAATAATATTAATCTATATATATATATATATATATATATATATATATATATATATAATATATATATATATATATAAAAATCAAATATAGAATATAATTACTCAAACGGGTTCGGTCTAGTGGAAGTATGCTAGGTCTGCAAGGTATGACGAATGTGTACAGAAATACTCTCCAGTGAGAGGTCTCTTGTTCGATCCCTGCCTTTTGTAAAATAAATCTCTTGGGAAGGGATCTCACCCATGTTGCTTCAGGCTCCGGAGTGGTAGCTCACTTCCTATCATTTTTGTTGAGAGTCCCACATTGTATAATGATATGGCCTGAATAGTGCTTATAAGTGAGGGGCAACCCTCATCCCATGAGCTAGCTTTTGAGGTTGAGTTAGGCCTAAACCCAAATTCTAAGATGGTATCAGAGGCTATCCGAGATCTGTTGGGCCACCCACAAATGTCAAGTCCTACAAACTTCATGCTCCAGATGTCTAGTCTTGAGCGTGAGGGGGGTGTGTTGAGAGGCTCACATTAGATAATGATATGGCCTGAATAGTGCTTATAAGTGGGGGGGCAACTCTCATCCCATGAGCTAGCTTTTGGGGTTGAGTTAGGTTCAAACCCAAATTCTAAGAATTTTGATAAACCAAAATAAAAAATATAGAATATAAATGTGGTTGGTTCGAGTGGTAAGGGACTCGGACACCTTAAGCAAGTGGTTAGAGGTTCGAATCCTGACTCTTGTGTATGGAAAAAACCGACGAAGATTAATTACTGCTAACGGTAGTGAATATTGTTAGATTTAAACTCAATAATCATCTATAAGGCATGCTATCATAAACTTTATTGCGGAAACATAATAACCATATATAGCATGCATCTTTATTATCAAGAACAACTTAAAACTTGATACCTTTAGGATTTACAAGATGCTGATTTATCAAAGATATAGGAATACCGGAATCCATTATACGTTCCTAACCTCAAGCGTTCTTCAGAGGATGAACTTGATCACCAACCTTCACGAACAGAGGACAGTAATCCTGAAACGCAGAGAGGGAGAGAAAAGATAGACGGTTAATAAACACTTGTTGGCTTGTGGTTCTTCCTCAACCGGAACTCCTTATGCCTTAGTCGCTCTTGAGATGGGGAGAAGAGACGGTATGCAATGTTGTCCGGTGTATTGGGGACCATAGCCTATATATAGGGTGATGGCCAATTAGGGTTCCTATTATTCCGAAATGGGCCATCAATGACATCCACTCATATTTAGTCCATATCAATTAACTAATTTATTATCAAATCGGAAATTTAATTAGCCTTATCACTTAATTTGATCACATATCAATTAAGGCTCCTAATTAATAAATAGCTAATATAATTAATTGACGATATCTGTCCACATTATGACATTGGAATATAATTAAATACAGAATATTCCAACAATCTCCCAGTTGGGCAATATATCGTAATAATTATATCATAATTCTTTAGGCGCGCATTCGAATGTTATTTATCTTTAAATTTTCCCTTTACAATCTGGTCCACCTCAGACATCAACAATGAGACCACCGCAGCTGTCGTCACTAACGTCTATTGTGACTAAACCATGACGACCACCACATCAATGCACTTGATGACATAGATCGATATGGATGAGTGGCATGGAAATTTCATGCAATGTGATCTCTGAATCATGCCTATTTCCAACTGGTCCAACTTAAGTCTTTAGTGAGATAATTTTTGCAATTTTGCAAACCAAAATCCTTAGTGTGTAAATAAATTTTACACACAACAAGATACAAACAAGTTCATAACGAACTCATAAACATAACTTTATTTCTGCAGAAAATCCGAAATAACAAAAGGTTTGTATCTCAAACAAAAAACACAAATAGAGACTCCCACTAAACTAAGGCACCCTCAGTGACAACACCCATATGAGCAACATGCTCGTGAAAAAACTTAGATGTCAAGCCTTTAGTTAGTGGATCTGCTAGCATATAATTTGTCCATATATGCTCCATAGAAAACTATTTTTCTTGAACTCTTTTCTTAACTACAAAATACTTGATGTCGATGAACTTCGACTTGTTGAGTCTCCAAATGTATGATGTGCATTTACCTTAGTTTTGATGAGATTAAAACAGTTCTTCAATGATTTAATTGAACCCGTCTCTGGTATTTAACTCGTCTACTTAGTATGCAGATTAAAACATTAAGTGTCTATATGAACTGGTCACTCGTCTGAACTTAGATAAGTTCACCTGTCTGAACTAACTTAAGTTCACACGTCTGAACTAACTAAAGTTCACTCGTCTGAATTGAGATAAGTTCACTCGTCTGAACTAGCTAAGGTTCACTCGTCTGAACTAAGAAAAGTTCACTCTTCTAATGAAGTCTTCAACCGTCTGATCAAAGGAAGACTCACCCGTCTAAAAGACTTTGCAACTGACGTCATCTCTTTGTTAAAGAGACAACCCGTCTAATGAAGCTACTCATCCGTCTAGTGACTAACGTTAAAGAATACATTGGATGAAAGCTGTCTCGACTCTGATAAGGAACTTCAACAAAGTGCTTTCCCTGAACACAACTGCATCTTACACCAAAAGGGAAAGCCTTCCCTCTGCAAACAAAAAGCACGTATACAGACCTGCTTAGACCAAAGGTATATCAGAAGTCTGTATCACTCTGATGAAAGAGAACAAGCGAAGTTCCCTATGCTTTAATGGCTGATCAGAACGACTCTATTGCATTTATTGAAGATCTGCAAGAAGCCAAGCCTTCAGACTTTGTGTCTAACGGCTTTAAAATCTTGAAGCCTATTTAATGAAGAAGACTTTGAAGATTGAAGAAAGAAGAGACAAGACAAGAGAACGATCAAAGCAATCAAGAGCAGTTACTCTGTACATTTATATCTTCATTCTTTCATTATTCATTCTTCAATCATTTGAAGTTATTACGCAGTCTTTTAGAACTTCACATTTAATACACCCGTCTGAGTGCTTGTGAAAGACTTGCAAAGTGTAATCTTTTTACAACTTCTCTCAAACAAACCCGTCTGAGCCTGAAGAGGCTAAGTGTGCAAACAATACCTATCGGGAGCCTAGAGAGGCTAGGAGTGAAAACAATACTCGCCTGGAGCCTGAAGAGGCTAGGTGTGAAAATAATACTTGTCTGTCATGTAACCTAAATCAGTTATAGTGAGAAAACTTGGTGCTGCCAAGGACTGGACGTAGCCTCATTGTTAAGGGGTGAACCAGGATAAAACCTACTGAGGGATCTCTCTTTCCCTTAACTCTTTATTTTGATTATTTGTCTTAACTATCATCTAACTAAAGGGGTTTATAATTGTGTTTATCAAACCTTTTTTTATCTTGCATGATTGTGTGTTTTCTGTGAAAACCTTCAGACTAGTTATCAGTCTGATTGACCTGTCTGTGTTTACTCGTCTATCATAACCCGCCTGTTCTTGCGAAAAAGTTTCTAAATTCCGCATAAATTTGTCAAACACCATTCAACCCCCTTTCTAGTGTTTGCATCTGTCTATTTCAGTTGGTATCAGAGCTCAGCCTCTGGGTTGAGCACCTAACAGTGTAGAGAAAAGATCCTGAAGAATAGACAATGAATTCTGGAGTAAGCTCAAGTGGGAACCCCCAACCTGAAGGAGGCTCTATGACCAGACCTCCCTTTTTCAATGGTTCAAATTATAACTACTGGAAAGAAAGGTTTCACTGGTTCATCTTGTCAACAAATTCTGATGTATGAGATGTCATTACTGATGGTCCTTACACTCCTCAAAATAATGATGGCTCAGACAAGCCTAAGGCTCAGTGGACACCTGCAGAAAAGACAAGATGGGATCTAAACCATAAAGCCAGATATGCTATAATCTATGCTCTCAATCCAGAAGAGTTTGAAAAGGTATGTGCTTGTGATTCTGCTAAAGAAATGTGGGACTCCTTATCTGTCACACATGAAGGAACTGCAAAGGTAAAAGAATCTAAAATTTCTATTCTTGTTAGAAAATATGAATTGTTCACCATGGATGAAGGTGAATATGTTGCTCGAATGATTGGTAGATTCCAAACTATTACTAATGGTTTAAAATCTCTTGGTAAAACATATACTAATGCTGAGAAAGTTGCTAAGATTCTCAGAAGTCTTCCAAGGCAGTGGAGACCTCTTGTCTCTGCTATTTCTCAAGCTAAGGATCTCACCTCCTTTACTATGGATGAACTTCTTGGCACACTCACTGTTCATGAGCAAGAGCTCAATGAAGATGTGTCAATCAAAAAGAGCAAAGCCATTGCTCTAAAAGTTGATCTAAAGGCAACTAAAGCCTTAAAAGCTTCAAAGGCAGACGAGTCTGACTGTGACATAGACGAGTCTGATGATGAGGATTCTGATAATGATGAAGAAACTTCTCTCATGACCTGAAAGATGAAAAAACTCTGGAGAAAGAAGAAGTTCAGAAAGGAGAAGCCTTTCAGAAAATCTCACAAAGAATCCACATCAACAGACAAGAGTCCAGTTGTCTGCTATGAGTGCAAGAAGCCTGGTCACATCAAACCTGAATGCCCTCTTTTGAAGAAAGCTTCCAAAAAGAAGTTCTTCAGAAAGAAGAAGAAAGGAATGATGGCCACATGGGAAGATCTTGAATGCTCATCTTTTGAAGGAGAAGAGACAGAAGAGGAAGCCAATCTCTGTCTGATGGCCAATATAGATTCAGAACATGAAAATGAGTTACATTCTGAACTTGAGGAATTGCATGATGCTTATGATGAGCTGGTAGAGGAATCCAAAGGCTTATCTAAGGCCTTCAAATCCCTCAAGAGAGATTATGTTAAACTCCTCTATGAGCATAAACAAAAATCTCAAGAGTGTGAGATGCTGGCCAAAAAGAATAGCCAGCTGAGGACTGAAAAGTCTGATGATCTCAAGTGAAACATCACATTCTGAAGAAGTAGTCACACTTCAACAGAAAGTGAAGGAGCTTACTTCTGATCTTGCTAGATTTGTTAATGGCAGGGATAATCTGACAAAACTGCTAGGATGTCAGAGACACTCTCTTAACAAAGAAGGCATTGGATATGATCATCAAGCTGATCATAAAGTATCAACAAAATCTTCAACTGTCTATGTTAAACTCATTCCAGTTAGATTTAGACCCGTCTGTAACTTCTGTGGAAAGGCTGGACATGTTATGTCTAAGTGTTTTCACAAGAAGAAGAGGAAGTCTTCACAGACTCCTAGAACTAATAGAAAAGGACCCAGAAAAATATGGGTACCTAAAGATAAAATAATTTCTGTTGCAGACATCCTTAATAGGACAAAGCAGACGCCCCTACTAGTACCTGGACAGTGGCTGCTCGCGACATATGACAGGAGAAAGGTTTATGTTCCAAGACCTCCAGTCTAAGAATGGTGGATTTGTTGCCTTTGGAGGCAATCAAAAAGGAAGAGTAATTGGTGTTGGTACAATTGGTGGACTTGATCTTACCCAGCAGACGAGTCAACAGCCAGACGTATCAAAAATTGAATTTGCTGAGGAATCTGTCAGACAAGTGGAGCAGACGAGTCATCAGTCAAATCAACATCAAAATGATGATCTCAGAAGAGACTGGAAGTTCAAAGCTCATCATCCTGAAGATCTTATCATTGGAAGTCCCTCTGAAGGTGTTAGAACCAGATCTGTCTTAAGAGAGTCAAGCAATATGGCTTTTTTATCTGAAATTCAACCAAAGCATATTGAGGGAGCTCTTGAAGATGAAAGCTGGATTCTTGCCATGCAAGAGAACTTAATCAGTTCAAAAGGAATGATGTCTGGAAACTTGTCTCCAAACCAACAGACAAGTCTGTTATTGGAACAAGATGGGTTTTCAGAAACAAGCTAGATGAAGATGGCAAAGTTGTCAGAAACAAAGTAAGGTTAGTAGCTCAAGGCTACAACCAACAAGAAGGTATTAACTATACTGAGACTTTTGCACCTGTAGTTAGAATAGAAGCTATTAGCATACTCATGTCATATGCTGCACAACATCAAATTACTTTATTTCAAATCGATGTAAAAAGTGCTTTTTTAAATGGAATAATTGAAGAAGAAGTTTATGTTAAACAACCTTTAGGTTTTGAAGATAATGAAAAACCCGATCATGTTTTCAAATTTAAAAAAGCTTTATATGGTTTAAAACAAGCGCCTAGAGCATGGTATGATAGACTTAGTTCTTTTCTTATGAATAATGGTTTTATAAGAGGAAAAGTTGATACAACTTTGTTTAAGAAATGCTCAAAAGGTAATTTCATAGTAGTTCAAATATATGTTGATGATATTATTTTTGGAGCTACTAATGAAAAATTATGCAAAGAATTCTCTAAGTTGATGCAAGCAGAATTTGAAATGAGCATGATGGGAGAATTGAAGTTCTTCCTTGGACTGCAGACGTGTGATGGAATCTACATCCATCAACAAAAGTACATCAAGGAGATTCTAAAGAAGTACAAAATGGATAGCTCAAAGATCATGAAAACTCCAATGCAAATTAATGCTAATCTAAGCAAAGATAATGAAGGTAAAAAGGTAGACCAAACTGTCTACAGAGGTATGATTGGATCTCTTCTTTACTTAACATCTAGCAGACCTGATATTCAATTTATTGTGTGTATGTGTGCTAGATTCCAATCTGATCCCAAAGAATCTCATCTTAAGGCTGTTAAAAGAATCTTTAGATATTTGCTTGGAACCACTAATCTTGGTTTAATGTATTTGAGAACACAGGATTACAGATTAGTTGGTTTTTGTGATGCTGACTTTGCTGGAGATAGAATTGAAAGGAAAAGCACCAGTGGAGGAAGTCACTTTATTGGAGCAAACTTAGTCTCCTGGTCAAGCAAAAGACAGACGACTATCGCACTCTCAACTGCCGAAGCAGAATATGTCTCTGCTGCAAGTTGCTGCTCACAGCTATTATGGGTAAAACATCAACTAGAAGATTACTCTATATTTGAGCATAATATACCTGTCTGATGTGATAATTCTAGTGCTATTTGCTTAAATCAAGCACATAGAAATCAAACATCACTTCATAAGAGATTATGTTCAAAAAGGTGTATTTGATGTTAAGTTTGTTAAAACTGAAAATCAATGGGCTGATATCTTTACAAAACCATTAGCTGAGGATAGGTTTAAGTTTATAAGAGACAACTTGAATATACATTGCTTTGCTGAATAACATGTCTGATGAGTGTTCACGATACCCGTCTATGTTTAATCGTCTGACCTTATGAGTCATTCGCTCTTCTTTTAAAAATTCTTTTTAAATGGCTACTTTTTCTTTTAAGTATTATTCCATTATCTGAGGCAATATGTGTACATGGCTGTTTTTATTTTAAATCAATTTTTTTAAACCTCCATTTTTTTGTTGTTTTCATTTAAAATTATAACTGTCTTTGGTCTTTAAAAGGGAAAACTTTCTTTTATTTTAAAAGGTATTTCGTTCTTACGTTTTCAAATCTCTTTCTCTTCGTTTTTAAAACCATCAAAGAGGATGCATCTGCTCAGGGGGAGCAGTTGAAGAAGCCTTTAGGCAAAACCAAAGGACAAACTTGCCTTTAACTTTTTTTGTTCTCTTAGTACCTTTCTTGTAATTCTTTTTTCAAAAGTACCTTGTACACAGCCAATGATGGTTAAATACAAATTACCTCATCTGTTTCTCTTTTTTGATTATGACAAAAGGGGGAGAAAGTTAAATGAAAAATGTTTTAATGTTACAACTGTCTGATATGAACAAATGTTTATCTAAATATGATGTATCTTTTCTTTTCTCTCTGTCTATATTCTATTACTTTTGATAATGTCAAAAGGGGGAGAAAATACTAAAATAAGTCTAAGATAAAAAGCTCAATGCTTATCTGTCTGAGTAAGTTGTAATAATGGAACAATGTTTTTAATCTGTCTGATCATATACATGACTGCTTTATGTAAATTTTCTTAAGTTCATTAAATCATTTAACATGTTTTGTCATCATCAAAAAGGGGGAGATTGTTGAGTCTCCAAATGTATGATGTGCATTTACCTTAGTTTTGATGAGATTAAAACAGTTATTCAATGATTTAATTGAACCCGTCTGTGGTATTTAACTCATCTACTTAGTGTGCAGATTAAAACATTAAGTGTCTATATGAACTGTTCACTTGTCTGAACTTAGATAAGTTCACCCGTCTGAACTAACTTAAGTTCACACGTCTGAACAAACTAAAGTTCACTCGTCTGAACTGAGATAAGTTCACTCGTCTGAACTAGCTAAGGTTCACTCGTATGAACTAAGAGAAGTTCACTCGTCAAATGAAGTCTTCAACAGTCTGATCAAAGGAAGACTCACCCGTCTGAAAGACTTTGCAACTGACGTCATCTCTTTGTTAAAGAGACAACCCGTCTAATGAAGCTACCCATCCGTCTAGTGACTAACGTTAAAGAATACATTGGATGAAAGCTGTCTCGACTCTGATAAGGAACTTCAACAAAGTGCTTTGTCTGAACACAATTGCATCTTACACCAAAAGGGAAAGTCTTCCCTCTGCAAACAAAAAGCACGTATACAGACCTGCTGAGACCAAATGTATATCAGAAGTCTGTATCACCCTGATGAAAGAGAACAAGCGAAGTTCCCTATGCTTTAATGGCTGATCAGAACGACTCTATTGCATTTATTGAAGATTTGCAAAAAGCCAAGCCTTCAGACTTTGTGTCTAACGGCTTTAAAATCTTGAAGCCTATTTAATGAAGAAGACTTTGAAGATAGAAGAAAGAAGAGACAAGACAAGAGAACGATCAAAGCAACCAAGAGCAATTACTCTGTACATTTATATGTTCATTCTTTCATTATTCATTCTTCAATCATTTGAAGTTATTACGCAGTCTTTTAGAACTTCACATTTAATACACTCGTCTGAGTGCTTGTGAAAGACTTGCAAAGTGTAATCTTTTTACAACTTCTCTCAAACAAACCCGTCTGAGCCTGAAGAGGCTAAGTGTGCAAACAATACTTGTCTGGAGCCTGGAGAGGCTAGGTGTGAAAACAATACTCGTCTGGAGCCTGAAGAGGCTAGGTGTGAAAATAATACTTGTCTGTCCTGTAACCTAAATAAGTTATAGTGAGAAAACTTGGTGCTGCCAAGGACTGGACGTAGCCTCATTGTTTAGGGGTGAACCAGGATAAAACCTGCTGAGTGATCTCTCTTTCCCTTAACTCTTTAGTTTGATTATTTGTCTTAATTATCATCTAACTAAAGGGGTTTATAATTGTGTTTATCAAACCTTTTTTTATCTTGTATGATTGTGTGTTTTCTGTGAAAACCTTCAGATTAGTTATCTGTCTGATTGACCTGTCTCTATTTACTCGTCTATCATAACCCGTCTGTGCTTGCGAAAAAGTTTCTAAATTCTGTAAAAATTTGTCAAACACCATTCAACCCCCGTTCTAGTGTTTGCATCTGTCTATTTCACGACTTTGTAGAACTCATGTTGTTGTTGAAGTGCAATATGACTGACTTATTTGTCACAACAAGACTGGAGTGGTATTTCAATACCTTTTAATATATGCAACCAAGTGACAAAAAAACTTCAGCCATATCGCGTAGGCAGATGGCTACTATCTTGGCATCCTGTAAAATCGGAGTCAGAATTCGTCATGATCCCTAAACTGTCAGATCTCCGATATGTGAGCATATGCCCTTTTGTTCTCTTTAAGTATCTCACATTCCTTATAGTTGCTTTTCCAAAAATCCTTGAATTGCTCAAATATCTGCCTAATAATCGTACTATGTACGCTATTTCCGGATGCGCACAAAACTGAGCATACGTTAGACTTCCCACAACCGAAGCATAGGGAATCTTCTGCATTTCCTGAATTTCCAGATTTTCATAGGGGCATTTAATTGAGACTAAAATGTCTTCCTTAGTGACCGAGGTATCTCCTGGTTTACTATCTTTCATGTCGAACTTATCCAAGACTATATCGATATAGCTCTTTTGTGATAACCCAAAGATACCTCGAGAATGATCTCAAAGTATCGAATTCCTAAGACAAAAGAAGCGTCCCCAAGATCTTTTACCACAAAATTCTTTGTCAGAAATTTCTTGGTTTCGCGCTATAAGCCTATATGGTTCTTGGCTAGCATAATATCAACATATAATACCAGAAAAATAAACTTACTCCCATTGAACTTGTAATACCCACAGTTGTCATCGATATTCATCTCGAAACCAAATGAGACAATCTCTTGATGAGACTTGTGATATCATTAGCGAGACGTCTTCTTTAGGCCATAGATAGATTCCGTCATTTTTCAAACCATCTTCTCTGTGTCTTTCGACACAAAGTTTCCTGGTTTGCATTATATACATTTGTTTCATCAATGTTGCCATTGAGAAACATCGTCTTGACATCCATCTCATGAAGCTCCAAATTATAATAAGCAACATGAGCCATGATTGTCCTTAAAAGAGTCATTCAATGATACTGAAGAGAATGTCTCTTTACAAGCAATCCTTTCTTTTGAGTATAGTCTTTTGCCATTAGACAAAACTTTATAACTCTCCATATTGCCCTTTGACACCTTCAAGTAACAGGATAAGTTTCAAACCTTATTGTCTAGCTTGAGCTTGTACTCATACCTTCAATCCACTTTTCCGAATAGAAACGTCATATGGTTTGATGGGAGTTGATAGAATCATCTTCCATTATACCATTACCTTATGTTCCTAGAGAAATACTATATAATTATCCAAAGTAGTATTCATTATTTCTTTAGTGGATCATGGCAAAAGGCATCGGCTCTTGATGCTCTAGTTCTTGAGGGTGTTGAGTTTGACCTTCAGGAATAATTTCCTTATCTTGAATGGGAAGAATAACAACAATATCCTCACAAGGATCCAAATTTGCTACACCAATAGCACCTGTATGAATTGGTTTTGGGATTAGAACCAATTCTTCCTCAAAGATACTGTCTTTAATCTTATCTCCCCCCAAACTCAATATCCTCAAAGAACTAGTCAGTTCCTGTCTCAAGGTTTCTTTAATTTGGGATTATCAAATTCACATACCCCTTTGACCTTTCAGAGTATCAATAAGGTTGCCGTTGCGCTCACTACTTGGGGGCTCCAATTTTCTTCGCAAGACTCATAAGGTTTTGCCTTAGTTGGATGTTCCCATACTTGAAAGTGATTGATCGGTCACTTTAGTTGGTACTCTGTCAAGCATTTAAGCTGTAATCTTTACTGTTACTCTCATAGTGACTCTGGTAAGGTAGAATGACTAATCATACTCCTTACCATACCTTTAAGAGTCATTACTAGGACTTAACTGAATTCTTGATAGCCATGTTCAGATATATTTAACTTTTAATGCATTTAATACAAACAATAAAATGTATAAGGCCAATGGAATCAAGGATTCCCTCATACAAGTTGCTCAACTCTATTCGTAGAGATGTGCTCTAAATGTTTGTGTCATAGGGCTCCTTAATTTTACTATCAACATTACGCTTAGTGTCATACGATTCCTCACTCAATGTTTTGCTACAAGAGGTCTCAATACCAAGCAATTATAGTTTGTGCAGCCCATAGCTTAATTGGTTCCTACAATATTTGAATTTAAAAGACAAATTTAATCCATCATTTCTAAATGAACAAAATTATCCTAATTTGTTCAATAAGAAACAAAAACCAAATTTCATCTAAGTGATAACTAAACCAAAATGTCTTTTAACTTCAAATATTAGCCAGTAACAACAATATAAAATGTCAACAGCCTTATCCTTTACTGATTTGGTCAACTCCAGTATAGATGTATCTTTCAGCATTATTTAGCCTTCATCAGTTTAGACAATCCGTTATAGGCATGCCAAACATGATATTTGAGACATTTCTTCTTTAGATACCCGATGTCCTTATAAAAGAAATAATTGTTGTCCTTGTTATTTCTTTTGAGACGGGCCCTTAGCAGCTTTATCCTCAGTTTTCTTTTGTTAGCCCTTATTCTTAGAGATATTTGTAAAATGAGCACTATTTGTCGTCTCTTACTTCATTGTTTCCTTTCTTGCACATCTTATGAAACGAATCCATTCAGATATCATTTCTCTTTATAACAGCTATAAGCTAACTTAAACTGACTGAATTGTGCATGAAGGAACACTAAATGCTAAATGCATGGGCAAGTCGTTAGACAGCCTACGTTTTAGCGCCTTAAGTTTATGAGCAAGATTGGACATTCCCATAACGTGCTCCTTATATTTCCTTTGCCTTTGTACTTAATGAAAATCTAGCTCTCCAATGAGTACTTGTTTTTGTCTTTATTGCTTTCAGAAAGCACTTTTTAACTTCAGCAAGGAAATCTCAAGCATTAATTATGTCATCCAAAATAATACCCCTAAAGGTCTTTGGAATATCGTCCTTTATGATCATAAGACTCGTGCAATTGGAGCGATCCCACTTCCTATACTTGATCTTCTCTTCAGAGAAATTGAATTTTGTGAGAGAAGGTGGTTTTCTCCATCATTATGCAAGGTCAAGATCCAAGAACAATCTTAATGTTCTCCTTTAAATCCCAAAAATTCAGGACTTTTGAGGACCGAAATTGATTTAAATCAGCAGATACATAAGCAATATTAGCTTAAAGAGAACATAAGTACCGTAAAGATACTCACCAAAATACCCTGTGCACCATTAATATTAAGTCTTTGGACAATAACATTAATTGCTAGTGGTATTTTGTTGTAATAATCAAACACTGATGATAATTTCTGTCAAACAACAGCTATCTTTGGATACTCTGTCATTCACATGAAAAGGATCTTTATAATCACTATGTGTTTACCATCATAGGTGTGAATGCAACCCTGCCAAATATTAACCTTCCTTTGGGCCAATTAATATCCGCATGGATGTACACCCACATAATCTTTAATATTTCTTTTGAGTGATTTCCATAACAGATGTCACCTTGGCGACTTCATGCTTCAATTGACTCACTCGAAATCCAAATTGGCAAATTGAAGACCCAAACAAGATACCAAGCGCACCATCAATTCCCAATCTTCGGATTGTAAGAATTAACTGCTAGTGGTACTCTCAACGCAATGATCAAATATTAGTGATAAGTCCTGTCAAATTATGATCACCTTCGGACATCCCATTATCCACATGGAAAATACTTTATAATCACCACACATTTATCATCACAGGTATGTAATTATCCGGCCAAGTTGTGCCTTCCTTTGGGCTGACAACAACTCGCATGAATAATTCCATACTACATCTTTTGTAAATCCAATTGAATCAAATTTACGCAACAGAGGTTATTTCGGCAACGTGTTGTTTCAACCAATTCAACCAAAATTACCAGACAAATTTAATAAAATGAGGGGTCCCAAATTTGCCCTTTTCACACAAAAAACATGGAAACCTTAATGCTTAGTATGAAAGGAACCTTTAAAAAAAAGATTATTTTAATATGTGAACTTTCCCAATAGGTGGCTCTATAGTTCTAACTTTGGTCCTTAGAGTCTGGAACCATTTCGAAATATTACCCACAACCATAGGTAAACTATTAGAAGTGGCAATATCCTCGAAAGGAATCACTCTAAGTTAGGCCTTCGTGATAACCAAACAGGATGTACATCCAGAATGCTATCACTACTCAACCTTCTACCTATCTCAAGTTGCACTCTGGCCCGAATATAGGGTCTCGCTCAGAATTGTGTGAGAGAAGTGTAACAAACGCGTTGCTCAACACAATGAGACCATAATGGAAAAAAAGCAAAACTTTTCCACAAAAAAACTATAGAGGACTTTCTTGATCCAAAAGAGCATATTAATTAAATCTATACATATATGCCTTTCTATCACGTCAACTTGATGGCCATATTAAATATATATTACAGATTCTCGTATATCCATAAATATAAACACATATATAGTTAGTCTTATCACTTAATTTGATCACATATCAATTAAGGCACCTAATTGATAAATAGCTAATATAATTAATTGACGATATCTGCCCACATTATGACATTAGAATATAATTAAATACAGAATATTCCAACAAATACTCCGTATCTAATACATGATTATAAAAAAAAAGAATATAATACATATTATTTTTTTTACTGGATATAATACTTACTATATTCTCTACGTTTTGGTGTAATAGTACTTTATAACACATAATTTTCCCAAACTTCAGTGAACTATAAAACTGATAAATAAAGTAACTGGTTTAATAAAGAGTTATTTCCGAGCACAGTGAGCATTCAAAAAAATTTAGTAGTGGAGATAACAGAGATGAGAGTTGAAAATTTAGAGAGATGCCTTGATAAATTCTCAGGTGAGACCATAGTTGGCAAATTTCAGATTGAACTTATTTATTCTTCATATGAAAAAATTTAATGGGCTCAAAACTACTTCATAAATTTTGTAAGTATAAGCAAATTTATAAACAACTTTAAAAATAAAATTAATAAACCAGTAGTATATTAATAGAAAAAAAAAACTCAAAAGTCGATGAGGGCACATACACTCCATATCATGGGTAGCCCTACACGGACATTTTAAAAATGAAACACAATTTGTATGCGTCGCTATCAGTCTCATACTCTCATGTATTATATTGATGTGAACTAAAAAGACATCTCTTTATTGATGGTTCCTCTAAAAGTAATCCAAGTGATGCTGGTTGTCAAGACATTTTATGGGATGTTGATGGCAGGTGGATCTTAGGATTTGGTTATCATATTGGGACTTGCATTGCTTGTAATGCCGAATTATGGGGCATTCCCCAGAGTATAGAGGTAGCGTGGAATAAAAGTTTCCAAAATGTGATTATTGAGAGCGCTCGACTAGCATCATCACCACCTTCAATGATAGCTGCAACAACCATCCTTCTCAAGTGAAGAATGCTCTCATGGCAAAGGATTTAGCTTGGAAAGTGTTACCACCAAAAAATAATTCTTGGGATAGGAACATGGAGTTAAAGGGAATTAAATTAATGGGTAGTTATTCATAACAATAACGATGAGTTAGTGAGAGTTGAATTAGTGGGTAGTTATATTTCATGACTACAACCATCAAGTTAGTGGGTAGTGACTGTTGTTGGTCATTATCAATTATGACAAAGTGGCTAATAGGGATAGTCTTTGAAGGAAACTGTTTGAAACACAAGAAGGGGGATTAAATTGTGTTTCTTACGTTTTTAAAACTTTTCGTAAGCAGATATATATTTTCGCAAAGGTTGGACGTTAAAACGACAACGGACAGGGAGAGCGTTTCTAAACACCAGTTAGATGCTTAATTAGAAGGATTAAGATAAAAGAACAAACGCGTTAAAAAAGCAATTCAATCCTAAGGAAGTAGTTAGAAGATAAACTAAAGCAATAGTAAAGGAAAGAAAAGAACACAGAGATGTTAGCCTGGTTCACTCTTCACCAAAGAGCTACGTCCAGTCCTCTCTACTTGAGAGCTTTCTCCACTATAACAAAAAACATTTTGTTACAAGTATTCAACACCTCTTCGGGCAAGTATTCTACACCTCTTCAGGCACACTAAGTATTCTTTTTACACAAGCCTCTTCAGGCTCAACCAACTAAGGTTTAGAAAAGATTTGTTGTTCAACTAACTCACTAAGACTAAGAGTATGAAACTTAAGCTTAGAACTCTAAATCAAAACTCTTCACAGAGAGTGATATGAAAGTTAAAGATCAGAGTAAACTTGTAAGCTTAAATTTCTGTCTTGATGGCTTGTTTTGTTATATGTTTGTATATTTCTCAAGTTCAGTTGTGCATCACCGGTTTGCATCTTCAAGAGAAGGGGTATTTATAGCCTTCTTGTTTTGATCAACTTTAGTCTTCAACGGTTGGAAAAGAATCCGTTTTGATTGAGCATTAAATGCGTTAGTCCGTTGAGTCTGATAGCTTGTTGAGGCTTCTGATCAGCAAAGTAGACTATCAGGTTTGATAGCTTGAAATAGGACTGACATCTTTTCCTTGTCCTTGAAAGTTGCCTTTTGTCTTTCCTATTGGAGATAGTCAAAATCTTTTGTGACAGGGACAGACTGGCTTCAGTTTTCGATGATACGAAGATTACAAAGAATGTTTGTTCATAGGATACAAACATTTACACATTAAATAATAAATTCAAATACCTTACATATACGTTCGCGCTAAAACATTTTAAGCATACGTCACTGAACTTTTACTAAAGAGAGCGTCTAATAGAAAGAGGCTTTTGACTCAGATATAATGTTGAGAGTTTATAGACCATTCACAGCGAGAATTACTTATTGGACGGGCTGTAAGTCTTTGGACTTATAATTGTCTTTGGGCTTAGATTTTCCTACACACTTACGATAAAACATTAGTCCACAATATAATCTTGGTTCTCTTAAATTAGACTTTTGTTGACATCAAAACATAAGGGATTAATGAACCATAACCACTTTGATTCTAACAGTCTTAGGCCTATAAATACTTGTTGTATTGTTCATATCAACACACTCAATCAATAACACAAGATTTTACATTTATTTCTACTTTATCGTTTTCTCTTTCTTGCTTTCCTTTATCTCTTTCATACAACCTTAGTTTCGTAGTTCACTTTCTACACTATACGTTCTTTGGAATAGTCTAGGAACTCGCAGCTGAGAAACAGAGTTCCTTTCTCAGCATAATCGCCTGAACACAAAGGAGAATCAACTGTGCGGATTAGCTGACCAAACGGCTAAATACCAAATTTCGCACTAAGATAATAATAGCACGCCCGGTGGGACTATGACGGTGAACATATTGTTCACAATCGAAGCACTACAACAACAGCAACCACATGTTCAGGCAAAACTTACCACAAGTTCAGCCGAACTCTATTCAGGCAAGACCTTTACCACAGATTCAGCCGAATACGTTTGCTACTACTAACCCAGGGGGCAAATAGTGGCGAATGAAATGGTTTGTAATGCGGTAAGACAAACTGGAATTTTGTATGTTATGTCCAATGCTTCAACTTATGGCACGACTTTACAGGCCATGAGACAACCCCTTCCTAGGAGGTCCCATTGGTGACCCCACTTATAATTATTAGCGTTATAGCGTAGCGTAGCAGTATAAAATTTGTGGAAATATTAAAAACATACAATACATACTGATACCATAATAAAAGTATATATACGTAATAATACTGGCTCCATCAGTAGAGCCTACAACACTGATACCAAATATAAAATACTTCAGAGTACGAAATAAATAAAAACTAAAAACATAGCATCAGAACAAAATGTACTCCGACTTCCTCTCTTGGCGCTCAAGGTCTCCCAGCATTGGGATCCAAGGCTCTCCCGCCGATATCGGGCTCAACTTGTATTCCGTCAATCTACTCTGGAAACTCCTCATCAGGGTCTTCTCGTACAGTCGAGAGCAAAGACATATAGCATAGAAAAGTACAGGGGATAAGAAGCAGTAATATGTCATACATGAGAAAAACAGCGATATAAATAATCTATATAGATGGCACACTCACAAACATGACAGTTACAACCAAACGACTTCTGAATAATTTTTCCCTTAACTACTGTCCCTCACACTCATGCAACTAACGACTATATGGACGCGATCACGACGCGACATCCCCAACGGATCAAGGTGTCCCAATCATCACTATGCCACCCCCATAAAGTAGGGTTCGGTCTAAAGCCCGCAGGCCCAAATCATCTCATGGATACGACATATTCCCCGCCCACAGGCCAGGTCGGAATATTCGCCCGTCAACAACGCAACTTACGGTAACGACACGTTCCCCCGCTCGCAGGCTAGGTCGGAGCATTCGCCCGTTCGTTAACAACTCAACTTTCGGTAACGACATACCCCCCCGTCTACAATTCGACTAACGGGTACGACCACCTCCCCACAGGTAAGATCGAAATCGTCCCTACGCTAAACTAATCGGTATGACCGTCTCCCCACAGGTAAGATCGAAATCGCCCGTATGCCAACACAGTGATGAATAACAACTATGCAACATGAATCTCACCGACTCATCTCAGGATCAACACTTAGTGCCTCAACCACGACTTATATATAACCACGACCAACTTTCATCCGGCTTAACCGGGTATCAACTCACATGACAACAACAAACTGATCAACTATATCACTAGGTTGAGTACTACGACATATATATATATATATATATATATATATATATATATATATATATATATATATATAACCTCGACTTTCTCACCACACATTCATCACCCGATTTATCAGAAATCAATGCCTAGTTCTACTTAGACATCAGCAATCACAACAGACATCAACAACAGTCAGAATATATATTCAACAGTAAAGTCAACTTACAAATAAATAACATTTAATCAATTATAACATATAATAGACATCATATAATATATCAAATATCCAATCACAGCACAGACAACCTCAATATGCAGTAAAATCAACCTAATGGTCAAACGACCTCTAGTAGGGTTTGGGTCGCCCTATGCATATCAATATATATTATTTAAAGCTTGCCTCCCCGACGATATTGTGGTTCTTTCCCCCACCTTTGTGATTTTTCCGAGAGATTCCGAATGTGGCTCCGCAGCAGGCAATCGAGTGCGCGATCAAGCGTTCGAGTCCTGTCAGATTCTATAACGTAAAACACAACCATAAATTAAAATAATGAAACCATAAACTACCTAATCTCTAGGATTAGCTACTGCCGTTAATTAATTAAATAGGCTAGGGATATTGAAATTCTACCAACTCTTGGATCAATGATCCTTAATCATACCTAATGCATAATCAATGATCAATTATCAAAGATTTGAACCAAAACCCCTTAAACTCATAAGGTAGGGTTTTGGCCATCACCATGAAAAATAGGTGAGAGTTTGATTTGGCCTCCTAATCACTTGGATTACATGATTAAGGGTTGAAATAGGTGAAATCAAGAATAAAGAACAAAAACCCATTTTTCCCTCAAAAACCCATACATTCGGCCCTTAAAAGATAAATAGGCTAGAGATTTTATTTCATTACAAGCTCTCGGATTATGATAGTAGGGGATGATATTAGCTCATAGGAATTGGTTTGGTCTCAAAATGATTTTTCTACAATTTTCTAGAAATTTTTGAAGTTTAGATCTAGAAATTGAAATTCATGAAAATAAATGGAGAAAATAAAGATTGAGAACTCAAGGATAAAATCTATACCTTCTAGGTGGTAGAGGAGGATGAGAGGAGCAACTTTGCTTCACAAACTTTCTTGAAAAAGCTTGAAGAAGCTTAAGAAAAATGAAGTTGAAAATGGAGGAAGAAGAAGGAAGAAGAAGAAGAAGAAAAGCAGCAGCAGCAGCAGCAGCCAGCCAGTGGGTGAGGAGGGAAGAAAAAGGTGAGTGGGTGAGAGAATTAGATATTTAGGAAGACTTAAGGGTTAAGAAAGGTAAAGAGGGCAATTAGTAAAAACTAACCAAGGGCAATTTGGTCAATTCACGTCCCCATAAATTTGAAAATCCTCACGAC
Organism: Ammopiptanthus mongolicus; assembly: GCA_039655645.1. Taxonomy (NCBI): domain Eukaryota; kingdom Viridiplantae; phylum Streptophyta; class Magnoliopsida; order Fabales; family Fabaceae; genus Ammopiptanthus; species Ammopiptanthus mongolicus. The sequence goes on from CM077348.1 coordinate 84,729,479, forward strand.
ATTTGTAGGAGTTCCCAAATGGTTTATCATATCCCTGGTATGAAAATCATTAGCTCAAGGTTCTCGGAAAACCCTAAGACAGCTCGAATCGTCTCCTAGAACGATTATCGGCTCGAATATAATATATTATTTTCATTTTTGAACGTCAGGACGAACTTTTCGAAAATATAGGAAACCTGATTCTAAGACTAACTGTCTTGTTCACGGGTCCAAATTAGGTCTCGATAGTAGTAAAGCACTACTGTCAAGGAAAAACGCAGACCGGGCTCCGTCTGAGTTTTCGACTCAAAACTTAACCATAACTTCCTACGATAGCGTAGAGTGTGACTATGGCCTCGAAATAATTTATTTAATTTTTTTAGACCCTCTACCAAAATAAAATTACTTAAATACTAGTTAAATAAAAGATTAAGAAAATCGGGGTGTTATAGGCCACCTATCAAAGACCTGCTATTTATCAAGCTCTGGGCGCTGGATGAATACAGATAAAGCTACCTGGTGATTATATGGGGGAGCAGCCATGGAATACTATTCCACCTACCTCGGCTAATCAACCAATCTATCTGCTAATTCCAGAACAACCACTTTATGTTCAGATGGGTTCAATTCCTTCTCGAGGAATTTTGTATAGGGCACCTGATGATTATGTTGGGGGGCAGCAATGGAATCCAGTTGCACCTACCTCAGCTAATCAATCGGCTGTTAGCAGGACTCAATATATTAATCTTGGTGATTAGGTAGCTAATATCATGGCAGCCTAAATCTTGAGGAAAATGTTGTCTAAGAGGCTTTGAAGGATGAAAGTTCCAAGTTAGCCGACAAAGGTGTAACTGAAACGACGTCTGATACAGATTTATTCCTAGCTACATTCTCTTATATGGTTTTAGTGTCTGGCTTACCATTTCAAAGGGTAAATGGAAATAGCTGATGGATAAGAAATGAGAAGGGCATCTCAATTGAATAAAGACAAAGTGGGTGGACATTTAGCTGAGCCAAATCGGCAACATAAGACTACTATCTGCAAAACCAATGTCTTTATAATGTTGGAGTCTCCTAAATCAATTGGATCATATGAAGCGGGGGGCATTTAACAGTGTTGTCCTGACATTGTAAGTCTACTATATGCAAACCTAGTTATTCCAGAAGATTAAGTGTCCATATGCAGTAGAGCCATATTAGCCGAGATTCAGGGCAACAGGCATAAGGAAATGCGGCTGACATAATACATTTTTCAGCTTCCTCTTATTGTCGTCAGCTAAAAGATGCACAGGGCATATGTTATCACCAAAAAATAATTCTTGTGATAGGAACATGGAGTTAGTGGGAGTTGAATTAGTGGGTAGTTATTCATGACAATAACCATGAGTTAGTGAGAGTTGAATTAGTGGATAGTTATATTTAATGACTACAACCATGAAGTTAGTGGGTAGTTACTGTTGTTGGCCATTATCAGTTGTCACAAAGTGACTAATACGGGTAGTCTTAGGCCTATAAATACTTATTGTATTGTTCATATCAACACACTCAATCAATAATGTTGAGTCTCCAAATATCTGACGTGCATTTACCATAGTTTTGATGAGAGTAAAACAGTTATTCAATGATTTAATTGAATCCGTCTATGGTATTTAACTCGTCTACTTAGTATGCAGATTAAAACATTAAGTGTCTATATGAACTGTTCACTTGTCTGAACTTGGATAAGTTCACCCGTCTAAACTAACTTAAGTTCACACGTCTGAACTAAGGTTCACTCGTCTGAATAAAGGAAAGTTCAATCCGTCTAATGAAGTTTTCAACCTTCTGATCAAAGGAAGACTCGCCCGTCTAAAAGACTATGCAGCTGACGTCATCTTTTTGTTAAAGAGTCAACCCGTCTAATGAAGTTACTCACTCGTCGGGTGACTAACGTTAAAGAATACATTGGATGAAAGCTGTCTCGTCTCTGATAAGGAACTTCGACAAAGTGCTTTACCTGAACACAACTGCATCTTACACCAAAAGGGAAAGTCTTCCCTCTGATGGCAAAAAGCAAGTATAAAGACCTGCTAAGACCAAAGGTGTATCAGAAGTCTTCACCTTTCTGATGAGAGAGAACAAGCGAAGTTCTCAAGGCTTTAATGGCTGATCAGAACGACTCTTTGCATTTATTGAAGATCTGCAAAAAGCCAAGCCTTCAAACATTGTGTCTAACGGCTTTAAAATCTTGAAGCCTATTTAATGAAGAAGACTTTGAAGATTCAAGCAAGATAAGTGAAGAGAGACGAGAAGAGAACGAACAAAGCAATCGAAGAGCAATTACTCTGCACATTTATATCTTTATTCTTTCATTATTTATTCTTCAATCATTTGAAGTTATTTCGCAATCTTTTAAAACTTCACATTTAATACACTCGTCTGAGTGTTTGTGAAAGACTTGCAAATTGTAATTTATTTTACACTTTCTCTCAAACAAACCCGTCTGAGCCTGAAGAGGATAGGTATGCAAACAATACTTGTCTAGAGCCTGGAGAGGCTAGATGTGCAAACAATACTCGTCTGGAGCCTGAAGAGGTTAGGTGTGAAAATAATACTTGTCTGTCCTGTAACCTAAATCAGTTATAGTGAGAAAACTTGATGCTGCCAAGGACTGGACGTAGCCTCATTGTTAAGGGGTAAACTAGGATAAAACCTGCTGAGTAATCTCTCTCTTTCCCTTAACTCTTTAGTTTGATTATTTATCTTAACCATCATCTAACTAAAGGGGTTTATAATTGTGTTTATCAAACCTATTTTCATCTTGCATGATTGTGTGTTTTTTCTGTGAAAACCTTCAGACGAGTTATTAATCTGATTGATTTGTCTAAGTTTACTCGTCTATTATCACCCGTCTGTGCTTGCGAAAAAGTTTATAATTCTGCTTAACCCCTTTCTAGTGTTTGTACCTGTCTATTTCAAATAACACAAGATTTTACATTTATTTCTACTTTATCGCTTTTTCTTTATTGCTTTCCTTTATCTCTTTCATGCAGCCTTAGTTTCATAGTTCACTTTCTACACTAGACGCTCTTTGGAATAGTCTAGGAACCCGCAGCTAAGAAACAAAATCCTTTTCTCAACGTAATCGCCTGAACACAAAGGAAAATCAACTGTACGGATTAACCGACCAAACGACTAAATTCCAAATTTCGCATGAAAATAACAGAAAGGAAAGGATTAGAGTCTCATTTTCTCTCTTACTCTTCAGGAGGGTAACTCCTATGCGCGGATTGGGTGGTCAATTGGAGCTAGGAGTTGAAGTATGGTTTCCATGATGTTATTACTCCTATGGTAGAGCTTGATAGGCTTATTTTTGCTGATTTTAATGGGGCCGCCTTACCCTGAGTTGTTGCTTTGTAGCTGTTTTCTTTTGTTGTTTTATTTGGGCATAGTCTCTCCTTTTCAACAAAAATAAAAACATCTCCTGTTTATAGAAAGTTTTGTATTGAAATATATTTCATGTCATTCTATGATTACTACTAATACTCTCATTAAATTTCAACTTGAACCAACAATAATTCAGCATGAAAGAAAGATCTACCTTTAGTGGAATGCCTAGCCGAATCAACATGGTATCATGTAATGTTAAAATCTCAACTGGAGCTTACAATATGAGTCAACTTAATTTAACCCACTCACAAGGACCCCCAAGGTTAATATGACTAACTCGTGAGTTAGGCATATTTGAGTTGCATTGATCCAGGTTGAGGGATTTTAAAAGAACGCATACACACAAAATAAAACAAGGATCAAACCAGTCCCCTGCGTCACCCTCATATTCACTCTTACTCTCATCTCTCAAATTAACATGACCAGTTTCTCCATTTCAGCATTTTTCTATATTTTTCCGTTTTCTTTTTTAATTTAAGTATGCCAATCTTAACCAACCAACCCCCCAGTTGAATCAGGTTAGCTAAAATTTGACTCATCACTAAGGTGGGTCAACCTAACCAAGCTAGCTTTGTAAGCAATCTGTGGTGTGTCAACCCAAGTGAACCCGGTTGACCCATTTTGATTGTTCCTCAAGATATGCAAACAGGAAGAAATACAATACATTGGTAGTGCATAACAGGCATCCAAATTTGCCAAAGAAAATTATCATGTGGCCAGAGAAAATTCATACATTATCATGTGGCCTAGGTGCTAGTACAGAAAACCAATATACAGAAAATTTATCACTAAAGCCAAAGAAAAGAAACAAAAGATGATAAAGGGTAGGCATTAAAAAACAAAAATAGTGCTTCTCATTGATAGGAACTAAACCAGATTACCAGCCCATCAATGTTCTTCTAACTTTGTCCACGATCTGACTTCTTGCTCGGTTGCTAGTCAATGGAAATTCACGGCTTTCATCCAACAAAAACCTGTAGACTTCCCATTGGCGTTCTTGTGTTGAATGTCTAACAACTTCAGCCTACAGTTAAGATAAAAGAGAGATTTTATTTAGAAGTTGTGACAAGACTTCTTCAAAGAACATCCAAATTTTCACAATAAGCTTTAACTTAAAGGATCGTGCTAGTGCTAACCAGTGGGCACTATAGTTAAGGAATCCAGAAAAGCAAGTTTTCATTGAAAAATTAAGTATATCACTTCTTCAAATATTAAATACATCAATTCCTAATGAAAACTTTTTTTTGTCTTGATTCCTTAACCGGTGTCCTAAGGATACTGGTTAGCATTCTCCTAACATAAAAAACTTACCGAGAAAATGAATACTCCCAATCCTTTTAAAGCCAATGTAACATCATAGAATACTCGGGGCCTTCCCTTTCCACACAACTCTACGGGATTAGCAACCAGTAGTTCTGTGTCTGGACCCCGGTTCACTATAATCACCCGCAAAGGATGAAGCATCTCTTCTTTTAAGGAAGAACACAAAGTTTTGTGAGTTTCAGGATCTGTGATCTTTTTCCCATCTTTTTGCCGGAGAAATAAGTCAATACTTTGAAAGCCTTTCACACATGAAGAGAATCGAGCATACACAACCTGATTGAGAAAGGAAGAAATGACTATAAATTAGTAAACTAATTGCAAGGAAAAATTTATGTAGCTAAACATATGGTAAGAGATGGAATATGGAAAATAAATGCAAGAATGATTGAGTGTAATAAAATCAAGAGAGACAATAACTAGATATTAAAAAAATTGCAAAGAGAACGTTGAAAAATATTCGTACAAGCTATTTATTTCTGCTTAATAATTAAGAGATATTTGTGAAGAGTTTGAAAACAACAAACATGAGTAAAAGGCACAAAGGGCTCCTGCCTTTCCAACATACAGACATGCAGAAGCAGAGACAGGAAACAAAGCTATTGGAATGAAAAAGCATTTAATTCCAATGGAAGTAGAATGAATGGCAATAATACCAACTTTAATCCTGTCAGACTTTAACACCAACTTTCAAATCTTTTATTTTCTTTCAGGTTGCTTCCTTTGACTCAGTTTGGTGTAAACATGTTCACTAACGGTTTGTTTGGGAGTTAGAAGGGGAAGGGAAGACATTTTGGGAATTTTTGTAAAAGAAAGAAGAATGTAAATAAATTTTAAAAGCCCTTCAAAACCCTCCCCTAGTTCATTTTTTTATTTCCCCCAAATTGAGGGGCTTTGGTTCTTTTGTTGGAAAATAAACCCCCATACAAGGTGAGGGGACTATCCTACCTTCCCCATCCTTTTCCCTCCCTTACACCTCAAACCCCTCCCCACCCTTCCCCTCCAAACTCCCAAACAGACCCTAAGAGGAGAAGCAAAAGGCTATGTTCATATATAAATGGCAATTCAGGAGAGAATACCCGAATGTCGGAGTCCTTAGAAATCCTCATAATATCATAACACAAGCCCTTCTGGTCAACACACTGTATCTGAAGCAAGGTATGCCATGGGCTCAATGAATTATCCACCACAACACTGGGTTTCTTCAGTGTTGTCATATCTTGGCTGAGAGGATGCAAAGACACCTTCTTGTCTAACAGCTCAGAACTAAATAATTCTTCTGCAAAAGGTGGTGGAAGAGAAGAAAACCCCTGCAAATGTCCATATTCAGGCCCAGCCAACTGAAGTTCACTGGATATACACTTCTCTCCTAAAGCATCCATCAGATATTCGCATACATAATCTCTCCTCTTTTTTGTGTGTAATAACTCCCTGTTTTTGTAAAAAAAAAAAAAAAAACAATAAAATGAAATAAAGATGTCACATTATTAGCATAAGCTACAAACTACTGACAAAATGCAAGAGTGGACAGATATTTAACTCATTTATTCCAATATATGATTGATTAGCAGCTTCCAAAGCAAGAACTTTATCGCTGAAGACAATCTTTACAAGAATTGATGTGAAACACGAAATAATAGAGCAGATGCAACAATCTGGAAAGCAAAACAGTGAGTTGATGAAAATTGACAATTTGACATGGTATGCATACAGTTTCTGACTATGAAATCAGTCTTTCTGGTTAAAAATTCCAATTTCAATCAACAGTTTCTGTTTAAGTAGATTTTACTATCATGAAAGGCAAAAGAAACTATAGAACAAATTTAGCCTTCACCCCTCTTGAATACTTGAGAACAGGTAATAAGTAGGAAGAACTCATACTTCCACATAGTTGCTGTATCGGTCCATGTATCGGATACTTCTAGCTTATCATTCAATTAGTTGTTGATTTTTTTTTTACCAATACAAGTGGGGTGCTAGATTGATCAGCTAAATAATAGTATTTTTATTGTGTCTACAATGATTAAACTTGACTCATGAAACATTAATGTCCTTATTCTAATTTAGAAGTGTGTTAGTATTATAGTAACTTTATTTGTTATACCTTAGCCGTATTGTGTCCTGTGATTTTTAGAATTTGCCATATCCATTCCACATACCGGTGTTATGTTGTATTCATGTCATATATCTGTATTTGTGCTTCCTCTGTGTGTAGGTTTTGTGATGAGAGAGAGTGGACGGCATTAAAAGAAAAGTTGAGATGGCCACCCTAAGCTAGTAGTTACTAAGTGTCCTTGTCTTGTTTTTTTCCCCTTTTCAATGGAGTGAGGAACACTTTCAGTTCTCTGCCTAAAATTACGCTTTGGTTCATCTATAAGTTTTGCATAAGTTTCAATTTTGTGCCCCTAGTTCCAACGGCAGCAATGCTCCATTGTCAAAGACTAAATACCATAACAGGGTGTTGGATAATTTCAAATTGTGAGGAACGCTTTCAGTTCTCTGCCTAAAATTACGCTTTGGTTCCTCTATAAGTTTTGCATAAGTTTCAATTTTGTGCCCCTAGTTCCAACTGCAGCAACGTTCCATTGTCAAAGAGACTAAATAGCATAACAGGGTGTTGGATACTTTCAAATTTGAACCAAAATTCTTGAGCTTATTGAATAGAATTTTATGAAGTACTTTAAGGTCTGGCTCAGCTAATTTAAATTGAGCACAGATATCAATATTTCATGGGTTTGAAAGCCACTCTGTCCCTAATCCTTTTGCCAGCAACATAACAATCAAAGTGCAGCACCAATATTGTGACCAAAATTATTCTATTGATGAGCACCCTATTCTTACTATATATGATTCCATCCAAGGTTTCATATAGCACTCTAGTTTTCACTCTATTCAGTGGTCAACTCTATTTCTCATCCCTTGATTATCACATACTCGATGATATTACAAAGAGAGATATAAAATAAGAACAAATTTTGCTAACTCTCATCCAAATAAGCAAAACATTTTGATCCTTAGAAGCCATATTATTTCTGCTCATCCAGAACATAAAGAGGAACAACGTCAAATAAAACTAGCATCACAAACTCGGATAACAAATTCACCTTCTTTTTTTATCAGCTTTAAGTAGACTTCAGAGACGTATGTCAAAGAAAATAGTACTAAATAGAACGAATGGCATACCAAAGACCCAAAGAGCAGAGAATGGATCATTTCATGTGTTTTTTCTTGTTACATGGTCATGCAGAGGAGAGAGATATGTTGGGACTGAATCACTCAAGGCTCACACACACTTGCAAAGATTAAAGAAGATTGAATCCTGAATTACCTCACTGTATTTTCATCATTATTAATGTCACTTACAATTTGCTTCTTATATAGGCTAGTCCCACACTGTTCACACTAGCAGCTATAGCCTTAACAACTAACCAACTAACTAAACCTCTAACAACTAAAACAGAAATACCTAACTAACAAGTGTATATACTTGGATTACAATACAACATTACAACACACCCCCTTAATCCAATGTATCTATACACACTACATTCAACATTTTCCTCAACTCCTTAAACCTTTCGGGTTTCATAGGCTTAGTTAATATATCAGCTTCTTGAACCTCTGACCTGCAGAAAACTAACTCAAGCTTTCCCTTGTTGACTTGATCTCTCAAAAAGTGATACTTTGTTTCAATATGTTTGCTTCTCCCATGAGCTACCGGATTCTTTGCCAAGCATATAGCTGATTTGTTGTCAACCATCAGCTGCAGTCTACTCTCAGCTCCTACTTGAATCTCTGCTAGTAGCGATTGGAGCCATAAGGCTTGACAGGCTGCATAGCAAGCAGCTATGTGTTCTGCTTCACAAGAGGAAAGTGCAACAACTAGCTGTTTCTTGGAACACCATGAAATTGGTGCACAAGGAGCTTAAAAACATAGCCATAGTGCTCTTCCTATCTACCTTATCTCCACACCAATCACTATCCGAAAAACCAATAAGCTCAGTTTTGTTTTGTAGCCTTCTGTCAGGAAACAATATGCCATAAGCTGCTGTTCCTTTCAAGTATCTGATTATCCTCTTAGCTGCCACCAAGTGGGATTGCCTAGGATTATCCATGAATCTACTAACTAGGCCTACACCATAGGAAATATCAGGCCTGCTACTGCAAACATATCTCAATGACCCTATCATTTGCTTGAATAGGGTGCTGTGTTTTCAGCTTCATCTTTTATCAGTTTGAGATTGGCTTCTACTGGTGTTGATGTTGGATTACAACTTGTCATATTAAATGTCTTCAGTATCTCATGTATATACTTCCTTTGATGAAGTATAATACCTTTTTCAGTATGCACAAACTCTAATCCAAGAAAGTAAGCTAACTTTCCTAGATCAGTCATCTCAAATTCTGATTTCAAGTGCATTTTGAATTGTTCCACCTCTCTTGAATTACAGCCTGTAATCAAGAGATCATCAACATACAAGCACAATAGAATGAATTCACCATTCTTCTCCAATTTGACATAGACTCCATGCTCAACCGAGCATTGCATGAATCCAAGCAGCAATAGAAAGGAATTGATTCTTTTGTTCCAAGCTCGAGGAGCCTGCTTCAAGCCATACAAGGTTTTTCTAAGCCTCAACACCTTTCTTACTTCTCCTTTCACCTTAAATCCTGGAGGTTGGCAGACATACACTTCCTCTTCAAATAGTCCATTGAGGAAAGCTGACTTAACATCAAGTCCTACTGGTGCAAACACCTCAAAATAATCCAATCCAGCCTTCTGTAGGAAGCCCTTTGCCACTAGCCTTGCTTTATGCTTAGCTATGGTTCCATCAGGCCTGTGTTTCACCTTAAACACCCATTTCACAGCAATTGGATATTTATTAGTTGGCAACTCAACTAACTCCCGGTCTGATTTTTCTCAATGGCATGCAACTCTTCTTTCATTGCCTCTATCCAGACTTTCTGACTCAAAGCATCCTCCATACTGACAAGTTCAACATCTGCAAATAGGGCAAGATGGACTAGGTCACCTTCTGCTGTGATCAGATTATCAGGTATCACTTGATAATCTTCTAACATTGTTAGTGGTCTCCTAGTTCTCTGTGGTCTATGATATTCAGCTTCAATTGTAGCATTTTGATCATCTATGGACTAATCAAGTACCATTGTGCCAGAGGATTCAAGATTTGCATTGCTGACTGCAGACTTGAAATCCCAAGAACTCTTTTCATTCACAAATAGATCTCTGCTAATCACAACTCTTTTAGCCACAGGGTCATACAATCTATAGGAGCCTGCAGAGTGATAACCAATCAACACCATTGGCTCACTCTTATCATCTAGTTTCTTCCTCCTTGCATCAGGTATGTGTCTATAGCATAGGGAACCGAACACCTTCATGTGACTAACAGAGGGTTTGCTGCCTAACCAAACTTCCTCAGGAACCTTGCTCAGTCTCTTGGTAGGACATCTGTTCAAAACATAAGCAGCTGTTGCAACTGCTTCTCCCCAGAAACTGTGCGGCATCTTCTTTGTTTTCAACATGCTTCTGGCCATGTTTATCACTGTCCTATTTCTCCTCTCAGCTAGGCCATTGTGTTAAGGAGTATAGGGTGCAGTCACTTCATGTTCTATGCCATTCTCAACACAGAATTGCTCAAACTCCTTTGAAGTATACTCTCCTCCACCATCAGTCTTTAGCACCTTGATGTTCCTTTCAGCTTGTTTCTCAACAGATACTTTGAATCTTTTGAATGTTGAGAACACATTTCTTTTGGCTTGCAGCAGAAAGATCCAAAGTTTCCTGTTGAATTCATCCACAAAAGATACAAAATATCTATTCCCTCCCAAAGATGGCACCTCAAAGGGTCCACACACATCAGAATAAACAACATCTAAAGTACCCTTTACCCTCATAGGAATATATGTGCTGAATGAACTTCTAGGCAATTTACTTATTAACCAACTATCACATACCTTTTCCTTAGGATGAATAGATGGAAGTCCTGTAACCATTCATTTTTCTTTGAGTAGGCTTAGACTTTTGAAATTCAAGTGTCCAAGTCTTAAGTGCCAAAGCCAGGAATCATCATCAATTACCTCCGCTGACAAACACTGATTTTCAACAGCATGAATCTGTACTTGGAAAGTTTTGTTCTGTGCTATGGGGGCTTTCAAAATTCTCCTCTGGTTCTGATCAAGAACCTCCAAGTAACCTTGCTCCATCTTCATAGTGAATCCTCTTTCAAGCAACTGTCCCATACTGAGCAGATTGCTCTTCATCTTTGGCACGTACAGTACATCTGAGATCAAGGCATGCTTCCCATCCTTCCTTTGGATCATCACAATTCCATCACCTTCAGCAGCTATGGTTCTATCATCAGCAAATCTCACTTTGCTTTTCTTGCTTTCATCAAAATCAATTAGCCACTCCTTATGACCTGTCATATGGTTAGAACAACCCGAATCAAGGTACCATACATTAGGATTACCATGATCAGAGTTAGGTGTAACCATCAACAACACAAGATCATCTTCTGAGTCATAATCTCTTGCCAAGTGAGCATCATTCTCAGATCTCCTTTGCTGGTTCCTATTACTAGAACATTCACTAGCAAAGTGACCATATCGATGGCAATTATAGCACTTCACTTTCTTCTTGTTAAACTTCTTTTTCCCATGACTCCAGCTGCTACCTTTTGATGAATGTTCCACCTGATCTTGATCAGTTTTGTACTGATCCTGGTCACTATTCTTGTGGCCATAGCTGTTCTTGAAACCTCCTTCTTTGTATTTGCCTTTCTTGATCTTCCATTTATCAGAACCTCCTTTTTCTAGCAACTTGTGCTTGCAAAGCTTGGTCTGCAAGTTTCTCTCCAACTCTCTCATTGAGCCTCTGCTCATGAGCCTCAAGTGAATTCTGCAATTCCTCAATCTTCAACGTTTCAAGATCTTTAGACTCCTCAATTGCCACAACTATGTGGTCAAATCGAGGAGTTAAAGTTCTCAAAACCTTCTCAACCACTTGCTGATCCGTGATCGAGTCTCCAAATATCTTCATTGAATTCACCAAGACTTGAAACCTGTTGAAGTAGTCAGCAACTGATTCTTGATCATATTGTCCTCGGAGAGACTGCAACTTTACTTTCTTGGTTTGCTCAGCTCCTCCATACGACTTGACCAAGATATCCCAGGCCTCCTTTGCTGTCGTGGCTTTGGAAATCTTCTCAAAATTGGCAGAATCTACACACTGATGAAGAAAGCACTTAACCTTGTAATCCTTCTTCCTTACCATGCCATCATCTTTGTCAGAGACACCATCTTTCACAATTTCGAGCATCTCTTGGAAGCCAAGAATTGCTTCCATCCTCACAACCCACTGGTCGTAATTCTTGCCATCAAGAATTGGCATAGATCACAGAAAATTCCCATTTCCATTAGAAGCCATGACTGCACTAACACAGGTCCCTAATCGTAGCTCTTGATACCAATCTGTTGGGATTGAATCACTCAAGGCTCACACACACTTGCAAAGATTAACGAAGATTGAATACTGAATTACCTCACTGTATTTTCATCATTATTAATGTCACTTACAATTTGCTTCTTATATAGGCTAGTCCCATACTGCTCACACTAGCAGTTATAGCCTTAACAACTAACCAACTAAACCTCTAACAACTATAACAGAAATACCTAACTAACAAGTGTATATACTTGGATTACAATACAACATTACAACAAGATAGACATGAAGGTTATACAAGAAATTTCACAAATCTTGACTGGGTCAATAATAAAATGTCTTTGTATCTATCTCTCTTTCACATGATCACGTGACAGGAAAAAATACATGAAAGGATCCATTTCCGAAAGAGAATATGCAGCTGCAGGATATTAGTTAAATCTTATACTTACATTCCATCGGTGATAAAGAACAAGTCTAAGGCCCTACCATCCGGGGTAGGCATCACTTTCACTCTCTGAATAAGAAGTTGAAGGTTGCAGAGGATTTCAGTCATATCTACAAAAAATAGAAGTGTGAAAACATGTTTTCCATGAGTTTAAATTTGCTATACTGTTTTTTACACTGTCAACTAATCACAAGTCATCTTATGTGACCATTCTTTTAAAGTAATGAGCCAGACATTTTTAAAGATGTGACAAATTTTTATTGATTGACAGTGTAAAAAAAAAAATCTTTACAATCGACCGTACATATCAATTAAATCATTTTACATGTGTGGCAAAAAGAGAAAAAATAGAAAGAAGAGTGATAAGATTACCATGTAATAATCCTTTATGGTCAACACACCAAACTTTCAATAGGTAAATGGGAGGCGTTGAAGGAGTAGCAGACTGTTGATTTAGGTAACAAGAAAATAAACACGAAGGACAAACCGAAAGGAGTCGATTCTTCAAGCTTTCCCAATCAATTTTGAGCGATGCGGGATTTGGAATAACCCAAAAAACGTTGTAGCACCATCTTCCATCCGTTGAAATATCTAACAAACATCAACATCCAATTCAAACAACTAACTAAACTAACAAAATGTATCTCCAAACACATGACACAAAGCATCCAAAATGGATAAAGATTTTGTTATTTAAGAGGATAAGCCTCGGCGCAACGCGCAACGGTAAGGTTGATGTTTTGTGACCTGAATGTTATCGGTTCAAATCCTGGAAACCGCCTCTCCACTTGAGAATGGATTCTCTACTTTCATGTGGGAAAGGTAAAGTGTCTATCCACTCACATAAGTTTTGGTTCGCCCGACAAAAGTAAGCGGAGCGGATCAAAATCCACAGGGCGAACCAACACTTCTGTGAAAGAAAAGATATTCTACGTTTCGCGCGAAAGGTAGAGAATCCATTTCCAACGTGAAAAGTAGAGAATCCATTTCCCTTCACTTGCGAGGATAAGATTGCGTACATTTATGGTTCCTAGACCTTACTAGATAGGATTCTCGTGCACTGGGCGTGCTTTTTATATTGTAAATAATAATAACGATGATGATAATAAAGGAATTGGGAGATACCGGCTCTGGTAATGCGGAGGCCGAATTCAAGGGTAATTCTGGAAAGATCACAACCAAGACCAGCCTTGTCAGGGCAATTGACGGTGACGACGGTGGGGTCATTTTGGTCTTTTCCGTGCTGGATCACAACGCCGTCGTCCCATGGGATACCCATGACTGAAACTGATAGTGGGGTATATTAGGGTTCAGGGAAGAATGGGTTGCCGGAAGAGCATCGCCGGAGCTCGCAATGGTGGCTCCGGCGAATGAGGTTGGTTGGTTGGATGGATATACAGAAGAGAGAGAGAGAGAGAGTGAAATAAAGTTCAGAACATAAGAATTGTACAATTAGCAGAGATTTAACACATGAATAAATAAATGTTTGTTTTTTGAACAAAAAAAATTATGTGTTATGTCTTTGTCATTTTGTTTTTAAATTTTATATATTGTCGGTGAATCTTTACGTCAATTAACTAATTATAAATTTACTCAAAAAAAAAACTAATTATAAATCAGCATATACGTAATTTTAAAGATAACTATGATAGTTTATTTAAAAAAAAAAAGGTAAGTGTTAAATAATTTTTAATAATGTGATAAATAATGATTGGTTAATAATATTAAAAAATTAATATATTGATAATATATATCAATTAAATCCATATCAAATAACTTTTATTCTATGTTTGAATTTGGAAGAAAAAAAAAAGAAATCATTTTAAACAAAAAGAATTTGAGAGAAAGAAATTTAGAGGAACTTTTTAAAATAAATTGAAAATTTCTTTTATTCGATTGAATATAAAATTGAAGAAAAATGGAAAAGAAACAAATTTCCAAGGATAAGAAAGACAATAAAGAAAAGAGAACTATGACATGAAATTTATGAAAATGTGAATTACAAAATTAGCAAAGGGTTTTAATAATAGATTTAATTGGTATACATTGTTCGTTTAAAGATTTTTTTCAATATCAATCAATAAGAAGTTGTTACATAAGATATAATGTTTTTTACTCTTATTCTAACTACCTTAAAAGTCATTTATATCACGATTTCTGATTGATTAATAGTGTAAAAAATTTTACAGTGATAGTGCATAATAATTAAATTCTTTAATAATTGTATAAAAAAGCAAAGGGTTTTAATAAAAAGTTTAATAGTTATACACTGACGGTATAAAGTTTTTTAAATTGTCAACCAATTAGAAATATAATTTAATTGTTATACACTGTCAGTATAAATTTTGTTTACACTGACAACCAGTCAGAAATCATGGTGTGTGTGACTTTTAAGGTAGTTAGGATAAGAGTCAAACACTTTAACTTATGTGGCAAATTCTGATTGATTGTCTGTATAGAAAATGTTTACACTAACAGTATATACCAATTAAATCCTTAGAAATATTAGTATGGAACTATGGATGATTTTTAAGAATAATTAAAATAAGAGTCGAACATTTTTACTGATGTGATAATTTATGATTGATTAACAATGTAAAAAATCTTTATACTAATAGTGCATATCGATTAAATCCTTTTTTTCATTTCATCAATTAAATCTTTTAATAAATGGGAATGGAATAAGATTGTTTGAAAGAGAAAATTTAAATAAAGTTTTTTGTATATTTGTGTTTTTATTTTATAATAATAACATGTATAATGGAATATTAAATGATAAGGTAGTTAAAGAGTAATTGGTTAAATTACGTTTTTAGTTCATATTGTTTCGTTACATTTTAAAATAAATTCCTATGGTTTCAATTTTTTAATTAAGTATTTATACTTTTATTTTATTTTTTTGATAAATCTATGTCAATATAAATTCTTGGGACTTAATTATAAACACTATAATATATGAGGATTTAATTGAAAACTTATGTAAAATATAAGGACCTACATAAAATCGAGTTAAACTACCAAAGAGGCCGTAGACTGTTAAGTTTATTAAGCATGTTGATCAGGATTCGATTCCTAATTATGTGTACGAAAAATGTTTTGTTAAGAGAAATTATACTCACTTCAATAGTCTCTCTATCTCAAAAGGGATTTGTCTTCGCTCGTCGGTTAAGGAACACCCTTAGTATACAAAAAAAAATTGGAGTTAAAATATGTGATCAAATAATTAATTTAAACAAAGTAATTTATTAAGAATCAATACCACAAAACACCTAAACAACTTCAGAAAATTTTTCCACTTTTTACTATTGAAATTTTTTAGCAGAAAATTAACATAAAAAGAATAAAAAATTCTAAAAATTTATCTTAATCTAACTTTCTCACTTCATGTTTTTTCCTTATTTTCAATTTGGAACTTGTTCATTTTTCTTCCAATTATAAGTATGTACTTCGAACAAATCCTAAGATACATTTTTCAAAAATTAAGTGAGATGAGCTTCTGGGGAACATGATTTGGAATTGTGATTTTATGATGGGAATCTAAAACAAAAAGGCATTTCATCATTTTGAATTTGTGTTATTGACTGAGCTCTTTAACAATTATCAACTTAATCTTCTTTTTTTTAATCTTTACAATGATGATATTGATAAAGTAGTTACTATTTATATATCAATTATGTTATTAAAAAATGAAATAAAACCTAGAGTCATTTCTCTTTCTCAACCTTCCCTCTATTCCTCTCTTCCTTCTTCCTCATCCACCGGATGGGATGATTTTGGGCTATTTTTTTGATATGGAATAACTCCTCTATATCGATTTTCTCTCCTTGTATCTAAATAAGTATTTTTTTCACACTGATCTGATTTTTCTTTCGTGTTTTTCCATGATTTCGTCGTCTGAGTGTGGCGTTGTTTTGTTTGTCGTCTTGTTGCGGCGTTGTTTGGTTTCCCGTCTTATTGTGGTGTTCGTTTGATTCAGATTGACAGATCAGTTTCGATCCATTACAGATTCAATCAATACTTAGGCTTCAACGTTACAGATTCGGAGACAAGAGTATTCCGATCACTTTGATTTTGTCACATATATAGACATTTTGTCGTTTTATGCTATTAACCTGGGTCCTGTGAGTTTGTTCGCAGATTCATTATTTTCGACTTTTAACGATGTTGAATTTGTGTTGTTTTCGATGTATTTTACCAATTTGAATTAATGAATATTTTTATATCAAAAATAAATAAATAATCAAACATGATGATGTTAAATATATATTAAAATTGATTTATAATATTAAATTAGTTTTTTAAAAAGGATAAAATCAATGCCATTCTAGCCCAAAAAAAAAAAAAAAAACCAATACTATTCTTTAACGTTAAAGAATGAAAACCACACTTCCTTCCATCTATGGCATCTCTTTATAGAAAAAAAAATCAGTGAAAATGTCTTAAAATATGATAAATCTAATTATGGACAATAATAATTAGAGTTTAATTTTTATATATAATCCCTGTGAAATTTTGACAATCAAGTAATTATATATTGTTATACATTTAATTTTAAAATAATTATTAAAAAGAACAACTTAATAATATAAAAAGAGTTTAATTGTTAAATACTAACAGTGTAAAGTTTTTTACATTGTCAATCAATCACCAATTATGATATGAATGACTTTTAAGATAGTTAGGATAAGAATAAAAAAAAATATGTTGATGTGACAATTTAGGATTGGATATATATATAAAAAGGCTTTATATTCTTAATGTATAGAAATTAAACTTATATAAAAATACATTTGATATTTTCTTCCCAAAAAATAATAATATGAAAATACATGATTGAGTGATGGTATGAACTATAAAATATTTTACATTAATCATATATATAAATTAAATCTTAATTCATATTCAAAGAATCATCATAACTCTATCACCAAAAAAATAAAACGAATCATCATAATTAATGACCCATATTTAATATTTTCCTCTAACGCCAATCAAATTATAAAAGGAGTTTAATAATGATATATTATTAGTGTAACTTTTTTATATCATTAATTAATTGTAAATTATTATATGTTTGACAGTTTGACTTTTGAAATATTTAGTGTAGGATCGAAATACTTTTGTTATTTTTTTCGATATCCTAATTAATTTTGGGATAAAAGTTATTTTGTCCAATCAAAATGTGTCATCTCAATTAAATGAGTTATGTTAGTTAGTGAAGTCAAATGGTTCTTACCATCTGATAGAGCCACCTAGAAAGGGTAAAATTACTATTGGGGTACCGAAGAATTCATCAATATTTTTAGAGTTTATTTGCTATATACTTTTAGCGTAAAGTTTTTTATACTACCAACCAATCAGAAATCATGATTTGAATGATTTTAAAGATAATTAAGATTAGAGTCAATCATTTTTAATGATACGGCAATTTATGATTGGCTGACAGTGTAAAAAAAATTTTATATTATCAGTTCATACCAATTAAATTCATATTTTTAATGATGTGATAAATTATAATTGAATAACAAAATAATTTTTTAGAGTTTAATTGTTATGCACTGTTAGTGTAAAGTTTTTTTTATACTATCAACCAATCAGAAAATCATAGTATAAGGGGCTTTTAAGTTAGTTAATATAAAAGTCAAACATTTTAACTTATATTGCAATATTTGATTGATTAACGGTGTAAAAAATCTTTATACTTATAATGCATACCAATTAAATCTTTATTTTTAACAATAAGAATGTAATAAAATTAAATACTTATAAAAAATATAAAATTATTATTTTTTGATCCGTATTATATAACTATTATATGCAAGTGTATTGGTTTTTTCTATTTAAATTATTCTAAATCAACGAACTAGGTTGACACATCTGATAAAGCCTTCCACCCACACCTGTTGCGGCTTAAGTTAGATTATGATGATTCTCCTATTGATAGGCGATATGTAAATTCCACTATAAATTCTCATTAAGGTTGGTAGTCTTCCCCAACCTTATAAAGGAACGTGTCTTCCCTTAATCTAAATTTTTATTTATAAAAAAAAGTATTCTAAATCATTTTACTCAATTTTTCTAGTAATCCTTCCACGTTGAAAGAAAATATGAAATGTTTTTTATATTTCCAATACATTATACATTATTTAATCTTGTCAATTCCAATAAAATGTAATATTTTCTCCATCCTATTATATATATCACATTTATAAAAAAAATTGTCCCAAAATATATGTCATTTTCTATTTTCAATATAATATTAAATATTTTCTATCAATTATACCATTAAATACTTTACTTTGTATTTATGATAATAATTAATACATCAATAATTAATAAATTTAATTTAATAAAATTATCACTTTTTTATTTATTATTTTTTTTAAATTATACGAGTATGATTTAATCAAATATGATATATATATATATATATATATATATTAATTAGGACGAGAGAGTAATAAAAAAGTAATTATTCTCATATTTTAAAAATACAAATTATTTCCCTTTAAAAAATAAAATCACAAATTATTCAGATGTCATTAACATTAATCTAACATTTATTGCCATTTTATTATTATTGGCGGAGCGTGGAGATTTGGCAGTGGCAGTTGTTGCAGTGGGTCCGAAGGTTTCTCTCACATCTCATGTCTCCGGCCACATTTTTATTGATGTTGATGTAAGCCACTGAGCCTTTGATGGAACCATGTGCCCGGTAGCGTCTTCCTCCGCATGCATGGCATTGGAAATTCATAAATACGTAATATTATTTACATTTTTTTTATCAAACAAATATTATTTAGATTATTAATACTAATTATCTTTTATTTTTTGTTATAATTAATTCTATTTTTTATATACTTTTACTAAAATTTTAGGATTTACATCACCTAAGATGTATTATTCTAACTATTTTAAAAGGGTCCCTTCTCCGGTATCCCCAATAATTTTGGGATAAAAGTTACTTTATCCTATGAGAATACGTCATCTCAATTAAATGAGTCATGTTTATGAGTCAAGTCAAATAATTCTCATTATCTGATTGGACCATCTAGGCATGATGAAATTATCCTTAGGATATCGAAGAATTAACCTTTTAAAAATCACTTATATCATGATTTCTGAATGATTGAAGGTGTAAAAAAAATTTACACTAACAATACATGACAATTAAATTCTTTTTTTAATCACCTCATATACATAAAGGTGAAGTCACATTTTTATTATGGACATGTACCAAACATTAATATTGTACCGTATATTTTCATTTTTCACCTAAATGACTAACCCCTTCATCGATTTCATGTTACATGAATTCTTTTTTTTTTTGTTAGATTTTATGTATATAAATTTAAAAATAGACGTATAAGGCTCAAATTAGCCCCTCATAAAAACATGTGATCTCACTTTTGGTGGCTTAAAAAAATAAATTGATTCCTCAAAATGACAATTGAGAGGCATGTCCTTTTTTTTTTTTTTTGACCGGAGAGGCATGTCCCTTTGTTAAACTAAATAGCATTACTATGTGATTAAAGAAAATGAGGTAGGTTCTGTTTATAGAACTAAGATATTTACAAATGAAATTTTGTACGTAATAAAATTATACACTTAAAAACAATAACAATCCTAATATAAATGTAAATAAATATATAATAAAAGCAGATGTTCATATGTTATGTATACAAAAATATAGATAACATTTTGTATGTGCAAAATATTATTTATACAAGATTACTTATCAAATTAAGTGATACGGTATTAGCATATGGTTGGTTCGAATGTTAACGAATTTGGGTCCCTTAAATAAATTATCAGGTGTTTGATTTCTGATTCATGAAGAAAAATTAATTTAAAAAAATTAATCCTTAAATATTATTTAATATCTTAAGGAATTAATTTTTATAATTAGCGTAAAAGATGATTGGAGAGAGAAAAAAAATTAAGTGATTCGGTAGTCCTGCAACGATTGTATTGCGATATGATGACTCAAAGCAAAATATAATGCTATAATGACGTGTAACTTGTACATAATGGAGCAGCTAATATTGCAACTTGCATTCCCATTAAATTTAAAACGTTGCAACTTGTGAATTAGATCTCGGTGGCATTGTTTTAGCAACAAAATTTAAGTATAATTTTATAGGTATATTAGGTGTTATTTTTTAATGAAAATATAGTATGTGTAATAATTGTTATATATATGTTATTTTTTCATTGATGAATCTTTATCCATATCTTATTCTCATTGAAAAATAATACCTAATATATCTATAATATTATACCTAAATTTTATCCTTATTTTATTCATATATAAGCAATCTTGAAATGCAAATAATTGAGAAGATGAGATTTTACACATTTAGTTTTATGGTGCACTATGAAAATTGAAAAATGTCATTTGGGTCGGCTATAGCTTGGCAAAGCAAAGCTGATACAATCATTATAGATAATACAGCAGGCCAACATGTTGATTAAATTACAATTTGATTGCAAAGAGACAAATCTTTGAAAATGATAACCTTCTCTCTTTGAAAAGGAAATATCATATATCATATAGTAATCAAATTCATTTCAACAATCCATATAGATGAGCTATAGGACAAATTAGTAGCTAATCAATTTGGATTGGCAATAAAACAAGTCCCCCTTGTCAAGTCTAAGCTAAATTTGAAACTTTAGACTGGTTGAACTTAGCCAGAAATCCGGTTGACCAGATAGATTGCACCGAGACAAGGTAGGCTAGCAAAGTTCATCAACCAAATTTAGCTATGGAAATTTTATGACCGCAAATCCTACCAACCAACTTCAATTTGATCACAACTTTCTTCAAGTGCATACTCAAGTCAAAATCGGAAGTGCTTGCTGGCTAAACCAGCAACGTTTCATGTCCACTAAAATACTTTATTAATATTTTTCTCACTTATTTATAGCATAAGTAAGTAACTTCCTTATTTTTTTAAAATGTGATATAATACGAACAAAAATACTTTTAAAAAATGACACATAAACATGAGTGATATTATTGACACTCTAAATCACATATTCATATCTCTTACTAATCAATTATAATTTTATTTGTTTGTTTTACAAAATTATAATGCGTTAATAAAGTGCATAAAATTTTCTGTACAAAACTACTAAGTAGATAATTGAGAATACTAATAATCTCATTCATAAAAACAAACAAATGTATTAATATTAGGAAGAATTATACTAAATTACACAAAAATTTAAATAATTATACTTCACATTTGAAAATTACACTACTATCCCTTAAGTTTTTTTTTTTTTTTGTGTGAATTAAAGGTATCCCAGCTGATAGTTAGAGATTGATCTCTTTCGAAGCGTAGAGATTACCGAAGTGAGTTTTACTTCTCCCAACAAAGTCTTTTCCATACACATGGCAAGAATCGAACCCTTGACAACATGCTTAACGAATCAAGCTATCTACCAGCTGCATTGGGCCTTGTTGGTCCCTTAAGGTTTATATCAAAGATAATATTTAATATAACAATCATCTAAAAAATAAAAGTAACTTTTAAAACCAGAAGTATTATAAATATAATTAAGTTAAGAGTTTAATTTTGATACACTGTCAATATAAAGTTTGTTATACTGTCAACCAATCTCAAATCAGTTTATGTCTGAATTTTAAGGTAGTTATGATAAGAATCAAACATTTTTAATGATATGACAATTTATGATTGATTAACAATTAATGTAAAAAACTTTAAACGGATAATACATATCAATTAAATCCTTAAGTTAAACATTTAAAAAAAAGGAAAAAACTCCTCTAAAGTGAGTTTGTCTTTAAATTGAGCAAGTAAGAAGAGTGTTTCGACCCTTGATTTATTAAACTAGGTTAAGATCTTTATACACATTATGACATTTTCAAATTGATCATTTTTTATATATCGCAATGGTCGATTCCATCGTTTACAATGAAAAAGAATGTTTACAAGACAAATTCTTTTTAGAGGAGTCTTATCCTAAAAAAAAAAAAAAAGAAATATAAATACTCAATTTGGTCCTGAAATTGTAGGGTCGTATCAACTTAGTCCCCCACATTATCAATATTCCAAAATGATCATTGGAATTACAAAATGTAGCAAATGCATCCCTGACATTAGTCACTTAGTTTCAAATGCATCTTTGACATTACCAACTTAATGTCATTATAGTCCATGCAAATACCAATGGAGGGACGAATCTCATTAACTTTCTGCAATTCCAGAATCATTTTGGAATATTGATAATGTAGGAGACTACGTTGATACGGCCCTAATAATTTTAGGGACCAAATTGAGTATTTACTCAATAAGAAATACTAGCAACACACTATTTAATATTCACTTTTCAACACACTCTCTTCTATTGATTGAAATTCATGTGGGTCCTATAAAATTCAAGTGGATCCACATGAATTATTAAGAGCCACATAAATTTCAATCAATAGGAAAAAATATGTTAAAAAGAGAGTGTGTTGTTAGCACTCCTCAAAACAAATAATTATAATTCTCTGTTATTATTTCGGTGATTTTCCCTGCATTGAAAGAAGTGGTCCAAACCCATAATGAAAATTAAAAGTGTACTTGGCCCACACTTCCCGGAGGTCCAAAAAGATTGTTTATTCCAAAAACGGAGCAACAAAAATAACAAACCTAATTAATGACAACAAACAAAACCCATTTCGAAAATCGTTTTCAGTTAGCATCATTGTCTCTGTTCTGTTGTTACTCGCATCGCAGATGCAGTGGGAATAATGGATCAACGTCTTCGGCTTTTTTCCAATCCGATGCGATCGCACAAGGTACTGTACTCCATCAGATCACTCTCTCTCGTTTTTTCCTGGATTTCGATTTTTACTTCCTAGGGATCGCGTTTCTTTATTTTTCTTCCATCAATCTGTAATTTTGATGTCACTATCATCCATTTGTGTATTTTTTCGTTAGAAAGATTCAGAAGAAGGAATATATGGGTCTGATTGATTCCCCTTTATCAAAGCTTTGTTTAATCTTGTCACAACAAACGATCGCATAGCGGAGTGGATATCGCGTTAGACTCCGAATCTAAAGGTCGTGGGTTCGAATCCCACTGCGATCGCATCATTTCTTTTTTGTTTTTTAAATTTTTCAGTGCTAGATTGTATTTTGACAACTTTTTTTTTCTTGCTCGTTGTTATGATACCATGAAAAGTGAGAGTTTGGGTACTTATGTCATACCAAAATGCGTCATCTCAAATTAAATGAGTCATGTCAATATGGTACTAAGTTCTCACACTATCTGATTGTATCACATAGATACGGATAAGTTACAAAGGGTACCATAGAATTTTTCTTTTTTCTTTATATATATATACACACACACGCGTGTGGGTGTTTATCATTGGATGTTGCTTGATGAATGTGACTTTTTTTACGTGTTGACATGTAACTTCATCTATTTATGGTTGTGACAGTTACTAGATATGATATATATTGGGTTTGACATGTGCCTCTTATTTGTTTGATTGTTCATATTAGAGTGCCTTTGCATTAGCTTTAAAAAATAGATTATTTCAAATAGAATAAATTTTATGTTGGAATATGTTTGGTGAAAAATGATTTTAACATAATCTATTTTGTTGGGATGATATAAAAAAAAATTACTTCTATGTATTAAATGACCAAAAGAGACATGAAATAATTGAAAAAGTTATTTGATTAAAGGCAAATTGGTATTTATATCCCAAACTTTTGAAATAAGTTGAAATAATCAAATTCAGTTATAATCTTAGTGCTTGTTTGGGAAAACTTGATTTTTTCCATTTCAGCTGTTTTTTGGCTAAAAAGCTGTTTCATACATAATCTATCATGTTTGGCAATTAGCTTAAATTTATAAAAAAAGCTTTTTTTGGGGAAAAAAGCTGTTTTATGTCATCTAATTTGTTTTAGCTTAAGATTGTTATGATTTGATTATTTCTCATTCTCAAAACTCTCTTCCCTATTTACCCCTACAAAACTAACTTCCAAATAAATATTATTAAATTATACAAATAACTTCATACCCTTTTTCGTAATTTACTATGTAAAAAGTGATTTTTTTAGACTATCCAAACAAAAAAGATTATCTTGAAATCGCTTTTCAGCAAACAGACCCAAACAAAAATAGATTCTGATTATAATCGATTATCATAATAATCGATTATTCATAAATCGATTATCAGCATAATTTTTTTTTTCCAGCTTTCCCAAACACACCCTTAATGCCCAAAACTGAAGCTTATTGAAATAGTTGTTTTTGTGCTTTGGTTTTTGTGAAACAACTTATGTACCATTTACCCAAACATATCTGATTATAAAAGAAAAGTTTTTTGTTGTAAAAAGCTGATTCTATTCATAATTATTAGGAAATTGTCTATCTGCTTTATTGTCTTCTTTTAGCAGTGATAAGGACAATATATATCCCTGCTTCAGTACTTTGGTTGCCTTGTTGGATGCAAAGTTCCTAAAGGTTAGGCAAACACCTTGTGTTTAGATGTCAAGATTTATTTATGCTCAATGAAGACATTCTAGAGCTCAGGGATCTTGGGGGTACCCAGTTGAGAATAGATATATATTACAAGTTTCTAAACAAAACTAATACAACTCGGTTTCTGTCAAATTGATGTAAAGTTAATTGGATCAATAATCTGACTAGAACCAGACAAATTTTTTTTTTTTTTTTTGAAATTTTGGGAAATGATTTGTTTGTGTTGGCTCTCTTTCTTCAGATGTGGGATAATTACTTAGGTGCTACTATAGCAATCTTCAATTTATGCCTTTATGCAGACTTGTAAAAGGCTTCAGCTAGAAACAATTAAGAGGATAAAAGGTTACCTAGACTTGCGGTTTAAAGCCCATAATATAGATCTAAACATTCCTGGATAGTAAGTACTTGATAATATTTAAAGCAGATTGTTTTTTTGCATCAATTCAATGATCTAGCCTTTAATTTTATAGTTCACTAATACTATGATTTGTAGTGAAATCAAAAGATCTGCTTAAATATCAGCAGATGTGTAGATCATAATGTACAGCCCATGCCAAACTAAAGAAAAAGGTTAATTAGTGATTCCTCAGAGAGTCCCCTCACTAAAACAAAACCAAAGTGTAGTCTTTCTTGGTGAACGATGTAATGTCACTTTTTCAATCGTAGAATGGAATGGAGAGTCATAGAAATTGCATTAGAAAAATGTAAAGATATTAGAAGCATCTTTATTGTTGTTGGATTGTACTGCTAGTTGATGTTTGGAATGATGATGCAGGCCACCAGGCTCATAGGCGTGCTATAGAAAAAAGTTTGGTAAATAATCAGCTAAAGGCATAGGCAGGGATGTGGTGCTTTTTTTTTGGTACACTGGCTGCTTATCTTGTAGAGTCTCCCTGGATTTCTCTGCTATCTCTTTCTCTCTCTCTCTCTCTCTCACTCACATACACAACACACATGCACCCAATTTTTTATTAAAGAACTTATGTTAAAGATTTGAGAGTACATTTTAGGCCTTCTAAAAGATGTTTGGGCCTAACTCTAGAAATATGAGGATGAATATTAAAACGTGCTTTTCTGCTCCCTCTTTGAAAACCTCACAGTGCAATGTTTTAGTGCAAGGAGAAGAGAAAAGAGATAGGGGAGGATAAGGGGCAGAGGGTAATGGAAACCTCTCAAGGCAAATATTCTAGTGCAAGGAGTGGAGCAAAGATAATATGGGAGGACCCTGCGGGGCATGCTGATTCTTGTGGTGGTGGTGGTGCTGCTGTTGCTGCTAGGGTAGTTAATCAAGTGCTGCTTCCAGAGGCTAGAGTGGCCAAATGCATCCGCCACAAAGCAATGCTTTAAGTTTGAGGGTGTGTTTTTGGTATTCGAAGTTTCTAATTATGTTACCAGAAATCATATCCCCCAAGAAAGAATATGACGACGGATTGTTATTCTTGTGCAGTTTTTTTTTTTAAACAAAAAATCTATTTGATTAGCATTTTAAATTCATAGGAATCTTTTTTGGAATTTGTAGGAATAACTTAATGAATGTATATTCTCACGAATAAATGTTATAATTCTCAAAATGTTCCTAATTTGTAAATAAATTTTAAAGTAGTTGATAAAAAAAAATGAAATAAAAAAATGTAGTTGATTGTTATACCCATATATAAAATCATTATTTGTACTATAAAATAATTATTTTTAATTAGGTTGATTTTAAGTTGTAATAAATCTTATTTGCTTTTATACAAAGTAAAGAACAAGAATAACCAAAGCAGGAGAACAAGTGTTCGACACCAAGTATAGAATAAAGGTTGGTCGAGTGATAAGCATATCGATCCCATAAGGAGGAGAATACAAGTTTGAATTTTGGTGGTAGACACTTTAGTTGAGAGGTTGCGAAAATCAAGAATTAATTTCTTGCTCTAAGCAGTTGATCAAGGATTAGTTTCATAGTCGATCCAAAGGGTCGAAGCTTGTAGGGATATCCCGGGATGTCACTGGAGAGTCAAAGATCCTAATTACGATGGTTCGTCAAAAGTAAAGAACAACAGAATTCGACAATAAATAATTTTTTTGGTTTAAGGGGAGGTTGATAAGAAACGTTATAAAGGATTAGGATGCATTGCGGGGATTTGAATCTGCCCACTTATAATTCATGACTCGCAGATTAACCAACTGAGCTGATTCAATGAGACAACTCGATAATAAATTTTATTTGTCACACGGTTGGTGGTGGGAGATGTGGTATATTTTATTATCTCAAATAAATATTAAAAGTATTAACAATGGTCTTGAATTATGAGACTGTGATTACAACAAAAGGAATACAATCACATTTTGTTTCATCTAGAAGACTATAAGAGAACCATTATGTTACATTCAAGGGTATAATTACTCTCTCTCTTTCTTTAGATATATATATATATATATATATATAAAAGGAGAAATCCGTTTATATTAGTGTAAATTATTTTTTACTTATGATCAATTTCAACCGTTGATTTTATTTTCATTTAACAATGTAAAACCATTACTGAAGTTAAAATTCATATATCTACTTTTTCTTACTTAAGTAGTGGAAATTGATTTAAATATTGGCATGGTTCTAAACTTAAATTTTGAATTTTAAACAAAGTCGTGGTTCTAAACTTAAATTTTTTTAAAACTTATTATATTTTAAATTAAACATATCTTTGTCACTTAAATAACATTCCATAGTAATATATCTATTTCGTATGCTATCGATTTTGCTTATTATTAGTTTGCATCAAATTTTTATTAATATTATTTTTACACAACTAGAAATTATTATTAGTATACATTTATTTCCTTTATCTATACTAATAATGTATTATCAATAAGCACTATATTACTATCATCTTCTATTTTGAGCCAAAATAATAATATTTATTATTAAAAAAATTCATTTTAAAAAAAATGATCATTATTCATAATCATGATTTATTCAAAATATATTTATAATATGAAAGGGGATCCACTTACTTCAAGAGTAACTTTAAGAGAGTTACTCTCAATCTCATCCATCCATTTATTCTAATCCAACAAAGGTCATGTAACTTTTTTAATGAATTAATATAAATCCATTGGATTAGAATAAATGGATGGATGAGATTGAGAGTAACTCTCTTAAAATTATTTTTGGAGTAAGTGGATCTCCTCTCTTATAATATTATATATAAATCGTGTAATATAATAAAATGTAATGTAATGTGTAATGTACATTCGTTGGGAAAATGGTACTCAACAACAAAAACCCAATAACATAATAGAAGGAATATATAAATATATAAATAGAAGTAATGGTGAGCATTCAACATAGAGGACTCATCGCATTGAGGCATTTAAGGTAGGCCAATGTCGGCCACTTTCTACAGCCATCAACAAGTATAAAATGTAAGAAAAAGCTCATATAACAAGGTGATTTCTCATACCTAGGTTCAATTGCACATGGGCCATTACGTAACCTGGGTCAGCATAGCATTCACAGAAATTACTCTGAAACCGGGGCCATGTGTTCTAGAATTTCAACTATGGCCTCATTTCAAAGCCATATTTCAGGTCTTTAACACTGTTTAACAATGAAAAATAATTGTTTAACTGATAGTCGAATGAATTAATTAGCTGATAAATTATTTAGCCGGATGAGTTAATTAGTCTCATGATCATTGAAGCTCTTTATGGAAGGAAGTGTAGGTCTCCTTAGTGTTGGGACGAAGTGGAAACATCTCATGATCATTGAAGCTAGACTCTCTGGCCACACTCCAGTAACAAGCACCCCAATTATGGTTCCATGGCCAAAACCAGATTGATACCAACCATTTTCTCTTGCAGGGTTGAGTCCTAAGAACATATAATCATTGAGGCAGAGAGCAAAATTGCGAGGATGGGTCCATGGAATTGTTGTTCGAGCCACACTATGATGATCCTAAGAATCATCCTCTTGCTCCTGAGCAGGAACTGCAGTCCAAATTGAGATGTCTACTTCCAACTCCTCACAATGAATATGTGATGCATATGGTTCGGTATCCAACAACATTTTGTTACCCACAACAGAGGAACACAATGGTTGCTTGGGTATCGTGGTTGGGGTCTGTGGCTCGTATAACATCCCGATTTTCGTAATCTTTTAATTA
Organism: Ammopiptanthus mongolicus; assembly: GCA_039655645.1. Taxonomy (NCBI): domain Eukaryota; kingdom Viridiplantae; phylum Streptophyta; class Magnoliopsida; order Fabales; family Fabaceae; genus Ammopiptanthus; species Ammopiptanthus mongolicus. Next base: position 84,758,781 of record CM077348.1, read on the forward strand.
ATTAGTATTTAAGTAATTGTATTTTATTGGAGGGTCTAGAAAATTTAATAAATTGTTACGAGGCCATAGTCACACTTTATGCCATCGTAGGAGGTTATGGTTAAGTTTTGGGGCGAAAACTCAAACGGAGCCCGATCTATGTTTTTCGGATGATAGTGTTTTTCTATTATCAAGACCTCATTTTGACTAACGGTCAGAACCATTAGTCTTAAAACTCAATCCTCTACCTTTTTGCTAAAATGTGTCCTGACGTCCAAAAATATAAATAATATTTTATATTCGGACCGAAAATCGATCGGGTAGACAATTCGAGCTGTTTTAGGATTTTTCGAGAACCTTGAGCCGATGATTTTCATACCAAGGCTATTTTAAATCATTTGGGGAGTCCTACCAGTGTCGTGAGGATTTTCAAAATATCGGAACGTGAATTGACCAAATTGCCCTTAGTTAATTTTTACTAATTACCTTTTTACCCTTGCTTAACACTTAAGAAAACTTAAGAAAATATCTCCTGACACTCATCCTCACCCACTCATTTTCGCTGACTCTCTCTCTCCCCCATCCTCATCTTCTTCTTCTTCTTTCCTTCTCCTTCCTCCATTTTCTCTTTTCTCCATTTCTTCATCTTTCTTCATCATTTTCTCTTCATTCCTCTTAAGATCTTCAAAGAAGTTGTGAAGTAAAGTTGATCCTTTGCTCATCCTTAACATCAAGGAGGTATGAACTTCATCCTTGAGCTCTTAAACTTCATGTTTCCTCCATTGATTCATGCATTTTCAAGCTTTTCCAACTTTGAAGCTTAAACTTCAAAAATCTCTAGAAAATTGTAGAAAAATCCTTTTAATGCCAAACCATTTTCTATGATTTACTTTCATCCTCCTCTATCACCTAAAAGGTATAGATTTCATCCTTGAGCTGTCAATCTTCATTTTCCTCCATTGAAGTTCATAGTTTCAAGTTTTTAGATCTAAACTTCAAAAATTCCTAGAAAATTGTAGATCTAAACTTCAAAAATATCTCCTGACACTCATCCTCACCCACTCATTTTCGCTGACTCTCTCTCTCCCCTCATCCTCATCTTCTTCTTCTTCTTCTTCTTCTTTCCTTCTCCTTCCTCCATTTTCTCTTTTCTCCATTTCTTCATCTTTCTTCATCATTTTCTCTTCATTCCTCTTAAGATCTTCAAAGAAGTTGTGAAGTAAAGTTGATCCTTTGCTCATCCTTAACATCAAGGAGGTATGAACTTCATCCTTGAGCTCTTAAACTTCATGTTTCCTCCATTGATTCATGCATTTTCAAGCTTTTCCAACTTTGAAGCTTAAACTTCAAAAATCTCTAGAAAATTGTAGAAAAATCCTTTTAATGCCAAACCATTTTCTATGATTTACTTTCATCCTCCTCTATCACCTAAAAGGTATAGATTTCATCCTTGAGCTGTCAATCTTCATTTTCCTCCATTGAAGTTCATAGTTTCAAGTTTTTAGATCTAAACTTCAAAAATTCCTAGAAAATTGTAGAAAAATCCTTTTAATGCCAAACCAATTTCTATGATCTAGTATCATCCCCTACTATCATAATCCAAGAGCTTGAAATCAAATAATCTCTCTAGCCTATTTTTCTTAAAGAGGCCGAATGGGCGTATATTTGGGGAAAATGGGTTTTTATATTCTGGAGAAATTTCGCATAGCGAAATCAAATCACTTAGCGGATTTTTGACAGCTTCAATTCCTTTCAATTTTGGCTTAGCGAAATAAAATGGCTTAGCGGAATTTCTGACAGCTTTACTTCCTTTCAATTTTCGCTTAACGAAATCAAATCGCTTAGCGGATTTTTGACAGCTTCATTTCCTTTCAATTTTTGCTTAGCGAAATCAAATCGCTTAGTGGATTTTTGAGAGCTTCACTTCCTTTCAATTTTCGCTTAGCGAAATCAAATCGCTTAGTGGATTTCTGCCAGTTTTACTTACGTTCTTAAATCATCTTCATTTCAACCTAGACACAAAAGGCAAGGAGTTTATGATTTAACCGTATAAATTTCTGATTGTGCTTTGTGGTATAGAATCGGACAGGAGTCGGACATTCGACCGCGCACCCAATTGAAATTGCAGAGCCGCATTTGGAATCTCTCGGGAGCATCACTAAGGTGGGGAGAAAGGACTAATATTGTCGGGAATGCAAGCTTAGGACTAATATATGTGTAGGGAAACCCTTAAACCCTACTAGAGGTTGAGCCTGGATAAAGTGCCTAGACACTGGGTGTAGGTACTTTTGGGCTATCACCAATTAAGTTTATAATATGGATATTGTGATTGATTGAGGTTGATGTGATGAATTGTTTATTTGATTACCTGTTGGTTTTATTTTGTTGAATTGTTTGTGTGATTTACTGTTATTCAACTTTATGATGATATCTGCATTGGAATGAATTACTGTTGTAATGTTATTGTGATTTGACTGGTGGTTGAGTGTTGATGAGAGTATGGTGAGTAATGATGTTGTTCGGGTTGATATCGTTGTGGTCCCGACCGTGGAGCTATGGCTCGTATACGCAAGGCATCGTGATGCTGATGTGATGTTGATGATGATGTGATGTTGATGTTGATGTGATGCGATGTGTCGTGGTCGTGGACGAGTGTTTAGGCGTAAGGTCCCAATATCAACCTGCGATGGATGTTTGTTGCATTTTCATATTATTTCATACCACAGCATTTGGTCCCAAAGGGGGATGTCCAATTGGGGACGTTACTTAAAATCCCGAGGTAGGATGTGATGTGATGTGATGTAATCCCGACGGGGATGACCAATTGGGGACGTGATGTATCTACTGACATGCATATAGGGAAGTCAGCATATGCATAGGGACTAGTATCCCTCTTATAGGTTTATTTGAGAGAATGATGTTTGAGATGATTGTGATGGGTGACTTAAGAGGTGGATGAGGTTATGTTGTATATGTTATCTGTGTTGTGTGATGTATATATATATGTTGTACTGATAGCCCTCTCCCATATTTGGTGATATGTGTTTCTTATCTCCCGCATTATTTTTCTGTATGTGTTGCTCTTATTGAATGTGTTGCTCTTATTTTATGGGAAGACCCCAAGGAGGAACTAGTGGCTGAGGAGCTGGACGACATTCCTTATGAGCCTGACGTCGGAGGACATGCCACGGACCCTAGTCTCGAGGGGTCGAGCAATGATCGTGGTTAGCCGGAGGGTTGTCTCTCGGCCTACTTTTCATACTTTTATTTTGGTTTGTATTAAGATACTGTGTATGTATTACGTTAATACTGTAGCCCTACAAATGGGACAATGATGTATGTGATATATTTCTTTATATTTTAAAGTTGTGTACTCTAAAGCGTTGCGTGCCGTGTATTTGATTACTTCCGCATTCAATTTTTCGCTTCGCTTTATGTTAATAAGGCACACTAACGTGTACAATGCGAATAAGGTTAGTTAATATCTTAGGTTCTATAGATGGGACGGCGGGTCGTCTCAACTCGAGGGGGCCTGGGTCATACAGCCTGATGTCCGTGATTGGTACATCCGCGATAGGGGTGGTGGCGTCACCCCCGCGAGGAAGGAGCGATGGGCAATGATGGTCGAACTCAAACTTATCGTCGCCATTAAAATCGCGGTCCTTGGAGTGGTGCTCGAGCATACCCGACGGTGGCCAACGACGTATCAGACAAAGGAATACGAACCGATAAAAGGATCATGACGGGTGGTACAACAATTTGCGAAGCCTGATAAAGCATTATCGGAATGATTTGGTATCCAAGGCGGCGAATCCATATTCGTGAAGGCGAAGATTGTGTTGGCAGCATCATCGATGGGAAATAGGGACTGCTGGGAGGGCGATGGTCGATTGAAACAGGGAAAGTGTATTTTGGTGACGTTCGACAATGGAGCGGTAGTGGCGCGACTGTCATTAAGTGAAATCACGGTGATTGCTTCACGGCAAGTCTTGAGTTGGGCACTTCCTAGGGTTTAGGGATGTTGAAGGTGGCTGCGATTTCCTTTGCCAACCCATTGGCATGCGACATGGAGTAGCGATGTTGTAACCACAGTTCACAGCTCCGACGAACATGCAGAGAACAAGAAGAGAAATGGTTTCGAATTCTAGTTTATAATCTGATACCGATCTCGTTTGTCTCAGTTGTAACAAAGTGGCTTGATGAGTGGGGTCCAACAATGGTTTGTAACAATGGGCAAAACTGAGGTTGGGTGATGGAGCCGGAATGGTGGCGAAGGTGGAAAAAAATGGAGGAGGCATGAGGAAGCTAGTGAAAGCACCAAATGATAGGGGGATGAATTGAAGGGCGCTATTCGAGCTGGGCAGCTCCAGAATACAGAGAGAAGGAATAAAAGGTAAGAAAAATTCTGGTTAATTTCTTTTACTCTTTCATTGCTCAATATTCAGGTTTATAACATATTGATTTGGCCTAAGGAAATGGATCGGTTGCCAGATGGCTAAAGATCCTTACATAAGTATTAACAGAATGGAAATGCATAACAGAATGGGAATCCTAAGAATCTAAGGGACTAACATTTTTCATGACTCAACAACACTAGAAATCTTCCATCCAAAATGGTTGTTTTATTGCTACATTGAGTTTTCATTCCACCAGGCTTGGGTGGTTTATGTGGCATATTAGTGACTTGGTTTGATCCCATGTTTGTATCAGTTTCAATGTACCTACCAAAGAACCATTAAAAATGAACCCAATTTAAATATATGCAACATACAAATCAAAATCTTCAGGTTTCATATTTTTACAATATTTGGCCAAAGAACCTAAAGATATCGAATAACGATTTCGTTTAGATAGTTGATTTAGCTTCAGATATGGTAATGATGGCTTATAAATGGTGTCATGTTTCGTCACATTGTTGACTATGTACGTCTTCTCAGTTCTAGGGTAAAAAATGAGTATAGGTAACTTTTAATAAGAAAATTGGTGTAGAACTAATGAACAAATAAGAAATTTAATTAAGCAAGTGGAGGCCCATGTTATTGAATTTTTAATTAACCTTTGTAAGACTTTCACAAGCAGCATTGATTTTGGAAAAGCTTATCATTGGAGTCACTAATAAGCTAGCCTCGTAATAGGATGTAATTATGCACTCCCAAATTTCTTCTTCAGCCTAGGGGTGGACAACGAGCGGGTTTGGTCGGTTTCGGGCCGAAAAACCCAACCCGAGAAAAGCTGACAAGCATAAATCCTCACCCATTCCCGTCCATTTGAGCGAGTAGACAAGTGGGTTGGGTCGATTTAGGCCAAACAAAAACAAAAAGCTTTAAGAAGATGAAGAAAGAAACAAGAAAGAAACCCATAAACCATAAACAAGAAACAAAAATCGCAAAAGCTTCAAGAACACAACTAACCAGAAAGAAACCAAGAAACCAAAAACATAAAACAAAAAAACAGAAGCTTCAAGCTGCAGATCTAGCCCAGATCTTAGCTTGCAGCAACATCTGGGTCGGAGATCTTCCATTTCGTGCGCCGATGGGTTTGACTGAGAGTGGGGTTGGGCGCGGTGGTGGTAATACTCAGGCAAGCTTCATCGAAGAAACCCTCTAGCCCTAGGTAAGCATTGGTCGCCTCGAGTTGTGCTTGCAGAGCTTGAGAGAACGATTGTGAACGGTGACCTCGATCTCTTCCCCTTCGACATCGTCGCTGTGCTTGCAGATCTGGTAAAGTGAGGCAGAAAGGGATGATAAAGAAAGAGAAGGGGGATTTTGTGTGGTGAATGATGAGAAGTAAGAGCCTGGGTTAGAGCCTAAGTGAGTGATGAGGGGTAGAGCTGAAGCGCCGGTGGTGGTCGTGGAGGAAGATAAGCGGTGAGCACTCAAGAGAGGAAGAAATAGAGTTGATTGTTTGCTGAAGATTGGCAGCTCAACTTCAGACCCTCTTTTTATTATCTGGGAGCTTTGCCCTCCCCAATTGTACTTGATTCTCTTGGATGATGCCCTTGGTGTAGTTAGCCTTAGATCCTGGTTTGTTTCTTAGTTTCTGAATGATAAAAAAAAAATCATAGCGAAGGTTAGTGTAATTTTTCATTATTATTATTATTATTTGATTTTTGGGCCTTTTAATATGCAATATTATTAAAATATTAAAAAAAAACTATATAAAAAATACACACTTTTTCCATTATTTTTCACTACACATTTTTTCCGACTCATTCTTTTTTTTTTTGTTAAGGAAAAAGGTTCCCAACAAGACAAAAACATGGGAACAAGGGAATGCCGACTTCGCAACAAGAAAAAAAAAACAGTAAAAATAAAATTAATTGGAAAGAATATACAGTTAAGTAATTAAATGTTTTTGTATTATTAAATTTTTTTTGCCTTTTTAATCATCCATTATTTGAATTTTGAACGTAGAGAGATATACATCTTTGATAATTTGATCCATTTTCTCTAAAGTGAACAATTTACTTTAATCAATAAAGTAAGTAATATCAATCGTTAATAAAAAAAATCAATGATTAATATTAAATGCACATATATAATAAATCATAAATATATTAAAATATAAATCCATTACATGCTTTATAACAATAATAACAATAACAAATAATATCAAATCGTTGATAATTTGGGTATCATATCATATCCTATTGGGCAGATAAAGAAACGTCTAGAACCAATGAGAAAGTAGTGTATCCCCACGCCATCCCAACCTGACGGAACCCAATCAAGGAACATTCTAGAATCATAAAACAAATCAAAAAACACTCCCCACCCAAACCCTTTATATATTACAGTATAACTCTCTCCACACCCTAATAACCTAAACCATTCTTTCTCTTCTCTCTTATTCTCTTGTGCCGCATTACCACACCACACAAACAAATCCTTATTCTCGTCTCGTTCTTCAACGATGGCTGCAAAAGGAGATGGTCCTGCAATCGGAATCGATCTCGGAACTACTTACTCATGCGTTGGAGTGTGGCAACATGATCGTGTTGAAATCATCGCTAATGACCAGGGTAACAGAACGACGCCGTCTTACGTCGCTTTTACCGATTCTGAACGGTTGATCGGTGACGCTGCCAAGAACCAAGTCGCCATGAACCCTATTAACACCGTCTTCGGTAAGATCTGAAACTTACTTGTTCACTTAATCTCGTTCTTCTTTTTATTCCATTGTTCTAATTGTTTTTTGTTTTTTGTTTTTTGTTTAATTTCTATTTCTATATATTTATTCATATTTATATTTATTTATGAAATTTAGAACTATGCATTGTTGTCTCTATTTTGAAATATTATCATCGAGATTGTGAGTTGTTTGCTATCTTGCTCATTGGAATCGGTTAGTCTGAATCTGTATATAATTGCATTGTTCGTTGAAATCTTTTTGGATCGTAATTTCTCTAAAACGTTCGTAGATTTATAGTTTTAGATATAAAATGTTCGTAGATTTTCAGTTTTAAATATATGTATTTATATTTATTTTTTATTTTTATTTATTTATTTATTATATGTAGTTTGTATCTGTATTATTGACCTTGCTCAGTGGAATGGTTTAGTATGAAGATATAATCGCATTGTTCCTTGAAAGCTTTGAATGGAATAATAGTATAATACTATGTATAAACCGCGTTATTTTATCTCTAATCTTGATGGAACTGAATTATATGTTAAGTAGTTATTTTTATTTTGAGAAAATTTGTTGTTGTGAAAAATTTTGATATCTAGTTTTGATTGTTTGTATTTGTATATGTTTACATTTATTACATTTATTTATTATTTATTTTTTTGGTAATATTATTTATTATTTATTTATGGTACATAATTTGTATCTTGATTATTTGCTGTAATATTGGGCTTGCTCAGTGGAATCGTTTAGTCTGAAGATATAAATCTTTCAATTGAATAGTACTATGTAAAAACCGGGTGACTTCATCTCTAATTTTGATGGAACTGAATTGTATGTCACGTAGTTATATTTTTTTATTTTGAGAAAATTTGGTGTTGTGAGTAATTTGATGTCTAGTTTTGATGGAACATGAATGATATGCTGAGGAGTTCTATTGTTATTTTTGTATTTTTTTTTATGGAACATGAATGATAAATTGGAGATATCTATTATTTTGAGGTTTTTTTATACTAATTGGAGATTTAAATGTTTTATTGTAGATGCGAAGCGTTTGATTGGTAGGAGATTTTCTGATACTACTGTTCAGAGTGACATGAAGCTATGGCCATTTAAGGTTATTGCTGGTCCTGGCGACAAGCCCATGATTGTGGTCAACCATAAGGGTGAGGATAAGCAATTTGCTGCTGAGGAGATTTCTTCAATGGTCCTCATGAAGATGCGTGAGATAGCTGAGGCATATCTTGGTTCAACTGTGAAGAATGCTGTTGTTACTGTCCCTGCATACTTCAATGACTCTCAGCGTCAGGCCACCAAGGACGCCGGAGTCATTGCCGGTCTTAATGTCATGCGTATCATCAATGAACCCACTGCTGCTGCCATTGCTTATGGTCTGGATAAGAAGGCCACCAGCGTGGGTGAGAAGAACGTTTTGATCTTTGATCTCGGTGGTGGTACTTTTGATGTCTCTCTTCTTACTATTGAGGAGGGTATATTTGAAGTTAAAGCAACTGCTGGTGATACCCATCTTGGAGGTGAGGACTTTGACAACAGGATGGTTAACCATTTTGTTCAGGAGTTTAAGAGGAAGCATAAGAAGGATATTAGTGGGAACCCAAGGGCACTCAGGAGGTTGAGGACTGCTTGTGAACGGGCGAAGAGGACTCTTTCGTCCACAGCACAGACTACGATTGAGATTGATTCTCTCTATGAAGGTGTTGATTTCTACACAACGATCACACGTGCTAGGTTTGAGGAGCTCAACATGGATCTCTTCAGGAAGTGTATGGAGCCAGTTGAGAAGTGTTTGAGGGATGCTAAGATGGACAAGAGCAGTGTCCATGATGTTGTTCTTGTTGGTGGATCTACCAGAATTCCAAAGGTGCAGCAGCTGTTGCAGGATTTCTTCAACGGGAAGGAGCTTTGCAAGAGCATTAACCCGGATGAGGCTGTTGCTTATGGTGCTGCTGTCCAGGCTGCGATCTTGAGTGGTGAGGGTAACGAGAAGGTTCAGGATCTTTTGCTGTTGGATGTTACACCTCTTTCTCTTGGTTTGGAGACTGCTGGTGGTGTGATGACTGTCCTCATTCCAAGGAACACTACCATTCCTACCAAGAAGGAGCAGGTCTTCTCAACCTACTCAGACAACCAGCCCGGTGTCTTGATCCAGGTGTATGAGGGTGAGAGAGCCAGAACAAGGGATAACAACTTGTTGGGGAAATTCGAGCTTTCTGGCATTCCTCCAGCACCAAGGGGTGTTCCTCAAATCACTGTTTGCTTTGACATTGATGCCAATGGTATCCTCAATGTCTCTGCTGAGGACAAGACAACTGGCCAGAAGAACAAGATCACTATCACCAATGACAAGGGTAGACTTTCTAAGGATGAGATTGAGAAGATGGTCCAGGAGGCAGAGAAGTACAAGGCTGAGGATGAAGAGCACAAGAAGAAGGTGGATGCAAAGAATGCGTTGGAGAACTATGCTTACAACATGAGGAACACAATTAAAGATGAGAAGATTGCCTCCAAGCTTTCTGCTGATGACAAGAAGAAGATTGAGGATGCTATTGAGAATGCAATTCAATGGTTGGATGGTAACCAGCTGGGTGAGGCAGATGAGTTCGAAGACAAGATGAAGGAGCTCGAAAGTATCTGCAACCCAATCATTGCTAAGATGTACCAGGGTGGAGGTGCTCCTGACATGGCTGGGGGAATGGATGAAGATGTCCCGCCATCTGGATCCGGTGGTGCTGGCCCCAAGATCGAAGAAGTTGATTAAATTGTTTGATGTATTGGATGCGGTTATGAATTTTCATCTCAGGATCATATTGGTTTTGTTTTTCTTGTTATAGACTTTTGGCAAGCATTTTGATGTCTTCCCATCTGGGGTTGTCCAGACGGTGAATGGTGTTTCTTTTTGTTTTTAAATAGTTTATTCAGGCTTTACCTGGATAGAAACTTCTATATTGAAATTTTTTGTTTAAGGTGACAATTTTCATCGCCAATTCAGGCTTTTTGAATGTAGCTTTCTAGTCATAGTTTTTTGATGCCAAGCTTTTTGAACAAAATGCTTTCTGATGGAGAGCTTTCACGGCAACATAGCATTCTCAAGGATGGTTTTTTACTCACTTTAAGTGCTTGAGTTTGATTGAAAATCGGTGTCTTCTGTAAGATAAATATTTTATGGCCTTAACATAATTAAACAAACTAATAGAAAACATTGTTTCAAAAAAAAAGAAAAACTATTCGAAAGCATGTAAGTTTCTAATATTCTCTACCTTTATATTTTATAATAAACTTTTTGTACGATGTCAAGAGGGGAGATAGGAAAATATTTGGAAAATTTATGATTGTGCGATGAGGGGGATTTTTTTATGATTTTGTGAAAATTTTATGTATGCTTACTTTGAATGTAATGAGATGCATACTACGAATATAATGAGATTGAATGGAATAATGTTTACTTTTGACATTCTTACACTTCTCTATTTTTATGGATAGTGATTTGCAAAATTGAACTATTTTTGAGCATGCTATTTATCTCCTAACAAGTTAAAATGAGTATTAAGTTGAGGAAGAGCCGCTAAGTGTTATCAGAACCCTCTGTAAAGTGCTTTACTCTGTCATTTAAAGTTATGTAGAATGGTAATGTCTCTTGATCTTTACAAGCTCATATGAAATTTTTAAATTGGTTTGTTATCATAAAAAAAGGGGAGAGTGTAAGCTGCATAGCTCTTTTGTACTTAGTGGTGCATATTTTTATGTTTTGATGATAACTATCATTGCTCATAGTCTTTGAAATGGATTAACATTTTTCCATTGGAGATTTTTTTTCATTCTAACCTATACAGGACTAAATCCAGTATAAAAGAAAGTTTATGGGTGATAAAAGAGACCTAAGAAGATAAACTTTTGACTTGATAAAGTTTAAGAATACATGAGAAGGTCCCGCTTGGAAATGAGAAAGTTCACCCTGAGATGGTGTTAAGATGGTTATTAGAAAGTTTATAAGGAGAAGAATAAAATACAGTTTCCATAGTACCCTGCTACTGATATTTTGTCATGTTACACATTTTATTTGAACTCGTGTGTTCATGCCCTCCTAACACTTTGTGGAAGGAAACGATATAAGAATGTTAAGCCAGGGGTTCCTGTTATTCATGTGCTCAGTGTAGGAAAACCACAAGTCATAAGTTGCATCCATAAATTAAGGCAAATGCTAATCAGTGTCCTAACGACATTGGTTAAGGATTCAAAAATAAAAACTTTATATTGAAAGTGATGTATTTAATACATTCAACATTTAAAGGTTGCATTATTCGATAAACTTTTTTTAACTTTGGATTCTTTAAATAATATCCTTAGGATACTTATTAGCGAGATCCATAAATTAATAGCGTAATATTTGTATGGCTCTGGCAGTGGAGCATCCTAATGACACCCACAATGGCACAATCGTTATGCCTGCTCCAAAAATATGCTAGGATCCTTACAAGGGTCGATTCTAGTGAACAATATAGGGTTTTAGATACTTGTATTCCATAAACATTAAATGCTCCTTCACCCTTTCTAGTGTTATTGCTGGCCCTACTTGTTGAAGATTGTTTTCTTCTTGATTTTATTACTATTGTCGCCTAGCTCCCATTGCCACAAGGCTTATTGTATTGTATCCATCGTTTCTATCAATTTATCACGTCTGGTATTAGTAGCTCTTCCATCAGCCACACTCTCACTAGGCATTTCCTGGTCCTGACCCCTCATCGTATGCTCACGGGGTCTAGAAGAAGCTTGATCCAAGGGTTGTCACGAGGGTTCTCCACAATGTTTCTAAGAGTTTTTGGGTGACTTGCCATACTACCCGTTAAAGGATAAGTAGTTAAGAACCTAAGGCTAGAGAGTTTCAAAGGAGATCGAGTGGAGTAGGCTGGAGAGGTAAATGTATATCACTTCATTGTTTGAAAGTTTAATGAAGAAATCTCAAACCTCTAATTTGAGTGTATAAAAATTGGGGATATGGGTAGGATGAAGAGGTTTGGGTTACCTTCCTAAACCATTACTAAAGAAAGTGTAAAATAGAAAATAAAAGATGCTATCAGGTTTTAAAATAAGGTCGACAACCGAACTGAGGTTGCAATGTTGTGGTTTTGGTAGTCTTCGCAATTGCATCATGAGCGCATTGATCGCATTTTCACGCAATTGTCTAGAATGGTGACAATGTTATCAAACTCTGCTCGTACCGGTCAGACCGGAAACTTGCCATATGACTGATCCGAGTAGCTAATCTGATCAGAAATGCAAGCAACTCGGTATGGACCGATGTGACTCAACTAATTTTGGAAAAAAATCGGTGAACCGGACAACTCAAACCAACCAGATCTGAGGGGAAAAAACCTCTGGAACTTAATTTCTCTGCACCACATAAGTTGAAAAACCAAAAAAGAAGAAGAAGAGGGTGGATGGGAAGAAATTTGAAAAGGAAAGTTATATAGGGGGCCCATTGAGAAAGAGACGAACTGGTACAAAGATGTTGAAAATGGATTGAAACAAAGCTAGGAGAAACAAAATACAGAAGGGAGAGCCAAGAAACGTATACATAAGGAGGAAACAACATACTCGCACAAATGACTTATACAAGCAGACACTACTAGAAATTTTCTAATTTCCTACAGTTTTTCCTAAGAATTTTTGTCCATAGGTAATACCTTCGTGGGTCTGCAAATTTTAAAATTCGCAGATATTTCCTGCAAATTTTCTTGGGAAAAATTTAAATTCGTAGAAAAAATCGTAGGACATGTCAAACTTTCCTACAAATTTGAATCTACAAGAAAAACCTTATTTTTAAAAAAAATTGCAGAAAAATTCGCAGAAAATTCCTGTAGAAAAAATTCGCAAGTAATTCTTGAATTTCTAGTAGTGAGACGGTGTTACATGTATAAGTAGGAGCAATACATTTTGGACAAGCACACAAAGGGAGCCCTTGACTCGCACAAATGCGGTGCTAGGGTTTCGTTACTGAACTCTCTCCACCTTTTACTAAACCATAACAATAGAAAGTGAAAAATATTAGGCCAAATGGGTTTGCAGTCTCCCTTTGCTACAAACAAAACATGACTCACGGAAAAGTACTGGGCCAAATGACAAGTGAAAGTAAAAATATTGGGTTAATCAAAATAGAGAGCCTAGTATCTTTATAGTACAAAGCTTAGGCTCCTACTTTTCTTACCCCATTAATTATTATTTTTACCTCCATTCCCCAATTTTTTTTAATTTATTCCCCAAAAAACCCTTCCCCTTCTCCCACCCCCACCTTCCCTCCCTCACTTTCTTCTTCTCTTACCTCCACCATTGTGAAGCCCGTCCCTTTTGTGTAGGGTAGTAGAAATTTGACTTCTTTTACTCTAAATAAATTAAAAATTTAAAGTCATTAAAGGAATAAATATTATTTTTGAAACTAAGGACCAAATATCAAATATGTGGAGGGAGGAGCAATTACACATTAATATGAGGACCCTGTTGTAATAAACAAAAGCCTAGGTAATTAAAATGCAAGAAAGGAGTAGTCTCCCTTAGCTTTTCCATCGTGAACCAAAGAGGGAGGAAAAGAGAGAAGTGGGTCTTAGGGTTTTTGGAGGTTGAGAGGAATTTGGTAAGTTCTTTCCTTCATTTTCTTCTTCCCTCTTTAAAAGTCACAAATCTCGTGTTCTCTTTCTCAATTCTTATTTTAAAGAAGGAAGAACTATAGGAACTCTCTTTAACCTCAAGGATTTCTAGGTTTTGAACAACCTCAAGGTAAGGTCACTAACCCTAACTTAGTAAGTTTTGTTTACTTTGAGTTAAATACTTGATCTTCTTCTTTTCTTGGTTCAAAACAATGTTGAAGGGTGATGGATTGTTGTTGTTCTAAGGGATTTTCGTGGGTCCTTGATTGGAGTATGTTTTGGATATGAAAATGGATATTTTGAGTAAGGTGATATCCATGGAGTAGTTGTTGCTGATTCCTGGTATAAATCTTCTGTTTAAATTGTAAAACGGTGAGCTATTTTTCAGCTACAACATGTCATTCATTTGTTTGAAATGGTGAATGGCTAGACTTGGTTTCATTTGGGAAAGAGGGGATTGAGCTACTGCTGTGCAGTCAGGTAGGTGGTCGCGTGAGGCTGCGACAGGGCAAGGATGGACCACAACTTGTGTGAGAAATTCAGATTTGCTGGACCCTGTGTGCGTTTGTGAGATTGTTTAATAGTGGAATGAGTTTGTGTTTGATATAATAATGTTGTGATGAGTTAAGTTTGAAAAAAAGACAATTATTGTGTTGACACTAATAAAAAGATATGCTTATGAAATTTTATCCTAATATGATTAGTGGCATAGGATGTATTTTCTTTAAGTTAGCACTAGTTAGTTTATTATTTTAGTTGATTAAATATTTGGTGAAACCTCTCTTATGGTGTATTAGGAAGCCATATGAAATATATATTTTTGTTTTGTTTCATACTTTACTTGCTTATTCAGGCCAAATTCGCAGAGTAAATCATTTTGGTTTGCAAGTAAAAAGGAAAAGAAAAGAAAATGATCTCGTCGCATGGTCACGTGTTGAGTGGTGCCATATGGAGTGTTTGGCAATGTGTTTGGCAATATACAATGATTGGAATGGTTCACAATGATTGATTGAGGAGTAAATTTTGCGGTTGAGATGCTATTTTAGGTTATTGATTTATTAAGGTATTTTTATTTTAGTCCCAAAATGAATCTCTTATGGAATGTTCCTCTCCCTATTGCCTACTTATTATCTATTGTGAATGAGCATAAAGAAAAAGAAAAAGAAACGCCATTGATTCCATTTAACAGCTAATTTGAGATATTAAGGTAAATTGATGGCTAAGCAAAGAATTCATGTAGTCTTATTCTACATTTACATGAAACTTTTTATTTTTATTTTTATAATTATGCCATTTATACATGCCTTTACTGAGTTATGTAACTCACACCCCTAAGTGTTTTTTTTTATGCAGAAATAGTATTTGCTGGACCATCCCGAGCTGCCTTGTCTTTTTGAGAGAGGGTCTTAGTGTTATGCCTCGACCAAAAGAGAATGTTTTATTTCTTTCTGGATATACTTGGTCTTGTAAAACTCCTTTATCCATCCTTGGTTTTGATATTTTGTTATGGAGATAGATTCTAAGAGTTATCTTTTGTATATTGATGAATTCTTTTCTTTCAAGAACTTTACAAAGTGATGAAGAGTTTTCCTTGATAATTTTGGAAAGTTATGGTTGATTTGTTATGAGGGACTTTTAGGCTTCGGAGATGGGACCCTGTCCCTCCCTCTGGCCAGTCACGACTCTGGTTTTGGGTCGTGACAACCATTCCCCTTCTTTTTATTCTTCTCCCACCCCCATCATACCCTTCCTTTTTTTTTTCTTTCAAAGTACTTGGCTATGACACATAGAGCAATAGCAATAAATCAAATAAAAAAAATCTCCTTTCCATTGGCAATACAAGTGTTCCTTTCACCGCTGAGAGAGAGAATGTATATATATTAAGATGGGTTTGAAACATGCAAGTGTTCCTTTCACCCATCTCATCTGATAGTCCCCACCGTTTTCACTCTCTTCCATTCTCAACTCATTGCCAGCAGGTTGAAAAAAAATGCAACTAGAATAACTACTTTCTCACACCTCTTTCTGGGAGTTTCTCTCTCCTCCTCTTCCTTTTCCTGTGATGTAGCAAAATTAGTTGACTATTTTAGCATAATATGAAGAACTAGTTCAGACATAAGATTGACTGTCATGTTGGATTTTAATATGGGTGGGTGGTGGAGAAGAAGAAGGGGAAGGGTTGATGGGGGTGGGAGAAAAAGAAAAATAAAGGGAAAGGTAGGAGGTGGGAGGTGGGGAATGGTTTTTTTGGAATAAATTAGAAAAAAAAACTAGGGGATGAAGGTAAGAATAAAAACTAGTGGGATAAGAAAAGTATGAGCCCAAAGCTTATTACTTTAATCAAAAAATACACTACTCACACGACAATAATTATCCCAATCTCAATAAGTATATTAGATAAAAAATATAGTTGACAAAAATAACTCAATATCTATATAAATGTTTTAATATTATTAATTAATTTATACAATATATTTTTTTGAAATTTTTTAATATATACCGAGTCAACCAGTTCAACTAGTGACTCACTAGTTTGACCAGTGATCCATTAACCCAGTGTCCTGACTGAGTCAATGACTAATCCAAATTTTATAGTATTGAATGGTGGCAAACGCAACATAGCCAGAACTGTAATTTAAAAGCTTAGATGCTACAGTTGATAGACATGGATACAAGAGAGGTAATCTTGCAAGCGAGTGCCTATGTACACCATTGAAGCCAGTGGCGGATATAGGACCCGAAGTCAGTGTGAGCAATTTATTTTTAGAAAATTTAATAATAATTACTATCATACATATGAAGATAAAAGCATAAATGTTAAAAGCATAAATAAATTTTAATAAGATATGCTGAAATTTTAATTCACTTTCTTAGATCTGATGACAACTCTTCTAATTTAATTTCAATTTGTTGCTGTCGGAGACTTAATTCACCAGATTTCAATGAAGACCGTTGCTCATTTGATGTTAATTCCCTCTTCAAAAATCTTTCCATTATATCTTGCAATTAAAAAAACAAAGTTAATACATTTAATTTTATGTCTAACCAATCAACTTGGTGAAATCACATCGTTATCACAAAATCCCCAAAATTGGGCATATCAAAACCCTGATTGCATAAAATCGAACTTCCAAACACAATAAGAAACCAAACACTTAACAATTCCAAGCATAAGCAAAATGCGGAACTGCAAATGCTTAATTATTGGGGCTTAAATTCATAAAATTAGATCCCAAAAGAAAAGAAAGCTTCCAATTAGTCATCTAAAATTAGTTATGGTATACCAAATCAGATCACCGACCTCAAATCAGTTAGAGGGGTGGGTGTATCTGCTGCGTAATGGAGAAAGAAAGAGGGGGTGGGATATGGGTGCAAATTATTTCACATACGATGGCAAATGGGTAAAATAATAAGGTATTAAATTATTATTTTTGAAATTTTGAGGGTGTGTAGCTGCACACCCTGGCTTATACCTGGGTTTGCCCCTGATTAATGCAAGACAATCATCCCACCATTTGCAACAAGACCTCTAGACCATGCACTCTAATATCAATTTTGTCGAAACCAAGTTCTAAGAATTGTGATCAGGGACGGATCTAGAGTGGGGGAAGTATGGGTGTTCGCCCTCCCTTTAATACTTTCCGGATCCGTCTGTGAATGTGATCGATTAAGGATTGGATATTTTTAACCCTTCTTGCAAACACAAGTAATTCAATATTGTAACCCACAAAATTTATGCATAACCACCTAAGTATAGTCGGTAAGCATTTCCAAAGATGAGAGACTTCCTATTATTATTCATGATAACATGAAAATACAACTCAGATACATATGAACAAATCAGACTTCATCAATTAGATCACTATGCAATATGAAAGGATCTCATCCTATGAATATAAGTCTTAATACCAGGTCTTCAAGTCATATTTGTAATAGAGAACTTTCTCACTAAATAAATGAACACGTTATTTGTAATAGAGTACTTTCTCATTCAAGAAATGAGCAAGTTGTTTAGGCTAGAGGTACAAAAAAGTTTGATCAGGCTTTCAAAGATAGAATATAAACGGAATGAGAAGCAGGTCCTTAGTTGCAGCAAACGTGGACGTGATTTCAGAGAAGTAGGTCTTTAGCGTTTCAGACCAAAATTATTACAAGAATGCCATTTTCATTGTGATTTGTTGCGAAACGTGATTTCTTATCGCACAACCAAACATATGCTTAGTGAATACCAGGGCGGTCAAGTGTTACTAACCAAATATAATACAAGTTTACTTTTTTTTTTTTTTTTCAAATAATAAGGATTAAATATCATAAATATATTGCAATGTTTTTGCTTAGTATTCAATAAATCATTAATAAATTCAAACTTTTAATTAAAAATACTTTCTTGTAGGAAATTCTTCTTTAAAAATCTCTTATTAAGTAATTCCTCTTTCGAAAGTCCTTTCTTTATAAATATTACTTTTTTATAAGAGTATTCTCAAGTTGTAATATAAGAACATTTATTTACAAATAAATATTTCAAATTTTTAGCCCGGAATACATTTTCTTAGCGCCAAGTGAGGATGGCAATGGGTAATGGACCTGATGAGCACCCGCAAAATTATCCATGATGGGTAGGGTAATTACCTGCTTTATAGGTATGGGTATGAGTAAGAGTAATTATCCGCAAAATTGAAAAGGGATGGGTGCATGTGCGGGTACTCTAGTACTCACCTCAGCCCATACCCGCACTTATATATATATATATATATATATCACACACATATATAATATTAAATTTTTTAAAATAAAAAGCGTGAACCTAATTAACTAGTTTCCTTATTCCTTTCTGTTGTAACTCTGGATCCGGACTCTCCTCTTTATTCATATTTGTTCGAGTGTTTCAATTGTATACCACTCCTCCTAGACTCTCCTTTTTGCCACTCTCGATTTCTCTCGATTCTCCCTTCGAGAGTTCGAGTGTTCGACCTTGCCTTCCGGGCTTCCACCCTTTCGTTTTTTGTGGTCGACTCTGCACCCTCTGCTTTTGGTATTTATAATAAGGTGTCAACTATGCACTCTCTTTCTCTTTCTCCTGGTTTTTACTACTTATACTTTTTCGTCAATGATGTCTTTTTTTTATTTTAATATTAGTTTGCATATTCTCAACTTAACTTAAATTGAAATAAGCAGCGTTTTTTTTTTATCAACCAAAGAAGATTAAAATTAAAAAAAGGAGTACAAGGGATACTCCAACCACTACTCCAACCACTACATCAAGTGTCAATGCCTATCACATTGTTTAATACAATCCATGGGGTTCGAATACCACTCAACAAATGAAAAGAAAACCTATCAACCTTTGTTATAACCCAATGCCAAGCTCTTACCTTAATCATATCCACTAAATTTTTCACATCAAGAACCTCCTCTCTAAACATTATTCCATTCATATGTATCCAAATAGACCAAACAATAGAAAACCATATTGGAAACCAAACCTCCCGAGTTCTTTTGCACAAGTGATATCCAGAGTGTTGTAAAAAGTGTCATTTTTCGTCCTCCGGCATTACCGTTTGAACTCCAAGAGAAGCATAACATCTTGCCCAAACAGCATAGGACACCTTGCAAGAAAAGAAAAGATGTGTTGTAGATTCGTCCATATTATTGCATAATACACATCTTAGTTCTCCATCCTCCTCTATTATTTGTCTTTTTCTCAAGTTCTCTCTTGTTGGGATCCCATTAAGCATAATCCTCCATGCAAGACTTGTTACCTTCAATGGAACGATTTTGGTCCAAAAAGCTTTGAAGAAGTCCTTATCCGCAGGTGTGTTATCCTCCAGTAACCATGTGTATGCTGATTTAACAGAAAAAAAACCCCAGATGGGTCCTTTGTCCAGCTCCAACTATCTTTTTGGCCCTACTTAAGAGTTACCATACTAAGAAGATACGTTAATTCCTGTAAAGATTCTTGTTCCCACACAAAAAGTTCTCTCCTCCAACTTAGATGCCACACCCAAACACCCTCTCTCCACTCCCCTACCTCACTCACCCTGCCCTCTTTGTTTTTTGAGATTGATGGATTTGAAATATTACTTTGTTAATTTTATATGTGCTATGCATTTGATCTGATATGCATTTTATATCAATAAAAGAATATATTTATTTGTATTTGATCCGAAAAATCTGTAAATTCGTTAATTTGCATCTTGTCATAGTAAATAATAAACATATTAATTAGTGTAATATATCAATTTTTAGCAGATTTTGGAGAGTGTCAGCTCAAGACTTTCAAGTTTATGAATTAGTTGTTTGCAGAAGTTTTTGTATTGTAATATTTATTTAAATTTTTGGAGAATATTGGATGTTTTGTATCCAAGACGCTTGCATTTCAGTCTTAGATATATCATAATGTATATTTGTAATGTAAGAACATATTAGAATAACATAATTTGTATCGCATATTTATGTTCTCTCTTGACAGTACAAATTTATTATCTTGTTTTCAAACATTCACAAATTTTTTATATTAAAGTGCAGGTATGGGTACTTAGGTACCTAACAGATAAAGATACAAGTATTAAAGTTGTTACTTAGGCAGGTATGCGTATTTTTTAAAACACGGGTATGAAAATGAATACTATAATACCCTACCTATTGTCATCTGTAGCCCATCACAACCCACTTTTTTTTTTTTTTTTTGAAACACGCCCATCGCAACCCACATAATCCATTGTAAAAGTAAATACTAAAAATTTAAAAAATTATGCAAAGATAACTGTAAGTACTCAAAATGTACATTATAACCAATATTCAGTTCAAGATACAAAATATACCCAATTAGCTACCGAGAAATATTTAACAGATCAGGATACAAGTTTGAAATTTTAACTCATATAGTTCATGTCACATATAAAGATTTCAAAATATAATCAAGGCAAAATCACTATTGTAAACTTTCAAGAAAGTTTAATTAAATCTGAGTGATACTATAGCAACCCAATAGTGTTCCAACTACTCACGATGATATATAAGATTATTGGATAAAAACTCAATAATATGATATCCAAGTAAGTCCTTAGATATTTCAAACGTTTTTATCTAATCAAGAATGACAGAATCTGGATTGATGATTTTTAATCTAAGCTTTAAGAAGACTAATATGATCTAGTCAAGGTTTTAAATCTGGATCCGAAATCGTATTTGACGCTGCGATATTTTGGTTTTGGGAGTTTCCGAAATCGGATCGCGATCGCAATTATGACTGCATCTTTTCATAATTGTCCGTAATAACGAAAAATACAATGCAACCGCAACCGCAATTGTAATTTAAAATATTGAATATAGTAAAAGCAACTTAATATAAAAATGAATAATAGAGGAATGAATGATTAATGTAATGATAATGTAATACTCTCCCAAATGCAAAGGATTCAAGTAATTAATTAATGGCCAAATGATAATTTCTTCTGCCTCTTAGTTGTTGCTTTCGGATATCATGATCTATTGAATTAAAGCAATGTTGCTTCAGTTCTAAATTATATTCTCAGTCAGAACAAAAATCATGCAAGAAAAAATATTCAACAAAAATCATGATTAAAATTTAAAAAACGAAAGCATTGTAGCTAACTTTCAGACATGGAATCATTGTCCCTCCCAAATTGTCAGTGATTAACATAACCCCGAGTACCAACTTGAGTTATGGAATGAATCTTCCCTCATTCGAAGGATCTTTACGTTATAAGTTAGGATTTGTGTGAGGGTACTTGTTAATGAAAATAAAAAAATTAAATTAAAAGCACAATAATGAAAATAAAATAGAAAATTTTAAATAAAAACAAAATGTTTAATACATTAGTAATTAAAAAAAATATCTACTATTTTTTTTTTTTATGTTTAATATCATGCTGAGTTAGTTTTGTTTATGTTTGGTGATATTTTAGGGGCTTCCTTACTCCGGTCGTGTTAGATTGTGTTTGGTTTATAGTTATAAATGTACGTTTGGATGTATGTATGCCCCAAGTAACTCTATAGATATTTTGTTTTAAATTTATGTTTGTAATTTTTCAATGATAAATCGAAGATGCACTTACTTCCTTCGATCTTTATGATAAGCAAAAAAGTCCCCAATTTTTTGGTTCAATATATAAGCAAATTTCAACTACTTCTATCCAATTTAATGACGTTATTCCCAAAATACCCTTCTTTTAATACATATTTTGTTTTCCAATGATTCATTTTATTACCAACAACACAAGCAACTCCTTTTAACGATGAAGATTGAAGTTTTTGATGAAGAATAATTTAGGTAACATAATTTTTTAAATAAGATTAAAAAAGATTAAATGAGATTAACTAACTACATTAATATATGCATTTTATTTAATTTTTGTTTATAATAAACACCCTGGGAGTACTCTATAGCTTTTGTTTTCTTTGTTGGGCTGGAAGCCCTTCTTGTAAAAAAATAAATAATAATATCTGTTTTTTTATTTAAACTTTCTTAATAAATGTATGAGTAAAGGTTCAAATTGGTCTTTGACAAAAAAATATAATAATATTTTGGTCCCTGAGAGATGAAAATACCAATTTAGTCCTTAAGAATATAAAATACGGATTAAATTAATCTTTTTTAGGAACATTTTAATCATTATCAGAGACTATTTTAACCCACATTTTACAATCTTAAAAACTAAATTGATATTTTTATTTTTTAAAAATCAAAATATCACCTTAATTTTTTATGGAGGTTAAGTTCGAGTCTTTACCCAAAATGTATTTCCCTATTGTCAAATCCCCATATAAGTTATATTAAAAATTAAAAATGGGAAGACATATTGACATGTCACTTTCCATGTCTTTCTGATCCCATGTGAGCTTCTCTCGAAGGACGAGACCCTCCAACCATAAGCCAGACAGACAGATACATGCTGAGCCTCTCTCACCTGGACACTCCAGTTATTTTCTTTTCTGGCTCCTGGTTTTTGTGCACCTCCCCAAGTGGTTTATGGTTTAGGGGATCTTTCTTTTTCTGTGTTCACCTGTTTAAAAAATCTTACTATCTTTGAGGGTAATAATGGGACTAATCCCATAATAAGAGGGCTTTTAATCTTATGTGGGGTTAAACCTAAAGCCTCATGGGCTCATTCTTATAATTTGCATGTGTTGCTTTCCAATAGAGAGAAAGAAAGCTTTTTGGTTGGTCCTTTTTGGTGTTCTGAGAGGCTTTACAGTTTGCAACCGAGGTTTGTTTTTTTATGGTGGGGAGGGGATGTAGTTATAATATTATTACATTGAATTCTAGTCAAAAAGATTATGTAGATTTTCAGTGCTTCCATTCAGAGCATAGTAAATTACTCAGTAAGCTTTTCCTGAACTCTCTTTTCATTTTTTTCCTCAACTCTTACAAATATGTGTCTTCTGTTTGTTGAAATTGTGTTTTGATTTTGTTTTTATAGTGCATTGGTCTGTTTGGTAATTGGTATGCTTTTTTGGATTAGAATCATTAGATATTAATTACTTTGGACATTGACCATTCTGGGAGGTTGACTAAGTCCAAGTGTTTTCAATGTGATGTGAGGAGAAAGATGAAATCTTTGAGTAGTGTAGGTCTTGGTCTGAGTATTGTATTTGGTTGTCTTCTGTTGGCTCTGGTAGCTGAGGTTTACTATTTGTTATGGTGGAAGAAGAGAATAACCAACAGAGAGATTGAAAATGACTATGGCAACCCTGTGAAGGAGCTATTCTATATGTTTTGTTGGAAAAGGCCAGCATCAACTTCTTTGAGGCACACAGGTTTTACTCCCCAAGAGCTTTGTTCTTCAATGAGAATTGGTGACACACTAGTTCATGACCCAGAAGTACAACAAGTTCAATCACAAACAACTAGGAAGGAGTTTATTTTCAAACCCTTTGGAGAGGATGGTATGGAAGCTGAGTACATGAGGCAGCAGGAGCTGTTAGGTCCTCCAAGATTCTTGTTCACAATAGTAGAAGAATCAAAGGAGGATTTAGAATCTGAAGATGGAAAATCTAGGGGTGACAAGAGTGGAAAGGATTCAAGGGGTAGAAGCTTGGGTGATTTGCTAGTTGTGGAGACACCATATTTGACACCTAATGCCTCTCCATCATTTTTCACTCCTCCTTTTACTCCTATTAGCCCTTATAACCAGCATGGATTCAACCCTCTTTTTGAATCAGCAACTGATGCAGAGTTCAATAGAATAAAGTCATCACCTCCTCCAAAATTCAAGTTCTTACAGGAAGCAGAAGAGAAGCTTAGGAGAAAATTACAAGATGATAATAAGGGAAATGGAGATGATGAGGCAGATGGTTCTTTCATCACAGTAGTTGTTGACAAGAAAACAGAAAGAGAGCTTAATAACAACCACTCTCATCTACCACAGTACCATTCAAGCACTTCACAGGTACTTCCCTTAGCTTCTTGACACATTCATCACACCAGAAGAAACCATCTAACATCAGAGTTCTGTCAGTCAACTAAGAGTTTTTAATTTTATCTTTCATTAATCTTTCTAATTACTTATTTTGTGATGAATTCCACTTTTTTTATGGGAATTTATTTTCTCCCCTTTTGAGTTTTGAGGTGCAGTTATATTTTAATCTGCTAAGCCAGTTGTGCAATGTACTCTCAATGTTTCAAAAGATATGGGGGACAATATTTTCAGAAATGGTTAAGGTGGGTCTGATGCAATTGGGAAATCATGGGTTTCTTTTTTATTTTATTAATTAAAATTCTCATTTTCCTAGTGTATCTAACACTGTAATTATTAGTATTTAAGATTAGACCCAATTGAAGGAATGAACTGATTTGTATAAAAAGTTTGGAAGTTACTTTGTTATCCAAAAGGTTTAGACAATTTGGATTCAAGCTTCCCAACTTATATACATTACTTACAATTGTCTTTATTTTATCCTATGTGAGACTTTATTTTCCAAAAGTAATTATTTTGTATTTGTTTTGAGTGATCAGATGGTCCTACCCTTCCATACATGCAGCTGTCTAAAGGACACTGAAAGACTTCTCTGAGTCTTTGCTATTTATTTTATTTTCCCTCTCTTGTGCATAAGCCAGTGAGTGAATGAGACAAGAGTTAATCCAACATTGTCCCTTGTCATGTTTTTCTTCTTTGTCTCCTTTGTTTTAGTTTTAGCCACTAAACTTGTAGGATAAAATGATATCTGCCGTGTGATCAAAATGTGACGAAGATCAAAGAAGGGCTTGCAGTGAAGCATTGAAAGTTTGTTTGGTTGAGATTATTCTCACCGTAAAAGTAAAAAAAACACATCTCGATGTACTTTTTTCAGCAGTTATATGAGAGGAGATATTAACTAACTTAATTTTGAAGGATGATCTCATGATTTAGAATCTAAAACAAAAGATAGTTAATGGTTAATCTACATATGGCTCAGACAGGCACCATTGAACTAAGTGACAATTTTGGTAAAAGAGAGGCTCTACTTTTATGGCTTTTATGCTAAACAACAAGAGATGCAGTTGCCCGTGAATGTGTCCCGTGGGTCATGACCGAAAGGTACCCTCTTTCTAACCCCACCAGGCCACCACCACGTTGAAGAATCATAACAGGTCAGAATCAAAGAATAAATAATGGCTTTACTCATAACTTTTCGTGAGCTCTTTTTTTTTTTTTTTTTTTCCTTCCTTCCTTCCTTTTGAGTATGCGCGTGTCAACGCATGTTGAAGGTACAATATGCATGAGCTATTGAGCTCTAAATAAATAAACACATAATACCTACATTTTTTAGGTAGAATGTCTGTTTGATTAGCGTGATTAGCAGAGAAAAATAAATTATTTCAATAATTAATTATATATATAATCGATTATTATTATGAGTTTGATTGTTATACACTGTCAGTGTAAAATTTCTTATATTGTCAACTAATCAGAAATCATGATATGAATTACTTTTAAAGTAGTTAGACTAAGAGTCAACCATTTTAGCTAATGTGATAATTTATGATTAGTTGACGATTTTACACTATCAGTGTATATTAATTAAATCATATTATTATAATCGGTTATTATTATGATTGATTATAATATAATCAGCTTTACGTTTGGATGTGTTTATAAAAAGTAATTTTAAGATAATTTATTTCGTTTGGGTTGTGTAAAAAAATCACATTTATACGATAAATTACAGAAAATGTATCAAATTATATGTATAATTTAATAAATTTCTTCTATAATTGGTTTTGTGAGAGTAAAATGAGGAGATTGTTATTAACCCTACTTATCCAAGAAGGGATGGTTGCTAGGCTTTTTCAACCTCTCTTATCTTTTAAGAATAACTTACTCCCTCCGTCTCATTTTACTTGTTCCATTTGGTTATGCACATCTCTTAAGAAAATGATTAAGTTTACTGATTTTTATAATAAAATGGCATTCTTTGGCTAAAATACCTGCATTTTAATTGTACGGTTGGATAGTTATAATTACTCACCAACCACTACACTCCTTGATAAAAAACTAATTAATATAGATTGATTGAGATACAAGGGGTATTTATGAAAAAACAGTAATTAATACTTCTTGATTTTCTAAAGGGACAAGTAATTTGAGATAATAAAATATTTCAAATGGGACAAGTAAAATGAGACGGATGAAATAATACGCTTATTCCCGCTAATTAATGATACGGCAAATTGTTGTAACTTGGGAGTGTTGAACACCAACTAATGAGAATATGTTGAAACTTTATATTTTTATTTTTTCGAAAGATTCTTGAGCAATCATAAGTTTTCTTATTTTTTGTCAACTGTCAAGCACAGCTTTGTTGAGGTTTAATATTAGGATAACACTCTTTTAAAATGATTTTTTTTTTAAAGTGAGCAAATACGAATATTTTTACCTTTGATTTAATAAAACGTTTAGAGATCTTAATCAATTTTATTAAATCAAGAATGAAAGCACTCTTACTTATTTATATTAGAGACAAACTTACTTTAAATGAACTTTTTCCTTTGTATTGCGGTGAAAATCTGAGTTGGAAAATAAGTCTAAAGATACAAAATGATTCCCATACTTCAAAGTTACCGGCACTAAATTAGACAACTTTGTGACAAAAGTCACAACGCATAATGGAACAAATTTTGTAGAAAACTCTAACCTTCAATGAATGAAACAAGAAACATAACACAGTCAGACACCGTCCACCTGCTTAACTTATTCATTTTTGTTCCTTTAGAAATTTGGCTCCTTGTTGTACCTTTGCCTACTGATATGCCCACGAATTTACACAACCAGCCTCAGTCACAGGGATGTAACGGGTCGGTTTGATTTAATTTTAAGCAAGAAAAAATCAGAACCAATAAAAATTGATTGGTTTGGTTTTAACCATTTTTCCTATAAAACCCGAACCAAACCTAACAATTAAAAAACAGGTTGGTTTGGTTTAGTTCGAACAGGAAAATTATTAAATATTAAAATATATATAAATATTAAATATATAAAATATTGAAATATATATTTAAAAAATAAAATATTAAATATAATAAGTATTAAATATTAAAATATAATAATTAGTTCGGTTCGGTTTGGTTCGATTCTAGAATCCTTGAACCCGAGAACCAAATCAATCACCCTCGGATTTGGTTTGGTTTGGTTCGATTCGAACCCAAACACCCAAAAAATCCGAATCAATTTTTTGGATTTTCGGGTTCATCAAGTTATTGGTTCGGGTCTTACATCCCTACTCAACCAGATGTCCCTTGGTGCATATTGGCATCCAATTTTCTGAATGAAAAGGGAAATTTCCATCTCATCTATATTTATATATATGGAGAAATTGCTTGTTTCACATTTACTAGTGTGAAAATCACTCACGTTTAGGAGTATGTGGCAAAATAAGAGTATATAGGTCTATGAAAATAAGGTAAGACAAATATGCAGATATGAAGTAATATGTGTAATTCTGTACGGGTAACTTATATGTATATATGTGAGTTATAACGGAAGTGTATGTTTGGTTTACTGTTGAAAAATTTCAAATGAACGTTTGGGATAAAGTATATATAGAATTTCTTTGAAACAAACGTACGTTTTGAATCCAAACATATATTTGCAATGATAAACCAAACATGCACGAAGTAAATTTGCTTTTGTATGAAATGTTATCCAGTCAACAACAGACTCAAACTAATATAAGTTATAACTGTCCACTAGTAAAAATTTCATCGGCATCTAGTGTGATAGATGACTGCTCTTTCTTCATTTTTTTTTTTTTAAATTAAAACAAATCTATGACTATATAATTTGCAATAATCATAATGATAACAATAATATGACTCCAGTGAGAAAAATTATTAATAGGAAGTTTTCCATAAATGAACTTATCTTTGTAGTTATCATCATTATCATTAGTGAGGATGAATCTGTTAATACCAATATAAATTATTTTTCACTTACACTTAATCTCAACCTTTGATTTTATTCTCGTCCAACAATGATTGTGATTTAAATTTTAATAATAATGTACCTTATTATATGAAGAGAGATCATTTTATAATAATGTAAACCATTTTTCAATTATAATCATCTTTAATCGTTAATCTTATTTTTATCCAACGATGATTGTGATTTTAACTTTAATAATAATTTATGAGTTTAATTGTTATGCACTGACAATGTAAAGTTTTTTACACTATCAATCAATCGTCAATCATGGTATGTATGACTATTAAGATAATTAGGATAAGAGTCAAAGAAATATGCAAACGTGACAATTTTTAATTGGATGTCTGTGTAAAAAAGTTTTATACTATCAGTGTATAGAAATTAAACTCATAATTTTTACCGTTAGATGAAAATAAGATTAGCGACTAAAAATTAGTGTAAGTGAAAAAATGGTTTATAATCTTGATTGGAGGAAATCCAGATCCACTCGGCACTTACCTCCCTCCCTCTCTCTCTCTCTAATCCTTCTCCTTCTTGTTTTTTATTTCTCTTTCTTCCATCTCTCTCTCTGGCGTTTCCCTTTCCCCTCCCCTATTCTTTTTCATCCTTATTTTTCTGTTTTGCCACGTTTGCAATGGTGGCTAATGGTGCTGGACGGAAAAGGAGGAACGGAGAGAATAAAAAAGAAAAAAAACCATACAAGAAAAGATGAAAAAAAAAATACAAAATTAACATATAAAAATACAATATCTCAAAATCAGCCTCAGTCAGATGTTCCTTGGTGCATTGGCATCTAATTTTCTAAAATGAAAAGGGAAATTTCCATCTCATCTATATTTATATATATGGAGAAATTGCTTGTTTCACATTTACTTGTGTGAACATCACTCGCGTTTAGGAGTATGTGGCAAAATAAGAGTATACAGGTCAATAAAAAATAAGGTAAGACAAATATGCAGATATGAAGTAATGTTTAATTTTGTAAGGGTCATTTATGTGTATATATGTGAGAAATTTCAAACTAACGTTTGGGACAAAGTATCTATAAAATTCCTTTGGGACAAACGTACATTTTGGACCCAAATATACATTTATAACGATAAACCAAACATACATGAAATAAATTTGCTTTTGTATGAAATGTTAACCGGTCAACGGACTCAAACTAATATAAGTTATAACTGTCCAACGGTAAAAATTGAGTAAACCATCATTTTGCTCCCTGAAAGTGTGAGGCACTATCAGTTTGGTCCCTGGAAGCAATTAAATCATGAAAAAAATCCCTAAATATTAATTTCGTTAGTCAAGATGGTCCCTGAGTAGGGTGATGACATGGACTAACTTGACTAGCAAAACTAACATTGAGAGGTTTTTTTCATAATTTAACTGCTTTTAAGGACTGATCTGACAACATCTCACACTTTTAAAGACCAAAATGATGGTTTATTCTTAAAAATTTCATCCGCATCAGTTATAGTGTGATAGATGACTGCTCTGTCTTCAATTTTTTTTAAAATTAAAACAAATCTATGACTATTTAATTTGCAATAATAATAATAGTAACAATAATATGACTCCAGTGAGAAAAATTATTAATAAGAAGTTTTTCATAAATGAACTTATCTTTGTAGTTATCATGAGTGGAATGATCCGTTTATATCAGTATAAATTAATTTTCACTTACACTAAATCTCAATCTTTGATTTTTATTTTCATCCAACAATGATTATGATTTTAACTTTAATAACAATACACCTTGTTGCATGAAAAGAGATCAATTTATGTCAATGTAAACCATTTTTCAATTATAATCATCTTTAGTCGTTAATCTTATTTTTATCCAACGATGATTGTGATTTTATCTTCAATAATAATTTATACCGTTAGATGAAAATAAAATCAACGACTAAATATGAGTGTAAATAAAAAAATGATTTATAATCTTGAACGTAGAAAATCCATATCCACTCCACACTTACCTGCCTTTCTCTCTCTCTAATCCTTCTCCTTCCTATTTTTTATTTCTCTTCCTTCCACTTCTCTCTCTGGCGTTTCCCTTGCCACCTCCCCCTATTCTTTTTCATCCTTATTTTTCTGTTTTGCCACGTTTGCAATGATGGTGGACGGAAAACGAGGAACGGAGAGAATAAAAAAAGAAAAAAACCATACAAGAAAATATGAAAAAACAAAAACAAAATTAACATATAAAAATACAATATCCCAAACGTGGTCTATTTTTTTATGTACAAATAACAACACCCGGTGGGATAAGATTTGGTTGATATTGTTATTACTGTTAATGTAGCCATACACATAAAAAGAGATGAAAAATTTACACTCCACCTAATTCGAACAAAAAACAAAGAAGCAACCATTTCTATTGGGCATAGACATAGCAGCAAAAACCAAATCATACTCTTGGGCAGACAAGACCAGATACATGGAAGTTAGACTCCCATTGCAGCTATTTCAGTAATTCCCAGTTCAGGACAGAGTGACTTAAAGCCAGATTCTTCCAACATGCTGAATGCAGTGAATCCATAGTAGGAGTGGTACAGGTCTGGGAACTTTCCAGGGAATTTGCTGAAACCACCATACTAGTGAAAAACAAATGCAAGCAGCAAAATATGAGTTTCAAAATTGGTTCAATCAGCCAAAGGAAAATTCAGGAGTTATAGAAGCAAACAGAGACATTGGTATCACAGAAATAGTTTTTCCCTTTCATGTGTCCTGAAAGGAAAGAAAAATCTGATCTTCCTAGGTCAATATAAAATTCTCATTTTAGCAATTAATAATAAACTCGACATTTCTTTTCCATGGATGGACTAAAGAACTAACCTAATAGACACAAACACAACTATAACTCCAAGGATTCGACATATAGTAACTTCTCAATTCTTTCCATCTTTCATCATAGCTAATATAATGGCTTACCAGCTTAAAATTAGTGGACATGGAGTTGGAGTTAAAGTAATAGAAAAGGAAAGAAGCAAATTACAGTAAAAAAAACATTAGTTTGAGAGTGTAAATTAAATAAGTGAAAGAACCCTTTTCTTTTATCTTTTATGCTGGGGAAGAGGGATCAGAAGCACCCCAAAGAAAAGGGTAACTATAAATACGATAGTCGTGCAACTTAGGACAAAATGGAAAATAATTAGCCAATATAACTACAGATTCCACCAAGTCCTTCCTTGTAATTCATTCTTTTATTTGATTATGATTGTATAACTTTGTAATTAATGCAGGCTCTATTATATAGTAAATCTTTTGTGGTCAGTCAAGACACACAATTCGATCCTAATTTGCTCTTTCTCACGTTTATCAAAGATACTATTTTGCTTCTTTGACAGAAAGTATGGATAGTGTTCTACACCAAGTCACTGACAAATAGACCAACATTTCATAAAGGAGAAATTGGATAGTGGATTGATTACCACAGCATATGCTCCTTCAAGACTTCAGTTGGCAGATATGTTGACTAAAGGGCTACCCGATTCCAAGATCTTACTAGCAAGTTGGGAATGATAGATATTCATTCACCAGCTTGAGGGGGAGTGTTGAAATGTCTTTATTAAAATTAGGGTCATGCGAACGAGTACCATAAGGGCACTCTTTAAGGAAACCAAAAAAGCAACTTTGCATTGGAAAACTA
The DNA here is from genome assembly GCA_039655645.1 of Ammopiptanthus mongolicus. Lineage (NCBI taxonomy): Eukaryota > Viridiplantae > Streptophyta > Magnoliopsida > Fabales > Fabaceae > Ammopiptanthus > Ammopiptanthus mongolicus. The sequence goes on from CM077348.1 coordinate 84,790,622, forward strand.
AGTATGTCACTTCTTCAAATATTAAATACATCAATTTCCAATGAAAAGTTTCTTTTCTTGCTTTCTTAACGAGTGTCCTAAGGGCACTCGTTAGGACACTCGTTAGCATTCTCCTTAAAATTATAATACCTTGTATTTATTGTAAATGGATAGTTATTAGGGTAGATTATTCCTTACATTATTTTTGCTATTTTATAGGTCAATAATTGTTTCTCCTTAGTATATATGATGTAAATCTTTGCAAAGGGAAGATTATCCTGTCATAATAAAAATTCAGCCTTTTTTCATTCAAGTTATTATTGGGAATTCCAAGCGTGAGTAAGATGTGGATGAAAAAATCTCACATTGAAAAGAAGTTGATAAGTTGAAGACTATATAAGTTGAAAAGACCTATAAACCTAATGCTTAAGGTTGAGTCAAGATGTGGTGTAAAGCCCACTTATGTGGTTCTTCACCTAACCCATGAAAAAAGATCTCCTGGTGCTTTGCGCTCCCCTAATCTTAACAAGAGTATGATATATCACCAAATTTCATTTCTCCCTAAAATCTAAAACACATTGTAAGGAAAACATAGTTATAGTAGAACCTTGTATTGACAGGCAAGCAAAAATCCACATAGTGCTTTACTGTCAACTAAGTTGTTGCCCCCTAGAATCTTCAAAACAGCTCCAATCCTAAAAAAAAAAACACATGCTGACCTGTCAAGGGATTGGCAACTTTACACCATATAAATTGATGAAGGATCCATAGTACATACCAAAATGCATAACATGTATCGCTAGCTTTATTAGGTCTACCTTGAATTCCACCATCAGTCCCCTGCCTCTGAAATCGAAGACAGAATTAGTGAATCTTGGTCTAGCGAAAAATACTTACAGTGCTAGAAGTTAACCAGCAAATAAGTGATCAATAAAGAATAATCATCAAGCCATTCTTTGAACATTCACAAATAAGAATCTCTTGAAAATGGCCCTCAGTCCAATATGTTTATTTACAAATTAAATCTTCAGCTCATATTGAAAGTGTTTAGAAGATGAAAAATACAAACCTGCACGATCCAGTCCAGCAGCAATGGCACATCTATCAAAGAAGACGAAGCAGAGCTTGAGAGAAGATTATCATCAATGAATCCCATTAATCGGAGAGATGCAATAGCACAATAAGTTGCACCACCTGTGCCACTAAAACAAGTAAATGTTGATAAATATCATTTAAGAAATAATTACAAAAAATGGTTGAAGAGCGGCTTTCAAGATGCAAGAACAGGACATAAAATGACCAACATGCATGAACCAGAATCATGATAATCATGGAACATAAGGGCCTGTTGGGTTTGGTCATTTCCTGTTTTCATTTTCAATGAAAATAAAAAATGGGCTTGAAAATGCGTTTGGTTGAGTTTAATGAAAATGTATTCATTGGAAACATTTCCTGAGTTGTGTCCAAATCTGAAAACAAAAAAAAGTTGTTTCCAGTGTTTCCATCCCAAATTTTTTAAAATAGGAAATGAAAATGGAAAATAGGAGGTCAAAACAAACATGTTTTCAAAATTTGAAAATGAAAACAATTTTCAGAAAATAGAAACAGGAAATGAAAATGCAAACCAAACAGGCCCTAAAATTTGCATCGAGTGGAATTTGAGCAGGTTGTAACTAGCCAATAAGAATGACTACAAGTATATGAGCATTACAATGGCCACCACCAGGACACACAGGATAGCAGGCTATAAGCCAACTGGTTAATTGACAAGCATATTAGACTGACACAGTCACTTATGTCAAGAGTCTAAAAAAATGAAAACATAAAATATCAATAAAAGAAGTTGAGGCTGGTTCAGGAAGAAAATATGTTGGAAATATAACAGTAAATGCTTAAGTTCATGTATCAATAGGTTCATGTACTTAGGAATCATGCATTTCATGATCTCACTGGCAAGTTGGGAATGATTTATATCCATTCTCCAGCTTGAGAAGGAGTGTTGGAAATAACAATAATGCTGGAAATAGTAATAGTAAATGCTTAAGTTCATGTATCAATAGGTTCATGTATTGATAGGTTCATCCGTTCATGTACTTAGAAAGTAGAACTCCCATTAATTGTCTTGTAAATACAGGATTGTAAGTGTATATAAGATCAAAGAGTGCTGTGTAAAAAATTAACACAAGCATTTCAGAAATACTTCCTTTAGTTTCTCACTTTCAACTCAATACACAACCAACCTTACTTCTATTTTAATGAAAGATACTCTCAAAAGTCAAAAGTCAAAAGTCAAAAGTCAAACCAATTTGTCCACCTAACCAGAGTGGAGATGGAATGCCAAGAGGCTAAAACATAACCCTCCCTAAATTTCATGGTTAATCTGTAGGATTTCATGAAACAACCTTAAATCCCATTAGGTACATCTTGAAAACGAAAATATCTCTTGATATCAGATAGTGTCTGCATTTTAAAGCATTATAAATAGAAGTTGTCCTATATTTCACCCTCCTACTAACCAAGACTAATGTAAATATACATACAAAAATTATCAAGTGATTGATATTAGTATAAAAATATAAAGTTACTTCAGGCAAAAGATTACCATAATCGATTTGACTAAAAACATCAACAGGCGCTCTTACAATACAGAATCACGTATAAATTGTGATAAAAGATTGTTTCAACTCACCTTGAGATTCTGCACCAGGAACTAATCCAAAGCCACCGTCGTAAGACTATAAAGAATAGTAAAAAGAAAAAGAAATATATCAATTTCTTTTTATGTACACACACACACAGCATTCATGGATCATGTATGTACTTTGTCCAGAATATAGTATAATCATGAGATAACATTCTTAAGCCCATCACTAGTTGGTGCACTAGCTCCACTAACCTGGCAATATAATATGTAATCCTTGGCTTTCTCCTTGTCCATGCCACTCCAGTTATTCAGCATGAAACAGATGGCAGCTGATACAGTCAATTAGTTAAAGTTATATAATATATAGCATGACTATTAAATAATCAACTAAGTAGCACTGCCATTCATGTCCTTTTTCTCTTACCTGCACAATATACAAACCTAAGATCTGTTTCGCCCCCAGTATGAATAGGCATAAAACTGTAAACAGGGATAAAAGTTCAGGAATAAGAAGTAACTCCAACTAAGCATATAATTAGGGGCGTAATTGAACAATCAGGGTGGATATTACTCATATGACCAATTGGAAACTATGTAAATAGTGTCTAGATTTATTGTATAGGCTAACCAATTCATGTATAAAAAGGTGGCCTAATGCATGAGGCTCCCACTTGGTTGGATGTGGGGAGGGTAGATGTACGTAACTTTACCCCCACAAACAAAGAGGTTGTTTCCAGAATTTGAACCTGTGATCTTCAGGTCATATGGTGACAACCTTACCGTTGCGCCAAGGCTCACCCTCTAGGCTAACCAATTCATGTAATTATAGATTTAGCCTGATTGAAATCTTTGTTGTCATTACATTAACTATATATAAACAAGTATCTACTGTGTAATTCAGACACAGGATTTCATATGTCTCTCTCTTCTCTTTACTTTGAACATGACCATTACATAATCATTAAGAGACACACCCGGTTCTAATTCAATTTTCAATAGCATACCTTCCATCAGGCTGTTGAAGGTTCCTCATTGAAGTCAACATCAACTCAGAATCAATATTGGACAAGTCATAACCAACAATTTTCAATATAGCAAGGGCAGAATAAGTACTTGCCAAGTGACTATTGTTGTGAAGCAAAACCTTCAAAAATAAAAATAGAGGAGCAAAACCCACCATAAGGAAGTTAAAGGTTTATAACAAAAATGTTTAGCACTTAGAAAATTTCAATCTTTTCTTTGATACCCCATTTTCATCTGGAGGAAACTGTGACGTTCTGGAACCGTGAAAACCATAGAATTGTCCTGCATCAAATCCCTTGAAATGGGTCAAATTAAAAATCAAATCTTGGAGATCACATAATAGTGTTTTAACAAGTGCATTTTTTGCATACCATTTTTGGGGTCAGCTTTGGTTCCAGGGTGAACCTGAAAAGACAAAACCCAATTGGCAACAGCATCTTTCTCAACCTGAAACCACCCAAAATAATAATAATAATAAAAATAAAAACTTGAGCTTGACAAATGAATAAGGAATGAGAATGAAAGTGGTTGATGTGTTGTATGTATGTATGTATGTACCCGATGGAGAACGTTGAGGATATCGAGGGAAGAAATGACAAAGTAAGCGAGAGTGAGGTGATTGATCTCTTGAGACTCGTATGGGGATGGGAGCAAGTGGTACATCATCTCAACAAAAGTGACATGAAGATCCTTTTCCATGATGGGGGAAGAGTGTGATGGTGGTGATGACTCTGAAGATGAATTTTCTGTGGAATTCATGGTCCTGAGAGTGGGGATGGAATGGAACTACCACTGCTGATGAGTGACGCAGAGGCTAAATAGAATCGGCTCTTTTCACAAAGAAAGTACTCCTATCAGTTTAATTTTAATTTACCAGTAGTTTCTTTCAATTTTATATCTCAAATTATAGGATCGTAATAACTTAATCTCCAATATTATCAATATTTTAAAATGATCATTGGAATTGAAAAATATTAATCAGGTTCATCTCTCCGTTGATATTTACATAGATTATAATGACATTAAATTGGTAATGTTTGGGATACATTTAAAACTACGTGAATAATGTCAGAGTTGTATTTGCTACATTTTGTAATTTCAAGGATCATTTTGGAATATTGATAATATGGTGGACTAAGTTGATACGACCCTACAATTTCAGGCACCAAATTGGGTCTTTACTCTTTAATTTACTTTAGAATTAAGGTTAAAGTAATAATTTGATCCCTATAGATGACATTGATTCTTCATTTAGTCTTTATACGTAAAAAATTATTTAAAACGTCATCATACTTGCGATCGTTACCCATTTGGTCCCTCCCGTTACCATATCGTCTTTAATGATCCATTCACTACTACGTATAGGGACTAAATGAAGAATTTGTGATACATATAGTGATCAATAATTTAGGTTAAAGTAATAATGTAATCCTTACATGTGACATGAATTCTTCATTTAGTCCCTATATGTAGGAGTTAACGGGTTATTAGAAACAGCAAGGTAATGGAATAGTATGATCAAGGCAAGGATGAGGGAGTAGAAGATGGCTGCCTTCTAGCATCGTTTCTAAAGGCCAGGTATGCCCGAGACCAAAAAAGAGGCCCTTCTGCTTCCTTGGGCAAAGCATGGTCTCTGTGCCTCTTAGGCTATTAGAAACGAGACTAAATTCTTCCATCTCCCCACCCATTTCTTACTCTGGATCGTTAACTAGGGCTTTCTGATGCACAGGATCCTCAGAAGAGGCAAGTGCAGAGCATACTTACACCTCTTGGTTGAGCCATGAAGTAGTAGTATAGAAAGAGTTCAAGAAGGAGGAAGAGAGAGTTTTAGAAGCTAGACATTGTAGAGAACACTCAAGGTTTATTTCTTACTTTCACTTCTTGCCAACTACAACACAAGGGACCTCTATTTATAGGAGAGGTCTATGGAATACAAACAAAACATTACAACCCACATCATGTGGCTTACAACGAAAGATAAATTACAACCACAACTTTAGCATCTTTAAAGTAGATATTTATGACACACTTATGACATAAAGTAGAGATAAAGTGGAATACATAACATGACAACCTAACTTTATTAAAGTGGGACACATCATCACTCATCATAATGCTTCCATAGTGGATTTTGTAGAGATTTTCCACTATCCCTTGATGATAGGTTCATGAGAAGGGGACAGATTTGGATCGGCTGAGTCATCATCTGAACTATCTCCACGGTTTTTCCGGAAACAATTATTGATCCATTCATCAATGTCCACTGGTTCATTTGGGTCTTGTGAATCTTGCATATCATCAATCTGGTTATGAGAGCTTACTCCTGCATCTGATTGAGAGTATGAGCCCAAATGATCATCTGGAATATCAAACTCTGGCATTCTAGGTTCTCCTGGGATAAATTCTCCTGGATAGGGTCCGAGTGATGAGCAGATAATGTTCTTATTGGAAACATAATTATTTGTTTCAGATAAAAACATTCTTAATGAAGATAAGATGCTGGGACTTTGTGATGTGAAGTCCAGAAAGGTATGGTATTCCCAAGCATGATTTTTAGAAAGAAGTTGTCCTGACTGGCTCATGCAGTATGGTTTATGGATGATAAAATGGTGGACACCTCATGGGATTTTGTGGGTGGAATATTCCAAATATTATATTTGTGAATTATTTTGTGCAATTCTTGTCTCCACCACAGCAATGGTGCATACCACTGAAAGAAAGTCCAAAGATTGGAATCTTGGTTGGCTTCATTACATAGGTAGTAGTATACGGTGAGAGGATGGATTTCAATAGCTGTATTATACAGGACTGAAAGGCTCCATAGAAACCACATGGTCTCCTCTCGAAGGTGAGGGTAAATACGGATGAGATTCAGAAAAGGTGTTTGGAAGTTGAAAAGGCTGGGGATCAAGGAGGGTTTTGCTTGTTGGAGGAAACGGTGAATATTAGTCTGGGCAAGGTCTTGTATTTCTGCTGGAGTTGTAGGCTTCTTGGAACAGGGTGGCAATTCTTTTGGGTTTTTGGCAATTGTTGTGATGGGGAGAGGGATTCGGTGAGCCATGAAAAATGGAATAGGCTTTAGTTTTGTGATGAGGTGGATAGGCTTCGGTCTGAAGAGAAGGTCTGCAATGGTATTCTTTGATCCATTAATGTGCTGGACTGTGAATTTATAGCGAGAGAACCACGTCTTCCAACGAAGCAATTGAGGGTCTGGGAGAATTTTGTTCTTGGATTCGAGTACTTTTGGAAAAGATGAATTGTCCATCTGCACCAGGAACTCATAAGCACTGAGGTGGAATTCAAACTTCTGGATTCCGTATTTGACTGCCAGTATCTCTTTGTAGACAGTGTGATAATTCTTTTCTGACTCTTTGAACTGTCCACTAGCATGGCCACAATAAAATTTCTTGTCTTCTATTTCCTCGATCAACACGGCTCCCCAGAAATAGTCACTGGCATCTATCTGAAGGATTCTCTTGCCTTTGTCAGGAATCTTTAGTGGTGGTGGATTCTGAGCGACTTCTTTTAAATGTCGCACTGCTTTTGTCTGTTCATGGCCCCAAGGGGTATTTGCTTCCTTTTTTCTTAATAGCTTAGACAGCTGGCTAGTATAGTCTGAAACCTTAGGGATAAAATTCCTCAAGAAGTTAATAATTCCCAAAAATTGTTGGATCTCTTTTTTCGTGAGGTTTTCATCTGGGAATTTTAATAACTCTTGGGCTATATGTGGGCCTGGCTGAAAAAATCCATTTGAGATGGTCATCCCTAAGAACTCTATACTAGTTTGGCCCAATTGACTCTTTTGGGCTGAAAGCATTACTCCAAATTGTTTTGTTAGATCTGAGAACTGTTGAAGATGGGCCATGTGCTCTTCTTTAGTTTTTGAAAAAATAAGGACATCATCAATGTAGATCAAGGCATGAGAAAGGATGGGCTGGTAAACCTTTGTCATGGCCCTCTGGAATAGAGAGGGTGCTACTTTCAAACCATAAGGCATAACTGTCCATTGATAGTGCCCATTTGGTATGCAGAATGCCGTTTTGTGTCGATCTTCTGGTTTGATGCCCAGTTGCCAGAATGCTGATTTGAGATCAAATTTGGAGTATATTTTGGCACCTTTGAGCTGTGCAAATTCTACGACCGTATTTGGGACTGGAAACTTTATGTCTTGAAGGAATTCATTTAGAGGCTTATAGTCAATGACTAACCTCTTCTTTCCTCTTCTTTGTTCTGATCTCTTTTCCACATAAAAGGCTTGACATGCCCATTCTGAAGTGGTTGGCTCGATAAGACCCTATTTCAACAGTGATTCACATTCCTTTTGTGCTAGTTGAAGGTCATCAGGGTTCATACCCGGATGGGCGGCCTTTGTGGGATTGATGTCTTCATTCTTCTTAAAAGGTAAATGGATGAAGAACTCTTCATTCTTCCATAGTGGAGAAGGATGTTGAAACTGACCATGATCTTCTGTGCAACAACTCAAAAGGTCATCTCTGATCTTTTCATATCATCCTGAGACTTGTTGGAGTGCAAACAGCTTTGGAATATCAGTATAGGGACTAAAATAGTATTTATACCGAATTCCTTGAGGAAGAATTTGCAACTTTTTTGCCTGACAGTAGATATCCATTCCAATGAGAACATCCTTGTCAGGAAGCTTATTACCTAACACCTTAGTCCACACAGTGCATTCAGGGAAGAATTTGATCCCAACTTTTGTCTTTGAGATCAAGTCTGTTGAAAAGATTTTGCCATCTGTAGCATAGAAGTATTCTTTATGAGGTTTCCACATTTCTGCAGGTAGGATTTCTGGATTTATTAGGCTTCTGCTGGCTCCTGTATCCATGTAAGCAATGACAGGAATAGGCCTATCATATTTGGATGGTAGAACTTGGATTTTGACGCATGGCAATGGGGGATTTGTAGAGGCCTGTTGCATCTTGAGGCAGGGTTGTATAGCATAGCAATGCTGAACATCTTCATCCGATTGGCTGTCAAAGTCTGATTCGGAAGATTCATCTTCTTCGAGGGCAAAGATTGTATCTGCATCCGCTTCCTCTTGTTCAGAAAACAAGGACTCAATATCATCATGATCGATTGGATAAGCCTGTTGAAGATGTTGGATCATTTTTACTGCCTTCTTGGTCTTGTTGGGACAATTTTTTGCAAAATGACCTTTCTGCTTGCATAAATAACACCTGTCTGTGTTCTTTTTCTTGAAAGGTTTTCTTTTGAAGAACCTTACAGGTTTCTTCTTTCCTTTATCCCTTCTTTTCGCCATTCTATACTTGTGGAAATGAGACTTTTTCCTGGTAGGACAGGAACAATCTTTGTCTTTGCATTTGATTTGAAGGTAGGGCTTTCGACATATCTTTTGGAGTTTCGTCTTCCCTTCTACAATGGAATGAAAGAGCTTTTGTTGTTCACAGAGCTTGTCTAATGTAGACAGAGCCATTTGATAGATTTCTCCTAGGGAGACCTCTGAGATGTCTCTTCGTAAAGAGAGGATTGTTCTCTGGAGTTCTGGCTGAATGTCAGCTGGGAGAGAAGCGATGAAGGTGTATTTGAGATCTGGATTGTTGGAACCATTGAGCATATGATATCTCTGAGCCATCCTTTGGTAATGACGATTCAAATCCTTCCTTTTTAGAGAACAGCATCGCATTTCGAAGAATTCTTGCCTTCTTTGTCTTTCTATGAGTTGATAGTCTCCTAGAAATTCTTTGTGAATAAGTCCCAGTAATTGGCTTGCATCGGTTAATTGGGTAAGTTGGAGCTGCCTGTATGGTCCAAGGCTTTGGAACCATTCTCTTAATGTGCCTGTCATCCGGGCCACAAATTCTTTGATTACTGATGAAAGGGTGACACCTGGTTTAGTCATCTGGACATCAATCCATGCACCCATGTCGTTAAGTTTTGACCGCCATTTCTCAGGAGCGGCATCATCGAAAGTGAACCATGGACCTGAAGTGGGTCGATGACTGTTTTCGATCGGTTCTTCTACATACGCTATCGGGGAGCTTTCTTCACCATCATTGTCAACTCTTGATTCTTCTTCTTCATGAGGATCATCTTGTGGGATTGCCATGTAAAGTGCAGAGACATCCATATAACGATGCTCAGAATCATCAAAACTTGGTAGAGAATCATCGGAAATCTGGGATTCAGAATCAAAATGTGATTCAAGGACAGAGTGAGCATTCTTAGAGCTTTGGGTATCTTCAGATTGAGAGTCAAAGTGGTCTGATTGAGAGGGGTGAAGCGGCCTTATGGGCAGCATAGGGTGTTTGTTTTTGGCCATGGACGGAGATCCTTCTTTTGGTGGTGATGGAGATGGAGTTCTAAGGCGAATGGGTTCTGTTGTTCTTCGGGGATCCTTTTTGGTTTGCGATGAGAATTGTGGAGGGTTTTGAGGCTTGGATGGGTTTTGAGGGCTAGTTTCTGACTGCCTAAATACTTCATAAGTCATCTTGAAGCATTTTGAGTAGTCTTCTTCAGAAGGATAATTTGGATATGCAGGTTGTGGAGTATTGAAGGATGGTATGTTAGTTGGGTAAACATCATAGACAATCTGATGCTGCTTGGCCATATCTTTCTCAATCTGATGGACCTGGTCTTGGATTACCCGGATTTCTTTATCCTTTTTCATCACCTCTGGACCAATGTAGCCAGTCTTGATGAGATGCCTCAGGTCTGCATCTAAGAGCATTATTTTTCTCTTGAGATCTTCATACAAAGCTTGTATCTGCATGGAAAATCCTTCCACTTGTTTTGCAGTGGAATCTTGCTTGGAGGCCAGATTGTCAATTTTGGAGTCTATTCGTTTAAGGACTTTGTTCTGGGCTCTTGCATTGTGCGTTTGCCAGTTCAACACTTCTTCGGCCGGGGTGATTGGCTTCAAACCTGATGGAGAGACTTCAGAGGGAGTCACGTAAGGCTTCATTGAAGTTCTGGTAGATTCATCTGTCCTTCTGTCCAAAGGCGGGAAATCCTCATCATATTTAGAAGGTGTAAGCATCATACATGGACTTGTAAGGCAGCTATGAGAAGGTTCCTTGAAGATGGATTTTGCCTTTTGTTTTCGCTGATTCTCTTCTCTTCATTTCTGATCTTCTTGAAGGATTTCAGCTGTTCGGAGACGGAGGTATTCTTCTCGAGAAGGACCGGCATGTGGGTTTCGAATTCCTACCCACAGTCTACGTCTTCGGGACTCATCATCTCTGTCACTATCATCTTTGTGGCGCCTGGTATCTTTGTCTTGGGAGCATTGAGATTTTGCTTTTCTTCGCAGTATCCTTCGGCGTGCTTTTTCCATTCTTCTTTCTAGATCAGAATCGATATCTTCTTCTCCATATTCTCCACAAGAACAATCGGAGTCACACATCTCCGGTGCTACATCCCAAATGAAATGTCCCTCAATGTGAGACACATAAGAATACTCACCGTCAGGGTAAATATAGTGGATGGGAGGAGTTAGCTTGTCCTGTTTTTGCTTCACAACCGGAGTGATTGTTAAAGCATGATGTACAGATGTACTTGGTTTGCTAAACTCCTTTCCTAGATCGCTGAAAATTTCGGCAAGCTTTGCTTCCTCTGGGTGTTGGAAAGATTCTTGTTCTTCCACAGGTGGTTTGAAGACAGTTTTCACCGTTCCATCTCCCAAAGAGAAAAATATCCGGGGGAAGAAATGTATGACTAGGTCTGCTCAGTGTATGCTCCTTTTCATAGTTGGTGATCCACTCCAGTGGCATCAGTTTCATCAAATCCACCCGTGGGATCTGTTTTGGGATCTGGATGATGGCTGGGACATCTTCTCTGGAGGCCACGATCATGAGAGCATCCCCTGTAGAGTTGGGGAAATGGAGATCTAGAGCATGATCTTGTAGTCTATAGATCATCTGATGATGTAGTGTTGCCGTCATGGCTGTTGCGACTTGCTCAGCTCCGCTGATCTGGACTTGGACCTTCAGAAAGGTAGAGACATTGGGGTCGTCTAGTCGGACATTAAAATCAGGGGCTATTGTTAGGATCACGGTTCCCGCAGCTAAGAAGTGAGTACTGTTCCGATCAATGCATCCTGATATCTCACGTATGTTGAGTTAAGGAGTGCAACTCGAGCTGTGGCTGGGATTCCTTTCCTTCCATGAAGTGTAAGGCAAAGCCTCACTGCTCCAATATGAATATGGGTGTAGCCTTGACGTTTCCAGTGAGTAATGAGTTCTGGTGGAAACTCTAAGGTCACATATTGTTCCTGACTAGTGGCACGAAGACCACATTGATCCATCCTGGTGCTCTGGATATATTCTTTGACTGGAGGTCTCTTTGTAGAGACTAACGATTTGAGGCTCCTAGTGATAGATTTGTTTCTGGCATAAAGACTATATGGGTTTAAGAGAGGGAGGTTGGTTTCTTCAAGTTTCGTATCTTCAGGGAGAATAGAGACTTCTACTAAGTTGTCTATGCGATTTGAAAGAGTTCGGAGACAAGAGTTAGGTATAGATAATGAGGAAGAAAGTCTAACAGGCTCAAGGGGTTGAGATGAGGTGGAGGATTCCATGTTTGCAAGTTTCCTCTTCTCTACTATCTTTCATACTACTCCTTCATAGGCTCGTGTTATGAATATGGCTCTGATACCAAGAACAAAATTCTCCCAGACCCTCAATTGCTTTGTTGGAAGACATGGTTCTCTCGCTATAAATTCACAGTCCAGCACATTAATGGATCAAAGAATACCATTGCAGACCTTCTCTCCAGACCGAAGCCTATCCACCTCATCACAAAACTAAAGCCTATTCCATTTTTCATGGCTCACTGAATCCCTCTCCCCATCACAACAATTGCCAAAAACCCAAAAGAATTGCCACCCTATTCCAAGAAGCCTACAACTCCAGCAGAGATACAAGACCTTGCCTAGACTAATATTCACCGTTTCCTTCAACAAGCAAAACCGTCATTGATCCCCAGCCTTTTCAACTTCCAAACACCTTTTCTGAATCTCATCCGTATTTACCCTCACCTTCGAGAGGAGACCATGTGGTTTCTATGGAGCCTTTCAGTCCTGTATAATACAGCTATTGAAATCCATCCTCTCACCGTATACTACTACCTATGTAATGAAGCCAAACAAGATTCCAATCTTTGGACTTTCTTTCAGTGGTATGCACCATTGCTGTGGTGGAGACAAGAATTGCACAAAATAATTCACAAATATAATATTTGGAATATTCCACCCACAAAATCCCATGAGGTGTCCACCATTTTATCATCCATAAACCATACTGCATGAGCCAGTCAGGACAACTTCTTTCTAAAAATCATGCTTGGGAATACCATACCTTTCTGGACTTCACATCACAAAGTCCCAGCATCTTATCTTCATTAAGAATGTTTTTATCTGAAACAAATAATTATGTTTCCAATAAGAACATTATCTGCTCATCACTCGGACCCTATCCAGGAGAATTTATCCCAGGAGAACCTAGAATGCCGGAGTTTGATATTCCAGATGATCATTTGGGCTCATACTCTCAGTCAGATGCAGGAGTAAGCTCTCATAACCAGATTGATGATATGCAAGATTCACAAGACCCAAATGAACCAGTGGACATTGATGAATGGATCAATAATTGTTTCCGGAAAAACCGTGGAGATAGTTCAGATGATGACTCAGCTGATCCAAATCTGTCCCCTTCTCATGAACCTATCATCAAGGGATAGTGGAAAATCTCTACAAAATCCACTATGGAAGCATTATGATGAGTGATGATGTGTCCCACTTTAATAAAGTTAGGTTGTCATGTTATGTATTCCACTTTATGTCTACTTTATGTCATAAGTGTGTCATAAATATCTACTTTAAAGATGCTAAAGTTGTGGTTGTAATTTATCTTTCGTTGTAAGCCACATGATGTGGGTTGTAATGTTTTGTTTGTATTCCATAGACCTCTCCTATAAATAGAGGTCCCTTGTGTTGTAGTTGGCAAGAAGTGAAAGAAAGAAATAAACCTTGAGTGTTCTCTACAATGTCTAGCTTCTAAAACTCTCTCTTCCTCCTTCTTGAACTCTTTCTATACTACTACTTCATGGCTCAACCAAGAGGTGTAAGTATGCTCTGCACTTGCCTCTTTTGAGGATCCTGTGCATCAGAAAGCCCTAGTTAACGATCCAAAGTAAGAAATGGGTGAGGAAATGGAAGAATTTAGTCTCGTTTCTAATAGCCTAAGAGGCACAGAGACCATGCTTTGCCCAAGGAAGCAGAAGGGCCTCTTTTTTGGTCTCGGGCATACCTGGCCTTTAGAAACGATGCTAGAAGGCAGCCATCTTCATGATTGCACGTATGAGAACTTTTTAAATAATTTTTTACGTATAGAAACTAAATGAAGAATTGGTATTACCAATAGGGACCAAATTATTACTTTAACCTAGAATTAAAGTGGAAAGATTAATGATACTATTATAACTTTTAAGTGTGACGACCTCTCTAAAAAGTGATCATGATCCACTCAAGAAAAGAAAATATGTTTAAGGGATCTAAATTATTTTTGCTCCCTCAAATCAAGTTTTTTTTTGGTGCTCACCTTCAAATCAATGTTATTAAACTTGGATCAGACTATTTGGCCGGACTAGTTCAATTAGAAACCGAACCTATGGCCGGTCCGATTAACATATTAGATTAGACATATAACTGAAGGGACGTAGACGATCATCAAACCATGGTTAAATCGGTTTGAATCGATGTCTTGGCTCACGGTTGAACCGCCCTTGCTACGCGCAAGCTATCGAAGGTCGCACACCTATCCGCTCACGTGTTTGCACGTTGTTGTCCACTCACGCCACATTGGCCAAGGTCGCGCACCTATTCATTCACGTGCCTGCTAACCCATGCCATATTGTTGTCCACTCATGCGAAATTCAGAAAATGCCTAGTGAGATTGATCTCTGGTTCTCATGGTACCCACCAAGCAGACCACTACATTAAACACTTACTTGGTATATCGTTCACCTGATGACTCACTGATTTAACTAGTGACCCATTAACCTAGTATCATAACTGAGTCGATGACCGATTCAAATTTTATAACACCGTCTCGAACACACAAAGGTAGATGTATTATCTTATATATTGCACAATTTATTTAAAAAAAATTCAAAACCTCTAAATAAATTGAACTTAAAAATTATTCAAAATTATAGAGAATATATATATATATATATATATATATATATATATATATATATTATATAATTAGTTTATCCAAATGGAATTTCAAAAAGTAAATTATAAGAGAAAAAAATTTTAAAAAATTAAAATGATAAACAAAATATGTATAATTAACTAAATAATTTTAAATTAAAATTTTAAAAAATAAAATTAGGAATAATATGTATTATTTAAAAAAAAAAAGATGTTAAGTGACTATTAAAAACTATATTTTAATTTATTATATAAAGGTTAATGTATGCTTTAATCAGAATTAAATCTTATTGAGATGATAGTTTGTGAAAAACAAGTAAGAACAACCAATTCACATAGAAAAGCTTGAAATAATAAATAGTTAAACTTGAAAATATGTACTTAAAAAATTGATAAGATCATAAGCTATTTATATGTTTTTCTTTTCTTTTTACTATATGATATTTATCGTGTTATTTATTAGTATATAAAATATATGTTAAAAGCGAAAATATAAAATAAAAAAATAGTTTTACCTAAATAATGATAGATTATATTATAATGTCTTCACACTTTTGTGTTTTTCTTTTTAACTATCTCATGTTATTCACTAACACAAAGAGAAGTTATTAAGAAATAGAAGTTATCAAAAAATGAGTTTAATCTTTGACATAGTATTATTGTAACTGTGTAAAGTTTTATTAATCATAAATCATTTTATATATAACTTTTAAGATAATTATAATAAAAATTAAATATATTTTTTTAGTAATATAATAATATATGATGAATTGACTATGTGAAAATTTTTTACATGGTATTATTATTGTTAAATCCAAAAAAATTAGAAAAACAGGTTTTCACCAATTTATAAATCAGATTTTTTTTTTTAATTTGGTATCAAAATAAAATTAGACTAAACTCTTTAAATAATATGATAAATAATAGTTTTGATATATGACATTGTATCATGAGTAAGCACCCCAATTGATCCTCAACAAATAATCATTGTGATATTTTTGGTTATTGAAAAATAAAAATATCAATTTGATTCTTAAGAATGTAAAATACGGATCAAATTGATATTTTTTAGAGTAATTTTTAAAAATATTTTAATCCATATCAAAAATTATTATAACTCTTATTTTATAATTTTAAGGATCAAATTGATATTTTTTCGGACCAAAATGTCATGATCGTTTTTCGTGGAGAAAGAATTTTGGTCTTTACTCTTGTAACGTTATCCACCAATCATACATATACATATATCGTAATAATCGTATAGACTCAGCGGTAGCAAAGGAAGTAAAAGTTGGTGTCTAAAAATTGCTTTCTGGTTTGTTGCAGTGCAGGCCCTAATTTTATCAAGCAGGTGGTGTGCACACTTCAAACTTACACAAACCCATGAAACGCAACAAAGCAACGGTTTTGACATACGCTGAGAAATGCAAGGTTCTCTTTCTTTCTCTTCCACTTCAAATCTCATATGTTCCTTCCCACAATGGCACAAAAGATTATTCATTTTATGCCATATTTCAACTCATATATGATACCTTGTTTGTTATGTGTGCAGAATATATTAGCATCAAACTGGCAAGGTTCCCTTAATACTATAAAAGCAGATGCCAAAGGAAGGTAGGTATCCCACTTTGTTCCTTTCTTTTGCTTCCATATTTTATGTCACAACTAACAAACCTTATGCCTTGCCTTAGTTTCTTGCACAAGTTAATTAACATGGTGTGTAATGTTATTTTCTTTTTAAGTTATAGTTAAGGACCTGGTTTTGTGTGATGATTCTTTTGCAGCATTAGTACTTTGGTAATAATGGGTTGTTATTACTTTTGCATGATTTCAACAGCAAGGGGGATATCCATACATCTAAGGTTAAGTACATCCTTAAAAGGGGGCAACCATACCTTTGGGTGCCAGAAAAGGATTTGCATAATGTGGTATGTTACTCTATTTTTTTTTGCTTTTTATTTTTTATTCTTGTTTCCCATGTCCAGTGTGAAGATGAGATGACTAAAGAAAATTTAAGTTCATCGTAAAATTATCATCTAGCTTACTCTACATGGGTCAAAAAGTTTTAGTTCAGCATAAAAACATCAGAGATTGCTTTACTCTAAGGTTCAGTTTGGTGTCCCTGTAAAATTGAGGTGAAAAATTCGGGGATGAGCTGGTTGCAAAAATATATTTTAATTTTTTGATGAATGGCAATATAAAACACTGCCTCACCATGAATCGTGCCAGTTTGCTGAATAACTTTGTTATATCTCCCAAACTGAGCCTGTGGGAGACTTACAGACCATAAAGAGAAAGAAAACCAGCAAACTTATCCAGAATTCACCTAAGTAACAAAACCGGGTGGTTGTTCCTTATAATCCTGTTCAACAAGCTCACCATGAAGAAAGGCATTTTAAACATCGAGCTAGTAGAGCAGCCAATGGTGCATGGAAGCTGTGGAGAGGAGAGAAAAAGGTTTACAGAATCTATCTTGGCCAAATTTGACGTGTCACAATAATCCAATCCAAATATGAGTGTAGCCTTTAGCCACCAACCTTGCTTTATGGTGATCTATCTGACAAGATGAACTTTATCGTGTAAACCCAGTGATCAGCAATGACAGACTTGCTAGGGGCAACCAACTGCCACATAGAACCAGAGTGCAAGAGAGTTATTTCATCCACCATTGCATGTACATTTTTGGAATAGAAATAGAAATCAAAGAAGTCACAAATTCATAATAGGGTGAGGCAGCTGATGAAAACTTAACGTAGTGTAAATGGGGGATAAATATTAAAATGTATCACTGCTATCTCAATGTAATACTTGTAGTTGCAAGATTTGTTTAAAGCAAATATATTATATTAAAGGGTAGCTTTGATGTTTGGTTTTGATTATTTTCCTTTTTGTTAATTATTTTTAATTTTTAAGGATAACTGGTAGCTTTGATAATGATTAATCTGTCTTCCTCTGCTTATTCTTTCTATTAGTTGTTTGGTCAAAAGTTCTTGTCATCAGCTGGACCAATGGAGTTCATTTTAATAAAAAACATATTAGAAGAACTTATTAGCAGCAAAGTTTAGAAGGCTACTATCTAGCAGATGAAATCCTTTAGTTTTTTTTTTTCCGTGTTTTCCTTTTCCCCATCTTTCTTGCAAATGTTGATTTGCACTCATCACTTATGAGAATGAGACTAGATGTGATAACAAATCATCTGAATATATTTCATAGTTGCAAGGATGACACATTTTTGTTTTATGCAGAACACAATCATTGATGAGCGTGGTTCATTTGCGGTGACCAGTCCCTATCCAGGCCCACTTGGGGTCTTATTGAAATCAATGAAAAAGGTTGTGCATGGTATTTGTATGTTTTTTAATTCCCTAGCTTGATTCTCCATGACAAGCGTGAATAAAGGGCTTTTGTCCTAATGGAGCCTGCTTTTAGATTTTTGTATAATTTGAAGAAATAAATCTAACTATTTGGTTGATTTATTCACATGCTGCAGTTACCAGCACGGGTTGCTTTAGCTGGGGATGTTCTTCCTCTTAAAGAAGAAAAGGTAATGCCACAGTAATTGTCTATATGCTTGCTCTTTATCATTTCATGTTCAGTAATATAATATACCAAAATCATGCTGGTCCTTTTCAAGTCTCTATGTTTTGAGCTTTGTAGCTTTTCAAAGTCTTTAGCATTGCCAAATAATTGCTGCTGCTTCAGTAAACTTTATCTCAGCCTTCAGAAGTTTAAATTAAAAATTTAAAAACAAAAGGGGATCTAGTCATCACTACCACCTATAGGTCTTCATCATGATCATTAATTTACCCTTGATTAGTTCCTTAATAGTCAGGTAGCTTGATATTCTCAAAACCTGAGTAGTGTGAAATTAGATTAATTCGGAATTAGGATAACTAGAATGAAACTAGAAAGGTAAAAAGAAAGAAGTTTTAAATATCATTATAATTTATATCTCATTTGAACTGATAAAGCTGCACACAACCAAACAATTTGTAGAGGATGTCAGCAGATATGAAGGAACCTTATTGGAGAAAGATGACTCCCAGTTGGATCTTAGTAAATATATATTTCTTTGGGCAAGATAACATTATAGCTCTGTTACATAGTAAAATATTAGCTTGTTGCCTTCAATATTATACGGGACAAGGAATCTTTTTTTTTTTTTTTCCAAATGCATGATTGTTAATATAATATCTAAATTCGATATAAGAAATACTTAAAATTTTGACAAGTCATTGTTGGAAGAGGGAATGCGTCTGCCAATGTTTTCAGGACATTGCCTTTTTTAATTGTATTTTGATATTTGAACTTTTATTTTCTGAAAATTTTCATATTGGCTTTGAAAACTTTCAACATGAATAAAATGTAATTTACCTCTATGGATTATACCAGAGACGATGGACTTTTATGTTGCTTTGCATATTTTCTACTTTGGTTATTAAAAACACAAATCGATAGAGCCAAGACTACCTGATGAGTAACATTACTTTCACCTTTTTTGTTTTTGCTCCATCTCTTGTTTCTAATGTAAGCATTCAAGTCCTACTTACACTGTATCCTCCAGCTTGTTATGATATTTTGAAAGATTGCTTAACATCATATTGGCAAGTTGCAACTGAATTCAGTATATTGCAATAGACATGTTCTCAATATTGACATTAAGTTATTGATCTTGGTGCAGGCTAAGTCTATTGCACAAAAACTTCAAGAAGTCATATTATCTGAGCAAAAAGCAATCAATGAGTTCACTTACACTGTTTCTGGAGTACTGAGTTCTAGTGTTAGCAGTACATCAAGAAGTGATAATCTTCTGGAACTATTGGGAGATAATGAAAGATACTCTGTATATAGATTGAAAATGAGGTAGGAACTTTCTTGTTTAAATTTATATCTTGCATTGTGTTATTCCACTAGTATCCCACTCTGTTCACTCACCATGTAGTTTCCTTCTATGAAACTCATGGTTTTACAAATTTTTTTAGTTTTGTTAAGTTTGTGGTAATCCTGGAAACGGTCTCTCCGCTTGTGGGGTAAGGTTGTGTACATGTATCCTCCCTAGACCCCACCAGGTTGGAGCCTCTTGCACTGAGCGGCCCTTTTAAGTTTGTGAAAATCCTTAGTTATGACACTCAAGTAATGGTTCCTGAGAAAAGATATTAGAAATTTGAGAACTTGTTAACAGTGTAATATGCTGCATCAGATGATTATCCATGCTCTTCTTCTGTGTGTATTCTGCTATTAAGGCTTTAACAGAATTAATTATTTAGGAAGTTTCTTCCTAAAATAATCAGTTGTAGAAAACTTTATTATCCTGCACCCAGTAATTCATGATCAGGACAATCATTAATCTACGAATGAAATTAGAAAATATCAACTGTTTGATCCATCTAATGTAAGAGTAATGCTCAGATCTTGCACATTTATGGATGGCTATGGAGGCACTTTTGAAGTGGATGTTGAAGATATGGAAACATCCAAAGCTGATCTATTAGGTAAAGACCTGGTTTGAGATGCGTGAAACCGGTATCTCATTTATGTAACAAAATGTTCACATCTCTTGTATTTTTCGTGTAGCACCATTTTCAGCAAAGTTGATTGACGG
Source organism: Ammopiptanthus mongolicus (assembly GCA_039655645.1). Lineage (NCBI taxonomy): Eukaryota > Viridiplantae > Streptophyta > Magnoliopsida > Fabales > Fabaceae > Ammopiptanthus > Ammopiptanthus mongolicus. The sequence continues at coordinate 84,811,064 of CM077348.1, forward strand.
GATTAACCGAAGTAATGCTAGGCGTAAAGCCCTCATGCTTTTTTGTTTTGTTTACATGAATGCCAATGCAAAGGTAACTTAATGATCTTGATTATTCTTCATACTCATTATTAAATTCCTCAGTTGGTCAATTATTATCTTCTTGATTACAAGTGTGGTTAAATATACATTAATGCTCTAGGTTACTCAGTAATTTAGTCAATGCTTATCTGTTGCATCCTTAAAGTAACAGTTCCATAATGGAGAGTTGCATAGCATTTTAGGAGCAGAAAATAGATGGGTTACGTTAATGATTATATTTTATGTAGAATTTAAAAACATTTTGGTTCAATATCCTCATACAGTGGGCACTAGACTTCTCTGAGTGTGTCTACCCTCCTTGATTGTTAGGTGGAACTTCTATAGTTTCTTTTGGTCTGCTGCTTAAGCATCATGATCCTTAAGAGATGAACACTAAAATATGTTGTCTATGAATCAAACATTTCTGAACAAACATTGAAATCATGAAATAGTATCATCTCATCTGATTTCATAAACAGGATTATACAGATTACACCTCATACTTGAACAAATTTGATAGTGCATACACATCTAGAGCCAGTATCTTACTGTATCACTGTTATTTGCTTCTTTTTTTTTTTACTTCTGGTAATATAATTTTAAAGACATCTAACTAATCCACTGCTGTTGTATCAAGGATGCATGCATAACATCCATTGATCGAAAGGGATTTGATGTGTTGGCAAAAATTCCAAGTCCAGTTTCAAAAGATGGCGTTGGTCATTATCAGTGGAAAGAATTCAGGTTCATGTTCAAGGAAGAGGCAAACAATGTTGAAGCATTTTGTCGTCAACTGGTGGAAATGGAAGAGGAGGTCGTTACAAATGTTTCAAGCTCTACTGGATTAAAATAAAAAATGAGTGACTTTGCCTCAGTAATGGGATCCTTTCTTCTTCATTTTTTATAAATTTGTCAGATAAAAGATATGATGACAGCCACACATGCAAGGGACTGTGGCGTTAATTTTTTTACATTGTTCTTTTTATATTATTATTTTTTATGAATTATGAATTAGAGCTGTTCAAGGCAATTACTATTGATCTGGTATATTGGCTTCCCAACTATTAAAATTTGTTGCATCATCATTTTAATTGTTGCCTACGGGCTCATACCAGTCTAGCTTGTTTACTACGCTGCAAACTTGATAAACAGGTTTTTGTGAGTATATCTGGATAGAGTTCACGAGTTTTTATACACTGCAAATTCTGGCTTCAGAATTGTAGCTGAGTTGAATGTTTCGTCAAATCCTACACACCCCTGAAATGGAGTCACTGCATTCAATATATATCACAACCACTGGATTTCCTATCTATAAATCATGACCATTGGTTTTTTTCCAAATAAAAAGAGAAAAAAGAGGATGACACAAGTGACTACAGTAAATCACAATCCACCTGAATCCTTCAGCATTGTCAGAATTGTAAGAATTTCATACAACCAATCCTTGGGAGCCTTATAGTTAATGATTCATATTAGAGTCTATGATGTCAGATGATAGGGATGACAAAATGGGTTGTGACCCACGGGTCAACCCGTCAGAATTTGACGGGGTGGGTTGGGGTTCTCAACCCATCAATCCACTTTGACCCGCCCCGCTTAACCCACCCGAAAACGGGTTGGTGGCGGGACGGGACGGGTTGACCCGTCATATTAAAAAATAAATTTTTTTATTAATTTATTAATTATTTAATATTATTTAATTTAATTTAATTGTTACCTGGAATTATTTTATACTACAAAAATAATGTCTTTACTTTTGTAACACAAATTGTATGTTATAAGATAGGATTATTTCAATTTTTTAATAATAATTTAAGAAAGGATATGAATATTACCCAAAAAAAAAGAAATATTATATGATTTTTTGTTAATTTTTTTATTTTTATAGCGGGTCAACCCATCAACCCAAATTATGTTTTTATGTGTTTGACGGACCAACCCGCCAACCCATCATTAGGCGTGGTGGGTTGGGGGGTGCAACCCATATGTCTAAAACGGGTTGGTCCGCCCCGTCTCGTTTTGGGTGGGTTAATGGCGGAGCGGGACAGGTTGACCCACTTTACCATCCAGATGACAATAGAGATGACAAAATTTACTGTCGGAAAGGAAAAAAGTAGGAACTTTTGTCTTTTAAAGTTATTTATAGAGTAAATTATCATTTTAGTTGATGAAATTGTAACAACCAATCATAGCAATCACTGCTTTAAAAAATTGACATTAGTGTATGAAATTGTAATCTATTAATTAAATTGGTCTTTATGTGAGATCCTAACCTATTGAGACGAAAGACTAATGAATAAAGCTACTCTAAATTGACTAAAAATGTAAAATGAAAAAGTAAGGATGTATTCAATGATTTTAATTAATCAAAGGTAAACGTTCAATGCACTTTAACTAATTAAAAGTTGATAGATCCTTACTTTTTTACTTTACACTTTTACTCCATTGAAAAAAGCCTAATCCAAGACTAATATAATTGGTACTTATAAATTTATGAACTAATATGATAATTGCTTATAATTTCAAAAATTCACGTAAAGGTTTATATTAAAAAAGTATAATGCTGATCGCTCTAAAAAATCGACATTAATCTATGAAATTGTAATCTATTAATTAAATTGGTCCTTAGGTGAGATCCTGAAATACAATTGACACAAAAGAAATATAGTTGGTATAAATTTATGAACTAATATGACAATTGCTTATAATTTCAAAAATTAATATAAAGGTATACTAAAAAAGTATAAGCCCAAGGCCACTAACTAAGGTGTAGTTTGCTAACTTTTTCCTCGGAAGCACATTGTTCATAGTGAGGGTGCTTCTATGGTGCACCCATGCACCAGTTTTTTAAAGCATTTTTGGAAAGTTGACATCCACTTTACTTTTGAGTTTTTGTCCCACATTTGTCTTCTATATTCACACATATATTTGTATTTACACATTGAGGCTCATAAATTTTTTTTCTGAACTTACAATTTTTTTCGCCCACACAACCCCCCCTCCACTACTTCCCACACAGCCCGCTCCAGAATGCTAGAGAAGAAAAAGAAATAGGTTGAAGCTTTCACATTGAGTTTTTTATCCAAAAAAAACTCAAAGAACTAAAATGATACGAAGCGATTCTTCCCCTATGTGACTTCCCCTATGTCAAGTCACAACGTGAAAACACGAGAGGAGAACATCGCCGATTTAGAATCAAGCATAATCCGAGATCGTCGTGCCAGGTTTAGAGGAGCCCGACTTGCCGGTGGAGATTCGCCGATCGAGTTCGATAGCTCCAATAACGACGAAGGGAGAGTGCCAGGGTTCGCCGACACTAGTAGCAAAATTGAGGGGACTAAAGGAGGTTCCTACAGTTGCAACGCCAGAGTTAGTGGAGGAGAAAGAATAGAGGCTGTTGGGGGAACATTTCTGATTTGGGAGAGAAGTGTTGAACAGAAAAAATAAAAAAATAGAGAACCTTCTAATGGACCAAAGACAAAAAAAAAAAGATTATCATGTGAAAATAAAAGAAAGTGCAAAGACAAAAAAAATATACATGCAAATATAAAATCTTATGGGATATATACTGCAAATACAAAATAAAGAAATAGCCCTATACATTTGATCACATCAAAATAAACCCAAAATTGTATGTTGATATGTCAAAATGAAGATTTCACACTAATCCCAAAAAATGGTGCAAGACTGTATCAACTTTTAAAATGTGTAACTTAGATAAAACATAGTAGTGAAGGCAAACTAACTGAATTTAGGATAGCACCCTGAACTTGAAATAAATACCTGTTTGCAGTGTTACTAAATTTCCCGCCGTTATTGAAAACGTGGGCTAGCTAGATATCAGCTACTTTTATGTAAACTATTTCTTGCCAATAACGGCATCCAGAGAAAGGCATCTACAAGTGCTTGAATTAAAGCTGGTTGGAGTGGCCATTTATACCAAACTGTAGGAAGCCTACATTTATATATAGATATTGGACCCTTGTAAAGAAAATACAAACATATAAACGCTAGAGATAACTGAACCGAGATATAATGGATTGTTCAAAGCAAGCAATTGCAAAAGCATACAAAAATTATATCATCCGGAATAATAATAATGAACTAAAAATACTAAGTTTGGAATCATCCAAGAAATGGGAAATTGAAAACAGAAACATAATAATCCGCAAAAGCAAGATCCAATATTACCCAACGGGACCCAACCACAAAACAAGTAACATCCCTCCATCATTTCCTACCAACGCCTGACTTGTCCACTTAATCAACCTCCTCAATTTTGGGGCCGGCACCACTTCCACTAGCAGGTGGAGCATCATCTTCCACGTCACCACCTGCATCAGCCCCACCTTGGTACATCTTGGCAATAATGGGATTGCATATGCTCTCAAGCTCCTTCATCTTGTCTTCAAATTCATCAGCTTCAGCAAGCTGATTGGCATCAAGCCACTGAATGGCCTGCTCAATTGCATTATCAATCTTTGTCTTGTCCTCTGAAGAAAGCTTTGAACTGATCTTATCATCCTTTATGGTGTTCCTCATGTTATAGGCATAGTTCTCCAACGCATTCTTTGCCTCCACCTTTTTCTTGTGCTCCTCATCTTCAGACTTGTATTTCTCTGCTTCTTGAACCATCTTCTCAATGTCTTCTTTTGACAATCTTCCTTTGTCATTAGTAATGGTAATCTTGTTCTTCTGCCCAGTAGTTTTGTCCTCGGCAGAGACATTCAAGATGCCATTAGCATCAATATCAAAGCAAACAGTGATCTGAGGAACACCGCGGGGTGCTGGCGGAATGCCTGACAGCTCAAACTTGCCCAGCAAGTTGTTATCCCTAGTTCTTGTTCTTTCACCCTCAAAAACCTGAATCAAGACACCAGGTTGGTTATCTGAATATGTAGAAAACACTTGTTCCTTCTTAGTAGGAATTGTTGTATTCCTAGGAATTAATACAGTCATGACACCTCCAGCAGTCTCCAAACCCTGAGACAATGGGGTGACATCCAAAAGCAACAAATCTTGAACCTTCTCATTGCCTTCACCACTCAATATAGCTGCCTGGACAGCAGCACCATAAGCCACAGCTTCATCAGGGTTGATGCTCTTACATAGATCCTTCCCATTGAAGAAGTCCTGCAATAGCTGCTGAACTTTGGGAATCCTAGTAGAGCCACCAACAAGTACAACATCATGAACAGTGCTCTTGTCCATCTTCGCGTCCCTTAAACACTTCTCCACAGGATCCATACACTTCCTAAAGAGGTCCATGTTGAGTTCCTCGAACCTAGCACGAGTGATTGTTGAGTAGAAGTCAATACCCTCAAACAGAGAATCTATCTCAATGGTTGTCTGAGCAGTGGATGAGAGTGTCCTCTTTGCCCTCTCACAAGCAGTTCTCAACCTCCTGAGGGCTCTCGGGTTTCCACTAATGTCCTTCTTGTTCTTCCTCTTGAACTCTTGTACAAAGTGATTCACCATTCTGTTATCGAAGTCCTCTCCTCCAAGGTGAGTATCTCCAGCAGTGGCCTTAACTTCAAAGATACCCTCCTCAATAGTGAGGAGAGAAACATCAAAAGTTCCACCACCAAGATCAAAGATGAGAACATTCTTCTCACCAACACTAGTAGCCTTCTTGTCAAGTCCATATGCAATAGCTGCAGCAGTTGGCTCATTTATAATTCGCAAAACATTGAGGCCAGCAATAACACCGGCATCTTTGGTAGCTTGACGCTGAGAGTCGTTAAAGTAAGCAGGAACAGTCACAACAGCATTCTTCACAGTTGACCCAAGGTAAGCCTCTGCAATCTCCCTCATCTTGGTTAGGACCATAGACGAGATTTCCTCAGCAGCGAATTGCTTGTCCTCACCCTTGTAATTAACACCAATCATGGGTTTCTCACCAGGACCAGCAATGATCTTGAATGGCCACAACTTCATATCACTCTGAACAGAAGCGTCGCTAATTCTCCTACCAATTAACCTCTTCGCATCTGCAAAACAACAATCCCACAATCCCCAATTACCAACAATCATTCCAACAAATAACAATTGACACCACACTAAAAGAAAACTTCACACTAAGCATCCTGGGAATTTAAATAACTAATCTGTTAAAAGAATTGCTAACTTTTCACACTAAGCATCCTAGGAATTTAAAATGCATTCCTTAACCAATCAATGTCAAATTAATCATGTCTTCTATTAATCGTTATCAAACTGCTACAAACTAATTCAGCAAAATATGCAATTAAAATTGAGTTTAATTGACATAGGATCAGTTTAATTGACGCTCACCAATTAAATTCTATTTATAATAAAAGTCAAAAGTTTATAAATAAATTGACTAAAATCTTACATCCAAACTACACCATTTTAAAAGATATAACTTGTAATCCATTTTTTCACAAACAGAGTCAATTTACCATCGTTTCACTATGCCTTCTATAATATATAATATTTATACAATTCAAAACCTATGGACAAATTAAAGAGTAGCAGCATCGGCATCCTCATGGAACCTCTACCCACTAATTCAGCAAAATGCCCATACAAAATTCTAGATCCAAACTATGTCCCCTTCTGATTAAAAAGGGCTTACTTAACCATTAAAATAAATAATAAATAAAATGCATTGCTTAATCAATCAAAGTCAAATTGAAATCATGTATTCTATTAATTGTTATCTCTACCCACTAACACAGCTTATTATGCAATTAAAATTGTGCTCAACTTTGATATTATTGAATCTATGTGCGATTTTTCAGAGTTTTAATAAGAGTTAAAAAATATTTTTAATGTTCCATGCATAATTTAACCCATTAGATCCATTAAAATTTTACATCCAAACTACACACCTATCCTAGAAACTTTACACAGTCATTACATGGATATTAGACTCTAAAATCTTAGATCCAAACTACACACCCTTTTAATTAATCATGATTTTTTTTTTAAAAAAAAAAGTGCTAGGATTTCTTAATAAATCTAAGAATTTTTTTTTTAAAAAAAAAAAAAGAAACAAATCAAAACGAAAAAAAAAAAAGAGGTCGTTTTAAGATGAATTACCGAAGACGGTGTTGATTGGGTTCATGGCGACCTGATTCTTAGCTGCATCACCGATCAACCTTTCTGTATCAGTGAAAGCAACATAAGACGGCGTCGTACGGTTCCCTTGATCATTAGCTATGATTTCAACCCTATCATGTTGCCACACTCCGACGCACGAGTACGTCGTGCCGAGATCGATTCCGATCGCCGGACCCTCACCTTTTCCGGCCATTCCAAGATCTATGAAGAGAAGAAAAAAGCAATAAAAGAGAGTGTAGAAGAGAAGTAGTTATTAAAAGAGGCCGTAAGTGAATTAGGGGTATGCGTAGGGGAAGATATTTATAGGTTTAAGGAAGGGAGAGTCTAGAATGTTCCATTGGACTGTTAAGTGGGGTTTTAAGCCGTTGATTTGTTTTTTGGTTTGGACGATTGTGATTTCTCTTTGATTTCGCCAGCTTTTGCCTTGCTGGTTGGTTCAACGTGAATAGTGGTCGGCTACGCGTTTTTTATGGCTGCGGTTGATAAAGAGTCGGTACATTCTTGTCGATTCGTTCGGGTTCCAACCTTGAGAAATTAGACTCGATAATTTTTTGTATCAATGAATTTTTCGGCACTTAAGGATAATTTTATTTTGATTATGTGGTTCAATCAGATGATAAGAATCATTTCATTTGAATCATTAAAATGACTTATTTAATTGAGATATCACGTTTTGATTGAATAAGATAATTTTTATGTCAAAATTATTAGGAGCACGGGAGATGTCACCTTTTTGTGTTAGGTTGTTATATTTTAGCCGTAATTGGATTTTATAAAATTGAATTCTCTGGTAGATAAATTTATCCTGTCTAGGTGGTCCAATCAAATTGTGAGGATCATTTGACTTAACTCATTAACATGATTTATTTAACTAAGGTAACGCATTCTGATTGATAACTTTTACCCCAACATTATTGGGAATACCAAAGAAAACATCTTTTATAAATGAGTGATTGTGGTCTCTATAATTTTAATTGCTTAAGAGCCTGTTTGGTAAAATTAGCTGTTAGCGGATAAGCTAGTTGATAGCGGATAGCTTATAGTGGATAGCGGATGAGATAGCTGATAGTGGATAGCGGATAAGCTATTTTATTTTCTGTGAAAGTGTTTAGTAAAACTAGCTGTTGAACTAGTTGAAAAATATAAAATGACATAAAATGATATTTTCAGTAATGATTTTACATAAAAGAGAGAGAAAAGAATAAAGGTAAAATTAAATGAAGATAATAAGGATAAAAGTGGAAAGAAAAATGAAACGCTATAAGCTATAAGCTCAAACGCTACTTCAAGTAGCGTATAGAAAAAACGCTATAAGCTCGTGAAAAAACGCTATAAGCTCGTGACAGATGCGCTTACCAAACGGGGCTACTTTCTCATCTGCTATAAGCTATCCGCTATAAGCTCGTTGAAGTGCCTTGCCAAACAGACTCTAAATCAAGTCTCACTAATTTCAAAATCGAACAAATTAAATCCTTGGAGTACCAATTGTTTAATTCAAATCCTTATAATTTTACAAACGAGTGATTTTAGTCGATGTAGTTTCACGAACGTGCTCTGCACCTATGTTAACTTTTAGCGTTTTTTAGCTTTTAGTTTTAGTTTTAGCGTTTTTTTTTTCCGACTACTTAAATAAAACTAATCCTACACTAATGTCTTGCTACAAAAGATTTGTAACGTCCTTCGTTACATTAGTAACCCAAATTAATAATTTAAATAAAAGAAGGTAAATAAATGTTTTCTTAAATAAACACTGAATAAATATTTAATATAATATTAGTTCAAAATAATTGTTTACATTAATTCAAAAACCGAATAACATAATTAGTTTCAAAACTTCAAAACAGGGCGTCTATAAAATCTCGCATGAGAAAATAACTAAAAGATAATAAAAGTCCTCCTGGCATATGCCGTACAATACTAACCAAGCTCAAACTAAAGAGATAGTCTTCAAAACGTCTAGCTGCTCAACAGGAAGGTCCTCAGGCTCTGAAAACAATACTACTAATGAGATATAAAATCCCAGTGAACAGAAATACAGTTTAAAAGATTTTCGTAAAAGCATTGTTCTTAGCCGGTGCGGTGACCGGAAAAACTGTCCATGGTACCCGCTATTTTCAAAATAGTGTATAATAAAATAATAATAATAATAATAATAATAATAATAATAATAATAATAATAATAATAATATAAATTATTATTGGCAGCAAACAATCATTAATAACACATCATGAATCAAGAACGACAAGATCTCATATATCAAATAATATCAAATATCTTCATACGTCATATGACTTTCAAACTGCACATAACAATGGCGTCCCATTGCCTATTTTACTCATGAAGGTATTTCGATGTCACCTTCTCTTCAGTGACATTACTCATTTCGATACCAACCATTGTACACTGGTGGTATTACTCATTTCGACATCCCAACATGTGGCGATGTTACTTTCGATATCCCATTATGGCGGTATTTCATATTTCGACACCCCAAATCATTGGCAGTGTTACTTTCGATACCCCTATCATAGACTGTATTGCAGCAAACAACATTCAACATATTAACAGTTATTGAATCATACCAATATCACAAATATCATCAAATAGTACATATATAGCATGCCAATTCAACCAAATCACGTATCTAATATATATATCATAGCATCAATCTCAATAATAAACATTTAATTGACAGCAATAACACCTTAGAAGTAAAACCCCCAAATTTGTAAAATCAGGATTTGACCAAACCAGGATTATTTTCCAAAAAAACGTATTTTGAAATCATAACCCAAACCCCAAGACAATTTGCACCATGGAAAGAGTGAAAAAGAGTATTTCTACTCATCTCTTGAAGACCTCCAAGAATCTCCAAGCATACCCTATGGCGAATCCTAGGTGTCGCCTTCTTCAGTCTTGAATCCCCTTCTCCTTCTCCTTCTTCTTCATCTCCTTGTTGTTGTTGTTGTTGTTATTGTTGTTATTATTTTTCTCCTTGCAAACTCATTACTTGTTGCAACCCCATCTCCCAAGCATGAAGATGCTCCACAGCCGTTACTAAGATGTTTTAAGGTGCAAAAAAGATTCCTAGCCGCACTATGGTATTATAAGAAGGTATATATATAGTGTTGCACTGATTCCCTATTTTTAAACCTATTTTTAACGCATCCTGACATAGAGACTGATTTTTGAATTAAGTTTTAGATAGAGTCTTTGAATAAGTTTTAGATAGAGTGTAAAGTCTAGACAGAGTTTTGTTATTGTTGCAGATTTTAATTATCTTTTATCCTTTCTAATTAATTCAAAGGCCCAAAACATGCAGTCTAAGCCTCCCAAAAATTATCTAATTTCTCTAACGTTATTATCTCCAATTATTTTTATTTTTAGGATGTTACAATATTTGTTAGGTTAATCCCCTGTTAAGTATTGGTTGATAGGTTGATGATAACATCGAATTTGTTAGCTTTTGAAATTAGAGAGACTTGATTTGAACAATTAAAATTACAGGGACTAATATCACTCATTTGTTAAACTACAGGAATCAAAACTGTAATTAAGCGTATATTTTAGATCGTGACAAACAATGTTTTTAAAATCGGATTGGTTATTAAACCAGTTCAAGATTCGATCGTCCAAACTTGGTTGAACCGTTAATAATTAAATAATATTTTTTGAATTTTTAATATCATATATTAAGTAATATTACAAGAATATAAAATATTTTTGCATTTTATGTTAATAAATTTACAAGAATAAGTTTTGTATTTGCTCCCAAAAGTGTAAAAACAAACAATTTCAAGGCCCAATAGCTCAAAACTCTCTCATATGATCAAAAGAAAAATGTAAAAAAAAAAAATACTAAATTGGGCTTGTTTAAGCCCATTATGCAAAAACAAAAGGATATGGTAAAAAACTAAAAATAGAAGTCAATTTGGGCTTGGGAGTTTAGCCCATTCGAGCAAAAACAAAAGGAGAGCTTAAGTCTTAACCCTAGCTTTCCCTTCCCATTCAACCATTCATAGCCCCCCAAATCCCCTTTCACCCTCCTCTCTGCATTCTAGTATTGAGTTGACCGTTTTGACTTGTTCATTATTGAATTATAGTCACGTTTAGGGATATAAATTTTATTCATACCCGTGGATATTCATAAATAATATCTATAACGGATAGAAAATGGATATCTTAATGGATATCCATGGATAAATTAAACGGATATTTTTTCTACCCGTTTATTAATGGGGACGGGGACGTGTAGTATAATATTTATACTCGCAAGTATCCGCTAAGGGGGTTAGAATATTTACATTTAAAAATATTAGGTCAATGGATTGAAATGATGCTCATGTGTGAGTGAATTAATTTAGACATACTTATGGATTAGTTTTACTATTTACTATTTTAAATTTTAATTTAATGACATGTATGATTATACTGTTTATGTATCATATTGTTTAGTATATTTACCATAATATTTTTCAAGCACAAGAAATTCTCATACCATCAAAAAACTCAAATGCAGAAATTAGTTTGAATTTTATGCGTGAATAAAAAAATTTGTGAGGTGTTGAATATCCATGGATATCCATGAATAGCCGTAAATATTGATAAATTTGTTTAAAACCCACAAGATGGATACTCACACCGATATGGAACAGGAACATATATAAAATTCATCCAACGGGATAAGTAGTGGGGAGCTACTATCCATACCCACCCCACTTCCACCCCCAGCCCCAGTTCATCCCTGGTCACGTTGGGTTCAAGTATAAGCATGTGACACTATTAAAATATCGGATCGGATCATACTAAACACATCTTAACCCGTCTCATGAATACTCTTATTTAGCACTACACGTGGGCCCGTCTATGGGCAAGATTGAAAATATGTTGCAAAGGACGCTTAAGACTCAACCGGTATTACTTCTCTATATGGTCCTAAGCTCACTGATACGTGTCGAGTTTTAAAAATTAAATCGTACGAATCAAGTATATTTTAAGCTAACCCAATCAGTTCTATTATACGCTAATTTAAAATATGTCCCCTTTTTTTATTTTTTTGGTTCGGAATACACAGTAATTAGGGTCTTTGGCTCCCCAGTGGATCTACCAGGATGTCCTTACAACTTCGGTCCTTTAGACCAACTATGGAACTAATCCCCGGTTCGGCAGTGACAGACATCCGATTTTTTACACACGAGATTAGGTTGCTTCCTAACTAGACGACTCCAGGAATCGAACTTGCGTTCTTTTACTTGGGAGAGAGTCACGTTATAAACTCTCCCAACATCCGATTAGTAAAACATGTACAAATTATTGTGAATAATTATGCTCTTGTTTTAGTAACTTTTTATAAAAATAATAAGAATTACATAATAAAATACATTTATATTTATTATTTTAAAATAAACATGATAAAGTATACTTAATTTATTTTTATTAAATTTTATAATTTAACTATATATATTAAAATTCTGTCAAAAAAAACTATATATATTAAAATTATACCTTTTTTTTAAAATATTAAGTTAATTCAACCTTAACGTATTCATATATTAAACCATGACGACCAAGTTGGGTCCAATCCAATAAAAACTCATGTGAAGCCTAACATATCCCATCATAATGTTCTACGTAATTACAATATGGGCTTTTTCTTCGGCATATTACGTGGGCCTAGGCCTAATGAAAGAGTAAAAAAAATGACACTAATGACTGAAGTCTGAATGAGTTTGTTCTAAGTGTTTTTTTTGTTATGCAAGTTTGTTCTAAAGTTATTCGGACTTAAATAGTAATGAATACCTATGAAGTATTTTGGTCTTGTTGGAATTAATTTATCAAAACAACTTTTCAAATCCAAATAAGCTACTTTCAGCTTATTCTGTAATCTAAAAATTAAAGCTTATGAAAATAAGCCTTTGCGAAGAGGGTAATGCTATAGAAAGTTCTGAGTGTTTTTTTTTTTTGGTGCAAAAGTTCTGAGTAGGGATGACAGTAGGTATTTTATCCAATGGGTACGTACAAAAATTATTCATGATGGGTAGAATAATTGCCCGCATAATGGATACAAGTACTGAGGCGGGTAATTACCCGCAAAATTTGATGGAAATGGGTGCGGGTACAAACATACTTATATATTAATATTTATTTAATTATATATATATATATATATATATATATATATATATATATATATATATATATATAAAATTAAAACAATAAAAATAATTAAAATAAAAGTTAGATTACTACTTTTCTATTCTTCCTAGCATCGTTCAGTATCTTTCTTGAGTTCCTATTCTTCCTTGTCCTACATAAAGTTTTGTTTAAGAATTTGCTGTTTGAGAGATTAAATGTAATATTTGTTGTTTGCTTGAGAACATATACCAGAATAGTATGTCTTGTTATATATTATTATCCTAGCGCTGTTCAGTATCCTTGTTGCTATTCTTCCTTGTCCTACATACAGTTTTGTTTATGAATTTGTTGTTTGAGAGATTAATTGTAGTATTTGTTGTTTGTTTGAGAACATATCAAAATAGTATATGTCTTGTTATATATTATCATGATATTTCAGACTTTAATAATGTTATTTTTAATTAATTAAAGTGTGGATAATGGATGCAAGTATAGGTACTTAGATATCTATGTAGGTACGGATATATTTTTTAAAACACATGTATGAGAATGAATATTATAGTATCATATTCATTGCCATCCCTAGTTGGGAGTGTTTTATATATCGTTTGAGCTCTCATTTGTCTGTATATTAATTTATTTAGACACAAATTAATATTTTTATTTTGCTTTGTGCTTCAATTTCTACTTGAGTCTTCGACTATAGTTGACCTGGTCACCAAGTCACAGCGTCCGTACCCAACCAGACATAAGGTATAAAAAAAAAACTTAACAAAACCTCCAGCGAAGCTTCCCTTCATCCATCTTCCAAAATCCATAAATGAACAAAATCCTCTAAAGCATGGATGAAGACTGAAGACATACTTAAGATGTAAAACAACTTAAAATAGGATTTCGTTAGATTCGAAGTTTAAAAAGACATCCTCTTCCCTCAAAAAATAACAGACATCCTCTAAATCCTCTATTAGCCTAAAAAACGCAAATGCAAGTTAGATTCTAAGTTTCAAAAGCATATAAGATTTTGTTCGATCTCCGTTCCATGCAAAATATGGGACGCAACACTATTAAAAACCACAAACCAGATCGAAACATTAAATTAATAAGGAACCAACCATAGCCTATGTTTTGTGATGAGAGAGGAAGGATTTATCCTAGGGATGGCAATGGAGCGGGGTGAATGCGGATAGTGCTTCTCCCATATCCATATCCGTTACTATCCATGGATATTTATGCGGATAGCGGGTATCCATGGATATCCGTGGATATTTAAGAATTTAAAATAAAAAAGAAAGAAAATAAAATTGTACAACATAATATAATAATATATTATATTAACATTATATAATATACTATATGTATTTTAAAAAAATTATTATGAGTTTAACCACTAAAAGTATGAAATAATAAAGAAAATAAAGTTTATTTCATCTCAAAGTGATAGAAGTTGTCATAATATATAATATATATTTAATAAAAAGAAATTATTATAAATATGCGGGTACCCGTGGGACAGGTACTATGATCCTCATCCCCATTTAATAGATATTCATTTACTATCCACTATAGATAATCCATGCGGATATCCACGGGTATGGATAATTTTGCCATCTCTAATTTATCCTGAATTCGTTTGGAATATGAAAAAAGAGAGAAAATAAAAAATGAAACTTTGAATCTTTGATTGAAAATTTCAATAACTTCTAATTTAAAGGAACACTTGTGTTGTACGAATATAATCCTGTGGAGGTATTCTTAAAACCCCAACTTATCAACTTCTTCATCTCACCTTAGATGAAAATTAAATGATAATTTATGAAATACATTTAAGTTTTTTTTTTTGTTAATCATGCTATAGGTACGAATTATTCACCACCGTTAGCAGTGACTAATTTCCGTTGGGAACCTGTTAGGCACACAAGGTGGGTTCTCTCCTCCCAACTAGGTTTTCTCCATACACAAGACCCAGGATTTGAACCTCTGACCACTTGCTTAAGGTATCTGAGTCCCATAACACTTGGACCGACCACATGTTGGTAACTACATTTAAGTTTTGAGTGCATATTTCAAGTGAGTTATGTGTGTTAGAGTTTTCTCTTGAAAACCCCTCAAAAGCTTTGTTTTTATTGTGATTTAATGAAAAGTAGTATTTGGGTGTTATAGCCTTCTGTTCATACAAGAATTAAAGCGTCCCGAGTAGTTTTATGAGAGCTCTCATGACTTACACAAAATATGAAAAATAGCTTAGCCTCTCCTCTGTCATGAGTCTTCTCTATATAGATATTCTTTGTAATTGTTCCTTTCAAGGCCGTTAGCGCCGAGAACCATAATTTCCTCCTTCATAATGACCAAACAAGACCTTAAATGTCCTGTCCGTTATGTTTCTGGCTGAGTTGTCCTCTGATTTAAAGAGATTAGACCCAAAGATGGTTCTTGGTCCAATAGGGAAATGGGTTGGTTTCTAAGGGCCGAAGACTTCCGGGCCCATGTAAGAACATAAGCCCCCCAAGCTCCGAGCTAGATATAGCGAAGGAGCTTTCTAAGCCGATTTCACCTCCTCTTTTATTGGGAAGTTGTTCCCCTTGGACTGACTGTTGGTATTTTGAAATACGATTTTCTCTTCATCTTATAATGAGTGATACTGATGTTACATCTCTGAATTTCAGAGAAGCTACCGAGGGGAGAATTTCTCCCAAAACTGATGGCTTTTTTATGTCTTTTTCAACACGCGTAGAGCACAATAATTTTCTTACTCGAGAATGATAACTTTAAGGAGACTTTCAGCTTTTGTCGAGCTATTAATTTACTCAAATTTAGTGATACAACCCATACCAGAGCTTTGGTGAAACTTAAAATTTAACATGTTTTCGTGCTTTGTTTAGGATTGGTGATTCAACTCGTTACTGAGCTTTGCTCAGCCTTATCCTTGAGTGGTTGAGATGAAGTGTCCATCAGTGAGGGTAGGATCGAAAGTTTCCTCCTCGGATACCTGATTCGGTTTCAAGTCAGATCTCATTGCTCAGACTCCCTTTTCGATTGGAGGGTAATATATCCTTACAAGGCTTGAAATAACTAGCTTTATTAGGGACGAGTACCATCTATACTCTTTAGACAATGTAATTTTTCTCAATATAGAATTGGCTTAATTGTACTTTTCGTTCCTCAACTTTTTCAAATGTGTGTTTTTGGTCCCTCGAAAATAATAATTGCACATATGTTCATCTAATTTTTTAAATTGTGCAAAATCAGTCCTTTTTAGGCTGTTTAGGATTAGTCATTTTTAGGTTGTTTAGACTGATTTTGCACAATTTAACAAATTAGAGGACTAAATATCCAATTAAAATTTTCGAGGGATCAAAATCGAACATTTAAAAATGTTGAGGGATTCAAAGTGCAATTAAGCCCATAGAATTTCTATCTCTTGCCATTTTTATGAATTTCTTTCGGATAAAATTTCCCAAGTCTTAATGACTTCCGAGTATTGCTCGGTTTATGTACTCATTGTATTGTTATCAGAAGCCTTGGATTCATGTCGTTTTTTGAATTGCAGAACACTACAACAATTAGAAAATAATATGATAAAACTTAAAAAATAATATAAAATGCAATAATGTAAATTGCAGAACATTATGTTTGGATTGATGGAAGGTGATGGAGTGGAATGGAATGGAATATAATGGAGCGGAGCAGAATGGAATAAAATAATTGTTCCATTGTCTGGATAGTCTATGATGGAATGGAATAATATTCTCATCCTTCGTTTGGGAAGTGGACGGAACGGAATGAGCTATAACATTTTTATTCCAAAATTACCCTTGCTTAAAAAATACTAATACTTTATTAATTACTTTAAAAATGTTCATGCTGCCATAACATTTCAAGAAGCTTTTCAAGAAAATAACAAATATTCAACTAGGTCTCTATATTTTTTGTAAAAATTCATATAGGTCCCTATACATTTTGTAAAAATTCATATAAGTTCCTATACTTTTTGTAACATGTATATGAAGGACTCATTTCATAATATGAAAAAGCCTTTACATTACTACATTAGTATTTTGATATGGCAGGAGCTGAAGAAAATAGTGCTGCATTCAGAAATAGAGAAGAAAAATTCTAATGTAAAACTCCTCGTGAATTATTCTTTGAGGAGCATAAAGAATTTCTGACAAAGGCAAAGTCATGGACAAAGACCAAAGCTAATAATTTTGTACTTGTTCCAACACTCATATCCACAGGAATTTTTTTTTCGCTACATTTAACATACCTAGTGGTATCAATAAGAATACAGAAACTCCTAACTTTTTGCAGAAACAAGCATTTATGATATTTGCAATGTCTGATGCAATTGCTTTGATATCATCTTCAGCCTTAATACTAATTTTCTTGTCTATCCTTATTTCAAGTTACACGATTTCTTGTACTTCACAATCACTTGCTGTAAAAATATAACTTACAAAATTTGATCTTCAAATATAGAAATAGCCATAATATTTACATTAAACGGGCAGACAAGACAGAAGAAAACAGCAGTACTCTTGGTTCATCAACTTGAACACTTTCACCATCAATGAGAACATTACTAAGCTAATCTAATGACACTATTCTATGGCGGACCGGTGATGCGGTTGGAGCGGCGGCGACAGAGCTTCTTGATGGAGCGGCGAGGACAAAGCTTCTTGATGGAGGAGAGGCGACGACGGAGGTACTTGATCGATAGTCAATGAGGAGAGCCAGAAGCAGATGCAATAAGACTCTGCATGTGTCTTTATACGAGCTAGAAGCAGTTGCAACGTGAGCTAAAATAAAGCATCGTGTGGGTTGATGAGGATATTTGTGTAATTTACAGTTTTTAGAATTTCTCAACCGGTGATGCCATCAAATTCCATTCAAATTGGGAGGTAAGAAAACTGAAATAAAATGGTGGAACATGATGGAACCGGTTCCATCCACTTCCATTCCCTTCCACTTACTTTTATCATATCCAAACAATGGAACACTCTTCCACTCCTTTCCATTCCATCCCCTTCCATCCTCTTCCATCAATCCAAACGAACCCTTAGACCCAAGACTTGCAGAACGAGAGGGAGTAGGGGTGGACTGTACAACGGATGGCGGCTGGACGCAGTGACGTCGTGCGGCGGCGTGGATAGTTCGTGGTTGGACCGGTTGCACGTGAAAAAGCGGAACAGGTTCTGGTCTGCGTAGAGCTCGCGACGATGCTGGATGGAGGGCAGCGGAGAAGACGACACAATGCGTGGTGGAGCAGCCGGGCACGCTGGATTGGTCTATGATGGTGGAGAAATGTTGCGATGGTGGTGACTGCGATTAGCGGGTCTGAGCAGCATAACATCAAGCGGAGGTGCTGGCGGCGATTCACAATGGTCACGATGGTCAGAGCACCTAGACGTGGGTTACAGCTTGCTCGCACGGGGTGGTAATGGTGGTTGGATTGTGGTTGTTTTGGTGTTTTGTCTCTGGGATGTGCTTTGTAAAAGAGGGAGAAAGAAGAACCGATTACGGAGAAAATGGTTTCAACAGAACAAGAGAAATTATCCTTGCACCCAAAAAAACTTGAACTTTTACAACAACTTATGCGTGAAAATGAAAAAACCTCCCCTTTGAATTTTTTAATTTATTCTCCTATTTATAATCGTCATTTAGGTTTTCTAATTAGGTAATTTATTTTATTTAAATCTCAATCAAATCAATTAGGATTAATTCAAAATTGGACAAATCTCACTCTTTTTTATTATGATCAAATTAATTTGATGAGATCAGTTAACCAACTCGTTTTGAAAGCTTACCATTTTTTGGGCAAATAATATTTATTTTTTATTTTTTATTATTTCAAATATTATTCCTCATTTATTTTTAGCTCAAGGCTCAGTGAACCTGCTTATGATGCACTCTGATCCAATTTCATAGTTTATTTTATTCGGACAAAATTAGGTGTTCATAGGTGTGATCCTGTCAGAGATGCAGGATGCTGGTTGTGTGTTAATAAATTAGAAAATATGCATGTGTTTGTCAATTTGACGTGTTGTTTGTTAGTGGAGAGCAGAGCTCAATAGGGTGTTGTAACATCATAAAATTTCAATATAATTATTTTTAATAAAAAGATTAAGCTATTATGAGGTTTAGTGTAGAAAATTATAATTATAAGAATTTATTGGACTTGTTTAATAATTACAAAGGAATCCAAAATTGGAATTAATTATAAAAAAAAAAGGAAAACAAATAACAATAATAATAACAAAAGCATATGGGGAATTTGGCTTTTGCAAAATCAAAGTATGATGGCACTCGATAATGGAATTTAGTTTTGAATTCTTAAAAATAAAACCAGGGCCCATGAAAAGAATTAAGAGGGGATGATTTTCTAATCTGTGGATAGAAATTGATCTTGTTTCAAAAAAAAGAGAGAGAAGTGTCGAGACTCCATCCAAATCTGCCACTCGTTGGGCGACGCCCTCTTTTCTATGAACACCCCACCACTGAATGATGAACTTTGCCAGTCTTTGCCTTCGACTCGACCAGGAGAGAACATAGAGCACCTTTACGCCACACAATAACACAGCGTTAAAAAAATTTATAGAGAGATACTGAGTAGTGTTATTTGCAGTGCTGAGCAGGGAACCACATAGATTCAAGAATGTCAGAAAGGAGAAAAAGGTTTTTTCGTAAAACACTAGGATTTCTCTTGGATAATATTTGGAGCTTTTGCAGGTCTACAAGAGGTGAGTAAAAACACTTTTGGAAATCATCCTCAACCAAAAATGATCTAACTTAGGGTATTCACTTTGCGGTAATAGCCCAAAGATATCTACACCTAGGGTTTAAGTACTTTTTCAAGGGCTCAACCTTTAGTAGGGTTTAAGGCTCCTCTACACACATGATAACATTCTACATTACTCTTGCCTTCGCGATGATTGCAGTTTCTTTATCTCCACTTGAAAGTCAATCGCACAAACACGATCTTGGACACCACGAACGCACCACCACCACCACCACCAACTCGCGGCCTCACTCCACCAACACAACCAGCCGCAACCGCCTTGGTCTCACCCCACCATGATCACGTCCTCGAACTTTGCCCTAATCGCGGGAACAACATGTATGCAACTTGCTTGAGCGTTAACCCTAGGGCAAATCAAAACCAAGAAAAAGACCAAGAAAACTCGAAGAACACTAAGATCGACGTATCGACGTGTTAGGGATTCAAGCTTGTCACGCTTGAGGCTGACGAGGGCGGGGAGTGATCGCCGGTGCATGAGGCACGGACAAGGAGCGGCTCCTGGCAGGTTTCTAGGTAAAGGGACACGTGAATGAACCGAATTCACATCAGAATGAGAGGTATCCTGAGACTGTGCAGGTATGGAACTGCATAGTTAAGGAAGGCTTAAATGAATTGATTGGTACTACATATACCAACAAGATGCATCTTCTTTTCGGGAGCCCAGAACATAAGAACTCCATAGTTAAGTGTGCTAGACTTGGAGCACTTGTGGGATGGGTAACCTTCTGGGAAGTTTCCCAGAAAGCGTGTGAGTGAAGACAAAACGTGCTGAAAAGACGTGTTGGTTTGTTGGGACAATCGGCAATCTTAAAAGCAATCCGGGCTGTTACAGAGCTCACCTTCGACGAATAGAAAAAACGATCTATCAAAAATGGAGATATCAAAGACACAATCACTGTGGTGTAGTCGAAAACACGTTCCGACGCTTGAATCTCCCTAAAACTAAGGTTTCTTTCTCTAGAAGCCCGAATCTCTCTCTCCAATGTAAACTCTTTTGAGAATGAGAGTAATTTTTGTGCAAGGTGAAAATGAAAGTAAAACTTAACAATTTGGGTAACTGACCAGCACACATAATCGTGCACTTAGGGCCACACTTGAGCGTGGGGTTCCCTTCACGCTTGAGCGTGGAACCTTATCCACTTCGCCTTCTCCAGGGCTTGACATGTGTCTACCACACGTCCAAGCTCAAAACAGGTGGCGACACCATGCAACATGTTTGAGCGTGCTTAGCGCCGACATTGGAGCGTTGACACGCTTGAGTGTACCTCTTCCACATGCTTGAGCGCATTGCCTAGCTGGGAAGACACTCTCAAACTTATGATCTTTCCCTGTTTCTCGCGCTATGCCTTATGTACTTCCAGCGTAATTCAAGCCTAGTTCTAGACCTTCCACTAGACTCAAAACTAGCCGACAATTATCCAAACAAACAATCAAACCTCAAATCGAGATCATCTACCTCGATTAAAGTTACAGAGATGAGGGATGTTACATTCTTTACTCGTATAATAGATATTCCTCTTTTCCAATGCCTTATATACTTGATGAAATTTGGGTCTGATGCATTTCCTTTTGTTCTCTGGGTGCATACTTGATCGCAGTAGATATCACCCTCTCTCAAGTCATGTAGATGGAGACCGAAGGAAAATGCTACAAAAATTTTGTTAAGTATAAGGCATTTGAATAAGGAAATAACTATTAACCGTTCGAGATTCAAAGAGGTTTCTTCTCAAATAGGATAGGTTCATACCATGTCATAAAAAGGAGCTGATTATCTTAAAATAACTATTCTTTCCCTCTTAGATAGAAATAATGGAAATTTCCGAGGATCGGATATGGATGTATAAAAGGATGGAGTTAGTGACTTCATAGAGTTTGCTACTAGTGAGGAGAAATTTAAAAGGAGCCTTGAAGAGAAGATGAGGTGTCCTTGCTTAAAGTGCAAATGTAGAGTTTTCAAGTACGTGCTTGAAGTAATGATAGATCTTTATAATTAGGGGTTCATGCCTAATTATTACTAGTGAACCAACCACGGTGAGACCGCTACAAAAAAAAAAAAAGTATTTTAGCGATCAAGCATTTACCGACCACACGTAATCGGTCTAAATATGGAATTCGGTCGCTAAATATGAAAATTCGGTTGCTAAATTGGTCGCTAAATGGTTTAGCGATCGATTTAGTGACCACCAAACGATTTAATGGCAATCTGCTTCCACGTTTGGTGGTAGCTAAATGGTTTAGTGGCCAAATTTTCACATTTAGCGACCAAATTTGGTTGTCGCTAAACACCTCTTTTTTTTAGTGGACATTTCCCCCGTTTCCCCCTAGCGGTGGTCGAAAGATCATATTTTTGGTGAGCGGAGGGAAGAACTGGATCCTCATAAGCCGATGATCATGGATCATGTTGGACCCTTAGCAGGTCAGGCCTTAGAATATGATTGTGCTTTGGAGCCCCAACACACAGAGGAAAATTCTAATCCTGATGCTAAAAGATTCTTTGACATGTTGGCGGCTGCACACGCTCCTTTGTGGGAAGGATGCGATAATCACTCTAAATTGTCGATCGTTTTGGCAGCTCTAAGCCTGAAATCTTATTACAATGCCGAGTGAAAATCGTATGCCTCAGAATCTTTATCATGTTAAGAAGTCGGTGGTCAATTTGGGCTTGGGCTGTTTGAAATTTGATTGTTGCCCCAATGGATGCATGTTATATTATAAAGATGAATCAGCTAAGAGCATAACAAGTTGCAAATTTTGTGGTGCGGATAGATACAAGACAACTACTAGAAGGGGTATTGAAAAGAAGGTCATCCTAAAAAGAATGTGGTACTTTCCACTTGTCCCAAGGCTATAAAGAATGTACTCTTCGATGACAATCGCATCCCACATGAGGTGGCACGATGAGAATCAGAGGGAGTTAGGGGTCTTGTGTCATCCTTTCTGATGGAGAAACTTGGAAGCATGTTGATAGGGTGCATCCAAAGTTTGCTCGAATTTAATCCTTATGGTCAATCTGGAATAACAACCGGATACAGCGATCACTATTTGTGACCGAATTTGAAAATTGGTTGCTACGTCCTTAGCGAGTAGGCTTTTAGGAACCGCGCGCGTTGTATCGGTCACTAAGTCGGTCGCTAAATGTGATAGTATCCATCGTTAGTACATGATTGAATTGTTCGATCGCTAAACCCCTTTTTTTAATAGTAATATGTGCTCACAATTACTTAAAATAGTATGAATCTTTAAGGCAACTTAACTGCAATTAGTTTTCTTATAGTGAATTTGATAACCGGCAATCCAAATTATTTCATGCTCAAGATTTCGTTTTTTATAAATATGTCTTTCATCCGAAACATACTAGGTTAATGCATGCCCACGTTTTTAAATCTGACATATTATGATCAAGCTACTCTGGGGTAACGCGAGGCCTTGGAACCAAGATGGAATGGATTGGTATCACAGAAAGGGAGGAGAGAGATTGATCATCTAAAAGGACGTCACAAAAGCAAAAGCTGCCAAGGAAACAGAGAGAACATATTCACGCCAAGACATGTGGGCATCAGCAACTATGCTATAGTAAAAGCTTGCTTGGGATTCCGAGTATTACTTGCTCCTCCTATTTCTTTCTTCTTCCTCCTCTCGGCTGCTCCACTTTCTTTGCTTTTATCATATAATAATTTTTTTATTTAATATCTAAATTTCATATATTAGTCGATTTCTGTTTTATATAATAATATAATATAATAAATTTATTTTATTTACAAATTATAATATATTTTAATACGCGGTCATACTCATCAATTTTTAATACATATTCATACTCACACCAACTTATAATATTTATATAATATGTCAAAAGTAATATTTAAAATATATTTTCCTTTCTGTATCAAAATAAATATATATCAGTAAATCCCACATGAGTCTTTGAAATTGTAAAAGTGTGTTAATTTAATTCCTAAATTAAATGAAATTCTAAATTAATTTTTAAAGTTGTCAAATGTTAATCAAGTTAGGGGAAAAGAGACCTTAAACAGAAGAATCCTTAAAAATATCAATTTAGTCCTCGAATTTTGAGTGTCAACTAACTCCTCTGACGTGAAATCCATATGTACAGTGATAACTGACAAGACATCCACTATTGCACCTAACGTGCCACCTAAGAGCCTGTTTGGCAAAGCACTTCAACGAGCTTATAGCGGATAGCTTATAGCGGATGAGAAAGTAGTCCCGTTTGGTAAGCGCATCAGTCACGAGCTTATAGCGTTTTTTCCAGACGCTACTTGAAGTAGCGTTTGAGCTTATAGCTTATAGCGTTTTATTTTTCTTTCCATTTTTATCCTTATTATCTTCATTTAATTCTACCTTTATTCTCTTCTCTCTCTTTTATGTAAAATCATTAATGAAGATGTCCTTTTATGTCATTTTATATTTTTCAGCTAGTTCAACCGCTAGTTTTACCAAACACTTTCATAGAAAATAAGCTAGCTTATCCACTATCCGCTATCAGCTACCTCATCCACTATCCGCTATAAGTTATCCGCTATCAGCTAGCTTATCCGCTAACAGCTAATTTTACCAAACCGGCTCTAAGTGTTGTTGATGCTATCATGTAACTGGGATTTACAAAGTAGGGATGGCAAAATTATAAGCACCCGCAGATATCTGCATGGATTATTCATAGTGGATAGTAAATGGATACGCATTAAATGGGGATGGGGATCATAATATCCGCCCCACGGATACCCGCATATTTATAATAAATATTTTTTATTAAATATATATTATATATTATGACGACATCTATAACTTTGCGATGAAATAAACTTTATTGTCTTTATTATTTCATACATTTTAGTGGTTAAACCCATAATAATAATTTTTTTAAAATACATATAGTAGATTATATAATGTTAATTTAATATATTGTGATATTATGTTGTATAATTTTATTTTCTTTCCTTTTTATTTTAGACTCTTAAATACTCATGGATATCCATGGATACGGGCTACCAGTATAAATATCCATGGATATTGACAGATATGAATGTAGGGGAAGCACTATCCACACCCGTCCCGTCCCATTGCCATCCCTATTACAGAGAGATCAACTTGATTAACGTCCGACAAATTTAGCATTTCGTTAAATTTAAAGATCAAATTGACATATTTTATAATATTAGGGAACAAATTAAAAATTTACTTAATATATATTTTCCTTTATCATCATATTATGTTAGGTTAAGCATTTTTGTGATGGCTATTCTATCAACACACTACGACCAACCGACCAACACAAAACCTTCCTTCACTGTTTCCTCTAACAGAAAGAGAGAGATTCGCTTTTTTGACTATGTTGTGACCCCTTTATTCCTTGTAACCTTTAACCAAGCAATTATACAGCTTTGGTAATTGCAAAAAGCGAACCCAAGCGGCCAAGCCCCAGATTCCATCACTAAGAAGGCCCCGTTGAATTATCATATGAATGACATCATAATCATGATTAGATTATGACAAATCTGCGGAGTGAGAGGTTGATTTACATGTGCTTTATTATTATTATATTTTATTTTATAAAAAAATAAAACAAAAGAATAGAACGATGAGGAGTTAAGAAATATCTAATTATTATATATGAAAAAAATTTGGTTAAAAATGATTTATTTTTTGATTTCATCCATTTTCTTCAGAATTAGTATTCAAAGTTGCATGTAGGATGCTTGAGAAATCAAAAGAAAAAAAGAAATATTAGTAAGCCTCCAATCGATAAAAAATCTTCTATTTTTTTCATTATATTTTGAATTTTTGTTTTTGAACGTCAGGTAATTAAAATTAACAATTTAACATTTGATTATTTCCTGGTTCATTTATTTATTTTGTTTTGTTCAGATCTTTTGTTTTTTTTATTTGAAGTCATGTCTTCTAGTCCATGAAAGAGGAGTTGCATGGTTTTGAGCGGTATTTTGGCGTTTCTTTCCAACATATATGATACATCTCTTATTTTATTTTGATGTATCACATCATATTCCAATCAATAATATCTTGTCATGTATTTTATTTTATTAATATTAAATAAAATTTTAACTTGTATGACAAAATATTATTAGTTGGAATATGATATGATACACAAAAATAAACAGGAGATCTTTACCAGACACATATCATCCTTTTCCATGGTTATCACACTCAGTTCACATATACAACAAAGTACGACCCATTTGGTCAATTTCCTTATAATTTGATAATCATTTTGGCCACTAAATTAGTACATATATTCATATTACTATATATTCTACAAAATCAATGTGACTGCCTCTCACGATCTCATGGTCCCAATTTGGATGTATTCAAAGTGCTTTTCCTTTGAAGGGTTAAAAATAAGTAACCCAAGCTAAAAAAGGGCTTCTCAAAATATGAGACCAAAAGAAGTCTAGGAATTTGAAGTTTCCACTTAGATGATTAAAGAAGCAAGTTGGATGTACAAGCAGCAGTGAGTCAGATCAAACTAGAGCTTAAACGTGACAAAAATGAATGCATGGGTAAGTCATCTTTCATGAAACTGAATCATCATACACAATTCATTAGCACCTTGCTAGCCCACCAAAAATGGGAGTCTCCATGCTTTAAAATTTGCATTGGCCCTTTAGAGGAAAAGATACATTAAATGTGGCTGCCTACCTCAGTGTTCAGTTACTTGTTAGTGTTATCTACATGATGTGTGTACGAGAGGAAGAGAAGCAGGGCATGGAGAAGGGCCTTACAAGTGTTTTAAAATGCATATTTAAAATAAAATTAATTTCATTTTCTCTTTGTGTGATAGTATATATGACTTTTTCATTGAAATTTCATCATGTGAACGCTATACTCTACTTACATCACATTCATTCAAGTTATATATATATATTTACTGATATGTAAGCAAAGGAAATATATTAATAAGAGGATAAAGATACTTTAACTCATATACAAATAATGTAAACCAACTTAACTCAACTACGTTGAAGTAACTGAGTTCATACACCAATAAGAAAACAAACTATCCAAGAACCGATCTTAATGAGATCCAAAATATTAATCATATAAAAAATTAAGTTCCCGTCCTTCAAAAAAAAATATTTTGCTTCTAATTGTGATATATAAGGTACAATGTATATTGTAAAACCTAATTGAGGACTTTTCCAAAACGAATATTAAAACGTGAGAACATTGAATTGGATATTGTCAAATCCCTAAAAAATCCGACTCCTGTATCTTGAGATTGCTAGAATTTTCTGCATTATGATACTCAAATATGATTAACCATTACTTTTGTCTCAAATATTTTGTTGACATCTTTCACTTACCCAGCATATTATACGTAAACTCCTGTTTTAGTTAGAGGGAAAAAGTATATAAAAGGATCGGATGTCAGACATTAATGATGCAACTAAGTTTCTTAAACTACAACATGATGCAAGCTAATGGTCAATGAGTAAATATAAAAATGGCATTATCACATAAAAGCCTTCTAGTCCACACAGCTGCACACATTTAGCAATACTAGCTTAACCATTCATGCTTGTCATCACAACAATCATATATAAATAAGTACATCAACTTCCCTCAACATGTTAAGCTGCCTCTCCCTTGCTTATACTTTTTGGTGATAAAAATCACAAAACTGTCATTCCAACCATGATTTCTCACCACCATCCCAAACACACACTAACTCTTATACCTTCAATCACGTCTATGATAATAAAAATCTGTGGCTATTAGGAAAGCAAAAGCAGTAGTACGTAGCTGATTTGGAGTAGTGTGATTATTCTGAGGATATATCACAACATGTGGCTAGTTGATGAAGTGAAACTAGGAATTCATTGACACCATGCATTGCCACTTCCAGTCCAAAATATATCATTTCCTGAACTACCCAAAACATTTTTTGAGCTCATCAACCCTTGATTTTCTTCCATTTTTATTGTGCTAAGCTGAGGTATTATTCCACTAACACTAGAATCCAATGCCTTAGAACAAAACCTTATTCCTCCATCCCTAACATAACTTGGTGGTGGTTCAGCATTTTCTCCATGATCAAACTTAAACTGCCCAATCTGTGGTTCCAAATTAGTCAAGAAAGGAAACTGTTGTTGATGAACTTGTTGCTGATTTGGCAACCTCCATTGCTCAGTAAGGCTAAGGCCATTTGACAACAAAGAATCACCATTATTACCACCTGATGAACTAGTACCAATGTGAAACTCAGCATCATTTCCACTTCCAGTGCCACCACTAGTATTATTTCCATTTCTGGCCACCATTGATGTTGGGATTGTCCCAAAATGAAAGCCATTGCCCCCATAAATGTAGTCACTATAAGAATGATGCAAAGTTGGTAAGAATGGCATGTGATGAGTTGGTGGTGATGGATCATTTGGCAAATGACCCATCACATCGGTACTATTAGTGCATCCAGTACTAGAAGAAGAATTTGCACTTGCAGAGCTAGAACCTGCAGCTTTCATAGTAGATTTTGATCTAGTGCTGCTGCTTCCTTTGCTTCTTTTGTTCTTTCTGTAGCCACCTCCAACAGGCACGTTTCTGAGTGTACCTCCTCTTGTCCAGTAACGACGGCAAGTCTTGCAGAAGTGGCGAGGCTGCGAAAGGTTATAGTTGTTGTAGTAGCAGAACTTGGTGTTTGTTGATTCACATCGTGGACACTTGAGTGCTCCATCTGGTTGATGTATCTTGGCCAATCGAGCTCTATCGACCATTGATCGTGGTCTAATAGAGCTTTGATAGCCACCATCTTCAACGATTACCGTCGTTGAAGGTGGTGGCTGTGGAGGAGGAGGGATTTGAAGATTTTGTGTGTCAATTCCTGCTTCCTGATTAGGTTGCTGTGAAATTTTACACACAAGAAAAAGAAAAATGAAACTTGAGAACTGAAAAAATATATGGTATATTCAGGAAGAAAAAAAAAAGGATTGATAAAGTGTGAAAGAATATCTAATTCTGATTAATTATGTTCTTAGCTTTATTTGTGAAGAATCTAAAGAAAGAATAAAGAAAAAAAAAGAAAGAAATATTGAAGAGCATGAAAGAATTAATCCTTACTTGTTGTGACCAGTGGGGTGGATCTAGATAGATTGGAATGGATGGAAAGACCATGGCTCCTCTTAATTAGAGAGAGATTTCTCTTTTGTAAAAGTTTGATGGGTTCTTAGGAGGTGTGTGTGGGTGGAGAATCACATCAACATGAGAGAGTTGCAGAGAAAGAGATCACAAGGAGATGGAAAAAGATAAAGGAGGTTGTGGGGGTGTGTTGTGTTTATTTATTTTTGTTCTTTGTTTTCTCTTCTCTCCTCCACTCTCTCCTCTTTTTGTTGTTTATTAAAATTTGTTAAGATTATTGAAGAGCACCAAACAAGTTTCTTATTCTCTATAAGCACCTTTATCTTCTTCTTTTACTGTGCCATCAACATTAAAGACTTTACTCTCCAATCGCCATGCATGTTAAGAGAGAGAATCCTAGCCCTAGTGTTAGTCTTTTACATTAGTATGGTATATTTGTACTTCAAGGTTTTTAAGGTCTTAAATTTTATTTAGAATAATAATAATATGGAATTTAAAAATAAAAAGGTGTTGAGTCATGGACTCATGGTGGGGACTTGGGTGGAAGTGTCACAATCGGATGTACCTTTGTTTCCCTTCGGCTCTGTTCCAGGAAAAAAGTCATTAGTTTCTATTCTTTATTTAATAAAACTTTATTTTGTATAGTAACAGCCATTTCCTTTTATGTAAAATTATTCATTAATATATATAATAAATTTACATACCTTTTGCATATTGTGATATTCAATTACCACTTCAGTCCTAGACTAATTGGATTACAGATGACTTATGAATGATACTCTCTTAGATGCAATCAAAGGACAGAATAACAAGATTCATACCCTTATATATATATATGTATGAAGAGAATGGTATAAATACAGTCGATAAGAGATGTAGCTATAATATAAAACTAGCTCTAATCAAGCAAAACTTTTACTTAGAGATTAGTTAGTTTTCACTCCCTTTTCCCCCACCTTTCTTGTGAAAGTATGTTTATATTGGACCTTAGAAGTTATTTTATATTGGAAAGGGAAAGAAAAGTAAAATGACGTGAATAAATAATCAGTATTATATACATGAATTCTATAAATATTTATAAATAATGGATCGATGCAACAAGTAATTTTTTTTAATATCGTCAATATCAATATTGTAATTATAAATCTCGGTCCGCGTTGCATGTATATATCATCATCATAACTCCTCCGTCTGTAACAAAATAATGAATTACGTGTTAGCACCAATTATTTACATTGGTCATGGTCTGCCAAACTGTTGAAATTGAAATGCCAGTTTGAGAGTCGACAATGATGGAGGGTTTCCCTGATGTGCTCATGGATTGACATATAAAACGTGCAAATTAATAGCCTTGTCATAATCTTTAAGATAATTTTTTTTGGAGTAATTTCTCTTAGATTAATTAGGGATGTTTATGGGACAGCTCAACGGGATAAATTAGTTTTGACTCGAATCTAATATAATATTTTGATATGGTAATTTGTTTGGATTTGAACCCAATTCAAGTATTAAGACAACATAACATCTTTTTTTTTTTCAGGTGTAAGTATACATATCACACTTGAAAGCAGGTGTATATATGATCACTGGTTTGGGCTTAATGTAGTACTGCAAGGAGAAGGGAAAAATCATTTCCAACAGCTGTGGGAATGGGTTTTTCAAAAGATAGTAGAGGGTTAGAAAATTATATGGTTCTATGTGGTGTGGTCAATATGGAGGCATCGAACTCAAATTATTTTCAACATGGATCAGATTGATATGGAACAACTGTCAATTGTTAGAATTGATAAAAGTTAGGACATGTGGCTAAAAGGACAAAGTGAAAAATCATTGTTTTCATATTATGAGTGGTGGATGAATCCTAAACAATGTTTTTTGCCCTATTTTCTCTCAGTGTTAGAATAGTTTGGTTGTATGTGATTGTTGCTACATATTAGTCATGTTTGCTGCTTGGTATGATCATTTCTGTAAATTGAAGATAATTTTGGTTTTGAATTGTGTGTAATGGGCTACGGATACTGTTAGGCACCCAAAATCAGAAATGAAAAAGTTTAAGAAAAGAATGAATCTTTATTGTTTGAAAGGAACTAAAATTAAATGAACAACATAAGGAGAGAAACTCACTACAAAATAACGATCATATAGTATCGGAGCGACCGTTTTAGCGACAAAATAGCTAATTAAAGAAAATGTTTGGTTACTTGTCGTTAGTGATCGATTTAGCGATGGAAAACCGTGGTCACAAAAGCATCGATCGCTAAAAGATAAAATTTAAAAGTCAAGTTTGTTTGACCATTTAGCGACCGCGCTAACGATTTAACAATTTCTGAAACGGTCATATTTGGAGCTATTTAGTGACCGAAATAATGACAATCTTCAATTTTTAGTTATATAGATCGATAATTTCTGTCGCTAAATAATAAAATCCCTAAATCGTGAATCACCCCCTTTCCCTTTCATTTCTTCCTTTTCATTCTCGCGACGCCCACTATCTCTCCCTCTCTCTCACTCTCTGCCTCCTCTCCGTTCGACCACTTCTGCCACCGCGACGAACGCCCTCAGCAGCCACCGCGACGAACGCCCTTCTCTCTCCATCGTGCGTCCCCTTCTCAGCCATCGTGAAGAACGCCTCCTCTCTTCATCGCGTGTCCCCTCCTCAGCTAGCCACTGCGAACAGTAAGCCCTCTTCCCCCCAGCTCTCTTCCCTCTTCCCTATTGCTTTTCCTATTCGAACCCTAACCCTTTCAGAGGACCACACAACCCTTGTAGAGGACCGGAGAAGCCACACAACCATCGTCTTCTCTTCCTGGTAACACCCCCATTCAGCCTTCTTTATTTTTATTTTTTATTTTTCTTGAAATATAAACACCAGAGCTCTTTGGTTCTGATATACTCTTCTGGGTTCATACTTGCTCTTCTTAGTTCGCAACTTCGAAGACACAGTGAGTTGCTCTATAGCTGTCTTTGTTATTCTCAGTCTCAGCTTCAGAAGACCGAGCTCCAGGTAAACCCTCCCCATTTTCTTCCCATGTTTGTTTTCACTTTCTGAAATTGAGTTTGGTAATTTTTCTTGACTATGTTTTGTATTGAGGATCGAACCTTAGAAATTGATGTAAATTCATGTTGTTTCTTAATAACACGTATATGAGTATGTTTATATATTTGTCCAATATATGTTTATGTTTATGTAAAAGCATGGTTACATGTTGTGTGCTTGCCTGTTGCTTGCCAATTTCAACTTCATTAAATTTCATCTTTCTTCCGCTTCTTTCACTACTTGTTGTGTTGAAGTATTCTAATTTGATCTTGGGTTTCACTGGGAATATATTGTTGTTGTTTTTTTGGTGGGGGGTAACCTGTTAAAGTTTTCCTATATTTGTCCAGTTTTAGCATTTCACACTAAATTATTTTCACTTACCAGTCATGAACTGCTTCACACAAGTTCAATGTGTGTGAGCATAACTACATACTTACAGAGAAGTAGCTACTGATTTGTTCACATTTTTCATTTTTATTTGTCACTAAAAATAAAACAAAGCCCTCTTGCTTTTTCTTTTGCCCAACTATTAGGATTATTAGCATTCCAAATCAAGATTGATGATTTAAGGCCTTCCCATCACTGGAACCCGAAAGTGTCACTTGTTACTCACTCAGCATCTATAACCCCTCTGCATTTTGCTACCTTGAAATTTTATAATTTAAATACACAACAAAAATTTACCTATAATTCCTTCACTCCTTTTCGACATAGAACTATTATTTATATATATAATAGTTCATACCTTTGAGTTTGACTTTTTTTTTATGTTTTCCTTTTTGAAATTTTATTCTCTTGTTGTGTGCGTTTGAAGCTTTAAAGTACTGATTGGCAAGAAGGTTAAACATAAACATTTGTGTTTCTTTTTAAATTAATGTAAAAGCATGTTGTTTCTTTTTTATAAATTGTTTGCATGCCCAGTCACATTGATGTTTGTTACTTTTCTTTTCTTCCAGCACTCATCGATCTTCGGTCACTGCTCTAATTGTTTCTCTTCTTTACTATTTCCTTGGAGTTGAGGTAGGCCAAATGCTCTCTACTATTCCTTTTGTTAGTGGTGTTTGAAGACTTTGAATTGAATTAGACTTGGAATATGTTAATAGCTTCCGATTGTGCTGCCTGTCATGTAATGTGTAAAGTGAATTGATCTGTTGTAGGTTAGTGGAGAGTTGGGCTCAATAGGGTGTGATCCTGCCTAACATGCAGGGTGCTGGTTGTGTGCTGATGATTTAGAATGCACGTGTTTATCAATTAGATGTGTTGTTTTTTAGTGGAGAGCAGAGCTCAATAAGGTGTGATCCTGTTTGAGATGCAAGATACTGGTTGTGTGCTGATAAATATTCAGAATGCATGTGTTCGCCAATTTGATGATGTGTTGTTTGTTAGTGAAGAGCAGAGCTCGATATGGTGTGTTAACTATATATGTTTGTTTGCCAATTTACATGTGTCCCTTTAATTATGTAAAGTGATGTGACCATTGCAACTGTATTGACCCTCTGAACTTGAATTTCAAGTACAGAGGGTAAAAATGTCCTTTAGATATACTGTTAAATTTTTTATTTTAGAAAAGCCTTAGTTTTCTATTTGAGTTTCAATATTAATGAGCACGTGTACTGATAGGGGGAAGCTTCATATAGACTTCCTCCAATAATTCTCCATGTAGGAAGACTGTGTTGACATCCAATTGGTGTAAATAGCAATTCAATGTTGCAGCTAATGATAGTAGAACCCTGACAATAGTCATTTTTACAACGGAGCTAAAGGTCTCACGATAGTCTATTCCAGTTGTTTGAGTATAACCTTTAGCCAATAATCTTGCTTTGTGTCTCTCTATGCTCCCATCTGCATTGTGTTTTACTTAAAAAACTCACTTGCACCCTATTGCTTTCTTTTTGGGTGGCAGAACAATTAGAGTTAGAGTCCAGGTTTTGTTCCTCTCAAGAGCAAGCAATTCAACTTTGATGGCATCTCTCCAACATTCAAGGACCATTGCATCTGCATAGTTTTTTGGTTCTAAAGTAGAAGAAATGGCTATGGAGAAGTGTTTATGTGCAGGGAAAAGATGATCATAGGAAAGGGAATGAGATAAAGGATACCTGACATTTGAGGATGAGTGATTAGCTATTGTGTTGTAGTTTTCTAGCATGCAATGATAGTTCTGCAAATATCTTGGACGGTTCCTTGTCCTCTGTAAATGTCTCAACTGTGGCACTGAAGTAGGTGGTGCATGAGATGTTGTAAAATCAGGGCCAGAGGTATCAGTGACTGAGTCATCATGAGAGACTATATGGGATGTCTCATGTGACTGATCATTGTGGAAGGATTTGTGAGGTTGATCATTGGATTGTGAAGAGGATGGTGTAGTTGGGATTGGAGGTGTGAATTGCATATGGTGAATGAAATCTAAAAAGAGGTCAGCTGAAGAGAAAGAAAAAGTTGGAATAATTGGTGAGGGAGGTAGGGGAGAGGAATTGTCAGTAAAAGGAAAAAGATGTTCATAAAGGCTCACATTTCTTGAAATAAAAGTTTCATTGTTTTTTAGATCAAAGAAAATATAACCCTTGACTCCATTTTTAAAACAAAAAAAAACACACTTTCTTGTTCTAGGATCCAAAATGAGTGTGGAAGCAAAACAAAGACAACCAAAAATTTCAAGTTATTGATCTTAGGATCCTTGTTGTAAACCTGGTATGGAGATTTATTCTCCCAGAAGGGAGTAGGCAACCTATTCACTAGATAGACTGCATGACTATCAACGTAATTTCAAAAACATTTTGGAAGAGCTTATTGAAACATCAAAGCTCTTGCAACTCCCAATATGTGTTGGTGTTTTCTTTCTACAAACCCATTTTGTAGGGGTGTAGCCACACTAGTTTGGTGTTCTATGCCTTTTGAAGCATAAAACTTAGTGAGCTTGAACTCCAAACCATTATCAGATCTTATGCATTTTAACTTCTTATCAAACTGAGTTTCAATTAATGAAACAAAATTCTTAATGTGACAAGATGCTTCAGATTTCAATTTCATTAAAAGAATCTATGTATGCCTTGTTTTGTCATCTATAATGGTAAGAAAATACCTATGACCAAAAAATGAAGGAAAAGAAAGTGGACCCCGAATGTTTACATGAATCATATCAAAAGCATTAGAAGTTACAGATGTGCTAGTGCCAAAAGGCAAGCATTTATGTTTAGCAAAGTGACACACTTCACAAGGATCCAAGGATCTTTATTTCTATTACATTGTATAAAAAGGAAAGTTTTGTGAAAACTATTAAACTTGTCATGAGAAGGATGTCCAAGCTTGGTATGCCCAATATCATTGGTGTTGCTGGTGAAATTATTCACAGAGTGAGGAGTGGTAAAAGTGACATCTGCATAAGTCATTGCATACAAGCCATCATGCAGTTCGGCTGCACCAATCATCCTCGATGTAACATCCCAAAAATCCTATACCTATTTCTCTTAACTGTTTGTGTGAATAACTTGACTGAGAATGCAATTCGACTAAGTTTAATCATAAGAATGGTTAATGATTGGAAATTCATATCTGGATTTCAATTATGAGCTTAATAATCATAAAATGTTGTTTTGAACCCAGTGTGCTGTTTTGAGTCGGAACCGGTAAAAATATTATTATTTTAATCGGAATCGCTTTACCTTGGGATGCGTGCTAGGACGGGGAAGTTGTTCTGGCCCAGAGTCGGGAGTAGTTCATGACTGCATCTCACGCTTCACGAGACGTTGTTAACCATCCATCACCTTTTCATTCCTTTAATCAATGGATTAAATTCTTATGACTCTTGGTTAATAACCTAACATCTTTAATTTTTCTTTTATGGAGAAAGCTAATTAACCTATTTATGGTTAATCTCTGCACTTTACATGAGAACTCAACAAATGTCTATCCCTTTAAATCCTAGCCATCTATTTCCTTACACCAATTCCCATCCATGTCATAACACAAAGACCAAAAATTTGGTGATGAGCACCTAAGGCCATACGGCCAAGTGATCATAGAATCACTAACAACACTTTGTTTTTCAATTCAAAAGATCAAACTCTCTTAATTCTTCAAGAACTTCCATTTCTCTCTTCTCTCTCTTCTTCTCTCACATTCGGCCATGATTAGAACAACACCATCCAAATTTCCTTTTTTATCTCTAAAACCATAGATCAACTAGTCTTGATCTCTAGATCATCTTGGATGAAGAAAGTTTTCTCTTTGGAGCAACTTGGTTCTTGACCCTCAAGAACACCAACCTTGTTCATCATGTGTTCTTCACTAAGTAAGTCTCAAATCTTACTTTTCTCTTCATATCTTTTCTTAGATTCATGAAACAACTTCTTCTAGTTCATGATTTTGTGAAACAAGTTCAAGATCTTACCTTTTCTTTCAATCTAAGTTTTGGCCACTTCATTGTTCTTGGAGCTTGAAGTTTTGCTCATCCTAAAGATCTTCATTAAGGTAATGGGGGAGTGAACCTCATCACACCACATTGGTGGTTGTGAAAATGGTTTATGGGTTTGGTTTGGGGAAAACCCTAAACCAAGGGTTTTGCAATTTTGTCTATTTGGTTCTCTATGTGAACAATGTTGCAATAATTATTTATTGCTTGATTTGTTTTCATTGATACGTTTGAATGATTGAAAATAACTTTTATGTGTGGGAAAACCTTAATCTAAGTTTCCTCCATCTTTTCATTGAAAAGAGTTTGAGAAAATGTGATTTTCGGATCTGACCTTGTGTGAGTCATTTCGGTTTTTATCTCAACATAGACCTTGGATTTCAAAACTTGTTTTTTATCCTAAAACCAGACATCTTGGGATTCATTTTTAGCACAAATTTCGTGTGGTTTCATAAAGATTTGACTATTGAAAACTTGTTTCAATCTAAGCATAAAATTCTGTCTCGGATTCTGACTACAGTGACTTATTTAGTCAAACTGTACTATCTCAGTTACTGTTTGTGAAAATGATTTTTATATCTAAAAACTAGACATCCTAAGATTTCATATGATTCCTTATTTTCTCAAACCCGAGTTCGTTTGGTCAATCAAATGTTTGTCAGAAGTTGATGTTTGACATGCTGAAAATTCTGTATATGGGTTTGATGTTGAATTTTTGGAATTGGTTGTTATGTTATTATCCATGTTGATGCATTGCTGATTACTCTTGGTCATATGATGGATATTGGTGAAGCAAAATCTTCACATTAAACCTAGGACAGGATTCGGCCAAAGCATAAATAACAAGGATTTTCAACTTCAATCTTTGAAACTCAAATGATTTTACAACTCTAAAATGGAATCGATGAATGATGAACCAAAGCAAAACAAAGAAACCTTATTTGAATGAAACATAACATTCATTCAAGAGATTCTTAGAACAAGATAAAAAGTATTTTAATCTTAAGTTATGGCTTAAGTAAATCACATGATGTTTTGGAAAATTAATAAATCAAATGTTCTCAATAACAAATGACTTTGAGAAAATCTTATGTAACATTCGGTTACTAAGTAGGTTTTGAATGTAAAACCAATATTTGATTTCAATACAATGTTTAGTTCCAAGTTTAAGTATAAATGATTTCAAGTTGAAAGAAATTTGGACTTAAGAAAATTTCTCTTCTTTAGTTTATACAAAAGAGTTTTAAACTCCAACTTCCGACTTTAAGTTTAATTGAAACTACAAGCTTTTTGAAATAATGTTTTCAAAGTATAAGATTTTGAATCAAAGGTAACAAGTCACTTTGCCAAGGTATAAAGCAAATAAGTGTTTTGTACTCACCTTTTTACAAAAATGTCTTGAACTCAAAATTAAGGATTTTCCTAAGTTGAAACCCTAAGTCAATTGACTTAGAATGAAAGAAAGAGATAAGAAAGTGTAATGTGTGGTGGAACAAGACCATATGTTACACCATTGATGATTCATTCATCAATCAACTCATAAGACTTAATGAATCAAGATGTATTTCATTACTCGAAAGATATGCACCCTCTAACTTAGAAAGGATCTAAGACTTAACTAGAGGATTCTCAATCTTTCTTCATAAGACATTTAGGACTTGAGAAATATATCATAAGACAGGAACACAAACATGAAACGTTTTGGTTTGGAACAGTAGTTCGATGACGGGCCGGGGAGTCGGACCTGAGGACATCGTCTAACTGTATAGTCTTGTGATGACTCGATCCCGGAGGGATCACGAGATTTATCCGGTGGATAAAATTTTTATAATGCAAAGACGTGTATAGTTCCTAAGGAAGAGAACCTTAGTGAGCCTTGAGGTTTATCCGATGGATAGACATTGCTTTATCGCATCTGCCTTGTGTAAGCATTGACATTTCAT
This sequence comes from Ammopiptanthus mongolicus, assembly GCA_039655645.1. NCBI lineage: Eukaryota > Viridiplantae > Streptophyta > Magnoliopsida > Fabales > Fabaceae > Ammopiptanthus > Ammopiptanthus mongolicus. The sequence continues at coordinate 84,849,641 of CM077348.1, forward strand.
GGCATGAATTTGTAAGGCCTTGAGCCTAGGAGATTGAGCTTACACCTAGATGCTGGTGAGAATCTCACGGTGACGATCTTAAATGGTCTTGGAGGTATCAGGGTTGGAAGGGCTGACATGAGACTTGTTGGTGATTCTTCTGAGTTGTGGCGAATCCGAGCAATGTACTGATATCCTCTACTAGATGTCGTACTTTTCATGTTTGGTGTAGAGTGTTTCCGTAAAAGCCAGATACGTGCACGTTATGAATGTTATAGCATCTTGCCCATGGATGGCATACACGGAACATGTCCTCCCATTCACTCTCTTCGACGTTTTGTTAGCTCCATGGAGTAGAGGTCAGAGTTTTACCCTTGTGGCATATGGCTTTGAGTCATGTACATCACATTGCATTGCATGAATGTTGATGGATACATTTACATGTTATACATTATTATCATGTGTTGATGATGTCTTATGTTATTGATTGAATAACATGAGATATTGAGATGTATGATATGCATGACTAGTATTTTGTTGTCTTGTGTGTCGTACCGTTTTTACTTCTGCCATGTGTTGTGCTGATGAATGAGAATCTCACCTCATTACTTTGTATTGTATTGTTGTGTGCTTCTCTGGTTGTCTCCCGAGAAGGTCGTGTTTCCAAGACTTCACTCGATGTTTTAGATGCACCTCTCTGTTGAGCCTCCCAATGGTTCTGACGTTTGGACATCTAGTCATTATGGCTTCTAGCATAGTACATGGGAAGATTCACACTCGCCATGGATCGTAGAGGAAGAGTTCTTGACCGCTCCACAGCTTGTCTTCACGTCGTCTGCTGTCAAGATTGTACCCGTAAGTGGAATGCTAGATCGACTTTTCCACCGATGCGTTCAGTGCCTTCTCCCTCTGTTAGGGATAGGCCGCTTGTTAACAGAGTTGCTTCTAAGTCAACTTCTGTTATGTCTTCCATAGGAATGCCAACAGTAGTCCTTGCTAGCGTTCCTGTTAGGTCTCCTTTGATGGGTCTTGGTTGGAAGGTGATGAGTGAAGAGACTAGGAGTGAGGTGATTTATCCACACCTTCCTATTTCTTTCACTTGTCTCTCCGTAAAGGAGAAGTCAGAGGAAGTATTCTGCGGTTGACTTGAGGGATGTCTTCCCGTGTAGTCTGTCGTCGGCCAGTGTCAGAGTGTCTGTACCTTTCTTTTATCTTTTGTGGAGCTGCGTCTCCAAGTACCTTATGTTTAGGAGCTGCTTCTCCAGTTCTTTTTGATGAGTCTGTATCTTTCCGTTTTCCTTCTGTAGTTGGGTTGAGTTTTTATGTAATCCTCTATGGAATTATATTATGAAATGTTTCTATTTATCTTATACATGCATGAACGGTTACAAGTTTTACAGTTATGTCTTGTGAAAAGGAAACATTTACCCTATCTTTCTTAAATGATTTTAATTAACCCGTTTTCCGGCCTTATAGTTTTATAAAATGTCCGTTAATTGATGCCCTCGGAAAGGTTGTTACACTCGATGTAGGGATGTCCTGTATATGACAATTGGGAGCAGAAAATATTAGTTTACAATGAAGGGAATCAATGAGCTTGGACACAGATATGAGATTAAAAGTGAAGCTAGGTATGTAGAGCACATTAGTGAGGTAAAGATGTTTGGAAAAGAACATTGCTCCTGCAATTTCAGTAATAACAGTGTTGCCATCAGGTAACCTTACTGAGATGGGTTTGATTTTCCGAAACCATTGGAATCTTGACAAGGAATAGCACACATGGTCAGTTCCTCTTGTATCAAGAATCCAATGTGGGAATCTAGATACAAGGGACAAGGCATGCGGGTTACCTGATGAACTGGGAGGTTGTGAATGGCATGGTAAGAGTAGTTACTTGATTTGTACTATGCAGTTGTTGTGATCCTGTTTGCTAGAGTAGTCCCATTAAGGCCTTACGCTGGTCTGGAGTGAGGGCAAGAACTGAAGTCCCACTATTTTCTTTAGGTGGATCTTCATAATCTTCCTCATATGAATCAATATTTGTTGTGGCACAATTGTTCATAGCACTGGTTTTCTTGTAATGTGGAGGATAATCATGCTTCTGATAGCACGTGTCCACGGTATGACCATTCTTGTTATAGTATGTGCAAAATTTGGAACTGGTACCTCTTCCTATGGGACCTCTCCCCAATATCCCTGAACCTTTGTGTCCTCTCCCTCGACCTCGCCTCTGCCGTTAGAACTTTCAAAAGTGGCCATGAGAACATTAGAAAAGTTGCTTTTCTTGTTGTGTAAGTAATGAAAAAAACACGATTAATTCCAGAGAAAGGATCCATAACCATAATTTGGGACCTAACACTTGAATATTGTTCATTCAGCCATTTCAAAAACCTAATGACATAGTCATTCTCTCTATATGCTTTCACATTGGGAATCGAGGCACAAGTACATTGTACTTGACATACAAATGGTGGAATTGGTCTGAAATTTTCCAATTCCTGCCATAGCCCCTTTAGATGAGTAAAATAAGCACTAGTAGAAAGATTGCCTTGTTTAAAAAGAGTAGATTTCTTCTTGCAAATCACAAATTCTAATGATATCACCTTGATAAAATCGATCCTTGAGATCTTTCCATACATCGAAGGCAGTTACCAACCACAAGATACTTTGAATCACTTCATTATCAAGAGACTGGTGAAGCCAAGCAAGAACCAAGGTGTTGCATCTATTCGAGGCATCAAAGAGAGGATCATGAGCAAGGGGCTTGGGCAAAGTGCCATCAATAAACTGCTACTTGTTCTTTGTTTTCGGTGCCATAGTTCAGACCAGTGAGAGGAGTTGCAACAAGCATAACTCCTGGGTTTTCATTTGGATGGATGAAATAGTGGCTCATTGAATCATGAACAGGATTGACGGTTGCAATTTCTATCATAGTCACCAATAGAAAAAGCAAGAACAATAGAGGAAGCAAGAAGAAAGGAGAGAAAGATGAGATGAATCTTGAGCGGAGAAATCAGAGGTCGATGCACGGTAGAGCTCCACCTTCAAGAGGAACTCTGATACCATATCAGAAAACTTGAAGCCATTACAGTGACTAAAGAATCACGAAGTGGGAAGAGGAGAGAATCACATAGAGGAAGATATGTTGAATGAGAGAAAATTCCTATTCTCTTTCTTTTTTTTTACTTCAATAATGAATGTACATCACTAAATATATTATTACATTAGTGAAAGTTAATTAGCTAAGCAAAGTAAACTAACTTAACTAATCTGGCTAACTGCCTAAGTACTACCTCGTGATCATTGGATTGTGACAAAAGATAAAATATTTGATTGGAAATAATATAGCAGGCAAGGTTCTTCATGTTTGTACCAAATTTCAAATCTTTATATTCATAAAACTGTTATTCAAACAATATATTTGGGAGACAATAGAGGGACAAAGAACGGTGGTAGTGGTGGGCAAAGCCGCCTGTTAATGTGGGGTGGAAGAAGGAATGGGGGTCAGTATGCAGGTGGCTAAGGTGGGGGACTCCTACTTTACTTAGCCAAGTCCCCTCCCCTGTTAATTAATTGATCACGCAAGGTGCAGCCCCACACTCACGAAACATGAGGCTGTGATCGTGGCTTACGCTTTTCCATGTATGGACAAATGACATGCAAGATGGGAAACATGCATTGTGCATCAAATCTTGATTCTAAGATTAGATTGTGACTCTTGATTCCATAAGTCTACCCATCCAATGTTCATGCTATTTACGGATGTATATACTTGACTAGCTTTATGTATATACATGAACACGAAGTGTTAATTAAGTTATATTGTATTTCCGAGTGAAAATTTTAAATAAGACAATCATAATTATATCCATAGAGCAACCAATTTCTTTTTATTTACATAGATTAAAAATGAGAAAAGTTATTTCCATATCAAATAACTATATCATTATTTGCATCTTACTTGTCTAAAAAAATAAAAATGGAGAGAGTGCATTAGAATTGTTTTACTTATTTTATTGCTTAAAAAAATAGTAGGGGTTAATATGGGTTGGGTTGAGCCGAATTTGGACCCAACCCAATAAACGTTGGTTGAGTCGGGTCAGGTCGGGTGGTTGACAAGATCAAATATTTAACAACCAAACCATGAAAAGAAACTTCAAGCCTTATTTTTTTTCTTTTGAAAAACCCAATTTCAAACCCTATCTGAATCTTCTCATCATTAGCGTCGTCGAACCTATTTCTTTCTTTCTTTTGAAAAACCGAATTTCTAATTCTTTCTTTCTTCTTCTTTGTTGCGTCAACCCACACCCAAAATTCCAAGATTCATTGCACTCTTCTGTCACTCTGTTTCCACGTTTCTTTCCATCGCCTACGATTCCAAGATTCATTGCACCAACAAGCTTGCGAGGTATGCGAAGAAGCACCCGCCGCGGTCATGTGCAAGGCCAACGTTGTCGCCCTCTGTGTCAAGTGTGATTCCGACATCTACTTCGCGAACCCACTCGCCCAACACCGTTGATACCACTGGTTGGACAATGGTGAGAGAGAGAGAGGGGCTTGACGGAAGGGTTGCAAAGGGGTTGGGTGCAAAACCACAGAAGTATAGGTTAGGTGCGTTTCAAGTCGGGTTGCTCATTCTCTAACCCGATATCCGAACCGAACCCCTCGGGTTATTCCTCCTAAAAACTGAACATGCCCGACCACCTAAACCAACCCGGATTTTCCAGTTCGGTTAGGTTCTGGTTAGTCGGCTTCGTGGGTCAACCCTGAATCGTGACCACCCCTAAAAAATAGTTTTGAAATAATGTAAAACAATTCCCCTCCCCTCACTTCAGTATAGAACTTCCTATCCTCGGGGTTGGGGCTTCTTCCATTGGCATAGAACTTCTTCAGGAGCTGAACGTCAACCTGTTGAGGATAGCTGGCCAGTTTGGTCCATCCTCTGTTAATAAGCACCTGCTGAATGTCTTGGTGCTGGTTCCCTCTTGATATCATTTTTCTCTCTGAGACAAGTTTTCTTTTTTTATGTAGTTGTCATAATGTTCCATGTGCATCGAGGAATGGTATGTGGCAACAGCAGATGCCCCCATAGAGGAGGAACCAACTCGAGCAGGAGGTAGGGGAATTTCTTGGCCCATTGCCTTGCGCTCGTTTGCTAATTTTTCACCGCAAGGAGGTGCCATATCTTGAAATGCAGAAAAGTCTCACTACTAAGGGTGTTCCTAAGTTCGAATCGATCCGATGAACCCGAAAATCCAAACCAATCCAATTAAATTGGTTTGGATTTTTGTGATGTTCGGATCTAAACCGAACCGAACCAAATCAAACTAAACCCGATGGTAATTGGTTCGGTTCTCGGATTCAAGGATTTTGGATACGAACCGAACCAAATCGATTAACATATTTTTATATTTTTTATATATATTAATATTTAAATATTTACTACATTTTAATATTTATATTTATTTTAATATATTAATGTTTACTATATTTAATATTTATATATCACTACAAGAAAACAGTTGATTACCGACGGCCAAAAACCGTCGGTAATCAACAAAAACCGTCGATAACTATACATTTCCGACGGATTTCCGATGGTCCATTATCCGTCGGAAATAGGCTTGTCGGTAATATTTACCGAGGGCCTAGCCGTCGGTAACTATTACCGACTACCGACGGCTATACCCGTCGGTAATTACGACGGATAGGTCCGTCGGTAGTTTACCGACGACCTAGCCGTAGGTAATGACTGGAGTACTTTACCGACGGCTTAGGCCGTCGGTATATATAAATTTTTTTTAATAACATTTTAAATGATTATTTAATTATTAATAAATTATATTTTATATTTATTAAATATTTTTCTGTATTATTAATTATTTATAAATATTAAATAAATAAATAATGCAAAATAAAATTAAAAATAACATTAAAATATTTAAAATTATATCCAAATAATAAATAACATATGTTCTTACAATACATAAAAATGTAAATAAAAAATCTAATAAGAAAATCTAATAATCTCTATCATAATGATGAGAAGACTGGATAAGATTATCGCAAGAGTCTTCCTCATCATCATCGGCACTGGTCCGACCGGCCGGCTGATCTGGATAGGGGGCTGCTGCTGAGGAGGCTGTTGGTGCATTTGTAGTATGCTCTGTAGCATCTGCTCCATTCGCCGCTCACGCTCTTCGGCAAGCCGCTCACGCTCTTGGGCACGCCGATCACGCTCCTCGGCACGTCGCTCAGACTCGGCCAGTCTCCGCCTCAGCTCAGCAATCTCCTGATCAGCGTGGTGACTGGCTCCGGTGGATGTTGTGGCGCTGATATCCAAACTCGAAGATCCTTTCCGATAGTTACCGTAAAGGTCTCTTGCACCGTAAAGACGACCTTTCTTCTTGCCGCCAACAACCTCAGCCCAAACACACAGTGCAAGCCGCCGCTGCTCCTCGGGCTCAAGTGGGGTGGAGGAAGATGTTGTTACCTGAGACATCCTCTCCTCGAACTCCTCATGTTATGCATAATCAAATAAATTAATGAAGACTATATATTAAAATCATACATTTCAAAACTATTGATAAATGAGGTATTACCAGTGTGCGCCTAGAACGCTCATCTACATACTCGCCAGTACCCTTCCTAGTATGGGTGTGGCGGTGGAGCTTGTTAATCGGCACTGGCCCTTTTCTGTCCCTAGCTTGTACGTACACAAACATAAATTATAAATAAACAATAATTAAAAAACAATACGAATAACATATATATTTTAAATTAAATATGAATAAATGTACTAGACGCTCACAGTGCTCCGCCTGGCTAACAGAACATCCTGTGTGCAGGCTCCCACCCTTCTCTGATGCCCTATTTTTCTTTGTTTGGGCTGATTTTTTCTGGAAATCAGCAGTAATCCAGTGGCGGCATAGGACATCCCAGACTGCATCTCCCATCCATGGTGGTCGCTCGCCCCTCAAGCGAGCTGCCCTGAGCATATCGGATAGGCGATAGGAGGCCTCATATGAAAGTTCCTCTCGACCAATGCTTCATGCTCGGCTCTCCGAGCAACTTTTGTCTACATTAGAAATACGTAAATAGTAATTTATTATATTAATAATTTATATGAAATAATAAGCCAAAAATATTAAGTAAACTGAAAATTTCAACTTACTCTATAAGCATTAAAGAAACCCAGCTTCTCGTTGTCATTGAGCTGTCCCCAGGTGACCCAAGGATAATGGAATATCGACTCAATAACAGCAGTGATGTTCTTCGAAGCTGCCTTCAAAGGAAGTAACCTTAACAATAAAAGCATGTTAATCAATATCAAGTAAAAACATATAATTAAAATTGAATAAATTTATTTTATTAATTCTTACCCTTTACCAGATGGCCTGATGATAGGTTGACCATCGGCCATGACCTCAACCACCTCCTCCTCCTCCTCCTCCACATCCGCCTCTGAAGGTGAGGGTGTATACCCTGGACTATACTCCTGCCCCTACTCTGTAGCCTGATGACCAGGTGACGATGCACCCACGCCAGCTGAACTAAAAGCGCCCCGATGTGTGCGTGTCACAAACCCCGGGGTGGGAATCATATCGATCCCGGATGCTGTGAATGGCATAGATGCAGCCGGTGGAGGCGGTGCTGCCTGCAGTGTATGTGGTCGCTGTGTACGTGTAGGCGGGCGTGATGGGAGTGCAGACACAGCAGGGACAAATGTCGAAGGGATAGATACAAAACCGTTTGCAACGTCACGAGTAACAATGCGAGGTGCCCTGGTCCGAGGACGAGTCGAATTAGAAGCAGTGTCGACACCCTTACCCTTACCACCTGTGGGTGGTATGGGTGGCAGTGGATCATGTCCTCCAGATGCCATGTGTCTATAAAGCAATTCAATGTAAAAATGAAATAATAAAATAATAACATAATAAAATAATTATGAATAATCATCTAAGATAGAACAATAAATATCTAAGTTCCATTCATAGTTTTGACAAGTTACATGATCTAATTGTAAAGGTTACATGATTTTAAGTTTTATTTAGAATTTGACAAAAAGTCTCCATCATCTTCAGATCTAATTTCAATATTTTTTTCTCCTGAATCAATGACTTCGTGTTCTTCATCCAAATGCTCCTGAACGGATGACAAGTTTTCAGTATCCACTTCTTCACCAACAGCTTCCAAGTCCCGTAAATCAACAATACGCTCAACTTTAATGTCTTCATTTACACGAGACATTTCATCCACTTGATAAGGCACATCTTCCTGCTGATCATCAGCTTCAATGCGACCCCTTGGTTTCGTCTTGATGACGACACACCAATCTCGTTTGTCCTTTCGGGTTGCTGGGTACGGGACATAATACACTTGTCTCACATTCTGTGATAGGATAAACGGATCAAAGTTCTGATATCTCCTACCCATGCGAATGTCCACCGTATTATATTTGGGATTTAATTTTGTGCCTCTAATGGATGGATCAAACCAATTACAATAAAATAGAACAATTCTTTTAGTATAGTCTAAAGTAGTATACGCCAATTCATATATATGTTGGATTACTCCGTAGAAATCATCTTCACCCCCTTTTGTGATGCCCTTCACGTAAACCCTGCTGTTAATTGTTTTTTTACCCTCCGTCCATGAATGGGTATGAAATTTGTACCCATTCACGAAGAATGTGTGCCATTCTTTGACACATGAATACAGACCGTCGGATAAGTTCCTTAAGTGTCTGTTGAAAGGAGTTGGTGCCTCACGGGAAACCTACGTATAGATAAATTCCTTATGTTAGATGCAAAAAAATTATCTAATCCAACGTATAGAATTTGAATATACTTACTTGTTGTCTAAACCACATTGGAAAATCTGCATGTATACGTGCAGACTATTCTTGCTTACTTTCGTTTTCAGATAACAAGAATGCTCTGCACAAATTGGACAATTCATATTTTTAGCATAGTAATATTTATTATTTTATGTAATTGAAAGAAAAAGGTATGCAATACATACTCAAGGTATGGCTTAACTTCGGTGCAATTAATCAACACATGGACATGAGCTGACTTCCTCTCTGCGTCTCTTAACCAATGGGTCAACTCCATCCCGGAATGACGACCCGGTTGACAAAATACTGACAAGGCTAACGGATGTTTTTCACTTTCATTTTCCATTTCATTCCTATTATTTCTCGGTGACAACATGAAGTTGTTGAAATAATGAGAACAAAAATGAGTTGTCTCGCGATGTAAGTAAGACGCACAAATTGATCATTCAACCCTGGCCTTATTTTTCACCGTTCGTTTTGAATCACCCATGAATCTATAAAATAACACATTGATAGTTATATATATTACATTTGATTTCAAATGTAAACAAATATATTTAAAATATATCTGATAGTTATATATACCTTTCAAATGGATATATCCACCTATATTGAACAGGTCCACCAAGCCTTGCTTCATATGCGAGATGAACTGAGAGATGTTCCATGGAATCAAAGAAGCCGGTGGGAAATATTCTCTCCAACTTGCACAGAATGATTGGAATGTTCTGCTCTATCCTTATCAATTCATCATCCCTTAACGTTTCAGAACACAAATCCTTAAAGAATTGACTCAATTCAGTAAGGGGATTCAATACATGGACTGGCAATGAACTAAAAGCAATAGGAAGTAAAGTTTCCATGAATACATGACAATCATGGCTTTTCATCCCTTGCATCCTTCCTTTGCTGATATCGGCACATCTTGCCAAATTCGAAAAATAACCGTCTGGCATCCTTAGTTCTGTTATCCTCTCACAAACTAACTTTACTTCCTCAGCAGATAAACTATAATTAGCTTTGGGCTTTAATATTTTGCCATTAGCATGCTACTTCAGCTCCAAGTCTGGTCGCCTACAGTACAAAGCTAAGTCCATTCTTACCTTCTCATTATCTTTGGTCTTGCCACTCACATTCATGACTGTGTTGAATATGTTGTCAAAAAAATTCTTCTCTATGTGCATGACATCGAGATTGTGTCTCAACAAATTATCTTTCCAGTACGGGAGATCCCAAAAAATACTTCTTTTTGTCCAATTATGCACCTCCCCGTATCCTGGTAATCTAGACACACGACCATCGTCATTGACTTTGGGCAGCTCCATGACTCTCGTCTAAATCTGTTCTGGTGTAAACCTAGGCGGCGGCTCATCTCTTTCAACCTCTCCCTTTTTGAAGGCGTTCTTGTTTCGTCTAAATGGATGATCTCTTGGTAAGAACCTACGATGCGAATCAAACCAGGAACTTTTCCCTCCGTGTTTTAAAGTAAAAGCCTTTGTATACTCCATGCAATGTGGACATGCAAATTTTCCATGAGTACCCCATCCAGACAACATACCATAAGTAGGGAAGTCATTAATGGTCCACATCAAAGCAGTCTTCATTGTAAAATTTCGCTTCCTTGTAATATCATAGTTTTCCACGCCGGTCCACAACTTCTTCGGATCATCGATCAATGGCTGTAAATAAACATCAATACCAGCTTTAGGATTCGATGGACCCGGTATAAGACAAGTCAAAAACGTATAAGGTTTCGACATGCACATTTCAGGAGGAAGATTATATGGGGTAACAATTACTGGCCAATAAGAATACGGCGTAGCCGACGCTTGAATATAAGGGATAAAACCATCAGAGCATAAACCAAGTCTTACATTACGGGGATCCGCAGCAAAATTTGGATGTACGCGATCAAAGTGCTTCCATGCTTCGCCATCAGAAGGATGGCGTAACACGCCTGAACTTGTTCTGTTCTCATAGTGCCACGTCATTTTTCCTGCAGTTTGCATTGATGCAAACATTTTCTGTAGCCTTGGAATTATCGGAAGATATAACATTGCCTTAACAGGAACTGGTTTGTTCTTACTTGTCCCGGTCTTGTGAGGACAATACCTCAACGCTTGACAAAATCTGCATTCAAGCAGCACACCATCATTTTTGCCGCATGCATTAGCGTAAAAAAGCATGCACCCATTTACACAACAGTCAATCCTCTTAGCCTGTAGTCCCAACTTGGATACTAACCTCTTCGCTTCATAATAATTTTTGGGTAAACCATCTTTTACAGGCGTCACGTCCAAAAGCATTTGGGAAAAATAATCCAAACACTCGTCGGCAACATTCCAATTGGACTTGCAAGCTAATAGTCTAACGCACATCGATAATTTGGAATCCGAGGCGCCTTGATACAACTGTTTATTTGTCTCAATCAAAATATTAAAAAATCTTTGTGCTTCCTCATTTGGCAGTTCTTCGGTGTTATCGTAATCATGCGCCTCATTCACTCCGAGAGCATCACCCACCATGTCCTGCATTGACGTAAATTGTTCCCCATATCCCATATCTGCTCAACTGCTTGAGCCACCCGTGCAATTCTCATCAACCCCTAAATCAACATTTGGCACTTCTTCACCATGATAAGTCCAAATCCAGTAATTGTGCATAAACCCAACTTTATACAAGTTTGTTTTCACCTCATAATCGCTCTTAATCCGTCGCGACATTGACATTTAAGGCACGCACATCTAATTCCCCCATCATCGATGAAACGTTGTTGTCGCTTCGCTTGAGCAACAAATTCTTCAACCCCATCTACAAAGGATCATTTCAGACCCCTTCTTCTCGGATATACCCTATCATACATCCAACTACGATTCGAAAGATAAAAATCCATCGTCTGCATGTTAAAAGAATGCAAAACCATTAAATTTGAACAACACGCCAACTTAGATATATCCACATTCACTTTCTTTATTTGGTATGACCCTATCCCATTCGAGAAGAAACTTTTTCAACACCTGATCTTAGTATTAATAGTTATTACCTAATTCATATGCCTTATATTTGACGAAATTTCGGCAGCATTTCCCATTGGTGTCTAAGTACAATAGTTGACCGCAATACTGCGGTCAAGTTTGCACCCAGAGAACAAAAGAAAATGTATTGGACCGATATTTCGTCAAATATAAAACATTAGAAATAAGCAATATTACTATTACACAAGTGAAGAAAAAATTTTTCCCAAACTGTCATCCTCTTGGACAATTCAAGGTTTAATACAATGAGTGGCACCTGTATGTCATTACATGCCTGCTCAATAATATTGAACCTCAAACGGGAAGCCAAGGTTTTGCTTCAGTATCACTACGCCGAAAGAGGGAATAATTGACGCAACCTTCACCAGCGTTTTCCTGTAAAACGCTAGAAAATATGAGGCGAAGAAGTATTACTAGCGCTTTCTTTGGTAAGTGCTAGCAAATTATTGGGATTTACCAACGCTTTATTAATTAAGCGCAAGCAATACTCTAACCTCGAGTATTTCCAGCGCTTTTCCAAATAAGCGATGGTAAAGAAACAAAACATTTGCCAGCGCTTTCTTAGGAAAATGCTAGCAATAGTATTTCTAGTGCTTTCCTAAGAAAGCGCTGGCAAATGTTTTGTTCCTTTACCAGCGCTTATTTGGAAAAGCGCTGGCAATTGTCCTTTTCTATATAAATATAATTTTTTGATTTATATTACTGATTACTTGATCTTCACTTACACTTTCGCGCGCGCGCTTTCAGTAATAGTCTTCACACAAACTCTCGCGACCTAAGCATCACCGCGAACTCAACCCTCCTCATCTCCTTCACAACCATGAACACAACCCTCCTCATCTCCTCCACAACCGCGAACTCAACCCCTCTCCTTTACAATTGCGACAGACCCTCTTCTCCACCACCGCGACCCTCAATCCGCTCCTCCACAACCGTCGTCCACAACCCTCTCCTCCACAACCGCGACCTAAGCACTCACGCTCAACACCTTCGCGAAACCTCATGGTTCTCTCCTCAAACCCTCTTCTCAACAGCGCGAGGACCCTGAGGTATTCTTGCTAGTTCCTTTTCTCTTTTATTTTCCTTGAGGTATATTCTTGCTATGAGAATGTGTTGAAGAAGGTATAGTAGTAGCTAGGATTTTGGTTTTTGCTCTTGTATATAAACATATTGTTGGTTTTGCTAACTGTATGCATGTACATGAATATAGTAGTGCTAAGATTGATCGAGGGCTTCTTCTTTCTTCAATCAAGCTACTGTGATAGTACAAGATTTTTGCTCTTGTATATATATAAACATATTGTTGGGGTTTTGCTATATATATATATATATATATATATATATATATATATATATAACCTGTTTGGTTTTGAATCATCTGTATATATCCATTGCTGGTTTTGCTTGTGTTGATCTTGCAAATTGTATTGGTAAACGCAGGGGGAAATAGATAAAAAAAAAAGTAAACATATATATAAAAAAAAAACAGGGAATTGCCAGCGTTTCCTTGAAGAAGCGCTGGTAAAGGTTATAAAATTGCCAGCGCTTCCTTGAAGAAGCGCTGGTAAAAGTTGATAATTTCCAGAAGCAGCGCTGGTAAAGTTGATAATTTCCAGCGCTTCTTAATGAAACGTTGACAATTTTCAACCTTTACCAGCGCTTTTTCAAGGAAGCGCTAGCAATTTTATAACCTTTACCAGCGCTTTTTCAAGGAAACGCCGGCAATTTTTAACCTTTACCAGCGCTTCTTTATCGCTGGCGAACTTTTCCCCCCTTTTGCTAGCGGATAAATAGTTAGCGCCCGAAAGCGCTGGCGAAGGCCTAAAATAAACGCTGGTAAATCCCTTTTCTGTAGTAGTGAAATCAGTATATTAATAACTCGTCTAGAAAATAAAACTTTAACCTCTATGAGATAATTTTACTTGAAAGCCAAGTTCATGGGGTAAAGTGCATAGGGACAGATCAAAGTTGCAAATAAACCAACAAGTAACTATTCTAAGTCTTATGAACCTTAACACCTATTTTAAGTGATAAGAAAATTTGGTACTGTATTCCTTTTTGCGGACTTATTTATTTTATTAACCTATTTTGTTATTTAATCATTGTTGTAATTTAATTTTAATTCCAAATATTTAACCTCTTTATTCAATTAATCAAATATTATTTATTATTTCTATCTTATTTAAATTTTTAATCGATTAAATTTTATTCATTAATTAGTTTCGCCACATCGCACTATCCGCTATCGAACCATCTGCAATTTGCCATGACCCCACCATCACCGTCCCGACATTTATCTTAATTTATTTTATTCATGTTATTGTATTATTTATTATATTTATTTATTTATTTCACTTTATTTATTTATTTGATTTTACTTGACTAGGTCCTTGAGTGATGTTTCTAACTTAAACTAAAAAAAGTATTATACGGTGACCTCTTTTATTTTTTAAATCTTATGTAATTAAACATGTAATTTATACTAAAAAATTCGAAATTAAGCACTATCACTACAAACATGCAAATTAAAACATCATAAATATAATTTAAAATAAAATTAGGGAATTAAAACAAATAAAAAAACAACCTAAACCTCAATTCAACCTAAGCCCTACACAGCAAAACATACAATTTTACCAGCAATACAAAGTTTGACACTACAATTTAACAACATAATATATGTTCAACAACTATAATTTCAGCAACATATTACATGTTCAACAACAATACAGTAATACAAAGAAAAACAATACAATCCAATGAGGGCTTTTGAAATGACTCACTAGACGTGGAGGGGAGATGTCTAACAGGGAGTTAGCAAACAACGGTGAGGTGGTGCTGGGGAAGAGGAGGTGCGGTGAGCTTGTGCTAGCGAGGAGGTACTGGCGATTGGTGGTGGTGGCCGGCAAAGAGGCGGTGCGGTGAGATGGTGGTGGCCGCGAACAACAGCTGCAGTGAGGAGAGGAGAGGAGGGGGCGGTGGCGGAGGAGAGCAGACGCGGTGGCTGGGGGAAGGGACGGTGGCGGAGGAGAGATGCGGAATGGGAGGGGGAGGGGGTCGCGGGAGAAGGAGAGAAATGAGGTGGAGAAGCCGCAGGTCTGGTATAAGTGGAAGCTTACCGACGGCCTAGACCGTAGCCGTCGGTAAGGTTACCGACGGCCAAGACCGTCCGAAATTGAGCGGATTACCGACGGCTAATACCCTTACCGACGGTTTAGGTCGTCGGTAAATTGAAATGTGACCGTTACATTAAGGGAAAATACCATTACCGACGGTCACGGCCGTCGGTAATTGAGCGGGAACATTTGCGCCAAAAAATACCGACGGATTTACCGACGGCCTAGTGCTCGGTAAATTTACCGACGCCTAAAGTCGTCGATAAAGTCACTGCCCATTTTCCGATGGCTTAGCCTGTCGGAACGTCTTCAATTACCGACGCCGTAACGGCCGTCGATATAACCGAATTTTCTTGTAGTGTATATATAAATTTAATATTTTGATATTTTAATATTTATTTTATATGATTTAATATTTTTTGGGTCCGAACCAAACTAAATCAACCCGTTTTAGTTTGGTTTGGTTCGGTTCGAATTTCCTGAAATTAAAATTTCAAATCTGAACCAAACCGAACCAATTGATTTTGATTGGTTCGGATTTTTTGCTCATGCAAATCCGAACCAAACCGATCCATGAACACCCCTATCCACTGCAAGCAAAATAATCAGATATTTAGTCATCATGGCAAACATTTAGAACACAGAAATTCATTCTAACAACAATAGACATCACCAATGAAACCCCTTACTGGTCATAGTATTCTCTCCCTTTAAACCCCAAACTCAGAGCAAATAACTACCATGGATGTTGCAATTCATATCACAAAACTCGTGGGTTTCTCTGCATTTTCTCTCTCCAAACGGATGGGGGATTTTATAATTTCTCTGCATTTGATGGGTCTCCGTATAAAAAAATATAATTTTGATTAATTGGTGGTTTTGTGAAATTTTTTTCGGATTAAAGTTTGGCCTTTTTTTTCTCTATATTGCTACTTCTTTGTTTCAATAAGGTTGCATGCACTACTATCATTGTCATGAAAATCATGGTCTTATGGATGAAGTTCCTCTTTTTGACGGATAATCCATCGAATTTGGGTGATAAACCTTCGAAGAATCCTAGACCTAAGCAACAACAACCTCCAAAAACCCTAGGTCATCAATTTGGGGAAGAAGACTCATTGGAGATGAAAACTTGTTGGGGGAAGAAGACTCATTGGGAAAGAAAACTCGATTTGGTCTTTTATTTTATTTTTGGTTTCGTTTTGGTCCTTTATATCATGTTTTGGCTTCGATTTGGTCCTCCTACGTGGCTCCAGCATATATTGCCACGTGGATGAAGTGCCAACTCAGCTTTTCAAATCATCCCTTAACTGGCACATACGCTAACATTAACGACGTTAGTAAAGGAAGTAACGAAAATGATCATTTTGTATAACGTTTGATAGATAGAAGACTAAAATGGATATTTTTAAAGATAAAGGACTAAAACAAATTCTGAAAATAAGATGAGGGGTCAAAATTATTGTGAACACCCCATTTTGTCCGGACACTTCTATTTATTTTAGTTTTTAATTAAAAATTGAAAATCATAAAAGTGAATAAAAATTATAAAAAATAATAAATATAAAAAATGATTAAATAAAAATAAAAGAGGAGGCTTTTGGAATTTTGTAACACTCAAATAATGCATCATAAAACTGTAATTGAAGAAAAATGAAAGCAGATGCTAATGCCAATAATTCATGTTCTAATTGCTAATAAAATTCTGGTTAATGGTTTAAGTTGGTTATAAAAAGGAAAAGGATTCGTCTGAACATTATAATAAGGGACACTATTGTTGAGAGCATGGGGAGACCCCAAAGGTTCCCGGAGAAATTTTTTGGCTTCCATCCTGTAGTCTTCATTAACATTTCATAACACCTATTCTCCATTTTCATCAACTGACTTTTTTTTTATTAACTTCTGTTTATTTTTCCTCCTCTCATTCACCTTATCCTTCATTTTTATTCATTCCCTCTCATACCCAAAACAGTCAATAACTGCAAAATTCCTTAAAACAGCAACTCAGCACTGTCGTTCTAGGCCAAGCGCCGCGCGACCAGCTCCGCCCAGAACGTCACCATGCCGCCCAGCTACGAGCAGCACCGGACCCACCGCACGCTGCCGCACTGAACCGCCTCGTCCTACCTTGATGCGCCATCATCTCTCCACCATCTCACCATTGGATAGCTTTCTGGTTTGGGAGACTTTGTGCGTTTGGGTATACAACTTATTTAAACGCTTTTACAATAAACTTTTTTTAAAATAAGCTAAAAAAAGCTTCTCTGGCAAGCATATGAAATAAGCTAAAAACAGCTTATGGAAAGATCATAAACTATTTGTATAAGTTTAATTCCATAAGCTATTCTCATAAGCGCTTTATAAGCTCTTTCAAACGCACTTTTTTTAGTGTGGTACATACGTACAAGGTTTTTAAGCCTTTCTTTTTTTATTTTTATCATTTTATTTGTTTTGTTTTTTTTTTTCTTAAGTTATTTATGGCTGATGTTTGTATGCTATGTTGTGTTAGGTTTTAGTTTTGTTGGGTCAAATCTTTGGGTTTAGGAGTTGTTGGGTTTAGGTAGTGAGTTTTATTTTTTATTTTTTTAAAAATGGACATGCTAAATTCAAATAAAAATCAGAAATGATAAAAATAAAAAGTATAGATCCAAATTTAAAATAAATAATAAGGATAATAGACGGGCATGAAAAAAGAATGGTTTGTCGAAATCAAAATATTTAAATGTGTTACAACTATATTATTTGATCATATATATTTATTGTTAATGTTTCACAATACAATAATATATCAAAATTATTTAAATAAGTTGTGAGTGATAGCCACTTTGGATCTACTTCCTGTTTGGTTATCACGAACACCTTAAAATCTAAATTAAAATTAAGTTGCTGACGATAGTCACTTTGGATCTACTTCCTATTTGATTATCAGAAGCACCTTGCATTTTTGAATAATTATTTAAATAAGTCGTTAGTAATAGCCACTTTGGATCTACTTCCTGTTTGGTTATCACGAACACCTTTAAATCTAAATTAAAATAAAGTTGCTGACGATTATCACTTTGGATCTACTTCCTGTTTGATTATCAGAAGCACCTTGTATTAATGAATAATGAATAAATAAATTGTTAGTGATAGCCACTTTCGATCTAGTTCCTGTTTGGTTATCATGAACACCTTTAAATCAAAATTAAAATTAAGTTGCTAACGATAGTCACTTTGGATATGCTTTCTGTTCGACTATCAGAGGTGCTTTGCATTTTCAAATCAGTTAAAATAGGTTGTTATGATAGCCATTTTGGATCTTCTTCCTGCCTGGTTAGTGTGATGACTAAAACTATTATTTTCAAAGATGATGATGATGATGATAATAATAATAATAATAATAATAATAATAATAATAATAATATTTAATTGTTTTTAAAAGAACTAAGTAGCTTTGATTTCCTTATCGCACTTGTGGATACGTAGGAACAGGCATCATCCCTGTTAAGCCCAAAAATAAATTTTAATGAAAGAGGTAATTTTTAGATTTTTTAATCAAATTTTTACTAAAAGGGGTAAAATAAATATTTTAAAAGATAACATAAAATTTTGCACAATTAACTACAGGTAACCATTTTTTTAAATGGATGTTGTGGGGTTTTAATACCTTCCCTACACATAATCGACTCCCGAACTCTAAATCTGGTTTCAAAGACCATTCTTTTTAAAAGAGTTTTTCCAATGTTTTCCCGAATAAATAAACTTTGGTGGCAACTCCATTTTTGTAACCAATTAATTTTGGTTCACTGCTCCCGTCACAATGTGGTTGCGACAATTATATTTTAGCCGTATAAAAACATGCCACCCTTTTGTTATGGCAGTGCCCCACCATCGTGCAAGTGTCCAATCTTTTGTTTTAAAAAAATGTGAAATGCTGCAAAAAAGCAAAAATTTTGTTTTTAAAGAACATATGATGGGTCGGCCCGAACAAACCAGTAGCACGCATATTATAGCCTGTGGCCCGAATCGGGTTGGCCAAAGCGGTCCGGGTAGCCCGTTTTGCCACCTCTATACCTCATCATCGCTTTCATAATCAGATGAGACATAGGTTTGCCCCCTCGTTCTCTGAATCATCTGATGAGTCAATGTTGTTCATATCCCAAGCAATGTAAGCTCTCCTAGGCTTTCTGTCCTTTGTGAATTTTTCTTTCTTCTATAGTTTACGACATTCATATTTGACATGACCTTGTTTGTCAAACTCATAACATGTAGGTTCTGATGATGTGCCATTTCATTGGTAGCCTTTCTTCTTCAAGAACTGCTTGAACTTGTTCACCATAAGTTTCATTTCATCTTCGTGAGGAGGGCCACGAGGAGGGCTCCAGTGAGAGTTGCGACGAGGACTCCAGTGAGGGCTCCGGTGAGAGTTGCTTTATGTGTTTGTGTGTGTGTTTATGAGAGAGAGTGTGTGTGCAGGAGTAAAGAGTGAGTAAAGAGTGCAGAGAAAAAGAGTAGGTAAAGAATGCCGAGAGAGTGTGTGTGAGTAGAGAGTGTCAACGCAGATGAGTTTGTGAGAGTTGAGAGAAATGGGGGGAATGAGACCCTCGTGCGGATTTAGGGATTTAGAAGTTAGCGTCCGAATTGATTCGGTCGCTAAATCCGTCGCAAATCACTTAAAAGTCAATACGGTCGTTGTTTCGGTCAGTATCTAGCTGTCAGATACCTTTTAAATGGCATGGTATAACGACTGATATGAATTGAATTTCTAAATGGTAAGAAAATAGTCATTGCACCAAAATTCAGTCGCAAACACGGTCGTTATTTGGTCAACAAAATTGACTTTTATAACTTGTCATTTTGTAACAGAATTAGCGACCGATTGTGTTGCGACCAATATTATCGGTCGTTGAATAATATCCAACAACCAAATTTTAAAAACGTCATAATGGTCACTATGCGGTCGCTATTAGTGACAGAAGACATATGGACACTAATAACGATCGCTATTTAACCTTTTTCTTGTAGTGGTAGGAAGGTTTTATAGGACACCCTAGGTTCTGTTTCTTTTGGGGACGACCGCTATTTCTATTTTTAGCAAAAGAATATTATGATCAAAGGATACTTGTAATATATCATATGATGAATATTTTACAAAATTTCTCATTGTTTACATGTTTAGTTTGCTGTCTCATTGTTTTTCACCCGTTGTTCTTTCTCTTTTTCTTAGTCTTTTTCCTTTTTAGTGCTCGTAGTATGCAATGTTATGATAAGGAATGAGGATCATCTGTCCCATTTTGATGTACCATTCCATGTCCCAACCAATAATATCTTGCCATGTAAGTTAAAATTATATTTAAAATTGAAAAAGTAGAATACATAGCAAGATATTATTGATTAGGACATAGAGTTTTACACCAAAATGGGACAGGAGATCCTCATCCTATCATAAGATCCTAAAATTTATTAAGGATTAGCCGTTGGTATACTGTTTTTTCCAATTGAAATGAATTTAAAAAATAGACTGAGGCATAAAAGTTTTTTTATTGTTACATATTATTTTTACACTTCTTTTGTTCTATGTAAAAGTTAGGCACGAGTAAACTAAATGAAAGATAACTCAATAGTTAGAGGAAAAAAATTAAGAAAAAATTTAAATGAAGCCACTAAAACAACTTAGATCTAGGGTCCGTTTGTTACATATTATAGAAAAATGATTTTCATATAAATAATTTAGAGATTATATGAAAATCATCTTTTCATAACTTATAACAAACATATTTTCTCTCTCCTCTATAGAATCAGATTTTAGTGAGAAGTTAATATGAATAGTTTCTCATTTTAGCTATAAAAATAATTTTTTTTAAATATATTTCCTAAAAAATTTTAAACAAACACGATTAAAACCATTAAGAATGATTTTTAACTTAAAAAATGATTTTTATCATTAAATAATCTTAAACAAATGCACTCCTAATTGACTAGTTTAAAGTCTTAGTTTATGAGAAAACACAATAATAGCGTGTGATCTATAATGAAGATATCCTTATGCTGTTAGTTTTGGTTAAAGACTCACAAACATCTTATGCACAATCCACAACAACCAACAACCATCAAAGTAGGTACTGTAGACTTTAACAAGGTGTTTGAATTGAGTAGACTTAGAGCATGGATTTGGTGCACAGCTGCTGCCAAGGGAAGTTCCTTTTCCTACACAGAATGGTGCATTAATCCTTTTTTAAATTTGGCATCTCTGTAAATCTTTATTCTTTATCGAGACTAAACATGCTAGGTCATGGCCATTAAATCTGCAGGGAGGCAGCAGGGGTCTGCATACAAGACGGCTTAACCCTTGCTTCTTTACAAAGAGGTAGCATATATGGAGTTGTCAAACACATCATGTAGAGTGTCTTTGCAGAGTGAAATACAAAGAGAGGGAGAGTCAAACACCGGCAAGGGAGTGAAACGGGCGAATATCTTGGTGTTTAATGTACTACCACTATAATAAATTTGTCATATAATTACGGACATTTTTAGTGACAGTCATTAAAATTGTAGGTATAAATATAGGTGTCAATCAAATTATGGGTAAAGGTTGATGGACCATAGGTAAAGCCTATTGACAGTCAAATATAACTATAGGTAAATGTATGTGAATTATAGGTAAAACTGATAGTGACAGTCATTTGTTGTTATTTGTCGCTCATAATGGACGGTTGGACCGGCAGTAGGTGAATGTAAGTTTTACATATACCTACGGATTTTAAACATATCGTGACAGATTTTATGTGTCACTGAAAGGCAAATTTCTTGTAATGTGCCATGATGTCATTATATTTTTTATGTTCTAACTATTACAGCTTTTGGGTAGTCTTTCGTGTTTCCTTTGTTTTTTTGTAGGTTGAGTCTTTGCGGAGGATCCAGGTGTTTCTTTCTTTAAGGCTTATCAAGTTATGTTCTGATTGAGAGAAACACTAGAGAGGAGGTCTTAGAGTGGGAGAGACACGGTGAGAGGAGAGAAGCAGTGTGAGGAGGAAGAGTTTATTGTGTGAGCAGAGAACATTGAAAGGTGGGAGATTTCTGTGTGACGAGAGAAACCGTGAGAGGCGGTTTGAGAGTTTTCAAAAACTATATGTTTTTTTCACATCTTTTGGCTCTTGAAGATTTGTTCAGTTTGTGTGTTGGAATTCCTGTGTTAACTAGGGATAAAAATATATTGTCCCAAAAAATGGTGTTTTGGTATTCCCACCAATCAAATGTTGGAAATGAACATAAATATTAATGAATTGTGATTTTGTTTTCTTAAGTGTCAAATTATTATTGGTAGGGGACAGAGAATGTGACAGAAAATTGAGACAGAAGATCTTCATTCGTTAACTAGCTCTTTGTGTTATCAGCTCATTGGTTATATGGATGATGTTACCCTGAGATTTTGCATTGACTTTGTTCGAGTTCACCCTCGAGAAGACATGCAGTGAATTGTTGAAGAAGGTGGAAGAAGATGAGGAGAACATTAAAAAAGAAAAAAGAAAATAAATTTTATTTATTTATTAATTTTTTTCTTTTTTAAATTATTATTTTATTATAGTAATTGTCAAGTCAGCAACATCAGCTAGGATCAGGAGTAATGCATAGAAGAGAAGATGAGAGATTTTGAAGATATGGTAAAAAAAAAAAAATCACTTTATCACCTGCATCTAACTTATGAAACCTATTTGACATAAAATAAACTTACGAGATCACATAAAAAAAACATTTAAGAGATTAATCAAATAATTTTGCCAAAATAAAATGTATCAAAAGATTAAAGTCATGTAGTAAATATTACTCAAGTGGCAAATCCTCCAGCTAAGGTCAACCAATTGCAAGTCAATGATATCGAAGAGCTTTCCAAGAAATCTTTATGCAACTATACATTTAGGTTAATAATAAATTGGTTCGGCACGTTGTGATGCCACCATTTCCAAAGTAAACCTTTTTTATTTTATTGGAAACCATTCTGTCTATCTACCTGGTTAATTGACTTTGTCATTATCCCATGTAAACGAGGACAAGAGCACCTTCAGGTTATAAAAGGGCCAGAAACTGGACCAAATTTGTTAGCAGAAACAAGCTTTTTTATGTACTAAGGAGAGGCCTGAGATGGATAGCACACCCTCAAGTTCCACTGTTTCAAGAACTGTCCTTCTCCTTTTGAGGGTCTTAACCTTTGTTTCCCTTCTGATTGCGCTCATACTCATTGCCATAAACAAGGATACAGAAGATACAAGTGATGGCCCCGTGGAAGCTAAGTTCAATGACATTCATGCTTATCGGTACGCATTGAAATTTGGATATAAATTTTATATTTAATTACGTTCCTTAATTTTTTCAATTGTACGATTTTAATTCTTCGAAAATTTTAATTACATCTTTAGTCTCTTAACTTTTTCAATTGTACAATGAAAGCCTTTATTTTGATCCTTAGAATGATTGATTTTGCACAATTTCATAAATTAGAGGATTAAATGTGTAATTAAAATTTTCAAGGAACCAAAATTGTACAATTGAAAAAATTGTGGAACGAAAAATGTAATTAAACCTAATTTTTAATTTTGATCCGTAAAGTTTTTTTTATAGTGCACCTCATTACAAATATTTACTTTGATAGAAATTGTCTACATGGAAATTAAATTCTATCATTATCTCCACTTTATCCGAGCTAATTAATGTTCTCATCTACTATATTATAATAATAATGCGACTTCGGCCTCTATATAATCACGAATATAAGAAGGATTTCTCCAAAAGCTATACATGATTAAAGATTGATTTTCAAATACTACATGAACTCCATCTTAATTAAAGTTTCATTTTGGTGCTAAGACAAAAGAATTAAGGTGAATTCTTTCAAACCCTAATCAAATGGTAAAAATCATTTGACTTGACCCATTAAAATGACCCATTTAATTAAGGTGAATTCTTTGTTATCCTAATCAAAGGGTAACTTTATCCTGTCTAGGTGACTCAATCAATTGACTTGATCCATTAACATGATCAATTTAATTGAGGTGGCGTATTTTGATTGGATATGACAACTTTTACTCTAAAATTATCGTGGATACCAAAAAAGGCACCAAGAATTAAACCGAGTCTTGAGTATCTTTTTAGTAAGCTATCCTCATTCGATTTCATGTCAATATATAAAATTTCACTGAGTACTTAGAATTTTAAAAGTATAAGGAGAAAAATGACATAATTAATTAATATTTTATTGGTATGTAAAAATATTACTTATAATGAATCAAATTTCTTTTAAAACGACACTTAAAATATACAGCAAGGAGTACTTTATAAAGGCGGTATATACCTTTGGACAAATGCCAAAATTTGTCTTCTATTTCTGTGACATTCGTTTTTTAGGGATGATATGCACATATATTCTATTGCTGATCGTAAAAATGCAAAAGGAGTATACCAAAAAAAGGGAAAATACCAAAAAAATGATAAAAAGGCTAGCTCATTTTTACGGTTTAATAGTATATTTATCTTTAGAGTTTTGACAAATCAAGAAACGTGTCCGTCACAAAATCTATTATGACTATGACTCACTGGAAAAAAAAAAAATGGAGCCCTTCAATATTATTTTGTTTTAATTAGTGAATTTATCTTCAAAATACCCTTATGTGATAAACTATAGATTCAATTGTGAAAGAACAGA
Organism: Ammopiptanthus mongolicus; assembly: GCA_039655645.1. Lineage (NCBI taxonomy): Eukaryota > Viridiplantae > Streptophyta > Magnoliopsida > Fabales > Fabaceae > Ammopiptanthus > Ammopiptanthus mongolicus. The sequence continues at coordinate 84,874,289 of CM077348.1, forward strand.
TTCTTATGTTTAGTTTATCGTTGCAAATATAATTTTGGATCCAAACGTATATTTGTATTAAATAAACTTTATAGATATTTTGTTCCAAATGTACATTTATAAATCTTCAACTGTAAATCAAACATATACTATATTAGTGACTCTGCAGGCCCCTCAAAAATCATTAATAAAGTCAATGCAATAGATTAAATTGAAAAATAAAATCATATAGTATGTTCTATCCTTATTTGTTAACTAGCTAAAATTTTGAAATGTAGATTCATGCTCTCCACTATAGTCATCGGGTTTGCCTATAACCTCCTGCAAATGGCACTCTCAATCTTCACTGTGGTCTCAGGAAACCGCGTAGTAAGCGGTGATGGTGGCTATCTATTTGATTTCTTTGGTGACAAGGTACATCATACCATAACAAATCTTCAAGCTTATGTAATCATGTTGTTCTATAATATTTTTTTTTATAAGCAAAAAGTATACTTATAGAAAATACAAGGGGTACTCTAACCCATATAAAAAAAGGTTAAAATGAATGAGCGTAATGTAAATAGGATAAAGCTTTTCTAAAGTGAGCAATAGTGTAAAGTGAAAAAGTAAGGGTATATCCACCTTTGATTAGTTAAAGTGCATTAATGAGATCTCAATCCATTTTAGCTAATCAATGATAGATATACTTTTACTTTCTCATTTTACACTTTTGCTCGCTTTAGAGGAGCTTCATTCAATATCAATAGAATACTGCAGCTACAAAGAGCAGTAATTTTGTTACTGTCCTAAATCTTTTTAATTTGCTCTCAATATATTATAGTTAGGGACTTAGGGTCCTTTTAAACAACCTTTGCATTCTTTCCTTGGACAGATTATATCATACCTTCTACTTTCCGGTTCAGCTGCTGGATTTGGTGTCTCAGAAGATCTTCACAAATTCTTCAAATCAGCGGAACTTCCCTTCAACTCCTTTTTTGAAAAGGCAACCGTCTCAGCTAGCCTTCTTCTTATTGGATTTTTGTTCACTGCCATTGCATCAATTTTTACTTCGTTGGCTTTGCCAAAGAAAGCTTAGCTTGATGGAGAGAATGATATTCATGGATTATGATTCTTTCTTCCCTTCCCAAGTTTAGTTTAGTTCGATTCCATTGGTAGTCAATTAATTGTTATTTAGAGTTTATTTTTATCTTCCTTATTTGTCTATATTTTTTTTTTCCTTCCTAAAATATGTAGCAATTGTACTTGTTTTGGTTTGTCGATAGAGTGAATTTTTTCTTGTTGTCCTTATGCTTGGCTTCTATGTCTATATACTCTTAACAATAGTAAAGATAAAGCTCCTGTAAAGTGAGTAAATATGTAAAGTGAGAAAGTAAGAGTGTATTCATCCTTGATTAGTTAAAGTACATTGAGATCAAGAGTGGATACATTCTTACTTTTCCACTTTATACTTTTACTCACTTTAGAGGAATCTAATCCTACTATTAAGTTGAAATATATGTGAGATGAGTAATGATATATGAAATGGAGCTGGTGAGGGCAAATGACAACATCGTTATGTTGGAATATTCTTTATTTAATTATATTCCAATATCATAATGTGGGCAGATATCGTCAATCAATTATATTTGTTATTTATCAATTAGGAGCCTTAATTGATATGTGATCAAATTAAGTGATAAGGCTAATTAGATTTCTGATTTGATATTAAATTAGCTAATTGATATGGGTTAAATATGAGTGGATGTCATTGATGGCCCATTTCGGAATAATGGGAACCCTAATTGGCCATCATCCTATATATAGGCTATGGTCCCCAATACACCGGACAATATCGCATACCGCCTTTTCTCCCCATCTGAAGAGCGACTAAGGCATAAGGAGTCCCGGTTGAGGAAGAACCACAAGCCAACGGGTGTTCATTACCTGTCTCTCTTTTCTCTTCCCCCTCTCTGCGTTTCAGGATTACTACCCTCCGTTCGTGAAGGTTTGGTGATCAAGTTCATCCTCTGAAGAACGCTTGAGGTTAGGAACATACAATGGATTCAGGTATTCCTATATCTTTGATAAATCAGCATGTTGTAGATCCTAAAGGTATCAAGTTTTAAGTTGTTTTTGATAATAAAGATGCATACTATATATGGTTTTTATGTTTCCATAATAAAGTTTATGATAGCATGCCTTGTAGATGATTATTGAGTTTAAATCTAACAAGTGGTATCAGAGAAGGTCTTCATGTTTGATTTATTGGGATTATTTTTTTTTTGCCAGGGGTTTATACATGTTTGGCATGAATCCTATTTTTTAAAATTAGGAAATATAAAAGAAAATAGGATTTAACGTAAATGAGGAATTGGTTCATTGATTTTACGTGAATGATGCATTTGGGTCGGTGGATGGCGTTTTCGAAAATATGTATATATTGAAATGAGAATGGCTTGTCGTGTGAATGCCATTGGAATTGGTTTTCACCCGAAATGCTGTATGGGAAAGCTTTTGGGGATATTTTATTATAAAATTGTTTACATGCCTTTGGTGTTTGCATTGGGTGTTATGACTTTTATCAATTGCTTTTATGATTTGTTTCAAAAGCAATTTTGGTCTGTACGTGAATTCCTTGACCAAGATTTGGTTCCAGCAAGATGAATATCTATATATAAGTAATTGTTGTCTTGATCCAGAGGCACTGTTATGTGTTTTTTTCTTTTCCAGAAAGGAATGTTACGTGCATTAACGGAAAGGAATATTATTGTTTTGCTTGAGCAATGCGTTTGTTGCTTGTACACTACACCTACGCTTTTCTCACACACTTATGAGCGAGACCCTATACTTGGGCCTGAGTGTAACTTGAGATAGGGAGAAGGTTGAGTAGTGGTAGCCTTCTGGATGTACATCCTGTTTGGTTGTCACGAAGGCGTAACTTAGAGTGATTCCTTTCGAGGGTATTGTCACTTCTAATAGTTTACCCATGGTTATGGGCAATATTTCGAAATGGGTCCAGACTCTAAGGATCAAAGTTAGAACTATAGAGCCACCTATTGGGAAAGTTCACATATTAAAATAATCTTTTTTTTAAAAGGTTAATTTCACACTAAGCATTCAAGTTTCCATGTTTTTTTGTGTGAAAATGGCAAATTTGAGATCCCCCCATCTTATTAAAATTGTCTGGTAATTTTGATTGAGTTGGTTGAAACAACACGTTGCCGAAGTAACCTCTGTTGCGTAAATTTGATTCAATTAAATTTACAGAAGATGTAGTATGAAATTATTCATGCGAGCTGTTGTCGGCCCGAAGGAAGACACAGCTTGGCTGGATAATTACATACCTATGATGATAAATTTGTGGTGATTATAAAGTTATTTTCCATGTGGATAATGAGGTGCCCGAAGGTGACCATTATTTGACAGGACTTATCACCAATATTTGATCATTACGTTGAGAGTATCGCTAGCAGTTAATTCTTACAATCCGAAGATTGAGGATTAATGGTGCGCTTGATATCTTGTTTGGGTCTTGTTTAATTTGCATATAAAGATTATTGTGCATGTCTCTATGGTTATTTATTGACATGCCTGTGGATGTTATTGCATGCTTGTTATTCTCTTCTTCTAGTTGCTGCTGCTACCGCTCCCAACTACGCTGCTCAGATTAGCACCATCCTTATGCTGAATGGGATGAACTACAAGTCTTGGAAGGAGTCTATAGAGATCGTCCTCGGATGCATGGACTTGGACTTAGCATTGAGGGTGGAGCGTCCTGTCGCCAATACTGAGAACCCAAATGAAGCAAAGATTGAGAAATGGGACCGATCAAATCGTATGTGCCTAATGATTATCAAGAGATCCATACCCGAAGTGTTTAGAGGCTCGATAGCTGAGAGTAATAGTGCAAAGAAGTTCCTGGAGACCATAGAGCAATTTTTTGCCAAAAATGATAAGGCTGAGACAGGCAGTGCTTTGTCCAACCTCATATCAATGGAGTATAAAGGTCAGGGGAACATTAGGGAGTACGTTATGGAGATGTCTAATCTCGCATCAAAACTCAAGGCATTGAAGTTACAGCTTCCTGAGGATTTGCTGGTGCATTTGGTTTTGATCTCACTTCCTGCACACTTTGGGCAGTTCAAGGTGAGTTATAACACTCAGAAGGACAAATGGTCCTTAAATGAGCTTATATCTCACTGTGTGCCAGAGGAAGAGAGATTGCAGAGGGACAAGACAGAAAGTGCTCATTTGGCCACTAGCTCTCAGAACAAAAGGAAAAAGACTGCGGGAAATTCTTCTCAAAAGAAGAAGGCAAGGGAACAGCCAAAGGAATTCACATGTTTCTTTTGCAAGAAAACAAGACACATGAAGAAGGACTGTTCCAATTATGCCGCCTGGCGCGAAAAGAAGGGTAATTTTATCACTTTTGTTTGTTCTGAAGTTAATTTAGTTTCAGTACCCAAGGACATTTGGTGGGTAGATTCTGGTGCTACTACTCACATTAGTATGTCCATGCAAGGTTGCCTGTGGAGCCGTCCGCCAAGTGATGCTGAAAGATTCATATATGTGGGCAACGACAATAAAGCTGCAGTTGAAGCTATAGGAACTTTTAGATAATTATTAAAGACTGGTTTTTATTTGGATTTGGTTGAGACATATGTTGCACAGTTAGACGGAATTTAATTTTTATTTCTGTTTTGGACAAATCTGGTTATTCTTGTTCATTTAGAAATAATAAAGTTAGTCTCTCTTATGATTCAAATGTTGTTGGTTATGGGTCTTTAATTGATAATCTTTACATGCTTGATATTGAGCGTTCCTATAACGAGATGCTGCAAATAGAATCGCATGGTACAAAACGTAAGTTAAATGAGAATTCCGCTACTTTATGGCACAAGTGCTTAGGGCATATCTCTAAACAGAGAATTCAGAGGCTTATGTCGGAGGCATTCTTGGACCCTTGGATTTGTCAGACTTTCAAGTCTACATTCAATGTATCAGGGTAAACAAACAAACAAAAGGAATTTTAATGCTGATAGAGCTAAGGACGTCTTAGAACTAATTCATACGGATATCTGTGGTCCTTTCCCTATGGGTTCCTGTAATGGACAAAGTTATTTTATTACGTTCATAGACGATTACTCAAGATACGGCTATTTGTATTTAATTCATGAGAAATCTCAGTCTCTAGACGTGTTCAAATCTTTCAAAGCTGAAGTTGAGCTTAAGCTTGGAAAGAAAATCAAGGCTGTCAAATCTGACCGTGGTGGTGAATACTATGGTCGGTATGATGGATCAGGGGAACAACGTCCAGGGCCCTTCGCGCTTTTCCTAAATGAGTGTCGAATTGTTCCGCAATACACCATGCCGGGCAAACCCAGCATGAACGGAGTTGCAGAACGACGAAACCGGACTCTAAAGGATATAATGAAAAGTATGATTAGTCATTCTTCTTTACCAGAGTCATTTTGGGGAGAAGCAATCAAGACTGCAGTTTATATCCTTAACAGAGTTCCAAGTAAAGTAGTCACTAAAACCCCTTATGAGCTATGGACTGGGAAAAAGCCCAGTATAAAGCATATGCATGTATGGGGCTGTCCAGCTGAAGCAAGGTCTTATAGGCCGCATGAAGGTAAGCTAGACTCAAAGACTATTAGTTGCTATTTTTTTGGGTACGCTGAACGCTCTCGCGGGTACAAGTTTTACAACTCCACTGCTAGAACTTTTTTTGAAACGGGAAATGCAAGATTTCTTGAGGAAGTTGAGTTTGGAGGGGAAATAAACATAAGGAGTGTTGTCTTTGATGAAGAAAGTGTTACTAACAATGATCAAGTCCTTGTACCTGTCATTGCTACAAAAACACATCCAGAAATAATTAATGATGTTATTCCTAACATCACTCGAGAACAAGACAATGTTGAGTTTCTCCCTTAACAAACTGCAGTTCAAACTCAACAGCCTCAAGAAGCGCCATTAAGGAGATCCACCAGGGAGAGGAGAAGTGCAATTTCAGATGATTATGTTGTGTTTCTTCAAGAACATGAGGATGGCATTGGTTTGACTGAGCAATATCCAATCAACTTTAGTCAAGCTATGCAAAGTTCTAACTCCCTTAAGCTGATTGGTGCCATAAAGGATGAGATAAAATCAATGGCTAACAATGACGTTTGGGATCTCGTCAAATTACCTGAAGGAAAGAAACCCATCGGTTGTAAATGGATATTTAAAACCAAAAGGGATTCAAAGGATAATATTGAGAGATATAAGGCTCGTCTTATCGCAAAAGGGTTTACTCAAAAGGAAGATATCGACTATAGAGAGACTTTCTCTCCGGTTTCTTCGAAAGACTTCTTCGAAAGACTCTTTTAGGCTTATAATGGCACTAGTAGCTCATTTTGACTTAGAGCTGCATCAGATGGATGTAAAGACTGCATTTCTAAATGGAGACATTGAAGAGAAGATTTATATGTTGCAGCCAGAAAATTTTGTGTCTGGAGACCCAAAGTCTATGGTGTGCAAACTTAAGAAATCCATCTATGGCCTTACACAGGCTTCCCGCCAATGGTATTACAAATTTCATCAAGTTGTTACCTCTTATGGTTTCGAGGCTAATATAGTAGATGATTGCGTATATCAAAAATTTAGTGGTAGTAAATATATTTTTCTGGTATTATATGTTGATGATATCCTTTTAGCAAGTAACGATATAGGCTTATTGCACGAAACCAAGAAATTTCTCGCAAAGAATTTCGAGATGAAAGATCTTGGGGACGCATGCTTTGTATTAGGAATTCGGATATTTAGAGATCGCTCTCGAGGTATTTTGGGATTATGATAGAGGAGCTATATTGATACAGTCTTGGATAGATTCTTCATGAAAGATAGTAAACCAGGAGATACACCCGTTGCTAGAGGAGACAAGTTTTGCCTAAAACAGTGCCCCGTTACGGATCTTGAAAAGGAAAAGATGCATAAGTTTCCTTACACCTCGGCAGTAGGGAGTCTCATGTACGCTCAAGTTTGCACTCATCCTGACTTAGCTTTCATTGTGGGAGTTCTTGGAAGATATCTGAGCAACCCTGGTATGCAGCACTGGACGGCGATAAAGCGTGTGATGCGCTACTTGAAGAGAACTAGAGACTTCATGCTAACATATCGGAGGTCAGACGACTTAGAGATCATTGGATATTCTGACTCCGATTTTGCAGGAAGCCCGGATAGCAGATGTTCCACATCTGATTACATCTTCCTTTTGGCTGGAGGAGCCGTCTCCTGGAAGTCTGCGAAACAGACTTTAGTGGCTCCTTCGACCATGGCAGCGGAGTTTGTGGCTTGCTTTGAGGCATCAAATCATGCGTTATGGCTACGAAATTTTGTCACGGGGCTACACATCATTGGGAGCATCCAGAGGCCCTTGAAGATTTTTTGTGACAATAGTGCAGCTGTACTCTACTCAAACAGCAACATGAGTTCTACAAAGTCGAAGTTCATCGACATCAAGTATCTTGTTGTGAAGGAAAGAGTCCAGGAGAAACAGATTTCGATAGAACATATAGGGACAGACTATATGCTAGCAGACCCACTGACCAAAGGCTTGACACCTAAGGCTTTTCATGAGCATGTTGCTCACATGGGTGTTGGTTTTGAGATTGCCTTAGATTAGTGGGAGTCTTTCCCTTATTTTGTTTCCTTCTATGTTCTATGTTCTGATTTTGGTACAAACTTTATGTAATGTTTGAATTTCTGCAGAAATAAAGTTTATGAGGTTATTATTATAACTATCTTCAGTTTTGTTTTGGTTATGTGCAAATATTTAATCTACATTTAGGGAACTTTAGTTTGATCTCACTAAAGACTTAAGTTGGACCAGTTGGAAATAGGCATGATTCAGAGATCACATTGCATGAAATTTTCATGCCACTCATCCATGTCGATCTATGTCATCAAGTGCATTGACATGGTAGTTGTCGGGGTTTAGTCACAATAGACGTTAGTGACAACAGCCGCGGTGGTCCCATTGTTGATGTATGAGGTAGACCAGATTGTGAAGGGGAAATCTAAAGATAAATAGCATTCGGATGCGCGCCTAAAGAATTCTGATATAATTATTACGATATATTGCCCAAGTGGGAGATTGTTGGAATATTCTTTATTTAATTATATTCCAATATCATAATGTGGGCAGATATCGTCAATCAATTATATTTGTTATTTATCAATTAGGAGCCTTAATTGATATGTGATCAAATTAAGTGATAAGGCTAATTAGATTTCTGATTTGATATTAAATTAGCTAATTGATATGGGCTAAATATGAGTGGATGTCATTGATGGCCCATTTCAGAATAATGGGAACCCTAATTGGCCATCACCCTATATATAGGCTATGGTCCCCAATACACCGGACAATGTCGCATACCGCCTTTTTCCCCAGCGACTAAGGCACAAGGAGTCCCGGTTGAGGAAGAACCACAAGCCAACGGGTGTTCATTACCCGTCTCTCTTTTCTCTTCCCCTTCTCTGCGTTTCAGGATTACTACCCTCCGTTCGTGAAGGTTTGGTGATCAAGTTCATCCTCTGAAGAACGCTTGAGGTTAGGAACATACAATGGATTCAGGTATTCCTATATCTTTGATAAATCAGCATGTTGTAGATCTTAAAGATATCAAGTTTTAAGTTGTTCTTGATAATAAAGATGCATGCTATATATGGTTTTTATGTTTCCGTAATAAAGTTCATGATAGCATGCCTTGTAGATGATTATTGAGTTTAAATCTAACACGTTAATGATTTGTTTGGTAACACGAGGGAAAGGAGAAAAAGTGGATCATCCCTCCCCTCCCCCGTTTGGTATGAGCTTCTAAAGAGAGGGGGAAGAGATTTGGGGGATCCCAAATCCATGGGATGGAACCTATCATTTTCAGCCTCCACTAGTAAGATAGAATGGAGGGGAAAGGAAAAAACAACTCTCTTGTGGACTTCAGATATTGAATTATCCTTTTTTTTTATTAATTCCTTAATACCCCACAATTTATCAATTGGGCAATAAAATAATTTGATATATATATATAGGACATATATAACTAAAACAATTCTCTTTTTAAGAATGTGATAACAATTAATCTTGAACATAAAATTATATATTGATGGTGAAGATTAAAAATAATTTAGTGGTGCTATATATAATTGATATGCACTGTCAACCAATCACAAATCATGGTATTAGTGACTTTTAAAGTAGTTCGGCTAAGAGTCAAATATTCTTAATGATGTGACAATTTATGGTTGATTGTCAGTGTAAGTTTTTTTTACTGACAACGCATACCAATTAAATCACACACACACACACATATATATATATATATATATATATATATATATATATATATATATATATGAGATGTATCAAGTGAGAGAAGTATTTGTATATGAGAGTGAGAGGAGCAAATATGGGTCTTTTGATCACATATAAATGGTCAATATTAGAACATAAAGTCAAGTGACTTTTTTAAGTGATTACATGATCACTAAGTAACTTTTAATCTTGACCATCCATGTATGGTTTGATGACCCAGATTTGTTCCTCTCACATATATATATATATATATATATATATATATATATATATATCGAGTGAGAGGTGTATTTTTGTATGAGAGTGAGAGGGGATATTCCTAGCCTTTGGATCACATATGAGTAATTAAGATTAGAACATAAAGTCATGTGACATGTTTAGTGATTACATGTGTTGGAGTCTCACATTGGATAGTGATATGGCCTGAGTAGTTCTTATTAGTGAGGGGCAACCCTCACCCTATAAGCTAACTTTTGGGGTTGAGTTAGGCCAAAACCCAAATTCTAAGACGGTATCAGGGCCTATCCTAGATCCGTTGGGCCACCCACAGATGCAAACTTCACGCTCCAGATGTCCAATCCTGGGCGTGAAGGGGTGTGTTGGAGTCTCAAATTGGATAGTGATATGGCCTGAGTAATGCTTATAAGTGGGGGGCAACCCTCACCCTATGAGCTAGCTTTTGGGGTTGAGTTAGGTCCAAACCCAAATTCTTAGAACATGACCACTAACTAATTTTATATCTTGATCATTCATGTATGGTTTAATGTCCCAAATTTGCTTCTCTCACTCTCATATAAAAATATTTCTCTCACTAGATACGCCTTGTGTATATATATATATACACATATAAGGTATATACACATATATAAAGTGGGATTTGTTTACACTAGTATGAGTTATTTTTCACCTACATTCACTCTTAATCTTTGATTTTATTTTCATCCTACAATGATTGTGACTTTAAACGGGCAACCCCCTCAAACTTAAGCATCAGAGTGGCTTTTGTAGGTACACCCCTCTCTCCAATATCATTGAGCCAGAATTGACCTTTAATACCGCATATTTAATAGCAGATTCAGACGGAAACGCTGTAAAAAAGTACGCGAAGGTGTTTGATAGCTCTTTCCAAAGGACAAATTATTAAAAGATATATCTTTAATAGCTTTTTCTTAAGGTTGCACTAGTTTTTCCACATTTTTAAAAGAAAAAATGTGCTTCACCTTTAATAGTATTTCCTCCAAAAAGCATTATTAAAGGGGATACATTTAATAGCGTATCCTAATGGAAACGATATCTTTTCCCCATTTTTTTTGGAAAAAAAACATGTTCCACCTTTAATAGCTCTTCTTCAAGGAAGTACTATAAAAAGGGATACCTTTTATAACACTTCCTCAGAGAAACACTAATAAAGAGGACACATTAGCGCTTCCTCAAAAGAAAGCTTACCCTTTTTTAAGAAAAAAACGTTATCCACCTGGATAGTGTATCCATTTATGTTCGCAGTCCCCCTACCGCGTTTTCTGCTAGGGTTTTTATCAATCTCATCATTTGGCTCCTTTCGAAGAGAAATGTCGCGTTTTCTTTCCATTTTTATGTCTCCATTTGAAGAAGCTAAGTATGAATTCTTTCCTTTTTGGTTTCCAAATCTTGATAATGATGGAATTTCCTATTTAGTTTCTAAATCCAAAGGCGCAAAGTTTGGGGTTTCTAAGAGGAATGTCGTGATTTATTTACATTCATATGTTTCCCTTTGAAGAAGGTAAGTATGAGTTCTTTCCTTTTTAGTTTCCAAATCGTGATTCTGATGAAATTTTCCTTTTAGTTTTCAAATCCAGGTCGCTAAGTCTGGGATTTCGAAGAGGAAATTTGTGATTTGTTTCCATTTGAAAAAGGTAAGTATGAATCATTTTCTTTTCAGATTCCAAACATGATTCTGGTGAATTTCATTTTTAGTTTCTGAATCTAGAGACGCAAAGTATGTGGTTTCTAAGAGTAATATCGTGATTTATTTCCATGCCTATGTTTTTCTTTGAAGAAAAGAAGTATGAGTTTTTTTTCTTTTTAGTTTTGACACTGATGGATGTTTCTTTTTAGTTTCCAAATCTAGAGACCCAAAGTCTGGGGTTCTTAAGAGGAATGTCGCGATTTATTTTCATCCTTATGTCTCTTTTGAAGAAGGTACATATGAGTCCTTTCCTTTTTTGTTTCCAAATCATGAAACTGATAGAATTTCCTTTTTAGTTTGCAAATCGAGAGACAAAAAGTATGAAGTTTCTAAGAGGGAATGTTGTGATTCCTTCCCGTTCATATGTCTTCATTTGAAGAAGGTAAGTATTAATCCTTTCGTTTTTAGTTTTCGAATGTGGTCTATGTTGAATATTATTTCCTTACTTTGAATTTCCTTTTGAATCTACATGTTTGAGTGCTGAATACAGGAAAATATTTTCTTTTAAAAAAAATAAGGAAAAGATAGTGTTTCCTAAAAAAATGCTATTAAAATGGATACCTTTAATAGCGTTTCTTAGAAGAAGCGCAATCGTAGGTACCAAGATAACGCTTCAAAAACACTATCTTTGGTTACCTCCTTTAATAGCACCAAGATATATAGATAACGCTCAAAAGCGTTATTAAATGCAAAAAAACTTTATTAAAGGTCGAATCCGGTGTGGTGTATGGAAGTTGCCGCACTGGGAGGAGGTCATCATCAACAAACGCTCTGAATGGGTTAAGTATGACACCCTTGAAACCAGTTCAGAACAAATATCATAGAGGGAAAGAAAATGAAAGGATTTTAGGATAGAAAAGAAAATAAAATAATGGGAGAGAGGGATAGAGGAGTACTCTCCCCTTATTTGGCATCGACTAATGGAAAAGAAGAGAAACCTCCCTTTCTTTATTTGATTTTATGAAGGAAAAGAATATATATATATATATATATATATATATATATATATATATAGATAGAGAGAGAGAGAGAGAGAGAGAGAGAGAGAGAGAGAGAGAGAGAGAGAGGATTTACACTAGTATAAATTATTTTTCATTTACATCCACTCTTAGCCGTTGATTTTATTTTCATCTAACCGTGTAAGTGAAAAATAACTTCCTCTAGCGTAAATGGATACCAACAAACTAAACTGCATTGCTACTGGTTTTCAAGGAATGAACCCTCACTGCGGTGCTCATTGCCAGCGTTGGAGAGCTTGAAAATCGAGAAAAGCTCTCTGCCTTTCTTTACTTTATGCCAAATGAGTTTCTCTTCTTTTTCATTAGAGAATGCATTACCAACAAAGAAGTAAAGTTGACTTATTTAAAGACTCAAGACCAAGTTGGACCAAAGAAAAGCAAATTAAAATGAAAATTGAATGATCAAACTATCCCAGAAGTTGAACCAAAGAAAAGCAAATTGTTCTTTCCCTCGTAATTACTCAAAACGAATTGGCTTTAGCTGCCAATTGTACATGTGATCATGAAACATTGGATTGACATTATCTGCACCAAATACATCAAACCTTGGTCAATAATTACCAATTGTAGGTAACTAGTCAGAAGAAGGAATTTCATCTGTTGACAAAAAACTAAACATAAAGAAATCCTCAAAGTTCCCTTTGAAATAAAAAAACTTTCTGAGCATTCCCTCTTTCTGGAACCCAACCTTTTCCAAGACCCTTTGTGAAGCCCTATTCTCTATTCGAGTAAAAGCCTGTAACCTAAGCAAATGAGGAAAGTCTTGGAATACTTGAGACAAAAGAATTCTAATTGCTTTGGTTGCAATCCCTTGGCCCCAATAATTGACCCCTATAGCATAGCCTAAGTCAGCTTTAAACCTATCATCACCAGACCAAGGAAGCACCCAAATAATCCCAATGGAATGGTCATCAAGGCATATTGACCTTCTCAATGGATGAACACATTCATCTCTAATGAATGCCAAAGCCTCTTCCTTTGAAGCACAAGTCTCCATTCGAGTATTTTGAGTCACTCTATCATCTCCTGCCCATAGAAAGACATCATCAACATCGCTTAGCTTGAATGGCCGGATAGAGATCCTTGAAAGATCTATTGCCATAACCACCTAGTTTTGCAAAGGGTTTATGTTCTATTAATTATCTATGTGTACATAAACCTTTTGCAAAATCCTGAGCAAGTTAATAACAATGCTGTGTTTGGATACTAATATAGTGAATGATTAGTGATAGGATAGCACAGAGCCTGGATACCCAATGAGGCAATGAAACAACTATTTATACTTGTAATCCAAAGTGTAACAGATCACAATCAGACCATGCAAGAGGGGGTTTTGCTTTATTTTCTATGTGCATTATGAATATATTTGAAAGAGCTTATAGAAAAATTATTTAAGCTTATAAAATTAACTTATGAAAATAAATTTATACAAATAGTTTATAAAGATAATTTATAAAAATATTTTATGGTATTCGTACAAGTTCTTTCTAGTTTATTTTTATAAAAATATTTTATAAAAATAAGCTATTTTTAAATCATTTGAAAAAATAAACTCATTAACTAAATAAACATTTAATCAAAATATTTATCCAAACACATCCTATATAATACATATTTTTTTTCTGGATAGCAGAGCAAGACTAATATTGAGGCAGTTAAGGTGTAATATATAACAGACCAGATTGATATGGCTAAGATACGATAAGAAACATGTGGTCCAATATGCATTATTGTACGGAAAATTATAAAATTACGATAAGAATGAAATGAGTGGTTAAATATGAAAATCTATTATGTCTGTGCATTATATTGATGGTGTATCTGGATGTCAATTGTTTTGGGATAACAATTTACAAAGCGACACATCAATTGAGGCAACCCGTGAACCATTTATTTGTACTTGTAATCCAATTAATGTGTAACAAAAAAAGACACGATAAGAAATGAATGGTTCAATATGTTCACGTGTTTCTATTCCGTCCGTATGTAATGGAATATAAAATCATTTACCATTAAATTATATAATTTTTATTCTCAATCGAAAAATAGATTGATATAATATATAGAAAATATTCAATACGAAAAACATTTTTAGTTGAGTCTGAGCTCCTGGATAGACGACAGAGACACAATTATTATCGATCGAGCATATAAGAATCAATTTAATTTTTTTTTTCAGGTTTAGGAACTAAATCAAAAATTTGTGTCACATATAAGGATCAATTAGCTGACGGCAGGAACGAATTTGCTAACGTTTACACATATAGGGACCAAATTTGCTAACGTTTACATATGTAGGGACTCTTCTCCAAATTTTTTACATATAGGGACTAAATAAAAATTCTATATCACGTGTAGGGACCAAATTATTACTTTAATCTACAATTAATACTCGTAGGCATGACAGAGTTTATTGTTGTTGGGTAGTTATAGCCGATATTTGGTAAAACTTAGCCTATAGCTGATATGCTAGTTAATAGCGGATGAGTTTATAGTTGCTAACGGATGAATTAGCTTAACGGATTGAAAGTGTTTGATAAAATTAACGGTTAAATTAGTTGATAAATATAAAATGACATAAAAGAATATATTTATATTTTTTTTTTACAGACACACACACACACACACACACACACATATATATATATATATATATATAATATATATTTATTTTAAAATAATTATCACTTTTAATACATGAATTTATTTTAAAATATTTATTAGTTGTTTATATGCTATTTTAAACGTGAAACCTGGAATGAAAATATTAGGATTATAATATTTTATTTTATTTAAGAGAGAATAAAGGAGGAATTTAACTAAATTAGTAAGGATAAAAAATGGAAAAATAATAATATGCTATAGGCTATAAGCTCAAACGCTACTTAAAGTAGCGTCAGAAAAAAATGTTATAAGTTAGTAAAAAAACATTATGGTGACAAAAACGTTTACCAAATAGGACTACAAACCCATCCGCTACAAGCTATCCTCTATAAGCTAACGGATTGATCTAGCCAAACACATTCATAGTTTACTGGTATAAATAGTAAGAGGGGAACAACTATACAATCAGTTAGAGATTTTGTTAATAAGAACCTAGAGCATAGATTGGTGCAGAGAGAACCTAGCTAGAGCGCGGCTTGGTGGAGGAAGATTTCCCTTGGTAGGAGTATTGTACTTCTTTTGAGTAATATAAATAATTCATCATCTTCTTCATTCTTTTTTTCTAAGATTCCTAACATTTGGTCGAACTCGGATTGGATTCCAATCGGGGAGCGGAAAGAGGATGGAGCCTCGAGTTGAATTCTTGGAGAAATCGGTGGAGACGTTAAGAAAAGCAATCAATATTGGAGGGGAATCAAAATTGAGTGATGAGAGATTTTACTCCCCTCTATTCCCTTTCTCCCTCCAAAAAATTGAACTAAACAAAAAAAATTTATAAAAATCTCTCTCATTCCCTCCCCTCTTTCCATTCCCCCCAACCAAACACTATATTACTCTCACCACAATGCTGATAGTACTTAGTCAAAGGCAAAATGAAAATATTACGTGATAACATTAACTTCAGTAGGTTAATGTGGTTTGTTGTATATGACTTTTGGATTTGTTAGCTTATTTTAGTTTATTTCAAGTTTATATTAACTTAGTAATATTTGCATATTTATTTAGTTTATTTGAGACTTATTATCATTGTGTAAGATTAGTTATTACTTACGTTACATTTTTGTTTATGAATTTTATTCCTCTAAAATGAGAAAATATCTAAAGTGAGAAAGTAAAGATGTATTTAAAGTGAGAAAGTAAAGATATATTTATCTTTGGATTATTTTTGATGGGTTAAGATCCCTATGTATTTATCAAATCAAAGCTGGATGCTCCTTTATTTTCTCACTTTAGAGATTTTCTTACTTTAGAGGAGCCAAATCCTTATTTTATTTGGGTATTTGTTGTTTTTCATCCATACATATAAAGTGTAATAGATTTTTTTATTTTTTTATATTTATTTTAGGATGGGATTTTTATTTTATTGCATGTTGGACCAACGACTTTTACTTAACCTAATCTAATCCATTGGTTTGATAAGCAGGTCAGATCTAAAAATACTACAAAACTGACCTTACGGAACTTTTAATGGATATAAGAAATTTAAATAATTCATTGGTTTTATTTAATATTTATTTTTAACCTCACATGTTAAAAAATGAAAGTTGAAGTGTTCTTGAGATGGGTTCAACTTCCCTAAAATCTGATATAATATTTTGATCAAGTCATTTGTTTGAATTTGACCCTAGGCCATATCTGATAATAATAGGGTTGAAATTGGACCAACCCGATATATTGACCTAATTTATAAATTTGAACATTATACATAATAAATTATAGAATTAAAGAAGCCGAAAACTACAACTAAAATATATTTTATAACACACACAGTATATATATATATATATATATATATATATATATATATATATATGGGGTTTCTATTTTGTTTCAAATGTTGTTTCCTTTTTTTTGTTATGTAAACTTTTTTGTCCAGTCACAACTTTGGTGATTTGTACTTGCTATATGTTGCTTCAAACAGACTTTGAAAATTATAAGTCAGGTTCTTTTATTAAATTCGCATATGTTATATTTGAGTTGTTTCTGATCAATTTCAATATGTTGCATTATAAATAATATTACATCAAAATTTGTAACATATTCCTTTTTGTATATTTCAATCATCAAATATTCTTATTAATTATTACTATGTTAGTCAAACGAAATGCCTTATGCATGGCACGTGTAAACACACTAATATATAAAAACAAATATTATCAATATAAATATATTATCATATTATACAAAATGTTATTCAGTCAATATGTCTTACCACTTATATCTAATTCTAAAAAAATTGTTTTAAAAGAATTGTGACACCAGACCAGGTTGAAATGATCTGAAGTATAACACGAATTCGACTCGAAAACACAATGCCTAATTTCTAAAAGCTAAACTTATTACCATTAGCTTCGAGTTGGGACAAGTCAAAAATACGGGACGAGTCTTGAATACTCGTAGCAAAAGACTTAACATAGGTAGGGGTTGAAATGAGATAGTTCAGGGTAACTTTGCCTAATAAATAGATATAAACATGCTTTGTAAAGTGTCGCCTAAAACGGGTCTGTTATTTGTTATAGGTTTTTTTTTGGGCTCGACCTGACTTATTTATGAAAACATAGAAGTCTAATGGGTGTAGAAAATCTATTTAAATGCATACATAATAAGAAAGTCTTTATATAGGTACAAAAATTTTATTCTCAATTAGCTATAACGTTCAATCAAATTATATAAATAAAGTTTAATTGTTATACATTGTCACTTTACATTGTCAATCAATGAATCACAAATCATAGTATGAATGATTTTTAAGGTCGTTAAAGTAAGAGTGAAATATTTTTAATAATATGACAATTTATGATTGTTTGATAATGTAAATTTTTTTTACTTTAACAGTATATACCAATTAAATTCATATAAATATTAAAAAATTATAATCATATAAATAAATTAAATTTATGTAAGCTAAAAGTAGACCCAAGGAGAAAACTTATTTGGATAAATAGTTCATAATTTATTTAATTAAATACTTTTTTAATAAATTATTTTGAAATAAAATAAAAAGAACTTATTTTCCGCGTCTGCCATGATCCCAATACAAATAGCCAAGTATTTTTTGTTCGAACAAAGAAAATCAACACTCCGTCACTGAACAACACCTCTGTCAAGAATTCGCGTTCCTCTGTCGCCTCCTACTCCTGCTGCTGAAAGGATCGCCAGTAACAGCCCAAAGGTAAATGAATGATAAGTTTCAACCCTTCAATCATTCTTACTTCTTACTCTTTCAAACCAAACATCAAAATGAAAAAACATTCCTACTCCCCCTACGTTTTTTATTTCTTTCTTTTTATTTTGAAGAAATGCTAACAAAACTATCTTTTAACAGACTCGGTTCGGCACACTGTTTATTATTGAGTAGATTTCAAGTAAAACCGCTAAATTATGTGGGTCCACATTCTATTCAGTGGGTCCCATGTGAGAGTATATGCTAGAGAGCGGATGTGATAAAGATAAAAATTGTGTTGCTAGCATTGCTCTTTATTTTTTTTTAAATATTTTTCTTCCATTTCAGTCAGGTTGCATGCCATGAACCCTATTTTGTTTTACTTTTGTGCTCATGGGTTTGGAAATTGATGTGAAGGAGGGATTGAAGTATTTACATTCTTCTATTCTGTTTTCTCTATTCGTTTGAGGTTTTAAAGATTTAAAGCTTTTTAGAAATGTGATGAAGGCTGTAGAGCTTACTTTAAGATGAGTTCTCATTTTATTTGCTATGTTTTAATTTGTGTCTCTCTCTTTTTTTTTTACTTTCATGAAAAGGGCTGTTTTTGATATATAAGAATATGAGCATTGTTCCCAAAGAGACCATTGAGGTGATTGCACAAAGTATTGGGATAAACAACTTGTCTCCTGATGTTGCTCTTGCCGTGGCTCCTGATGTCGAATACCGAATTCGGGAGATTATGCAGGTCGTGTCATTTTTAATTTACACATAATTACAATTGACATTGAATTTGACTCATAAGTGGTGATGATAAACTGGAATTTTATTGATTCCTCTCTTCTTTAATTATGAGTTGTTTTGTGTAATTCATTCAAGCCAGGAAATAAATTTGAACAAAACTATTGTTGAACTATAGAACATGCTGCAACAGGAATATCCTATTTCCTATTTCTCTAACATAGTTTATTCAAACCACAGGAGGCAATTAAATGCATGCACCATTCTAAGAGAACCATTTTGACAGAAGATGATGTTGATGGTGCATTGAACATGAGGAATGTTGAAGTAAGTGCCTTAGGCAGTTAAACAGCCAGTAAATGTGTTTGAAGTGGTTGGCTTTTCGTAATATTTTCATTTTTTCACATGTGGCGTTCTTAACAAATCTTAGATACCTGTTTTCCTATTTAATAGGGTTGTCAGTAAGTTGTCTGTTCCAATTGAATCATTCATGCAGGGTGGGTGGCGATTTAATTACGAAGTATTCAGTGTTTTGGGCTAAACTTCATTATCAGATCTAATCATCTAAAGTTAATATGTTTGGATGTAGCTTTTCTGCATGTTGTTATAGTAAGCAAATTGAATCTTGCTCAATTTTTTAATTGTATAATTTAGCTGCATGGCTCCCTCACTTCTCTTGTTTATTGCTTTCGAAGGATGATTAATTTTCAATTAAGTGTGAATGATAGGTTTCAGTTCTATTTACATCCTTTAGCATGAATTATCCCATCGTATGATTTTTGTTTTTTTGCTTACAAAATGCAATAATAGGAACCATTTATTAAATCAAGTTACAATTTTCATACCAGTAAAGCAAAACGAGCTTCTAAAGATAAATTGTAAGATTCTCTATTCAGTAATAAGTAATGCAATACACACCAGTCAACAGCAAGTATTAAGATGAGGACATTTGGACATGACATTGGATATGATGAAGCATGTTGTTAAAATATTCAAGCCCTTACGAAATTACAATGTTTGGATAGATGATATTAATCAAGTATGTTTGATCCCTTTTGGCCAAAAGAAAAACTCAGTGCTTTTGCCTATCTATAATTCTGTACCCTACCTAACGACAAAGCATTAATAGAAAAGGATTATGGCCTACAAGATTGTTGTGGTTTTTGAAGATTGTGAATTTTGTGGATGCATTTTATATCCAATTTTCCTTAGGTGATTGAAATAAAAGAAGTTTGTTTCAATCAACTGTGTGTCTCATTATATTCTTGTAGAAGGACTTCATTATATTTAACTTTAGAGCCTCTAAAGTAAAAGTACTTTATCAGCTTTCCATTATTATCTCCATTGACTCTTCATATATCTTTATTATATTAGATAGTTATTAATTTATGCTTCTGGACTGATTTGTAAAAACCCGAAAATTGTAAAAGGATGTGTGTTTAGATGTTTCTTATATTTTTTTTTGATAAAAGATGTATGCTTATTTGGTTGTCATGTGTCTCTGGCTAAGAAATGCTTTAGTGTGTGTATTTTGATTTGTGGAAAGATAAGTTTAAGCTCTAGCAAGTAGAAACGTCCCTTGTTTTCTTCAAGTTAAATGACACATCTGAGAGCTATGTAAGGGTAAACTTTTCGAGAAGTATCTTCATAGTTTATACTGGTTAGTTAGCATACTCAAAAGTTGTGGGAAGATGTATCTTTATATGTCTACTGCTGAGAACTTGACTGTGGGGTATAAGGATCTGTGCATAGCTAGGACTAAAGTTCTATGATTTTATACTATTTGCTTATATAGTATAATTATGCATAGGTAGAAAAGGTTGTGGGATAATTATGCATGAGGGTGAACCTTGGCATCATGGTAAGGTTGTTGCCTTGTAACGTAGAGGTCACGAGTTCAAATCCTAGAAACAGCCTCTTCGCTTGTGGGGGTAAGGCTGCGTACATTTACCCTTCCCAGACCCCACCAGGTAGGAGCCTCGTACTCCGAGTCACCTTTATAATTTTAATGAGGGTAAGCCTTGGCGTAATAGTAAAGTTGTTGTCTTGTGACCTGGAGGTTATAGGTTCAAATCTTGGAAACAACCTCTCTGCTTGAGGGGGTAAGGCTGCGTACATCTAGCATGCGGAAACGTTTACAGATGTCTTTCATTATTAATAATGCTTAGTTTTTTTCTCCAATCTCATTGTCACGTTTTTTTCCGCTTTATGTCAGCCAATATATGGATTTGCATCTGGTGGTCCTTTACGGTTCAAAAGAGCCCTCGGACACCGAGATTTGTTTTATATTGACGACAAGGATGTAGATTTAAAAGATGTAAGGGACTACTCAATCATTACCACTTCAATTGGAATCAAACTTGGAGTGCATCACCTCCTTAAAATCAGTTTGTGTTAATTATAGGTTATTGAAGCTTCTTTGCCAAAAGCACCCCTTGATACTGGAATAACTTGCCACTGGCTTGCCATTGAAGGTGTACAACCTGCTATTCCAGAAAATGCTCCGGTAGAAGGTAGGTCTCTAACTTTGGGAGTGCTACAAGTAGTTTTTTGCTCATAGATGAATGATTCATTGTACAAAACTTTGAACTTGGTTGTAAGTTAACTAAAATTTAGCTCTTTGGTGAATTATGACTCCCTGGATGTATGATTTTCTGATGTTTTTATTAGCGTGTAATTATGGCATGCTCTATCTGTTCCTGATATCAGGATTTTTTCTTGAATTAGTGATTAGATTGTGAGATATGATTATTGTAGTGGTTTAAATTATTTTCTTATTTTTATAATGTCACCGTTGCATGGTCATTGTCACATGGCTAGTGTGTGTTTCCAACACTCATCGATAAATCAGCGTCTTCAAAAACACTAACTATTAATAGGAAATGGTAGACGTGAAAAATTATATAAATCTAAATAAATATACTGATATATTCATTTGCTCGTTTGTAGTACTAGCTAGCTATAGATACTTGTGGAGATACACCTCATACAGACAGCCAGGAACTATTTGGCAGCTTAATGCTGTCTACTAATTGATTCTTTGTAAATTCTTCCAATTTACCGATAACTTGCACTCCCCTGTCCCTTTTACGAATACTTGTTATTCGCTTTGACACTTTATTTGCAGTAATTTCAGCTCCCGCTGACGTCAAAAAACATGAACAGAAGGATGATAACCTTCCAGTTGACATCAAATTACCTGTTAAGCATGTATTATCTAGAGAGCTTCAGGTATTAAAATTATTAAGCCACTTTGATATATCTTGTTTCTCATTCTGTATGTTATTTACAGTTTTACTCTTTCTTGCAGCTGTATTTTGATAAAGTGGCTGAGCTAACTTTGAGGGAGCCTGATTCGGTTCTCTTTAAAGAAGCGTTAGCAAGTTTGGCCACTGATTCAGGACTTCATCCATTAGTTCCTTATTTCACATGCTTTATAGCTGATGAGGTAATAATATTTTACGTATTATCATGTTGGTGGATAAGAAGGAAAATGTCACCCGTATTTTAACTCATTCCAGCTGTGTGCTTCTTCATTCTTGTCAGGTTTCTCATGGTTTGAATAATTTTCCTCTTCTATTTGCCTTGATGCGTGTTGTTAGTAGCCTTCTGAAAAACCCTCATATCCATATTGAACCTTATGTAAGTTCACCTCTTGTTGATTTAGTATATTTGTTGATATTCTTGCTGACATAAACATGATGTTTGCATAAGCTAAGTAGTATTATTAATAATTAAATTAATGTTTAGTTGGTTCACCAGTCTATTTGGAATTTCTGTTGTCTTCATTGAATCATGAATCCATGCTGAGGTATTAGTTGAAAAGCTAATTGGCCCGTGAAAAGCTAATATCTGTTGCCCTAACAACATTTGGCCTGTGAAAATTTAAAAGTTAATTGAAAAGAAATAAGAGAACGTACTTATTGTACTTCCTATTTCTATTAGCTTGGCCAGTAGGATGGCCCATTAGCCTGCAAAGGCCAGGCTGGGATTCTGTTTTCTGGCCCCATCGAAAAATTGGCTGACTTGTTTTCAGTCAGGCTGCACGCAGTCCAGGTTGGGCAATTCCATCCTGTTTGTCAGCGCTTAATGACTTTTATTATCTAATAAAGTGTTTTTGACGTTTACTTTTTATAATATATAAATATAAATAAATATAGACATGTTGGTATGTGTATCTTGGTTGAATATGTATTTAGAATAGTGAAATGAATGCATTACAACAACAACAAAAGCCTTTTCCCTCTATGTAAGGTCAACTATATGGATCAAATGACACCGTTTTGTTTTAGCATAAACCAGCTCTTCAGAATGACCATTTTGATATAACTCTTTTTTTAACGGTTTCTCTTGTAGTTTTCTTTGGTCTTCCTCTACCCCTATTTATCAGGCTACCCTCCATCTAATCAACTCTCTATGTTACTATTTTTTTGGACTTACTAAGAAATATTGTGACAGAAGAAATAGAGTATAAAGTGATATGGACGGGCGGCTGCTGTATACATAAGAAGGTTGGGATGTTTTTCAGTGAAGAGCTGCTCACCCTAAAACAAAAAGGGTATTACGAAATGCCCTAAAAGCCTAAAAATGATAGAGGGAACGGCTAAATTTTGGGGGCAAAATTGGGATTTCAACCACCCATCACATTAGCACCGCGTTTGGCGCTATTTGCGCCGCGATTAGCGGCCGCTTTCGCCGCTCCGCGATGGCATTCAGAATCGCTGCTACCCACTGCTCCTCCCCTCTAACCTGCGATTGCGCGTTAGCGCCGCTATCAATAACTGAGATAAAGAAAGAAGATGATAAGGTGTTAAAAAGACACAAAGAAGAAACATAGAAAGAATAAACAAACGTATTAAAAAACTAAAGCTCTGCTGCAGCCCCTTTGGTTCATCTATGAGGGATTTCCCTTTAAGAACCATGAAACAAACACCAATGAGAGGCCATAAAAATGGTCAAGTCTCAAATCAGATGTAAGGGCTGGGAAGAGTTCTTGAATATACCCGCATTTGCTCTAGCCATATACACCAGAAGATAATATATAGCACACTGCCATAAATCCTTTTCCTCTTTAGTCTGATGAAAACCCCTGAAATTGGTCTAAGGAAACCACATAAAGTTTACCAAAAACACCAAAAAATTACTCCATAAAGATCTGGATGCAGAGCAATGTAAAAATTAATGAACAACCAATTTAGAACTGAAATGACACATAATGCATGACACATGTAAGGAGAGGGAGCTTTGTGGGTTATCCGAATTTGGGAATAATGATTAGTGTTAATCTTCTTGACATGTAGTATGGCATATTAAAATGTTTGGCTTATTAACTTTACTTGTTGCACCTGATGCTTGACTATCAATCTTCTCTCTTTTTTTCGTTTTTCTCCAACTAGAATTTCATGATAGCCATATAAGTGCTGTGCTATCTGTATTTTCATACACTTGGCTGAATAATGAAGTATTTATATTCCTCAATGTTCATTATTGTTGCCACATATTTAAAAAATCTTTATCTGCCCTGGACAATTTACATTTGTGAATTGCAAATTTTATATTCAGCAATAAGAGTTCTAGCAAACAGCATTTGGGCTTGACGTGGCAAGGGTTGGATGAAAACTTGGTTCACATGAATGAGTTAATATGAAACCACCTCTTATCTCTTTCTCTTTCCATTTTTTGTTGCTCCAGCTGCACCAGTTGATGCCATCTGTTGTGACCTGCCTTGTTGCTAAAAGGTTGGGCAGTAGATTGGCAGACAACCACTGGGAACTTAGAGACTTTACAGCTAACCTGGTTGCCTCAATATGCAAAAGGTGAGATATCATGAGTCTACTCTGTTATATGTTGTGCATCAAGGGATATGTAAGCAATTTTCACTTGATATTTTTATTGGTATGCCATTTATTTTGTTGCATTTTATTGGAATACACTGTTATGTATCTAGACTGGATGTAGACTAGATTCCTAATGTAACTAATGTAACAGCCTTGGGCATTCGGTTTTGCAATCAGTTACAAGATAACTGATTCAGCATACCTATATATATTGTACTTTGTATTATTGACAAATCAATGAAATGATTCTTCAGATTCACAAATCACTATTCTCTGTTTTCTAGTACATTTCTTTCTATATTTCCTTCTTTGATTCTATATTAGCAAAGCCATGAAATCATATATTTGTTGTGTTTATCCTTTCAAATACACCCTTGCTTTTGGAGATCCAGTCCAAAGGCACACTTCAATGTTTTCATTTGCGGAATTTGTATGACTAAAGCATATGCTTTTTGTTGAGTTCTCAAACAACTTGCTAGCACAGTCATTGGCTTTGAAGTTGAATTTGGTTCGGACTGTGGGATCATTAAATTGTAAACCAGAAAATTTGGTCTTGCTTAATGAATTTAGGCATCTTGCCTAGTTCATAATATCCCGTGGTTTATTGGTGGGGCACTTGTTGATTGCAATGCAAATTTTGTCTTGCTTTAAATATTTGTGTTATGCAGGTTTGGACATGTTTATAGTAATCTTCAGTCCCGATTGACAAAAACATTGCTGAATGCATTCTTGGATCCCAAGAAGGCAATGACGCAACACTATGGAGCAATTCAAGGGTTAGCAGCACTGGGACCTAATGTGGTATGCACCTCTCCATCTCTTGGCAATTAAGGAATTAGTTAAATCCCAAAGATTGGACAAAGAATATGAAAGCGAAAAATGAACAAATGAGTACATTTGTATTTATTCTGTGTTTGAAATCAACCCTGTTATGTGTAATGTAGAATGTTGTACTGAATGGTATTAGAAATAGGCGATTAAAATTTGCAGACGGCAGGGAAGAAGAGGCATTTCATGGGAAAGTTAGGGGAAGAGTATTTTAGCAAACTTAACAAATTCGATCCTTTAAGCTCAACCTTTTCCTATTATATCATTTTTATCGTTAATTGTAATTGTTGAGTTTAATCTTTAAGGTTTCAATTTCAATAAAATTATGTCCCATTTGTTAGTTCGAATGACAACTTTGACTATATATTATTGTCATTATCTTTATCATTAGGTTCCCATTTTGTTCAGTGTGTGAAGAAAATGTTAATTTCATTATAAACTCAATATTATGAAGTATATTGAGACTTTAGTTGAAGTCTCGATTTGGGGAAAAAGAGAGGTGCTTGTTGCTTGATGTTTATTCATATAACTTATCAAGCATGTGACGTAGCTTTGTTTTTTCTCCAATTACAATCTGAGGACAAAATTGAATATAAGTGGGAGCTTTAAGGAGTAAATTGACTAATTCCTAGAAAGCCATGCATATATGCGATGTATGTGAACAAAATAGATTTAGGATTAAGGAATAAAGATAAGAAAGGGACGGTTGTAAACTCAAAATAACATTGATAATAAGTGATGTTATTGATATGGTGCAATGTGATACAAAAGTCAAACTCGACAATCTCCTAGTCATAATTAAATAAGGAAACAAATCAGGAAATAAATCCGAAGAGATCTTCTAAGATATTCTAAAATATTCTAATAAACAATAAAATATTACAAGATATTTTCCAGATATTCTAACAATATATTTCTTAGTCGTTTGACTTAATTCTGATTTGATACTTACATCTGAGGCTTTGACATGTTTTGATGCATATCCTTACTCTGAAATTAGGTTCGCCTTCTTTTGCTGCCAAATCTTGAACCATATGTAAGACTTCTTGAACCAGAGATGCTTCTCGAGAAGCAGAAAAATGAAATGAAAAGGCAGGAAGCTTGGCGTGTTTATGGAGCCTTGCTGGTAAGATTTATTATCCGGTACAGATTCTTGTTAGTAAAAAAAAAGTAGGTGCTTTTATTACTTAAAAACATCAGTATCAGTATAATATGGTTGATCTGATGATTGTATGTGTTTTTCAGCGTGCTGCAGGTCAGTGTATATATGATCGACTAAAGATGTTCCCAACTTTTCCATCTCCTCTTCCTCATGCTGTCTGGAAGACCAATGCAAGAGTTCTTACTTCTTCAACTCGTGAGTATCTTTCATGTTGCCCAAGAAAATACTGGTCAATGGTACAAGAAATGCTTAAGTATATAATTTTTTAAACCTGCTCATAGGAGGGAGGACACCTGGTGCGTGGGTAGTTAATACCCACAATAGAGAGGGATCTGCATGCCAGTATTGACGTCTTACTAAATAAGGGATGAAGCTTTTGAACCTGAACCAATAGTTAAGTCTGGTCATAATACTAAACCATATGACATAGAAAAAGTAAAATGATTTTATTTTAAAACAAAATATTTTCATAGTAGAATATCTGCAAAATATCTCATAAAATCGCTATTGTATTTAGAGTATTATAGATGATCTCTTAGGATTTATTTCATATTTATTATATTTCTAATGTGTTTCTTGACTTTATTCATTTAATTAAGATTTGGAGTCTTGTGTTCGTATTAATAGGACTGTTAAGAATTTAGGCATTCGAATGGTCCCCTCAAAAACCGGCTTATAAGGGGGTGGTCTACCTAGCTATATAAGCAACGGTCAGGCTCGTTAATCACCCGATGTGGGACTCGCAACACGCCCCCTCGAGCCTGGGCTCGTCACCACAAGCGAGGGCTAGCGGCACTATCCACAACACCGGGCAGAACGAAGGGGGTGGTCTACCTAGCTATATAAGCAACGGTCAGGCTCGTTAACCACCCGATGTGGGACTCGCAACAAGGACTATTGAGTTTGTCATCATTGTCTCATCAAATTATATCACATTAAATCAATATCATCTCATATTATTGAGTCTTGATTCTCTCTTTTCCTCCTTCCTTACCTAAAATTCTCCAATTCAACATGGTAATAAAGCAGTATCATTCTTCATGACCTGACTTGTTCCGTTACTATTTTGTTGCTAGGATCCCTACCTTTTCAAATATTCTTTCTACCCAATATATCAGAAAAAGAAACAAAGAAAAAAGAAGCCCCTAGATTTTCTTCCACCGTCACTTTCTCTCTCCCCCTTTCTCTTGTTTGCTGCTGTCAATTGCTGTTCACCACTTCACCTTCGTCAATAGGTTTTTCACCTCACTGTCATTAGCATTAGCTTTGATGTGCTTCGTTCGACGAGCCCTGAAGTTGCGCTGCCTTCGACCTACCACACACGACTTCTAGTTCCGGCTATCAGTTCCATGCGCCTACTTTGCAGCTGTGCATGGCAGAGCGTTCGATCACATTTTCAGTTGCCGATGTTCTCGTCGGCTTTGCCTCGTAATATCTGGCCAGGATGTGTTTTCAACTTGTCCAATCGTGTACTAGGTTGTTGCGAACCTTTGCTCAAAGGGGTTCAGGTGTATTTGGGTTTCCGTTTTTGGTCACTGTATACTGACCCATGACTGTTTCACCCTATTTCCGGCCACCACTGCCATTTTTTGCCCGACATACCATCTCAAACCTCCAAATGGCTATTTGGTTCCCTTGGGCTGCGCTGCCATGTTTGACACTTGGATATAATACTGTTTGGCTTAGTATTTAGAGGGAGAGTGGGAATCGTGATCTGTCTAAACTTACACTCCAATGTTGGTGTTTGTTAGCATGCTATTTTCACCTATGAATCATACTAGTGGTGACTTCTCTTCCCGTCGACAATCATTCTGATGGAAACTTCTGCTGGTTATGACTCACATCAACCCGACTCTGTCTCGCATGCATTGGCCCCAATCTGTCATAGATGCACTGGTCGTGGCTCCTTGTCCCTGATGCACTGGCCTAAGTTCTTTGTCCTAGATACATTGACTCCGTCTTTGTTCTGGAACCAGTTGCCAGCCACTATCACACTATATAGTGCATTATATATTTTAGTTTATTTTCTTTTAGTGTGTGTAATTGTAACAAGCTCAAGCTTAGGAAGTGTTAGCTTGAGGGAGAGTGTTAGCATATTTGAAAAATATCTCATAATATCATTATCGTATTGTAGAATATTTTAGAGTATCCTGGATGATCTCTTAGGATTTATTTTGTATTTATTAGTATAAATAGGACTATTAAGTTTGTCTTTGGTATCACCATCTTATCACATTATCATCGCATCAAATCAAAATCGACCTCATATTATCTTGAGTCTCCATTATCTCCTTTCCTCCTTCCTTAACGAAAAGCTTCAAATTCAATAGTTGTTTTGAGGAATCTCTATGAAGCACAGTCATTTCAAAATAGTTGTTGTGTGTGTCCGACACTTCAAGGACACTTTGGATACTCCTTAATGCATTATATAATTTTTTTTACTTGTAATTTTTGAATTTTTATACCAATACGTAGGAATACCACGATAATTAGATAAATGATAGTATTTCATTATATCTATATTGACTAATGCTAGATTTTAAAACATTGATTCTCTCTTTTAATTTAAGATATCTATGTTTTATGTAATTTTATACCAATTCTACATGTACTATAGTCTTGTTGTGTTTTATAATTTTTTAAATTTGCCTATCCCCATGCTCATGTTTCTTAGAGGATTACAATGGAAATTTAAGAAATACATATGTTTAATTGAAAAACATCTCATAATATCATTATTGCATCTTAGAATATTTTTGAGTATTTGAGATGATCTATCTTAGGATTTATTTCTTGTTTATCATATTCCTGATTTGTTTCCTTATTTAATTAAGATTAAGAGTCTAGTATTAGTATAAATAGGATTATTAAGTTTGTCTTTTGTATCATCATCTTATCACATTATCATCGGTTACTCGGATCAAATCAATATCAATCTCATATTATCCCGAGTCTCCATTATTTACTTTCTTCCTTCCTTACCTAAAACCCTCCAATTCAATAGTTGTTACTTTTGAGGATTATCTAGGAAGCACAGACACTTCAAAATAGTTGTTGTCCGTGTCCGACACTTAAAGGACACTTTGGATACTCCTTACTGCATTATATAAGTTTTTTTACTTGTAATTTTTGAATTTTATACCAATATATATGGAATACCACAATAATTAGATAAATTATAATATTTCATTATATCTATATTGACGAATGCTAACTTTTAAAATATTGTTTCTCTCTTTTAATTTAAGTTTTCTATATTTTGTGTTGTTTTATACTAATTCTACATGTTGTACTATGGTCGTTGTAGAAGCTATCACTACCTAGGATTCTATCTTATCATTTGTGTCTTTATCTTTCTGTTATTGTTTTAAATTCAAATGTATAACAGTATTTCAAATACTGCTGTGTATAAATATAGCTGTTGTAACACTCTCAAATTAATGAAAATCATTCCTTCACTTATTCTCTATATGGTATCAAGAGCCTTCTAGCCTAACAGCAATTTTTTTCCCATTTCCTGGTGAATCATGTCTTCTGATGCCTCAACCGATACTACCTCCACCACTACACCAAACAGTACCCCTGGCCCCACCCTCATTGAATTCAATTTTGCATCCAACCTTCCTATCAAGCTGAATAACACCAATTATCCAACTTGGTATAAGCAAATTATGCATTTGCTTTCTGCCAACAATCTGGTTGGCTATGTCACGGGTGATACACCCTGTCCTGCTGCAAAGATTGGCACTGGTGCCCAACTCACTGCCAATCCTGATTTTCTTCATTGGTGTCGCCAAGACAATCATGTCTCTCTTGCTCTCCTTGGATCATGTGGTCCAGAGGCTCAAATTGTTATGTCCTCTGCATCCTCCTCTGCTGATGCCTGGTCTAAACTGAAAAAGGCATATGCAAGTCAGTCTCGTGCTCGTGTTATGTCCCTTAAGGAACGACTCTCGAAGATTTCTAAAGGTACTTCTTCTGCTCATGATTATCTTCGAAATATTCGGTCTATTGGTGATGAACTTGCGCTCATTGGTCATCAAGTCGATGATCTTGATCTAGTAATTGCAGCACTCAATGGTCTTGGACCTCAATTTCGTGAATTCAGCACTTTTATAAGGACAAGAGACACACCCCTTCTGTTCGATGAATTGTTTGACAAACTTGTGGATTTCGAAATTTATCTACAAAGGGATGATCAATTGGCTGCCTATCTTCCAATCACAGCAAACTTAGTCACTAGAAGCCACTATCCTACCCATCGCAGATCTCAGCATTCTACTCCCACTTCTCATTTTCGCAAATCCACAAATTCTGGTAATGCAAAGTCTCTGGTTGTTTGTCAGTTTTGTGATAAGGAGGGCCATACTGCAAGACAATGTTACAAAATTAATGGATATCCGCCAAGGTCCAATTCCAAATCCTATGCTCATCATGTTGATAAAAAGCCTTCCCCTGACTCTGCTTGGCTGATGGATTCTGGTGCTTCACACCATGTAACCAATGATCTTGCTAATCTCTCATTCTCCAAAGAAGTTCATGAGCCTGATCATCTTTTTGTGGCAGATGGTAAACCTCTTCCTATTTTGCACAATGGTAATGCCACTATCTCTACCTCTTCAAAATCTCTTGCTTTACATGGTGTTTTACATGTTCCCAACATTAATCATAATCTTATTTCGGTTTCCCAATTATGCCAAACTAATGATGTTTCCATTGAATTCTTTCCATGGCATTTTGAGATAAAGGATTTGAAGACCGGGAGGATAATGCTGCGAGGAAGAAATGACGATAACCTCTACAAATTAAAATCCAACACTACCAACACCCATCTTCACCATGCATACAAATCACCCTCCATCGAACTTTGGCATAAGAGACTTGGCCATCCTGACACCCGTGTTCTCAGTTGTGTCCTCAAGACTAATAAATTGTCCTTTGTTGCTTCCACTAAACACTGTTCTGATTGTTTAGTTAATAAGAGTCATAAATTGACTTTCAGTAAGTCTAGTTTGTCTTGTCTTGGTCCTTTGGATATTGTTTTCTCTGATGTATGGGCCCTGCCCCTACTACTTCAATAAATGGTTTCTCATATTATGTTATCTTTATTGATCATTTTTCCAAGTATGTGTGGCTTTATCCAATGAAGCATAAATCAGATGTGTCTCTCATTTTTCCAGTGTTTAAGTCCTTAATTGAAAATCAATTAAACACAAAAATTAAAACTTTGTACTCTGATAATGGAGGGGAATATATAAAACTCCGACCCTTCCTTCAACAACATGGCATAACACACTTAACCACTCCACCTTATACTCCTGAGCATAATGGCCTCTCTGAACGTAAGCATGGACATTTGGTTGAAACTGTAAGGTGCTTGCTTCATCATGCACACCTTCCATCCACATTTTGGTGCTACACGCTTCAAGCAACTGCCTTCCTTATAAATCGCCTACCTACACCTAGCCTTCAAATGCTAAGTCCTCTGGAAAAACTTTTTAATCAAACTCCCAACTATGAGAAACTGAAAACTTTTGGATGCCTTTGCTATCCATGGCTGGCTCCTTACACTCACAACAAGCTTGTTCCGAAATCTCAACCGTGTGTTTTCATTGGATATAGTCCTACTCAGAGTGCTTACCTGTGTTATAATCCAACAACACAGAGTCTACACATCTCGTCATGTCCAATTTGTTGAAAATGTTTCCCCTTACTCAACTCTAACAACTGCCTCTTCCAATTCAAATTTAAATTCAACCACTCACACTCCTACTCCAATCTCAACTATAACAAACTTCAATCTTTTCCAACCACAAATACCACCTCAACCTGCAACAGCCGAGAATCCCTCTATCCCACCTATTTCTTCTCCTTCAAATTTAAATCTTAACCAATCAACAAACTTATCGCACCTTGACACACCTAATCCTGTATCTCCTCCTAACTATTCTCCTATACATTCTCCTTTCCCAATTAACACACAACAACAACCTTCCCCACCTATACCATCCCAAACTTCTCCCTTAACAACTGATAACATCTCATCTCAGCAAGTCACAACAGTATCTCTTCTGGAATCCAGTTCATCTCATCATCCTATGGTTACTAGATCAAAGAATGGCATTTATAAACCGAAAAGATTAATGTTGTAAGCAAGTTTTCTCTACCACCTTCCATAGAGCCATCCTGTCCTTCACAGGCCATTAAAATTGCAGAATGGAAATCAACCATGAGTGATGAGTTTAATGCTTTAATGGCCAATGGCACTTGGTCTCTGGTTCCAAATCACTCCTCTCAAAATGTAATTGGCTGCAAATGGGTCTTTCGCATCAAAAGAAATACAGATGGTTCAGTTGCACGCTATAAAGCACGTTTAGTAGCCAAGGGGTTTCATCAGCAGCCTGACATTGACTATAAGGACACCTTTAGTCCAGTAGTCAAACCTCAAACCATTAAACTGGTTTTGTGTATTGCTCTCTGTCATGGCTGGTCTCTTTCTCACATGGATGTAAACAATGCCTTCCTCAATGGGACAATTTCTGAAGATATTTACATGGCTCAACCTTATGGCTTTCTTCATCCACAACATCCTCATTATGTTTGCAAATTGCACAAGGCACTCTATGGCCTCAAACAAGCCCCACGGGCTTGGTATCAAACACTTCGTGATTTCCTTTTGGATTATGGTTTCTCAAATGCCAAGTCTGACACTTCCTTATTCACTTATGTTCATGATGAGTGCATTGCCTATTTTCTTGTCTATGTTGATGATATTCTTCTCACAGGCAATAATCCAAAGTTTCTCAGCAATTTTCAACAGACCTTATCTGCCAAGTTCTCACTCAAAAATCTTCGCACTCCAAGTCATTTTCTAGGAGTGGAATTTGTCTCCACTGCCAAGGGCTTATTTCTGTCCCAACATCATTACATTCGGGACTTACTCCATTCTACAAATATGCATGATGCCAAGCCTGTCTGCACTCCTATGTCTACTTCATGCTCACTCACTGCTCCTGCTGATGCTACTACCTGTGATGTTACTGAATACCGGAGAATAATTGGTTCTTTGCAATACTTATCCCTTACTAGGCCAGACATTTCCTTCTTTGTTAATCGGCTGTCTCAATACCTATCAGCTCCTACATCCGTGCATCTTCAAGCTGCAAAGCGAGTGTTAAGATACTTAAAAGGCACACTCACACAGGGCCTTCATCTTACTCGAGATAAATCACTCACTCTCACATCATTTTGTGACTCCGATTGGGCTGGTGATCACACAGATTACAAGTCTACTGCTGCATATATTATCTACTTTGGATCTAATTCAATTTCTTGGTCTTGTAAAAAGCAGAGAACATTTGCAAAATCCTCCACTGAAGCTGAATATAGAACCATTGCCTCAACTACAGTGGAAATTCTATGGTTGCAAGAACTCTTTAAGGAGCTTCATTGCTCTCTACTTCATACGCCCACAATATACTTAGACAATTTGGGTGCTACTTATCTGTGTGCCAATCTTGTTTTTCACTCGCGAATGAAGCATCTTGCTATTGATTATCACTTTGTTCGTGACCTTATTCAAACTGACCAGCTGCAAGTGCTTCATGTTCCTACTGGTTCTCAACTGGCCGATCTGCTTACAAAGCCATTATCCAGTTCTAGACACTCTTTGTTGACTTCCAAGATTGGTGTTGTTGATCCCTCCACCATCTTGCGGGGGCGTGTAGAAGCTATCACTACCTAGGATTCTATCTTATCATTTGTTATCTTTATCTTTCTGTTCTTGTTTTAAATTCAAATGTATAACAGTATTTCAAATACTGCTGTGTATAAATATAGCTGTTGTAACACTCTCAAATTAATGAAAATCATTCCTTCACTTATTCTCTATAGTCGTGTCATATATCTTATTCTTTAAGAAATACAACTGTTTAATTGAAACATATTGCTTCATCAGGTAAATTGATTTTTTTTTTAAGAATTTTCAACTATGTTTGAAGCTATGAAGCAGAGCCATAGACATCGGATATGACACGGACACGTGGACACCGTCAATGTCCAAAATATAGGACACCACGACACGACACGACAATATATATATATATATATATATATATATATATATATATATATATATATATTTGTGTGTCAAATTAAATAAAATTAAATGAGCATCATTTTAAAATATCTAAGTTGAGAATGAAGATTTATATATTAATCATCTCAAGCAAGGATACAGTGAGAACAGAGAGACCCACAAACTTGCAAACAACAAGAGCAGGGCGAACAACAAGAAGAGAGCGACCCACAACCCACGAACAGCGAGAAGATAGCAAACAGGGAGAAAAGAGTGACCTACAACCCGCGAACCCGAGAGTGAACAATGAGCCATGAGCAAATACAGTGAAAACTCACCAACAATCTGAAGCCATGAACATGAAAGAGGATGGAGGACTAAAGGTGAAGAAAGAAATGGGAAGAAGACGAAAAACAAGGGGAGGCTATATGAGATGCTTCTAGCCCTTTTTCATTTATTATTTTATTATTTAAAAGTTTTAATTTATGTTTTTTAAAAAAAGAACTTTTTTTGAAAATTTTGGTGACCAACCATGTCCTTTAGGTGCCCAACCACATAGAAGTGTCGGCTAAGTGTCTCGTCCGTGTCTGACGCATGTTCGAGCCAACAAAAAATAATCATTAAATCGGACACATGACAAGGAGTGTCGGAGAGTGCACGTGTCGGTGTTGGATGCATGTCCGACACTGGAACACCCCAACAACTAGCAGTGTTGGTGCTTCCTAGGTCGGAAGTTTTGTTTGAGTTTTGATAGCTCATCATCATATAAAAATGAGTGCACTTAGAAGTTAGAAGTACTCATCTTTCTTCCTTTTTTTTTGTGATTAAGAAGTACTCATCTTTCTAATATTAGTAATTTTATAGTGGAAATATGTTCGCCGGAGTATTTTTCTTCCCCATTTAGTCGTAATTTACTGGAGTTTTCTTCACTATAACCTTTTGAAATTATTGAATTGATAAATTTGTAAATGCTTATGAAAGATTTTCTTTCGTGAAATTACAAAATCTTTTCATTGAAAGTGGCTGGCAATTTGACCAGGAACTTGCTGATGAACTAATAAGCTAAGCCGGTAATGAAGTTTTTTTGCTAGCATATCATCTAAGCTGCATTTATATTTTTATTTATAAAAGGCGAATGCTTTGAAGTTTCAAACCACCTCTACAGATAATCTTGGAACAGCTACAACTTCTTTTACTTGTATATTGGGAGTTAATTTTTCCAGTGATTTTCTGTTTGGTCCACTCGAGACTTCCACAAGTCTGGTCTGTATTTTGTCAAACCAAAGTATCAACCACCGTCCACTAGCTTTGTATTTTTCCATGATTAGTTTGTATACTGATTCCTTTCCGTAATTGATTATCAAGATAAACGCAAGGCAAGCTTTGAGCAATTGGAACAGCAACCACCTTTGAAGAAAACTGATACTGATGTTGAGGTTGGTGTGGTTCTGGCAAATTCTTCACCAGTTCATAAGCAAGGGGAGGCAGGGACTGAAGCTTCTTCAATTGATTCAATCATTGGCTCATCGTCATCATCATCTTCCGGACAGATGAAAAGCGAGACCACTTCAGATGGCATAGTTAGAGGTAACAAGAGTGATACTCTGGCATTGAAGACATCTGCCGCCCTCGCCCAGGTTTGGAAGGATGAGCTGAATTCTGGACGTATCCTAGTCTCACTGTTTGAGTTGTTTGGTGAAGGCATTCTTTCCTTCATTCCGGCTCCTGAGATGTATTTGTTCTTGTAACTTAGGGAGTATTATAATTGTTGATAGATCACGAGGGATAACCCATAGATATTAATTTCAAGAACAAACTGACACTGCTCCTTGGTGTAAAATATATAAGTTTCTTTCTGGTGATTGAAATTTCTGGTTCCTGTGAATCTTAACTTGATGCTTTAGATATTGAGCGATGACAGTTTAATGTTTGCATACCATGACAAAAGACATAGCCATAACTTGAATCATCAAGTACAATTCCTTTTTTTTCTATTCTTACAGAGAAGATGTAGAAACTCATAGTATGATAGTTTAGCTCATGCAGACTTGTGGAATTTAGAACAAAAACATTTCAAGTAGATATTTTACTGTAAACAACAAACAGGACATTAAAATATTCCAATATACTTGCAGAACTTGTAAATGTCTTGAGCCTGAGTCGTGTAGAACCTAGGCAATCACTCTGTTGGATTCTCTTTCAACAGCTTTTTTCAGGATGCTGTCTTCTTCCAAGACCATCTGAACTGGCAAGAAACCCAATCCATCTGCCATGGCAAGCATCATCTGCTTGGTTTCCTTCTTGAATTCTTCCAGGTCAACTGTCCCATTCAAGTTGTGGTCGAATTGAATGAACAAGGATTTATAAACACGAGCGAGTTCATCTGGGTCAGGTTCCACATCAATACCAAAGTGGGTTTCCAAAACCCTCAGGCTTTGGAGCTCCTTCAACATCTCTGCATATGACAGAAGACCATCATGGTCTGTGTCAAGGTGAGCGAATCGGTTACATATAGAGATAGTAAATGCTTCTTCATCCTCAAGGAAGTTGACAATAGTGGCACCATCCAAAATTTCTACACTCATATTTCTCTTCTACTTCAGGTAAAATGGAAGGTGATTTTTGTATTGGACAAAAGGAGAGGGTTATGAATTTGCAAATGCTAGTGCTTTGAAAAAAAAGAGTTGTGTTCCTCTTAGTATATATAGCCATTAGCAGTCTGTTACAAGAGCATATATTCTTTACTAAGATGGCAAATAAGAAATGGTATCGAACCTTCTCGTTTAGTTTCCATGGTTTAATTATTGTATTAGTTTGTTTATTCTTTTAGCCAAAACCAACCAAATTGGATGCTTCATTCCACCTTTCGGTTGGGATTGTTGGAATTGTTCCATGTCTATATTCTAGTAATGCACATATCTATGGTGTCAGCACGTGGGGGAGCATCTGATAAAAAAATGATTGATCATTGGGGTAAATTATTTAAATCAAACCGCCTAGATTACTTGGGTATAGGGTAGGCAATTCTTGAACTCGTGGCACATGACCATTTTAAGTCAGTGGGCTTATGAAATTCCAATTGGCGTAATCAACGTTAGAACTTGGAAGTCAAAACCTTTTTGATAGCCTTAATTCCTGAAAGTGTAGGCCAATCCAGACCTAGTTTTATGGAGGTGGTATTTCTTGAACTATGACCATACATAGGCACAAGTTGAAAGTCTTAAACAAGGATACCAACGTTGATTTTTTTTTCTTTTTTTAAAAAAAAAAAAAAAAACAAAACAAAACAAGGATACCCACATATATTTTAACATTATTCTATTAGCTATAAGTCTATAACTATGCTTTGCAATTTCAATATTCAACAAGGCATCTTCTCGGTATATTCTCTTTTCTTTTTTTGTGCTCACACTTTGATGACCTTTGATTAATAATTTACTACCAAAGCATGTGAAACGACTTTATTTTATTTATTATTTAATTAATCTGTAGGTCTGAATTATTTAAAAAATTTCAAATAAGTCCCTAAATTATAAAAATTTGTAATTGAATCTCTTGTAGGAAGTTGAGAAACAAAGTCTATTTCTCAATGTATCGACTGAACAAGGCGAATCATTGCAAGCGAATTAACTGAATGATCAGCTAAGCACCATTCGCACAACACTTAGATGACAATTTTTGGAAGTTAAATGAGATATTTACTGCTTAGTTTAATATTATTCATTGCACTTCCATTGCTAGCTTTTATACGCTATTCTTCTCTTCGAACCCATCTTTGTATCCTGTAGCTAAAGAAGCTCTCAACCAGTTGCAATCTTGGAATCACTCATAAAATGCCTCTTAAAAACCTCTAAAATGTAAATTGACAATCTAATTATCACATTATCTAACCTTTCTTGCAAATTGAATTAGCAAAGTATATGGGATACTCAATAGCCAAAATGTGAAATGAAGGAATATATCAGTTTAGGTTGTGGAATATTGCTATCCCAATATATTCCTCAAAATCAGTGTGTTTAGCTGAGAGGCATAACCATATGAGGCAAGATCTTGAAGACTGATGTTGCCACATGATGAGTTAAAAACATTAGACATGCATTGGATTGCTAAAATATATGAAGATGGTTAGACATGACAATCATCACCTAACAGGGGGTGAATTGGGTGGTTACTAAATTTACTAGGCTAAACTACACTTTTTGCCCCTTTATCTTTATTTTATGTTTCAATTTGATCCTTTAAGTTTTAAAACTGTTTCAAATTGGCCCTTTCTGTCAATACTGTTATAACAGGGTTAGATTTCCGGCGTTAACTCACCAGTATTGGGGTATACCCACCAGAAATCGTTTCTCTCTTCTTTTCTCTTTCTCTCTCTTATTCCTTGTCTTCCTTGTTTCTCCTTCCTTGTTCCTTCCTTCTTTTCTTCTTTGCACCACC
The DNA here is from genome assembly GCA_039655645.1 of Ammopiptanthus mongolicus. Classification (NCBI taxonomy): domain Eukaryota; kingdom Viridiplantae; phylum Streptophyta; class Magnoliopsida; order Fabales; family Fabaceae; genus Ammopiptanthus; species Ammopiptanthus mongolicus. Next base: position 84,913,478 of record CM077348.1, read on the forward strand.
ACCACCCTCTTGCACATCTCTCTTTTGTAATTTCATGGTTAGGGTTTCATAAATTGGGGTTTTTGCTTCTTCAAGGCACTATCACGAAATTCTTGTGCTTTATTGCTTATTTATTCCATTGATGACATGTTTCATTGCAATTTTAGTGTTTATGCCATGGCTGTTTATGATTTTTGACGTTATTGGTAATTGGTGTTTGGTGGGTTTTACGTGTTATTCTAATTTTGGGGGGTTTTTGATTCGATGGATCATGATGTGTTTACCTTGTTGATTTGGTACTTGGTAATTTTCTCTTCATTAATGTGTTTGATTGTTCATGTGCTTAGTTGCTCTCATTGTTCATGTCCATGGTAAAGGCCCACGGGCAAAGAAAAGGAAAAAGAAAAAGAAGAAGAAGAAAATAGAGAGAGAGAGAGAGGGGGGTGTCTCTGATGACTAATGGTGGAAATTTAACATTGTTAGTGTAAATCTCACAAAAAGGACCAACTTGTTATAACGTTGACAACATAAAAGACCTCTTTAGAATGAAAATTAAACAGAGGACCAAATCAAAACCTAAAATAAAGATAACGCTAGTGCAAAACATACTTTCTATTACGGTTGATTTTGACTTTCTACTACGGTTGGCCCACCGTAGTAGAAAGATGCATTATAGAAAGTGGAAACTTTCCACTACGGTTGGTGAACCGTAGTGGAAAATGACTTTTCTACTACGGTTATGCCTTCAAATTCATCCAGAAAGCCACTTTCTACTACGGTATGGTTATAACCGTAGTAGAAAGTGACTTTTTGAAGGAAGAAAGACATCCAAAAAGTGACTTTCTGAAGGAAGAAAAACATCTAGAAAGTGACTTTCTACTACGGTTATGGTTACAACTGTAGTAGAAAGTGTTTTTTTTGAATAATCTCTTTTGTTTTCCTTTCTTCCCTTTCCTTTGTTCATTCAGATTTATACAAACCAACCACATCCAATTCAACAGCAATAACAGATATAATAAAGCAAATTGAACAAACAAATCAACAAAGTGTCAAAACTAAATACATCTAAGCTAAATACTAAACCAAGTTGAGCAGAGATATGCTTAATTGATTAATTTCTATAGTACTCAATCAATTGAACAAACATGACAACAAAATGTCAAAACTAAATACATCTAATTAAGCTATATATATGTTTCCTACAGAACCTAAATGAATGCCAAACTAATTAAATACATCTAAGCTAATCTTATTATGATCTTTACAATAGTCAACAAAGAAGCTTGCCCAACGCTCCTTGATGTCTTGAATATCATCTTCAGAAAGCGGAGTCGGATTGTTGAAAGTCTGCAAATTCACATAACATAAGAAAAATTAAACATTTTGCTCATCAAGTCATAAAACAAACATAATTTAACCAACTCTTGTACTGAAAAATTCTATTAATTACCTTCGCCCATCAAGAAGTAATACTCGCAGAGACAATAGTGAACATATGTCTCATGATATAATATCCACACTTCCAACCGCCACTTTGTCGATGACACTACAAATGATAAACAACAGTGAATATAAGGTTATATAACTACTATTATATATAACCTCTAAATGAATCTCGGATTAACTACTTACATGGGGGCAAATCTATTGAGACTTTTTACTCTTGACCCTACTTTTACCTTCCAAGCTATAACATGCCTGCATAGCTATGCGATAAATAAATATTGATATATCAAATATTAATACATAGATAAATGAATGTAATATTACAAATTAAGACTGAAAGAAGCTTGCTTACGTATCGACTACATCCTTAAGAGCTGTAGGTGCGCTATGGTGCAATGAACACAAGAAGGCGACTTCATTCCGGCGAGGGCAAAGGATCACTAACTGTCAATGCTCCTTGTTGAGGAATGGGGATAGATAACACTCCTTTTGGCTGTTACGAATTGTTTGCATGATGTATGCATTCACTCCCGCATTCATAACCTTTCCCAGAATCCTGCTAGGGTCCAAGTATCCATACAACTGGCCGGTGCCCTTTGAGGCATTTAGGCGATGTATACCCCTGTAAGATATTGAAATAAATTAATGCTAATTATAAAAGATTGATACTTAATTATAAAACTGATTTATAAATAAAAGAAGTACTTATGTGCACCATAATTGTAGAATGGTAAAAAAATGTCATCTCCCCATGTACAAATCCATCATATCATTCCCAGCGATTGAAAAAATGCCCATTTAGTCCCTCGCTGCCATCGTGTTCCAAAGGCAACCACAAATCTTCAGTCATATGTTTCATAGCCACTCTAGCCACTTGTAATAACAGATCAATTTGAGGTGGACTAGCTTTCTCAACATCCTAAACAACAATAAAATATTAGTAAACAGTTAAGTTATTTCAATTGAAAGACATAAAACATTATGCATTAATACCTTTGGTGCAATAGACTTCTCATGTAGCTGACGAAGATCCTCGTCCTCCCCATCGATATCATCCTCCTGCTTATGCTCCTCAGCTAACACATGTGCATCATCACAGCTCCGCTTTGTGCTCACATTTGCGGAAGAACCTTCCGTCTAACATCCACAATAACTTGCAGAAGGAAATCCCGTCTAACATTCGTAATAACCTGCGGAAGGACCTCTCGTCTGACTTCCTCTCGGATGATATGGGGTCGTCACGCGATCGTGCTCTTTGGTATTTTTGAACGCCTACAAACCCTCCAACACCTAGGACACGACCAGGGTGGTCTTCCTTCCCAAGGGCGGTAGCCAAGATATCTCGACGCGAGCTACTAGGAACAAATGATCATTGGGAGCTCTATTCAACCAGGGACACCTACAACATAAAATTGAATATTTACTTACAATCTTGACAACAACAACGCATGTCGACTCAGATGTATACTCCCCAGATGGTTCTTTTCGGGCTTTAATCCATGTGACATGGCGTGGGGGTGGAGCTGGAGGATCAACAACAACTGGAGGTTTAGCCGAAGGATCAGATTGGCTTGCTACTTCCTCCCGACGTTGTTCTTCCATCATTTTCTCCCTAAGTTTTTTAGAGCCCCCACGAGACAATCTGTGGGGATGGACATTCTTTTTCTGGATTGTTTGGGTCTTTTTCCTTTTCTCCTGTTATAAATAACACATGAATAACTCAAGTCAATCAAAATAAATAAATTTGGTTGACACAATAAAAAATATAATTAACTGCAACTAACCTCAAAGGCAGGGTCCCATCGGATCTCAACAAACCTTTGCCCGTATCCTCATCAAGGAAGGGGTACATCTCACAAGCAGTTTTGTCCGCTTGCCCATATATGAATCTGCTAGTGAGGTCTAACTTAAATTGCCTCCAGCGCCCACACGCATAAGAAATCCATCTACTCTTCATTTGCTCAGTATTCGGCACATCATAGGTGAGCTACATTACACAACAAAATGGAGAAATTAGTGTATGATAAGAATATGACTAAACACAATGAATACAAACATAGATAGTAATAGTGATATACCAAGATACTTTCCCAAATCTGGTTCTTCACCATTTTCCACACATGATCCCAATCCTCATAACGAATGCTAGCCCTGCTTTTACCTTGGACGGCAACAAAAGTATTGAACCATGAAGATTATGGACCTATCAGGTGTCCAAGTTCATCGAAGTCTATGGCTATCTTCTGATCACCAGTACGCACGAGGGTCAATTTTTTAAGGGTTGTGGCATGTCTACCCCTTTTTCTTGTTGGTGCCTGAGTGTCAGACCCGCTATGCAAATGAGGGAAGCTCAGCTAAGTATCCGACCCGCCATGCGAAGGAGGGAAGCCTGACTGAGTGTCTGACTCGCTATGCGAAGGAGGGATGCCCAAGGTATCATCTATATGTCTATTTAGACAAAAGTAATATATTAGTAAACAGGAGGGAAAAATAACAAACATCACTTAACTTAATTAACTTATAAATCTCAAGATAAACATATGATTAAACATGTATAAATAAAAAAAACATAACCTAAACATGGATAAATAAAAAACATAACTTAAACATGAACCTATGGCCGTGTAGGAATGTTCTCCCATATCCCTTCATGATGATCATCACGAGTGACATGTACATCGTCTACTTCATCTTCCTCAATGAAAGTAGGCCTCTGAGATGAAAAAGAAGGAGTCTCTAAAATATCAAGAGTTGAGTCTTGATTTTCATCACTACCATTATGCATGCTTTTTCCTTGGAGAACCACTGTCCACCTTTTGTTAGAAGGATCATTGATATAAAACACTTGTTTTGCTTGGAATGCCATGATGAAAGGCCCTTTCCCTATAAGCTACCTTGTTAAGGTCCACTAATGTAAATCTTAATTCATCGGTTTGTACACCATTATTACTGTTAGCCCACTTACACTTAAAAACATGCACTTTAAATTTAGTCTAATCGACCTCCGAAATCTCTTCAATGACTCCAAAGTAAGATATTGATGCCATAATGGGGTTTGTATCTTTTGAACTTGAGAAGTGCATGGACTCAACCACGATCATAACCCCACTGTTTTGCATGATACTCTTGTCATTTTGGTTCTTTGTATAGAAGGAAAAATTATTGATATCGTATCCACAATGTTGGGAGAATAATTTACGTTCATTGGTTATGCATAGAGAAGGGTAAGGACTAAACCTCATAACACCCCTAGTATATCTATCTTAAGACGATTGCCTAAAGTTAGTTGTGTGATTTATAGTAACTTGAACATATTAATCTATAACCCCTAAATTAAATAAAAGCAAGCAATTAACAGTCACAAAATTTAAATTAAGTATATATGAAGATATTTTCAAGCTAATTAGCTAACATAGAAAAAACAAAGACTAAAATATGAAAATTTAATTTTAGACCTTGACAGAAAATAATTTATGCTTCGACGTATCCCATGGTGCAACGAAGCCACATATATAGTTCTTTAGAAATTGAGTGCGCGTTGGTTAATTTAAGTTAAGAATATTCAAGACAAGGAAAATTAAATAATTTATTCAAAGAGAGCATGACTTATAAGTAAAAAAAAAAAAGTTATCTACCTTAATAAAATAAATGACTATCCAGTAAATTCGAAGTTGAAAACACCGAAAGCACTAAAGTGCAGTTTTTTTTTAGAAGTGATAAGGGAAATAAACAAATACGAGGCTTGAGTATAATTCTTTAGGTGTTTGTGTTAATGTTCTCTGATAAAGCATGTATAACATATGTAACGATAATATAACATGTGTAACAATCGTTATACATGTTATATTAATTTAAAAGCAGCTTGCAAGTACTCAAAAAATTGTACCCTAAGTTTTGTTCAATAATCAATTATTGATGGAGAAAGTTAGAGAAAAACATGACGAGGTGAATCGAGAAAGCACTCATTAAATTAAAAAATTATTAATTTATGAATTAATTAGTACCTCTTTAAATTAATAAAATTTCATGGTCCCAACATTAGTAATTTATAGAGGTTTTACTGTACCACCAAAAGACATTTTACATCGCAATAAATATACTATTAATAAATATAAAAATTTAAAAAGGTAGGCCATAAATTATAATTATATATAACAATATTACAAAAGTAAAAAAAAAAAAAAAAAAAACTTAGGCAAATACACAGGTCACCCCTACCTCCGCTTCTTATAGCTAGCATGGCAAAACGGGTTGCGCGCGACGGGCCAACCCGTTTAACACATTTTTTTGGCAGATTGGAGTGTCTAGCCCACTAACCATTTTTAACCTAACCCGTCTAACCCGTTAAAAAAGCAGGTCGAGGCAGGTCAGGATGGGTTGGCCGCTAACCAGTTTTTCTATGTGTGAAAAATTATACTTATTTGTATATATGTTAAGTTATTTTTTAATTGGTTATATCTTTAACAACAACATTTTATTTTTGCCTGATGAGAAAACCCTAACGTTGGAAACTTTATTTTCTCGAAAATGGCAAAACTCTAGCGGCGGGCAACACCGTGTCTTCTTCTTCCGCATCTCAAACCATGGTTTGGTGAGCCAGACACAATGACAATAACACCCTTGTTGTTCTGTTTTATGTGCGTTTTATTGTTGAAATTACAGGAGGACGTTGACGATGATGTAGTTGCAGGGCAGCCAGAGAAGAGAACATTCAAGAAGTTCAGCTTTAGGGGCTTTCAAGAACGCCCTTCTTGACATGTTCTAATGATCTCATCAAGCTCTTCGTCGTCGATCCCTCAGCCCTTTTTTCGAGCCCCCCCCCCCCCCCCCCCCCGGCCAGCACAACCCTATGGTCAATGCCCCCTGTTCTCTCAACGTTGTTCTCTACCCGTTGTTCATGACTAAGAAGTTCTAATCTTCTTATTCTATGTTCCTTATGCACCTTTGTTCTAGTTCTACTCACAAGTTCTCCTTTTTTTGTTTTTGCGGGACAATCCACCAATCCGACCTTAAATGGGGTGGGTTAGGTGTTTCAACCGACATTCCCAATTTGGGTCAACCTGTCTGTCCCATTTTGGACGGGTCAAATGCGGGTTGGCACGGGTCAGCCTGTTCCCCCCTTCATATAGCAACTTCATTATTATTTGTATAGATAAAATCGATATCCAAACAATATTAACACACGGGGCCGAGTAGTATATATGCTTCCTTTATTTTAAAATATGAAATAACACAATTCTCACTCAAATTCACATTATTGTAAGATGTCTGTACAAGTGTCTCATTTCAGAGGATAAAAAAGTTTACCTTTCCATAATAGTTGAAGAGCAAAGTTTAAGTTTTTAAAAAATTAAAGATTTGAACATATGTAGGGATATGTTCGTGCGCGCTTTGAAAATTGAGCTTTCATGATTAGTTATGCATGAGCTGCCATGTTTCATGCGGACTTTCATTAGGGAGAGATCTCCTAACGATTAGATTAATTGAACGATTAAGATTTGACTAAAGAATGAATAGAGGATATTTTCCTTTCATTTTTTTTATAAGCATAAAATATAAAATATATTGATAAAGAGCACAAGGGGATAGTCTAACCTATATATCAAAAAAGAAACAAAAACTAATACATCAGAACAATAAACAGGCAGAGCCAATGTAAATGAAATACTGCACAAAGACTGCAATATTATTATTACACTGTCCTAAACCCACAAGAACCCCCCAGCAGGCTTTAGGATACCACCACTAAAACCGGATTAACCAGCAAAACCGGTTAAAACCTGATCCACAACGGTTTGGGCCGGTTCAATGTAATTGACTCAGTACAAGAAAATAAGTGGCTCAAGGACTAAATCTTACACGAAATATTTTATAGACCCCCTTTCACATGCTCCCACCTGTTTCACCGATGTGGAACACTGGAAAATAAGAAAGTAATGCAGCTCGCGGTGACTTTTCTTTCTTCTCAAGACTGCTTTTGCTCTAGGGCCACCTCCAAACTTTCGATCTCTCTAACTCCCTGAAGCTCCCTGAAGCATGAAACTTGAAATACAACGCTCATAAAAACTTTCTACTTCTAAATAAATTGATATCAAACAATAGATAAATATATCTTCCTTTCCTTTCTGCTTTAAAATGACGTACCAATTCTTGCGGATGGGAGGGAAAGGAAAAAAGAGACAAATGCATATTGAAAATAGTTAGTACAAGGCTTTTAATTTCTAAAACTATCATTACTCTTTAGTATTAGAATAGCTAGACTTATATATGCATTTATGCTACCATATGCACTGCCAGTAGAGGAAGAATAGCTAGAAATCTAGAATAGCTTGAATGGTCTGTAATCTGTTAAGCTGCCGATTATCAAAGGAATGAATGGATTTTTTTTTTCTTGAATGAATTATCCATGTTATTTTTAGTATGTTAGGTTATTTTTTATTATTTTACATATTATATACAATTAAAAATATATATTTAATTATAACCGATTCGATCACGGTTGGATCACGGTTGAACCAGTGAATCGTGAACCAGTGTTTTCATCAGTTTAATGATCGGTCCAATTTTTAAAACATTGACTAAAACCCAACACTTAAGTAACAGACTACACCTAGTCTTCCTTTTGAAAAAACGGCGACAACCACCCTTAGAAGACCACAGACAATCAAACCAAGCACAGCTAGAAACATTAAATATGGTCGCTTGACTCTTATGAAAACCAAAACCAGAGCAATCAATAAGCAAAGCCAGTCTATAGCCGAACCAAAGAAGACCAAACATTGCCAAAATATAGGGGAAATTCCAATTTAGCTAAGTAAAAGGACCAAATAAGGATACAGCTCTTAGAATTTGGGTTTGGGTCTAATTCAACCTCAAAAGCTATCTCATGGGATAAGGATTGCCCCCCGCTTATGAGCATTATTCAGGTTATATCACTATTCAATGTAAGACTCCAACAACAGCCAATCCATCCCTGCTGAAGATGATCATGATAGAACACACTCACACACACACAGCTGAAAGAAAGAAAGAATAGAGAGAAAGAATTTACGGAATATTAATACTGTAAATCATCATACATTTATTCATTGGCACACATGTATTTATAGTACACAACTGCACCTCAGTATTCTTAACAACTAACAACAAACTAAACAAACTGATATAACAAACTAACTACTAAAACAGTTACAATGTATTTGAATTAGTTACAACATCCCCCCTTAATTCAAATACTCCAAATTTACAACTCCTAACTCTTTCCTTAACAATTCAAATCTATCAATCTTTAAGGCTTTAGTAAGCACATCTGCTACTAGCCTATTTGTTGCACAATGAACAACTTCAAGGGCACCACTGTTCACCTGCTCTCGTAGAAAGTGAAATCGAGTCTCTATATGCTTGCTTCCACCATGAGAGATTGGATTCTTAGCCAAGTTGATAGCAGACCTGTTGTCAATCAACAACTTCATTGGTTTCTTCAACTCAACCCTCATTTTAGTAAGCAAAGAACTCATCCATATTGCCTGATGTATTCGGCTTCACAACTTGAAAGTGCCACCACAGGTTGTTTCTTGGAGCACCATGAAATTGGTGCATCTTGAAAATTAAACATGTAGCCTGTAGTGCTCCTTCTGTCAGTCTTGTCCCCACACCAATCAGAATCAGAATAGCGAAGAAGTTCACCAACTTTCTGATCTGAGTTGATAGGAAACAATACCCCAAACTGCAATGTCCCTTTAACATACCTTAGAATTCTCTTTGCAGCTAGCAAATGAGATTTTCCAGGCTGATTCATAAACCTCCTGATAAGTCAAACAACAAAACAAATGTCAGGTCTACTATTACATAAGTATCTCAATGAATCAACCAATTGTTTAAACATGGTAGGATCTACTGCCTCTTCTCCACTGCTACTATCGAGCTTCATATTTGTCTCTGCAGGGGTAATAGCAGGATTGCAATCTGCCATGTTGAACCTTTTCAATATCTCAGATGCATATCTCCTTTGATGTAACACAATTCCTATGGAAATGGTTGCAAATTCCATTCCAAGGAAGTATGACAGTTTGCCTAAATCTGTCATCTCAAATTCACTCATCATCAATGCTTTAAAGCTTTCAATTTTCTGCAAGTCACTGCCTGTTACTAGCAGATCATCCATATAGAGACAAATCAGCAATACACTTGCACCTCTTCCTTTCTTCACATATACCCCATGTTTGGTTGTACATTTAGAAAACTCATGCTGAGCCAAAAAGGAGTCAATTCTTCTATTCCAAGCTCTAGGAGCTTGTTTGAGGCCATACAAGGCCTTATGCAATTTATACTCCAGATGCTCCTTTCCAGAAATTTCAAATCGTGGTGGTTGAGTGACATACACAATTTCTTCAAGAGGACCATTCAGGAAAGCAGATTTAACATCTAGATGAAACAAAGACCATCCACTTCCACTTGCTAGAGCTATCACCAATCTTATTGTTTCTAGCCTAGCAACAGATGCAAAAACTTCTTTATAATCAACACCATGTTGCTGCAAGAAACCTCTAGCAACCAACCTAGCTTTATGCTTTATAATGGAGCCATCAGGATTCAGTTTCAGCTTGAAAACCCATTTAACATCAATTGGCCTTTTATCTCTTGGGAGTTCACATAATTCCCAAGTTTGATTTCTTTCAATAGCACTCAGTTCTCCCTTCTTTGCTCCTTTCCACACTTGTTCCTTTAGTGCTTCCTTGAAGTCAATTGGCTCTGCATCAGCCATTAAAGCAAAATGAACTAGTTCTCCATCTGAAGTTACTGCATTGTCACTGAAAAGTTCATAATCGGCTAGTCTTTGTGGCCTTTGTCTCTGCCTTTGTGGTCTCTGATCCAGGGATACATCAGGTGCTGTAACATTATTCTCTGCTGATGGACCATCAATAACTACAAGAACTGATGGATTGAGACTACTACTTTGCTTTTGCCAATTCCAGAACTCAGTTTCACAGATCAACATATCTCTGCTAACTTCGTCTTTCTGCTTCACTGGATTGTACAGTCTGTATGCCCCTGTAATATGATATCCAACCAAAATCATAGGCACACTTTTGTCATGTAGCTTCTTTCTCTTCTCATCAGGTACATGTGCATAGCATAGAGAGCCAAAGACTCTCAAATGACTCACAAAAGGTTTTCTGCCACTCCAGCATTCTTCTGGAACCTTCTCCTTGAGTCTTTTAGTGGGACATCGATTCAACAAATAAACTGATGTGGTGACTGTTTCACCCCAAAATGAGTGAGGAAGACCTTTCTGCTCATACTCCTGGACATGTTGAGTACAGTCCTATTTCTCCTTTCAGCAAGACCATTATGTTGTGGAGTATAGGGAGCTGTTACTTCATGCTTTGCCTAGCCTTTCACAGAAATCTTTAAATTCATTAGAAGTATACTCCCCTCCTCTATCTGTTCTCAATATCTTGAGTGCTTTTCCACTTTGCCTTTCAACCATCAATCTGAATTTCTTGAAGATTTCAAAGACATCTTTCTTAGCCTTGATCAGATACAACCACATCATCCTGCTGTATTCATCAACAAAGGATACAAAATACTTGTTTCCTCCTAGAGAAAGTGTCTTAAATGGGCCACACACATCAGAATGCACAACATGTAATAAACAAGAAGCTCTCATAGGTAAATAGGATTTAAAAGAATTTCTTGATTGTTTACCAACTAAACAATCTGCACATACTTTTTCAGGTATATGTATCATAGGCATTCCTATTACCATTTCTTTATTGGCTAGTTGATGTAAGCTTCGAAAGTTTAAATGACCAAACTTTTGATACCAAAGCCAGCTTTCCTGATTGTTCACTGTTGCTGCTAGACACTCCACTTCAGGTGTGCTGAGTTTGGTCTGAAAGGTCTGGTTGCTTGAGAGAGATGACTTTAGTATTAACCTATGAGTGAGATCAAAAAGCTTCAAACAGTCATCCTGCATGGTGACTAAGAAGCCTTTCTCAACCAGTTGCCCAACACTCATGATGTTAAACTTCATGCCAAGGACAAATAACACATCTTCGATTACAGCTTCTTGTCCATCTTTCCTTCGAATCACCACATTGCCAACTCCCTCAATTGCTATAGTTCTGTTGTCAGCTAGCCTCACCTTGCTCCTTCTGGTTGTATCAAGATCAATTAGCCATTCTCTATGGCCCGTCATATGATTCGAGCACCCAGTATCAAGATACCAAGACTCAGGAGCAAGGTTCCCATCATTGGTTGTTACCATCAGCAAGACTGGTTCATCTGAGTCTGTTTCACCATCTTGAGCCACATGGGCTTCATCATCACTGGATCTTTTTTGCTTTCCTTTTCCATGCCAACACTCACTGGCATAGTGACCCCATTTTTCACAATTATAACACTGCACCTTCCTCTTATCTATCTTTCTTGACCCTCCTTTGTGTCTGCCAGACCCTTCTCCTTTTTTACTTGAGGATTCAGATCTATCACCATCAGTCCTTGGTCTTTCTTGAGCAGAAAACCAATTTCCTTTGGTGAATTTCCCTTTACCTTTCTGGTACTTCTTCTTCTCAGCACCTTCCTTGTTGTACACAGCAGCCTGCAAAGTCTGATCAGAGGTATTTTCTGCACCTCTTTCAATCAGCTTCATTTCATGTGCCTCCAGTGAACTCTGAAGCTCTTCGAGCTGCATATTCTCTACATCTTTGGCTTCTTCAATAGCCACAACAATGTGATCGAATTTAGGTGTGAGGGTTCTCAAAACTTTCTCCACCTGCTGCTGATCAGTGACAGATTCTCCACACGACCTCATTGAATTCACCATCAATAGAAGCTTGTTGAAGTAATCCGTAATAGATTCTTGATCATGCATTGATAGTAACTTGAACTGCCTTCTGAGAGACTGCAATCTTATCTTCTTGGTCTTCTCAGCACCCCCGTAAGCCTTCTGAAGGGTGTCCCAAGCCTCCTTATCTGTCTTTGCTTTGGACACTTTCTCAAAATTTGCAAGATCCATGCATTGGTAGAATAAACATTTTGCCTTGTAATCCTTCTTCTTGGCAGCATAATCATCTTTATCAGCAACTCCATTTTTCACTATCTCCAGGAGTTCTTGATAGCCAAGAATGGCTTCCATCCGTATGGCCCAGTAGTCATAGTTCTTGTCATCAAGGATTGGTAAGTTGGAAACAAAACTTTCATTTCCATTCGAAGAAGCCATGATCACACCACACACGTAGCAATATACACACAGGCCCTTATCTTCTTGCTATTGATACCACTCTGATAGACACACTCACACACAGCCGAAAGAAAGAATAGAGAGAAAGAATTTACTGAATATCAATACTGTAAATCATCATACATTTATTCATTGGCACACATGTATTTATAGTACACAACTGCACCTCATTATTCTTAACAACTAACAACAAACTAAACTAACTGATATAAAAAACTAACTACTAAAACAGTTACAATATGTATTTGAATTAGTTGCAACAGATCAACCACCCAGGATACAGAAGAACTCCTCCCAAAGTGGAAAAGAGAAGCACAACTTATATAAGGACTTTGCTAACAAGACTTTTGATGCTTTGTAGTCACCATAGAAAAAGGAGGCATATAGTCCTATGATAGGCACCAAGTTCATTTGAACAAGCCAAGAACCATCCAACAAAATCCATCACCAAGAAAGCACAGCCCAGAAAAGAAGTCCAAGTCAAAAAGAACCAGATCAAGCAGAGAAACATCGCTTAGAAAACTCTCACTTTATAACCTCACCAAGACAAATCTCACCAAGTGTTTCACTCCAAAAACTCACACACGTACAACAGCTCTCAGCACACACCCTCAGCTGAAGAAAGCCTTACCTCTCAAAGTTTATCACTCCAACAGCTCACAAACACAGCAACTGACAGGCACACAAGCTCTCAAAAACACCAACATCGCCTCTCTAAGTGTATTACTCAAGCAAGGTCACACCAAAGCACAACCTTGTCATTCCTAAGTCAATAATATATAGCATTCCAAAGCGCCAACCTGCACAAAACCAAAGAGATAAGTTGCCATCGCCAGAGGATTATTCACAAAAACCCACAGCAGAAACTCAACCTCTCCAGTGTTTCTCTCCCTCACAAGTGTATCACTCCAACCCACATCCTCACCGGTGTTTCACTCCCTCTCAAGTGTTTTGCTATCACAACCTCACCGTCGTTCACTCAGAAGACTAAACAGAGAAAAGACCTCAACCATGTTTGCTTTAACTTATATTGTTTTAAAGTTTTGCTATAATCAGTATTAATTTTTTAGAGCTAGTTGTAATTTTTTTTTGGTTGGTATTTGCCTCTCTCTTGTACGAAGACTCAACATAAAAAACAAAAGATAAGGATTAGCTCTTACCGGAGCTATATTAAATGGAATGGTGACAAATAGCAAATATTGCCTTGACATTGACAATTAAGATAACATGAAATTGCTATGCAAGACCTCCAACATTTTCATGCATATATATTCTTTCATTTACAAAACCACGATAACTACGACAGCTTCAATATATATTTTATCGATCATATAAAATTAAAGAGTTCTCAATTAAAAAATAAATTGAACTCCTTATAGAATTCCCACACCATCTTGCACACATTTCATAATTGAACATAAGGATTACAACTCCCACCACAATATTTACGTGCAGAAGCTTTATTCTCCGAATTCCCTATCTAATTTCAAACTCAAACACCCAAAAGCGACCAAATTAAAAAGAACAATAGAAAAAGCCAACAACAGTTGTAGCATGTCCCGGTGAGATGATGATTTGCTGTCTCATTTTGATATACCTTATCATGTCCCCGTCAATAATATGTTACCACATATTCTATATTTTTTAAATTATAAAAAATTTGAACTTATGTGATAAAATATTATTAATAGGGATGAGATGTGGTACACCAACATGAGACAATAGATATTCATCCATCATGGTCAATATGAAGCCAGGGCTTCCACAAGAGTGGCAATAGCAGAATAGGATCTCCAAAAATGGCTGAAAATATTAGCTTGAATACCACTACCGCCATCTTGCTATACTTTTTGATTGTCCCTGATCTCCTTGACCTTCCACCTTGAACCATCTCCATACTTGTCAGTGCAATTTGAGACTCCAACTCACCCATCTCAATTGAATTGGTTTTTTGTTGATTAAAATAGCCTCTCTTCCAGTTCTCAAGAACCAATTCCTTGAAACAAGACACATGATAACAAGAAGTACTTCCCCCAGAAGATACATAAGACCAGCCTTTAACTCCATTCAGAATATTCCTACTCTTACATTTTAGGCATTTTGAAGGAACCTTTGGACACAGATTTAGTGTCACATTTCCACCTTCATCAGAAATATTATGCTTAAGATGCAAACAACAAGGGTGTAAGTCATACCCTGTACGACAGCAATGGTAGGCAAACCCTAACACATCCTTTCCACATGCATCACAATATCTAGTGCGATATCCAGGTGTTTTCTCATAGAACTTGAAATTGCTTTCTTTGCAAAATACATGAAAGGCAGAAGAAACAGCATTTGCACACTGTTCATGAAGGATGTAACGACACATGCTGTTTTCACAACGGTAAGTGGGTCCAAACCCTAGTTCTTTACATCCACTGCACTTGTATGGTGCTCCAGGAGGGTTCAACTTCAATGGGTGAGGATGGCTTGGAAAATCCATCTCAGTTATTTCCATCTCTTATACAGTACAACTAGAGAAGAAAATTTATGTGTAAATTCTATTGAAACGAAGAAAAACAGTTAGAAGAAAGCTAATGTAAATGAACTAATGATCAAAAGAAAAGATTGGAAATTTTAATATATGTCAATGTTTTTTTATACCTGAAAGTTTAGGTGAGTTAGATCATAGGGACTCAGTAGAATCAGGACAGATCTTACGGCTCAAAGAACGTTTACAGAGATACTTACAGATTATTCACCAACAAGATTCTTATCGATAGTGAGATTCGAACTCAGATCCTTATGGGATATGAACCGTATCTTTTACAACAATATCAACCTTAGTTGGCAAGATATGTGAATGTGATAATGAAAATTTTATATTGCCAAACTATCACTAGATAATATAGGGGAATTAATAGAGACTATTTCAAAGATATGAAAAGAAAACAAAACGATCTAAGGTTGAAGTGGATAAGGAAAAAAAATCATGCACAAGACATCAGTTAGTTTCGTACTATATGACATGAAATACGTACCAAAATCACCACGAGTGCTGTTAAAGATGCGTATCTTATTGAAAATAGAACTATTTATGTTTTTTTGGACTAATAGGACTATTTATATACACTGGTTATTACTTAGAAAGTAAGGTTCCAAAGACAATTCTTGTACTTCATTGCTCCGAAGGTCGGTTTTTATCATTATCTTTTACAGGGAATTTTACGTACGTAGTGTAATTTAACTGTTACATTATAGGGCTGGTGTTGTTTTCAAATTAATTACATAATTGGGATAAATCGTATGTAAGATTTACGACTTCGAGAAGTCGTATATCTCAATGACGAATTAGTTTTATATTCATTAAATTAAAAAAAAAAAAACCAATTTCCACTGAAGTCGTAAACAATATATACGACTTCATTGTTTAAATTTTTTTTTTTTTTTTTTATGAATCAAAGTAAGTCTAAGGTGGTGACCACAACTTACCTCTTTAATTTTTTATTTTAGGTCCAAGTCGTGGATTCAATCCATGACTTTACTTTTTTAAATTTTTTTATATTAAAATATAAAAGTCGTTTTTGTCATGTACCACTTATATCCATTATGAAAATCGTGAGGTGTATGACTTCTCCTAAACCCTAACATCATGCCCGATATTACTAGTATAAAAACTCTATCGATTTTGATCAAGTTTGAAACTTTAAAGACACCCGTAGGAGCTCTCTATTATCAACATTGTGAATTTATACTCCATACATAATTTTTTTTTTAAAAAAGTGAGGTCATGGATTGAATCTACGACTTGTACCTAAACTAAAAATATAAAGAGGTAAGTCGTGGTCACCATCTTCGACTTACCATGATTCAAAATTTTTTTTTTTTTTTAAACAATGAAGTTGTATGTGGTGTTTACGACTTATGTGAAAATTGGTTTTTTTTTTTAATTTAATGAATATAAAAGTGATTCGTCATTAAGATGTAAGACTTCTATAGGAAAGTCGCAAATCCTAATTACGACTTATCCTAGTTATATAATTAATTTGAAAATTACACTAGTCCTGTAATTTCCTAACCAAAATATACTATGTACCGAAAAAACCCTCTTTTACATGACAACATACATGTATTTTTATTACTTCGCCACACGTCAAAAACCAACTTTATAGGTATGGTGGGGCAGATAATACTTCTTTAATGATTTAAATATAGGTATTTATTTTTGGTGTATTATTTGGTATCTCAAGTGTAACTTATTCTGCTTAGGTGGTCCAATTAAATAATGATAATCATTTAACTTGACCCATTAACATGATCCATTTAATTGAGGTGATACATTCTGGTTGGACAATATAATTTTTACCTCAAAATGATTAGGAGTATCGAAGAATGCACCTTTATTTTTAATGTAAGAATTTTTTATATTGTCAATCAATCATAAAGTATCACATGATTAAAAATGTTTGACTATTATCATAATGATCTTAAAAGACACACATAAGATAATTTGTGATTGATTAATAATGTAAAAAAATTTATATTGACTTTTTATCGAAATTAAACTCCTCTTTTAATGCGAGATTAATTCTAACTATTAGATTTTAATTGGTTCAAATTTTAAGAGTTTAATTTTGACATACCGATATTGTCGATCAATCACAAATCATTCTATATTTGTGAATTTTAAGGTAACTATGATAAAATTCAAATATTTTTATTGTTGTGGTAATTATTATTGATGGACAATGACAGTAAATTAAATCAAAATTTTAATACATTTTATATTGAATTAAGGGTGATGCATATCTTTTAGAGGATCAGATGATCTTTTCTGAGTGGGACTAGCTAGTTTCTAGAGTTGTTTGGTTTTTAATTAAATTTTAAAAAAATTGCTTTGAATTTTTTTATATTGAAGTATCCTTTATACTCCTTTATAATAAGAATTTTGTTTTTATAATATTTTTTTTGAAGAAATTAGCTAGTTCATATCTTGGTTGCACGCTCTCAGCCTTTTTACCCCACTTTTCTCTCTCATATTTTATTTATATATATCTCCATATTAGATTTCGAATTTGGTAGTCCATATTAGGTTTTTTTTTTATTTTGTCTGCGTCAACAAACAATTCGAAATTTATCTGACTCTTTAGAATTCACAAACCGCCCGTGATATTGATAGGCATAGCTAAGACTATGATTCTGCTTCATTGCTAAGAAAGTTATTTCATTATCCTTTAATACGACAGCAAACGCGAACTCAACTTGTTAATTGCTTCTGATCCTTCTCAGTAAGCCTCTTTCATGTTGTTATTTTAGATGATAATGACGACACAACCGTATATAAAAATAATTTACTGCTGTGTCTAGTTTCTTCCTATAAGAAACTTCAATTGACACTTCCACATTAGAAATTAGAAGTGGCCTTAAGAATTTGAATTACAGAAATTAAATAATGATTGTGATATATATTTTTTTTCATTTAGTCAAGATGAATGTGATAATTTAAAAGTTAAAACTTGCTCAAGCATTATATAACTATAATGTTGCCGTTGGTGAATTGACTTAAAAATTATCAATATGAGCACACACTTGTTCTGGTATGTTGTCTGCTTGGTCTCTAGTCTCCTTGTTTGTTGGATGGCCCACCTTGTAGCATAATATAACACAATGTAACATAACAAATTAAAGGACAAGCAGAACATCATTGAAAGAGATAATTTAAGAATGGTGACATAATTGCATCATATTTAGGTCATCATGAAGGTAAGTCCAATGACTTGCAATACCATTTTTGTTGCATCAAATGAATATCGTGACCAATTCCATGACTATCATATGATCAGGTTGACAAACAAACAAATTTCTTAAAAGTAAGACTATGTCAATCTTGAATAAAAAAACGGTTGTATCAAAAAATAGTGTCTCGGTGTTCCCCATCAATCAAATGTTGGGAATGATCATAAATTTTAATGAATTGTGATTTTATTTTCGTAAGTGTCAAATTATGATTGGTGGGGAACAGAGAAAGTGATAGAAAATTAAGACAAAAGATCTTCATCCGTCAATCTTATTGTGTATGAGTAGAAACATGCATATTCTTATTTACATGTTCTTTTTTCATGTGTCTATGCGCACTACGTACAGAAAACTATCCAATTGTATACACAAGGAAGCACATAGATCAGGACTAGAACATATTTTTCAATCACAATCGTTTCTTCTCTTTATCTTTTTTCCAACTCCTACATGTTTTAATTAAATTTACTCATGGTAACCGAGCTGGACTCATAGTCCAGCCTTATTTAAATCTCCTCTGTAGTTTCTCAACTTCGATAAACAAATATCATTATACCCAATTCCGTGGTCTTTCTTCCTAAACCCTTTTTGCTAACTAAAACTTTTGTACCTTTCAGAATCAGTCGATCTTCAAGTCTTAGTTCTGGTTTCTCTTATTAAGACAATGAGTACTAATCAGTCCTCAAATACACTAATCTCTTGCACTACTGTCTAATCTTATCACAGTAAATATTAGGCAAAATAGGTTGATTGATCCTAAACGTTTATTTAAATTTTCACATCGGTCCCATAAGTTTTATTTTTTTTCAAACGTTATATTCCGTTTCCAAATTAGTCATTTCCGTCAATTTCGACTAACGCCGTCAGTTTTGATCAGACGTGACTATAATATTAGTGTTACATGTGGCTTTTGATTTGACGCCGTAAGGTCGAAATTGACGGAAAGGACTAACGTGAAAATGAAACATAACGTGTAGGACCAATTTGAAAAAAAATAAAACTTATGGGACCGATGTGAAAATTTAAATAAACATATAGGACCAATCAATCTATTTTGCTTAAATATTAAAAAGCAAACAATCATGTTCAATACAGAGAAGAAATCATCCTAATCCTAAGTGGCCAGGTTAAATTGATGCATTATACGAGCTGAACTTGTAAATAACAAAAAAAAAAAACAGAATAACAAAACAAAAGAATGTTAAATTTCAAACATATTGATATAGAACATAATTTAAGGTATCAATACAAAAAAAAAAAAAAAAAGGTTTAGCGAGCACCAAATTCGGACGCTAAATATGTAAATTTGGTCGCTAAATGGTTTAGCGACCGAATTTGCATATTTAGCATCCGAATTTGGTAGTCGCAAAATGCCCAGTCGCTAAACCGTTTGGTGGTCGCTAAATCGGTCGCTAAAAACTATTTAACGATCGATTTAGCGATCAAATTTCCATATTTAGTAACCGAATTTTCATATTTAGCGAGCACCAAATTCGGACGCTAAATATGTAAATTCGGTCGCTAAATGGTTTAGCGACTGAATTTGAATATTTAGCATCCGAATTTGGTAGTCGCAAAATGCCCAGTCGCTAAACCGTTTGGTGATCGCTAAATCGGTCGCTAAAAACTATTTAACGATCGATTTAGCGATCAAATTTTCATATTTAGTAACCGAATTTTCATATTTAGCAACCGATTATTATCGATCGCTAAATTCGGTCATTAAAATGCCTTTTTTATGTAGTGGTATTTTGGCGCTAAGACGAGGATTTAGTGGAAAAGAAGGAATAGAATAAAAGGATACCCGAAAGTTGGGAGTTGAAGGAATTGCAAGAGAAGGCAGAAGCACATAAACGACTACCAAAAATTAATCTTAAGTACTTCATAAAGAAAAACAGTTTATGAATGTCAGGTGAAGGGCATTCCTAGAAGCACAGTTACCATCGGACAAAAATCAAGTTGAAAGATTAAATCAGCTCACTAGCCATGGGAGGAAAGCAAAAATCAATACATACCCTTGCTTTGCCCTCCGACTCGGAGAGGGCGGTGCTCCGGAGCAATGGGTGGTGGCAGAGAGAGGGGCTTCACAAGAGAGGGAGGCACGCAGTGGCTTGCGACCGTAGTGGTGGTGTTGGCAGAGAGGGGGATGGGTTTCAAGAGAGAAAGGAAAGAAGATGGAAAAAAGAAAGAGGGGATCGAGGGAGAAGGAAAAGGCCCGTGCGCATCGTGTTTAGGTTTTTAGGTTTTTAGGTTTTGTGATCGACAAGTGATCAGTCGCAAAATTCGTGGCAAAGTATTAAAATCTGCACTTTGTGACCGATTTTGAAACGGTGGCAAAAATGTTATCGTTACGTTGTCGTAAAATCAGTGGCAAAATAGTCAACCCAATTGACTTTTCATCTCTTTTATGTTTGCGACTGATTTTCCCACCGATTTGACAAAAACGAATAGCCACGGGCAAATCGATCGCAAAGTTTATTTTTTGTCTTTTTTTTTGCTAACTAATCAATGGTCACAAATTCGGTCATAAATGCAATATATTGCGACGGACAAGAATCAATTGCAAATATTCGGTGGCAAAAAGCCTCTTTTTTTTAGTTTATCCTACATACAAAAGCGAATTTGCTTGTATTTCTTTTTCTCTCATAACATGAGAAAAAAATGAGAAAATATGAGAAAAGAAAAAGAGAAGATCAAAATCTATTGATCGACATTAGATTTTGATATAAGTGTCATTAGATGCTTGAAGTGTTTCTTACTTAAAATAGAACTATTTATATGCACTAGTTACTTGGCAAGTAAGGTTTGTAAGACTATTCTTCTACTTCATTGCTCCGAAGGTCAATTTTATCAATATTTTTCACATGACAACAAACATGTGTTGTTATTACTTTGCCACACGTCTAAAAACCAAATTTATAGGCATAGTGGGCGGATACTATTTTTTAATGCAAGCTTAATTCTAAAATATCTAAATAATAATGTATTTATTATTAAATTTTAATGGGTTAAAATTTTAATGTACTTAAGATTAAATTAAGGGTAATGCATTTACATTTACTTATTTTAGAGGAGATGTTTATTGACGGGGACTAGTTTCTAGCAGAATCTTGTTTGATTATTGATTAAATTATAAAAAATGGGTCTGAGTTCTGTTTGAGTTGAGTTGGAGTATTCTTGTACTCCTTATAGGATATGTTTGTATAAACAGCTTAATTAAGCATTTATTTAATAAGCTATTTTGAAAAAAGTCACAAAAAAGATTATTTTCATAAACTTCTCTGATAAGATTATTGAAATAAGCTAAAAATAGTTTATAGAAAAATCATAAACTATTTTCATAAATTTATTTTCATATAAGTTGTTCTGATAGTAAACTCTCTATAAGCTTTTTCAAACCTCCCCATAATAGGAAGGTATTTGTTTGATAAAAAAATATTATGAAATTAGAGCATATCTTGTTCATAGACCCTCATTCTTTTAATTCACTTTCTCTTTCATATTTTATTTATATCTCCATATTGGAATTTCAAATTTGGTAGTAAAAAAATTAATTTGGTCACCATTTATATAACTAATTCTTTCAAATTGTTTAGAACTAGTCTTTAAAGTTCACAAGTGTTGTTAAGAATTAGCATGTGATGTTATTGTATAAGGAAAGACTCATAGAAGATCTTACATCAAGGAGGGAAGTGGAGAGAAGGGAGTAAGTAAGAGGCAGAGCGCATTGCACATTTGCACGGGTGTTGTTATTAATACGGTTGATTGTTTGTTCATACTTTTTATTAGTTACTCATAATTTTTTTTAAAAAAAAATATAATTCTTATTGGTTACTAGAGAGTGCAAATAAGCAATTGAGAATATTAATATCTTTAAATGCGCCGAAAAAAATTAATTAATTCAATCTTGGGAACTAATATTTTGAAAGTGTTTGTGTATTTGTTTATGTTCTTTGATAGAATTAAGATAAATGACTAACGTCTAACAACTTAAACAAAAGAAAGATAGCTTGTCATCCTAACATAATCAGAAAAACTTTTTATTTTTTGTTGGAAAGCCACCTTAATTGCGGTCTCCCTAGCCGCCTTAATTGCAGCAAATTTGAGCTGCCTTCATTGTAGCCTCCAACACCTTCATTGTGTTGGATGTAAGGAGCTGTGTTTAGTCTCACATCACCTAGAGATATAGTCTAAATAGTGCTTATCAGGCTTGAGCAGTCATAACCTTACAAGCCAGTTTTATGGGGTTGGGTTAGACCTAAGCCCAAATTCTAAGATTTTTGTTTTTTTTATCGGCAAAGAAAATTAAATTTTATTAAAAGATAGTTTTATAGTCGTGCGGAAATTTTTGGTGTTTAGCCGTTTAGTTGGCTAATCCGTATAGCTGATAATGATTCCTCTTTTGTGTTCAGGCGATTACGCTGAGAAAGGGTCTCTGTTTCTCAGCTATGGATTCCTAGACTACTCCAGAGAGCGTCTAGTGTAGTAGGTGAAGCTAGAAAAAACTAAGGTTGCATGAAAAATAAAAGATAAAAGCGATAAAAGAAAGCGGTAAAGGAAAGTAAAGATAAAATGTAAAGTCTTGTGTTGGATTGAGTGTTCGTGTGCTTAAACAATCTGTACAACTAGTATTTGTAGATTTAGACTACCTAAGAGACCTATACTAACATTGTTTGTAACGTTCTTAACCCAGTAACTCTCATTTTATATCATATAAGATCATGGCTAACAACAAAAATATAGGTAACTATCCACTCGACTAAGTTACAGCCTAAAAAACACTTGGTCAGCTAACTTATTAACTATCCCATCAGCTGACCATGTCCTCCATAACCCTATTTTCAAGGAAATAGGCCCTCATGCACGTTCTTGACTTGGTCAACTCATAAAATTCACATATATATGCTGAATCAGCTAAGTTATGGGCAAAAATCTACTAAATACGCTAAACTGCCCATCAGCTGACCATGTTCTCCATATCCCTATTTTTAAGGGAATGAGTCATCAACCACGTTGTGGACTTGGCCAACTTATGGAACACCCATAATAATATAAATAATTGCCCAATTGGCTAAGTTATGGAGCAAAACCCACTTCCTCGGCTGATTGTCTTATTAGCTAACCATGTTTTCCATATTCCTAATTTTAAGGGAATGAGTCTTCAACCACGTCTTGGACTTGGCCAACTCATGAAACGCCCATAATAATATAAATAACTGGCCAATTAGCTAAGTTATGGAGCAAAACCCCCTTCCTCGGCTGATTGTCTTATCAGCTGACCATGTCTTCCATATCCCTAATTTTAAGGGAATGAGGGTTCATGTACGTTTTTTACGTGGTCAACTCATAAACTGCTCTTGATTACAGCTGATCAGCTTCTATCTTCTTTTTCTCTCTCCAAAACCACCTCCAACTTTATCCCAAAAATCTAAGAAAATGGTTAAACGGATGAAACCTCTATTGACTTCTTCCTTTTCTAAATATTATTAAAGTCTTGGACCCATTTAATTAGCATCCACACGAGCCCATTAAGACCCAATAACAACCTCCAAGCCCATCTAGACTTAACAGCCACGTTCAGCTTATTCTACATCAACTAATTCTGCATCAGCTAAATCTCCTCAACTGTCCATCTTAACTTAGTCATTATGTTTGGTTCAACTAATCTTAATCAGCTGATCTTTTATTTAGCCGATTCTAAATTAGCCGATCATGATTTTATCATTTTATTTCAGCTGATCTGGACCCAGCTGATCATAATTTAGCTGACCGGAGAATATTTGCATTTTGACCAAATGCCCCAAACATGATTCGGCCAATTATTTTTTGGTGTGAACAGATAGTATAAAGGATATTTGAACATTTACAAACACATAGAAGTTAGATACAGCAGAAATGTGTGCATGGGAATACTGGAGTAAGACGACATATGATAAATTCTTCTGTCTTCATCTGTGTATGTGAATAAGAAATATGATTCTACTTGTTCAAAGTACATGTCTGCCTGAAAGTCATTAAGCTTGTTCTTCCTCCAACCTCTATACTTTGGTGCATCTTCTGCATATGGCACTTCTGAATCTAGGGTGATAATCGAATCATGCCAGAGGTTAAAGTCTTGTGTTCCTTAAGTACATAGTCTGTACTTCTTTTTTTCGATAAATGGAAATTTATTCATCAGACGTCTAGCTACAAGTACAACATCACAGTGAAGAATTCTACTTACCTTATAGGAAGGCTTGAAGAGAACACATTCTATCATTTGCTAGACAGCTAGACAAAGCATAATACAACACAGTTAAGATTACAAAACACCCATCCTGGGGAAAATTCATGAAAACACCCAAGCCACAACTCGAAAACATGGATTACAATCTTAACAATTCCACAACACACAGAAAAACCATTAAAAACAGATACAACAATGACCAGCAGCATAAACAAACAGCCACCCCTATATATAGATACTCCCGCACCCTCCTTTGTCCATTTCATTATCAGGCAGCTGCAAACAGCCTGATTCAATCCAGCTGCATCACCAAGTCTCTGCGTTTACAAAATTATGCAGCAGCTCTGCATCAACTTGAACAAAAACAGGAGTGTGTTATCCTAACTTAAACAGAAACTCTTTTTTTATCAGCCAAAAAAATTTATTTAAAGAGTATAAACTCACTTTAAATGAATTTTTCTGATATTCAATAGTGTTGGTATGGGCTTTAGCC
Organism: Ammopiptanthus mongolicus; assembly: GCA_039655645.1. Lineage (NCBI taxonomy): Eukaryota > Viridiplantae > Streptophyta > Magnoliopsida > Fabales > Fabaceae > Ammopiptanthus > Ammopiptanthus mongolicus. The sequence continues at coordinate 84,938,645 of CM077348.1, forward strand.
CGATTTTAAAATAAAATATATAAAATCAGGACTTTCTCTAGGTACACGTACACTATAACATGATTTGGTTTCTTTTATCTATAATTGGCACACTTTCATAATAATGCATTAATTGATAAAGCACAAGTTGGGATGAGTTTTATTTTGTGCATGTGTGGGTAAATCTCCGAGAATAAAAAGGGGGCAAATGTTGATTGGGATAAGGTGTGAGATAAGGAGTTAGTGAAACACATCTTTTTTCTATCCCACACAATCTCGCTAGCCACATATGAATATATCTCACCTCATAAACCTGGACTTCCTTTCTGGAGTAAACAATTCGTGGTTAACATCCTTCAAATGTATGCAAATATCCACCACTTATTTTAAAAGGAAAAAAATATTGTCAAAAACATATACAGCTCTCAGGTCAAAAATCTAGGTTCTAAAACCTACAACGAAAGCGATGTATCCAACCATACAACACATAATGTGCACATCACTAGAGTGATTTTAGCAAGTGGTAGAAGGGGAATGAGTTCAAGGATCAATTCTTGACGAATGCTAACTCAACATAGAAATACTTTTAAAGGGAATCATCCAATAGAAAACTACTAAATTTAAACTGTTTATAGATCCTACCAGTCATAAAGATTTCCATTCGTAGTCTGTACCCAAAAAGATATTGACTAACAAGAAAAGGATCTAGAGTTACTTGACTATGAAGGATTCGTAAACGATCTTTAACTCCTTCAGACAATCCTCAAGCACAGCTGTTTCTGGCTGTGGATTGCCATCAAGCAAATTTCTGGCCTTTGCAATTGCAGAACGGCTCTTCATCTTGTCTTGTGGAAACAACTTAGAACTAATATCAATACTCTTTAAAGCATTATCCATCTTGTAAATGTAATCATCCAAATCATTCATTGCTTTAGCCATATTCAGATATTCCGTATCTTCAGCCTTGCATTTCTCTGCTTCTTGAATCATTCTCTCAATTTCTTCAGTTGACAGTCTCTCATTGTCATTGGTTATGGTAATTTGGTTCTTACTACCACTGGTTTCATCCTCAGCACAAACGTTTAGCACACCATCAGCATCTATATCAAAGTATACATTGAAAGGATGGCCTCGAGGAACAGAAGAAAGGCCAAATGTGAAGAATCCCAACAAGTTGTTATCACTAGCTCTTGTCCTCTCACCTTCATACACCTCAATCGAGCTGCTGGTGTAATCTCGATTGGTCCGGTATATTTGTTTCTTCTTTACGGGAATGGTAGTATTCCGAGGAACCACTACACTCATAAGATCTACTTGTGCCGATATACCAAGTGACAGCGGAGTTACATCCAACAGCACCAACTTTGGAACATTCGGTGTGCTTTCACTCAACAAAGCGGCCTGGACAGCTGCACCATAAGCAACAGCTTCATCTGGGTTGATGCTCTTGCATAGATCTTTCCCATTGAAAAAGTCCTGCAACAGCTGCTGCAATTTGGGAATCCTAGAACAGCCACCAACAAGGACAACATCATGTATACTACTCTTGTCCATCTTGGCATCAGTAAGACATCTCTCAACTGTCTCCATACACTCATAAAAAAGATCCATGTTAATTCCCTCAAACTTGGCACGAGTGATTGATGAACTGAAATCTATTCCCTGAAATAAAGCATCTAGCTCAATGGTGGTAACAACAATGAACGAGAGATTCCTTTTTGCCCTCTCGCATGCAGTTTTCAACCTCCTCAAGGCTCTTGGGTTCCCACTAATGTCCACTTTGTTCTTCCTTTGAAACTCCTGTACAAAGAAGTTCACCATTCTGTTATCGAAGTCCTGTCCTCCGAGGTGGGTGTTCCCAGCAGTTGCCTTAACTTCGAAGACCTTATCCTTAATTGTAAGAAGAGACACATCAAAAGTACCACCACCAAGATCAAAGATGAAAATATTTCGCTCTCCAACACAATTAATTCTCTTATCAAGGCCATATGCAATAGCTGCAGCAGTAGGTTCATTGATTATCCGCATAACATTGAGGCCAGCAATGGCACCAGCATCTTTGGTGGCTCGACGCTGAGAGTCATTGAAATAAGCCGGCACAGTGATAACGACATTTTTTACAGGTGATTCCAAATATGACTCTGCAATCTCACGCATCTTTGTGAGGACCATAGATGAGATTTCCTCAGCAGAAAGCTGCTTCTCCTGACCCTTGTACTCAACTACAATCATTGGTTTGTCATGATTTCCAGCAATCACTTTGAATGGCCAGAGCTTAATGTCATTTTGAATAACGGGGTCACTAAATTTCCTACCAATTAACCTCTTAGCATCTGCAAAAATAAAAATGATCCTTAGCAATCATTTGTCTACCTAAAAGGAAACATAGAAACAATAAAAGTATAGAAATTTAAAAGAAGCTACTGCCAAAAGAATATCTCAATTACCAAAGACAGTGTTGGTAGGGTTGATGGCAGCCTGGTTATTAGCAGCATCGCCAATCAACCTTTGGGTGTCAGTGAAAGCAACACAAGAAGGTGTTGTTCTGTTGCCTTGGTCATTGTGGATGATCTCTGCTCGATTGTTTTGCTCCTGCCATACTGCAACACACGAATACGTAGTGCCAAGGTCTATTCCTATTGCAATTCCCTCATATTTTTTGGCCATTTTCTTTTGAGGTGAACGAAGAAGGTTCCACAAAAAGAATTGAAGTTAAGAAGAAGATGTATAGTCAAACCTAGAGGTTTGGTTGGTTTTATATCTGTAAAGGATGAAAATTAGCTGAATGTGTACATCTAAATTCTTTAAACGGAATACATTTATTTATGTGTAAACATACCACTATACTCTGCACAAATAAAATTCCACCTTAATAGCTAAAGTTTAAACATAGAGTAACGAATACCCTTGTTGTGTGTGTGATCGAAATTCGAAAGTTACTTAAATCATCTCAAAACTGTGAAATACAAAACAGTGTATTTTTCATGGTGAACGGGTATTTGGTTGTTTTTCAGATTGGTTTATGTGATCACCAGTTTGTGTTGGGCTTAGACACTTGACTCTGAGTATTTGGTGAGTGAGGTGGCAGCATAGAAAGTTAAAGGTTTGAACAAAACTAATTTGTGTTGAAGCAAAATTGAAAGAATAGAAATAGACATATACCTTGAGGCTGAGGGCCTTCCTACTCAGAATCCTTGAAGTTGGAAGGGAGCAAAATGACAGCTGTTGGAGCAAGGAATACCTTTTTGATGAAAAAGGAATCCGCAAACTGTAGACTTAAGAGAGTGAAAGTTAGGAAAGTTGATGTGGGAGAGAGAATTTTGAGGTGCGAGAACTTTTCGAAACCATTAACTACAGGAGAAATGATTTTTAGATAATAAAATGGAACAACATATTGACTTTTTGTTTTTTTTTTTTATATATAAGGGATAAATATATACGATGTCACGTATGATTTTTAAAATTTAATGTTCAAATAACACAATTGAACTACAAAATAACATAATTGATTTTTTGCGGTTAAATATGTTTTTAGTCCCATGAGTGAATTTTGGTTTTGATCCCTATAAAAAATATTTCTTTTATTTTTATCCCTCTAAAATCTAAAATCATTATTTTTGATTCCTACTATTATATGACATCCGTTAACTACTTATGTGTCTAACAGAAGGTCATATGATCATCCCAAATGACACTCAATGATCTCTGTGGTGTCATGTTAACATATGATTCTTCTGAAATTTTCCTTGACCCCTAAAATAAATTATATTTATCTATCCTAAAATGAATGGTAGGGGACTAAAAACGGTGATATTAAATTTTACAGGGATGAAAACCAAAGAAAAACTATTTACATGGATCAAACCCAAAATTTACTCATAACCAAAATTAGAAATTTTATATTTGTGAAACCTGACCCTATTTTACAAGGTAATAAGAAATTTTTTTTTTTACCGAGGTAATAAGAATTTAACTTATTTTACTTGGGTTAAATAATTTTTTTGTATATAAAAGTTATAAGAGAAAAAGATTAAGGTAAATAAAGATGAGGGAAAAATAATTATATTTGAATAATCCAAGATCAACTATTAAAGTTTAAGTTTATTTATTTATTTATTTTAAAAAAAGAAAGAAAGTATCAAATGTTAATTTATAGAGGGAGGAGGATTGTCATGGCCTCCCCAAGTTTTCAAATATATATATCTATACATTGAATAAGGGGGAACTGGTTTTTACTAGTCGTCCCACTTGTCGACATCACATTTTTTTGGGAGTTTTTTTCTTTTTTTAAAACGGAAATGCAGCTTCCTCTACCCTACTTTTTTTAACGTTTTTAATTTGAAAAAAGGGTCAGGGGAAAGGTGGTTCAGTGTGATAGGGGAAGCGGCACATGGTAGAGGGGAAGAAGTGCAGAAGCTTAGGCTGTGGTTGGTGTAGGAATAGGGTATGCAGTAGGAGAGTACGGTAAGAGGTGACAGGAAGCAGCCATCATTTCTCTCAATTTTCTTTCTACACCTCTCATTTCCCCGTGTTGTTGGGCAAAGGAATGAAAGAAAGAAGAAGCAACCACCATTAGCTCATTTTGGATTTGTGGCTGTTCTATTTTAGAAGCATGATGTGCTATGAGAAACAAGTTATAAGTTTATGTAGGAATTGTTTTTCCTTTGCTATGATTTCTTTCTTCTACTCTAACTTTTCATTTTCCCCTTTTTGATCACTTGTTCTCTTTAATCATTTTGTTTTTCCTCATATACCTCACATTTTTCTTGAAATCTTTCTGAACCTTGACCATAATTTGACATTTTTTTTGTTTTAAAAAAAAGCAATGATCCCTTCACAAGATGCAATATTTCTGAATGTTTTTGTAGCTTTTATCTTTGTTTCTATTGTTGTGGAAATCTGGAACATAATGTGGAAATTGTTTGACTAAAACTTTCATATGTGTGATCATTGTTTTGCATCATACAATTAGTACAAATATTGATGCTGCTACCTTTGCATTTTTTTGGGTTTTACTACAAGCACATAGATATATATACAATCAACTTGGCTAATGTGTCTATTTATTGCAGTGATTTTCCTATGTTTTTTGGAAGAGGTGCATTCCAACTCTATCTATCCGCAAGGATGTACTTTTACAAATTTTGCATTTCCAACACAAGCTTGCTATTGGTTTCCATCACTAGCATTTGAGATACTTTTGTTTGTACTCTGGATTTTTTAGGGTTTAGAGTAGGGATAACAAAGTGGGTCAATTCGTCCTGCCCCGCCATTAACCTACCCAAAACGGGACGGGGCGGGCCTACCCGTTTTAGTCATTTGGGTTGAACCCCCCAACCCACCCCGCCTAATGGTGGGTTGGCGGGTTGGCCCGCCAAAGACATAAAAACATAAATTGGGTTGGTAGGTTAGCGGGTTGGCACGCTATAAAAATTAAAAAATAATCATATAACATTTCTTTTTTTTTGGGCAATCTTCATACCCTTTCTTAAATTATTATTAAAAAATTGAAATAATCTTATCTTGTAGCATATAATTTGTGTTACAAAAGTAAAGACATTATTTTTGTAGTATGAAATAATTCTAAGTAGCAATTAAATTAAATTAAATAATATTAAATAATTAATAAATTAATAAAAAAGATAATTTTTCGCCAACCCGCCGCCGACCCGTTTTTGGATGGGTTAAGCGGGGCGGGTCAAAGTGGGTTGGTGGGTTGAGGACCCCAACCCACCCCGCCTTGGCGGGTTGACCCGCGGGTCACAACCCCCTTTGTCACCCCAAGTTTAGAGTAACTTGATTTCTTTCCTTGAGTAAAAAGCAGAGAGATCCATAACAAGTGTTTGATCTCAGCAGATGAGTGGCCAGCAGACGAGTCTTAGAAGACGAGTGACCAGCAGACGAGTCTCATCAGACGAGTCAGAGCAGAAAAGTGACTAGCAGACGAGTCTCAACAGACAAGTGACTAGTAGACGAGTCTCAACAGAAAAGTGACCGGCAGACAATTGACCAGCAGACGATTCTCAGCAGACGAGTGACCAGCAGACGAGTTTAAGCAGACAAGTGACCAACAGACGAGTTACAGCAGACAAGTGACCGGTCTCTCATTTATTGAATAATAAGTACTCAACTAATCCAATAATAAGTAGACAAGTGACTAGCAGACGAGTGACCAACAAACGAGTGACCAGCAGATGAGTCGAAGCAGACAAGTGACCAGCAGACGAGTTATAGTAAACAAGTGATCGGTCTCGAATTTACTAAATAATAATAAGTACTCAACTAATCCAATACCTGTTTTCTTATAGTAAATTGCTCAAATACAAGAAAAATGCAATGAAGATGCTCTGTTTTCACACGTCTTCATGTCTTTAAATTGATCCAATAGTATCAACAAATAGATAAAAGCAAATCAAAGGAATAGCACTACAGTTTAGTATCTTGAAGAAGACAGCTGTAATGATACTAATAGAGGTTAAGCCATGTCATCAACAAGTGACCAGCAGACGAGTCACAATAGACAAGTGACAGGTCTCTCATTTATTGAATAATAAGCACTCAACTAATCCAATACCTGTTTTCTTATAGTAAATTGATAAATACAAGAAAAATGCAATGAAGATGCTCTGTTTTCACACAACTTTATGCCTTTAAATTGATCCAATAATATCAATAAATAGATAAAAGCAAATCAAAGGAATAGCACTACAGTTTAGTATCTTGAAGACAGTTGTAATGATACTAATAGAGGTTAAGCCATGTCATCAACAAATAGTTGTAATAGAATGGGAAGAAACACGTGGAAAAGATGAGTCTCGACAGACGAGTGAAACAACAGACAGGTGACCAGCAGACGAGTGAAACAGCAGACGAATGACCAGCAGACAAGTGACCAGCAGACAAGTGAAACAGCAGACGAGTGACCAGCAGACGAGTGACCAGCAGACGAGTCTCAGCAGACAAGTGACCGGTGACACATTTATTGAATAATAAGCACTCAGCTAATCCAATACCTGTTTTCTTATAGTAAATTGATCAAATACGATAAAAATCCAATGAAGATGCTCTGTTTTCACACGTCTTCATACCTTTAAATTGATCCAATAGTATCAACAAATAGATAAAAGCAAATCAAAGGAATAACACTACACTTTAGTACCTTGAAGAATACAGCTGTAATGATACTAATAGAGGTTAAGCCATGTCATCAATAAATAGTTGTAACAGAATGGGAAGAAACACGTGGCAAAGACGAGTCTCGGCGGACGAGTCTTAGCAGACGAGTGATCAGCAGATGAGTCTAAGCAGAGAAGTTACCAGCAGACGAGTTACAGTAGACAAGTGACCAGTCTCTCATTTATTGAATAATAAGTACTCAACTAATCCAATACCTGTTTTCTTATAGTAAATTGATAAAATGCATGAAAAATGCAATGAAGAAGACAATTGTAATGATACTAAAAGAGGTTAAGTCATGTCATCAACAAATAGTTGTAGCAGATTGGGAAGAAACACGTCGCAAAGACGAGTGTCGGCAGACGAGTGAAACAGCAGACGAGTCTTAGCAGACAAGTGACCAGCAGACGACTCTAAGCAGACAAGTGACCAGCAGACGAGTGGCAAAGACGAGTCTCGACAGACGAGTGAAACAACAAACAAGTGAACAGCAGACGAGTCTAAGCAGACAAGTGACCAGCAGATGAGTTACAGCAGACAAGTCTCGGCAGACGAGTGAAACAACAGATAGGTGATCAGCAGACAAGTGAAACAACAGACAAATGACCAGTAGACAAGTGATCGGTCACTCATTTATTGAATAATAAGCACTCAGCTAATCCAATGCCTTTTTTCTTATAGTAAATTGATCAAATACAAAAAAAATGCAATGAAGATGCTCTGTTTTCACATGTCTTCATACCTTTAAATTGATCCAATAGTATCAACAAATAGATAAAAGCAAATCAAAGGAATAGCACTGCACTTTAGTACCTTGAAGAAGACAGCTGTAATGATACTAATAGAGGTGAAGCCATGTCATCGACAAATAGTAGTAACAGAATGGGAAGAAACACGTGGGAAAGACGAGTATCGGCAGACAAGTGAAACAGCAGACAGGTGAACAGAATACGAGTGAAACAATAGACGAGTCTTAGCAGATGAGTGACCAAAAGACGAGTCTAAGCAGACAAGCGACCAGCAGACGAGTCACAGTAGACAAGTGACCGGTCTCTCATTCATTGAATAATAAGTACTCAACTAATCCAATAACTGTTTTCTTATAGTAAATTGATCAAATACAAGAAAAAAGCAATGAAGAAGACAGCTGTAATGATACTAATAGAGGTTCAGCCATGCCATCAACAAATAGTTGTAACAGAATGGGAAGAAACACGTGGGAAAGACAACAGATGAGTGAAACAACATCTTCTCCCGCAAAACATGAAGAACTTGCCGTAAATGCTCCTCGTGTTTTTCACAATTCTTAGAATAAACCAGAATATCATCGATGAACACTACAACAAACTTATCAAGAAACGGACGAAAAATCCGATTCATGTAGTCCATGAAAACAGCAGGTACGTTTGTCACTCCAAAAGGCATCACGAGATACTCGTAATGTCCATAACGAGTTCTAAAAGTGGTCTTTGGTATATCCTCCGTTTTCACTCGAATCTGGTGATATCCCGACCTTAAGTCGATCTTCGAGAAAACAGCGGCTCCTCGCAGTTGATCCATCAAGTCATCAATCCTGGGTAACGGATACTTGTTCTTGATCGTAACCTTGTTCAGCTGATGATAGTCCACGCAAAGTCTCGAACCTCCGTCTTTCTTTCTCACTAAGAGAACCGGCGCTCCCCATGGCGAAACGCTTGGTCTGATGAACTGCTTTGATAACAGGTCCTCGACTTGTGTTTTCAACTCAACAAGCTCAGTAGGTGACATTCGATATGCAGCAATCGATATCGGTCCAGTTCCTGGAATCAGATCGATGGAGAATTCTATGTCCCTCACAGGTGGCAAACCTGGAACATCCTCCGAAAACACCTCAGGAAAATCCCTCGCAACAGGCATCTGACTCAGCTCGATCTTCCCCTCGACTTCTAAGTTGGACAAAAGCACGTATTTCGGATCTCCTTCTTTCGAATAAGTTCTAACGTGGTTGGCGGTTAAAAATCCAGAAATCTCAGTACTAGGAAAAACTAGGGTTTTATGTGCACAATCTAATAGGATCTGGTTGGAAGATAATCAATCCATGCCCAAAATTACATCTAATTGTATTAAAGGCAAGCATATTAGATCAACAACAAAATGTCTATCCTGAATAACGATAGGACAGTTCAGACATATAGAATTCACAACAGCAGGTTCAGCAGTTGGTGTAGAAACAATTAAATCAAACGACAAGGAAGAAACAGATAGCTCTAAACGTTTCACACAATCCATAGAAATGAATGAATGGGTTGCACCTGAATCAAAGAGCACTAATAAGAGAGTACCATCTATGTCGCACACACCCTGTATCAGATCTTCGGAGTTCGAAGCCTCAGCACCACTTAGGGTATAAACTCTTCCCCTAGCCGTCGGTCGTTTGGTTCCACCATTTTTGTCCGCAGCTTGGACTGGATTCTGCACTCTACAATCCTTGGCAAAGTGACCTGGTTGTCCACAACGGTAGCAGTGGCCATTCCTCACGGTACAGTTGTTCGCAAAATGCGATGGATCTCCGCACTTGAAACACTTCCTCTCTTGATTCTGACCTCCTCGACCTCCACTACCCGATGCACGAGCAACAGGCCGATAAGGTTGTTTTTGAAAGTTCCCAGGGGATCGAGAATATGGTTTCTTCTGACTTTGTTTGCCTCTCTAGTCCTGATATTGACCCTTGAATCGGGAAGGTCCTCCGACGTTTCCTCTATTGTCTCTCCCACGCTTCATCAGCTCTATCTGTCTACTCTTCTCAACGAGCGCTTGGAAATTCCTGATTCCTTGCGGTAGAACCGACTCTTTGATCTCATACTGCAGTCCTCTCTCAAAAGCTTCGCATTTCCATTCTTCCTCAGGATTATTCTGAAAAAAACGGAAGTACTTAGCCAACGACTCAAACTTAGCTGCGTATTCCCCGACTGACATGTCTCTCTGTTGTAGTCGCAAGAATTCTTGCTCCTTCTCTGCTCTTGCACTCTGAGGGAAATACTTTCCCAAAAAGCGAACCTGAAAAAGTGTCCACGAAATCACTTCATGATTTGCCTCTAACGGTTGCTTTGTTCCCTTCCACCAATATTCCGCATCTCCTATCAGTAGGAATGTGGCATATGGTACCTTCACTTCTTCTGGACTACGTATCAACTCGAAAATTTTCTCAATTTCATAAATCCAAAGATTAGCTTTCTCAGGATCCACGTCACCAGAAAATTGTGGCGGATTCTGACGCCTGAAAGTAGTCAAGCTTCGGCCCTCAGCGGCCTGGTCAGCACGGAGTTGTTCTTGAGCATTGTGGGCGTTAATGGTTGCAGTTTGGATAGCAATAGCCGCAACCATGTTTGCCATTGCCTGAGCAGCAAAATCCATTCCAGTTGCTCCAGCAACATCCTCAGCTTGGACACCAGCTCCCCTACCGCGACCACGTTAACGGCCACGTCCACGTCCACGTCCACGGCCTGCTTCTGCTCCAAATTCTAGTTCCATATCTGACCTACAAGGCCCAAATTCAGTCAAATAGCAACCAGAAAATAAAGCAAATAAGCAGTTATAAACATACAGCATTTCCAAGAAGGAAATAAAAAGAAGAGTAGTAACCAGTTACTCGCCCGACGACCGTACCCTCGCAACGCGAGTCAGAAGGTCAACCCGAGTAGTAACATCCCAACCCTCGGCATCGCGACGCGAGACAGATCTCGTTACGCGACCCAGAGAGTCTACTTGAGGAGCAAGGAACAGCTCCTCGGACTCGCGACGCGAACATCATATCGCCTCGCGATCCAGGAAGCCTGCCAGAGAAACAAAACACAACTCTCGGCCTCGCGACGCGAAAGTTCAATTCGCCCAGCGATACAGAAACATGCTTGGGAAACAAAACACCACTCCTCTGCCTTGCGACGCGAAATCCCGTTCGCCACGCGATGCAGAGAACCTGCCCGGGAGGAAAAACACTACTTCTCTGCCTCGCGACGCGAAATCCCATTCGCCACGCGATGCAGAGAACATGTCTGAGAAGCTTCTTTGCCTCGCGACGCGACGTCATGTTCGCCTCGCGAAATAGAGAACATGCGGGGAAAGCAAAACACCACTCCTCTGCCTCACGACGCGAATTCCCGTTCGCCACGCGATGCAGAGGACATACCTGAGAAGCAGAACACCATTTCTCTGCCTCGCGACGCGAAATTCGGTTCGCTGCGCGATACAGAGAACATGCCCTGAGAAGCTTCTCTGCCTCGCGACGCGACATCTAGTTCGCCACGCGATACAGAGAACATGCCCTGAGAAGCAATACACAACATCTCGGGCCCGCAACGCGAAATCACGTTCGCCTCGCGATACAGAGTTCACACAACAGCAAACACAACAGACCTATTCCCCAAAGATTCCCGAAAGACTCGACCAGCTCTGATACCACTAATGTGACACCCTCAAAACCCGTGCCACTTTTGTAAACTCAAGACATACATTCAATCGATAAATCAAGTTTCGCTGGTTTTACTTTCGGAAAATAAATCCTTTGTATAATTAGATTCTGCAAAATTGTGATAAATTTTTTTTTCTTATTAATACTCTTAAGCCACCCCTCCAGATAGAACAGAACTACTCATATATAACAATAACAATAACAATAACAATATATATATATATATATATATATATATATATATATATATATATATATATATGTACATCAACTAAGGCTATGGACAACACGTCCCTTTACAAAAGAACGATAAAAGCTGAACTTCTAAAAAGCTATAAACTAGGCAACGACAGTCTGAAACCATATCTCTAAAACCTGTGGCCATCAGTAGCCGTTAACAGACTACCAAAAACCGCTGCCTCAAAATAAAGTCTACACCCTAAGCTGGTCCAACTAATGGAAGCCATTGGACAATCCTCCAGAGGAAGGTCCAATGCTAGAACCAGGAGAAGAACCCTGGGAACCTACGTTCCCGTTCTCCTGTGGATGGGGCTCGGAAGCATCCGAAAGATGATCCTTCGGGTCCTCCTGAGGATCCTCCTCAGGGTCTTCCTCCTCCTTCTCCTCCTCCTCCACATTCTCCACTACGTGCTCACCCGCTACCAAAACAAAAGGCGGGGGAGGTGTCTGTGGCGGCTGCTGCTGCGGGGACTGTGCAGCGGGGGCGACCTGCTCGATCACACCCTGCTGCATAAGGGCCTGCAGCATCATCCCGATGGGAGGTAGAGGTACCTGAACGGTCTCCACAGTACGAGTGCTCTTTCGCGGTCTCGTCTCCGTCGTCCCACTTACGGTGCAGATCGGTCCTATGTATGCCGCACTTCCCACTCCTGGGTGGATAACCCACGCGGCTGGGTCCGTCCTTTGGTCAAAAACTAGGACGCGCATCCCCGAGTGCGCTAGGTGGCCTGGCATCGGCTCCATCTGTAAACAAGATATAGTATATATACCAAAGGACAACCAGTCCAAAAATATGCAAGGGTGAAAAACCAATATATGAATCCATAAACGACAACTATATGCCCAATCCAAACAACAGATTCATATAATGTAACTCACTCAAATCATCATACATCATATAGTATAGCATGTATAATCAAGTACTAAAAGGCACAAGGGCTTCGTGCCCCACAATCAACGTTATCCTCTAAACGTATGCATGGCACTTCCATATATCTCAACCAATATTCAAACTAGATTTCCGGAAATCCCAACACCATGAATACGAGTTGATCAGACTCAACGTTATTGCCCCGCAGGATACAATAACAAACGCCAGAATCAACATTCGGCCAAACGTGAGCACGTAACCTTCAAGGAAATAATACATGGACACGCATGTCAGTGGTACTCACGATGTATAAGTCATACTATATTGTCCTCTTCACTGGGCACAATACGAACACACAGCACGTATGACATCATTGTCCATCAAGGCACAATGTTACATAATGACATTAAGTCATCTCAAGTTCTCCTTGCCTATCAAGGTCCCCCGTTTCACGGCACGTCTGCCCAACACACAAAATGCATGAGAAAACTATCTAGTTTTCGATAATTGATCTTTGTCGCATCAATATTTACTCGTTGTAGCATCAACGCTAACAACCACCATAATATCTTATACTCTTTAAGCCTCAACAACATTTTCTCAAAACAGGACATTTAGTCCAAAAACAACTCAAATCCCAACATCCCTAACCGATGCACCAGTCTAGGACGTTGGATTCATGATCATAAAAACATCCTCAAGCTCACAGGACCACAAAGATCGTCCCTAAGCCGACAGGATCACAACTAACACGGATCCATGATCCACGTGTTCTGTAGAACCCTAGAACCCCGACGTCTTGGTTTCTAGTTTCTAAGCTTTAAAACCACTTTTCTTGAAAACTCGAAAACCAAAAACCCCAAATCTCCAATACTTACACAAAGTCATCGAGATCGGTTTTCCCTAAAACAAAACTTGGTCTAAAGACCATTTCTTTTTCTTTCGTTGTTTTTCGGTGAAATACGAACTTAAAACAAAACTTGCAAAACCCTTTTCTTCTTGAATAAACTCATATGACTTTGAAAACCACATTTCTCAAAACACATTTGCTCAAGGGGTCAACTTATCCAATTAGGACAATTGAAAGTTTCTAATGCCCTATTTGCTTTTAAACTTCGCTTTTTATTATAAAAATACATTTCAGACTTTTAAAGCTTTTAAGTTACACGATGTCGGATCCTAATCAAAATTAGGTCCTCTAATACCTTAAATCCCACAGCAGGGCACACGATACATCCATATAACCATTCAGCAAGTATAGTATGCATTCAACTATATCAGCAGTTATATCAATACATATTCAAATCAACAGTAGTAAATCAACAGCAGTAAATCAAGAAATCAATCAACATCAGATACAGACTATTTAAATACAATAAAAACACCGATGCAGCACATAGCTGTCGGGAATGGAGTTCCTCAGGTTTATCCCCTTACCTCTTGTAGTTTCCAGCTAGGTTTTGAACACCCGTTCAACTTGATCACAGGCCCAGCACGCTGCCGATCACTACATACACACAAATCATAACGGCATTAACTCACAAAACAAAGATTTCTCCTAATGCACCACCCCTAGGGTTCGGCCCTATTACACTAAAAATAGCTAGGGAGCTCCAAAATTTCTCATTTTCTGGATAACACCCTAACTAAGTGTGACAGCCCTAGATATCATATCAGAACATCAAAAACCAACCAAAACCCTACCCTACACACATAGGGGGGTTTCGGCCTCCTCCTAGAAAATATAGCTAGGGAGATTTCTTGGCTCTAAGCTCTTGGATCATACAAGTATGTCATGAACCTAGGCCATAGAAATTGATTTGGTACAAATACGATTTTCTTACAATTTTTCGTGGATTTTCAAAGATTTTAGGGACAAAACCCTAACATCTTTGATCATGAAAATATGAGGAGAGAAAGGAGAGATTGAGAGAGATAGAGATGGTATACTACCTCCTATGATTATCTACTCCAAGATTGGTGAAGATTGCTTCAAGAAAATCCAAGCTTTTTGCCTTCAACAATGGAGAATTCATGAGAGGAAAAGAGAAAGGAGAGAAAGAAAAGAAGATGGGGTATTTGGGGGAGGGGGCTGCCGAAGAAGTGAAGAGATAAGGGTGAAAATGGAGATATTTATGGGTTTTAAGGTTTTAATAATAGGAAAAGGTGATTTGTAATAAAAATTAACCAAGGGCAATTTGGTTAATTCACATCTCGATATTTGAAATCATCCCGACACTGGTATGAATCCTCAAATAACTTGATACAATTCTGACATGAAAAACATCTGATCGTGGGTCTCGAAAAACCCTAAGACAGCTCGAATCGTCTCCTCGATCGATTATCGGCCCGAATATAAAATATTATTTATATTTTGGACGTCAGGACACATTTTAGGAAAAAGATAGAAGATCGAATTCTAAGACTAATGGTCTCGTCCGTTAGTCAAGATTAGGTCGTGATAGTAGAAAAACACTATCATCTGAGAAAACATAGATCGGTTTTTGTTTGAGTTTTCGGCCTAAAACTTAACCGTAGACTCCTACGACTATATGAAATAAGAGTATGATTTTAGTTTTCCCAAAATCATTTTCTAAAACACAGATAAAAATATAAACTCATTAATTGAGTTTATCGTCCTTAGAAAGCACGAAAAATCGGGGTGTTACATTTAGGAATAGATTGGGCTTACCCAAACACTATATATGTAATGATGCACAAGGCTGTGGGTCGGGGGATGTTTGAGGGCTACAGATTTGGCAACCAAGAAAATCAAATATCACATTTACAGTTTGCAGATGATACACTTTTGGTGGGTGGGAAGAGCTAGTCGAATGTAAGAGCTATCAAAGCTACATTACAAATGTTTGAGTTGATATCCGGTTTAAAAGTTAACTTTCATAAGAGTTTGCTAGTGGGTGTGAATGTTCAGCAATCATGGCTTGAAGATGCGGCAATGGTTTTGAATTGTAAAGTAGGGGTTGTCCCTTACCTGGTTTATCAATTGGTGCCTATCCAAGAAATAAAATGACTTGGTGTCCCGTGGTGGAATCAGTGAGGAGCAGATTATCTTCATGGAAGAGTCGGAATCTCTCGTTCGGGGATCGTGTGGTTCTTATAAAATCAGTCTTTTATGCACTTCCGATCTATTTTCTCTCCTTTTTCAAGGCTCCATCTAGTATTATTTCTAAACTGGAATCTCTTTTTAAGCAATTCTTGTGGGGTGGGAATGAGTAGTGTCGGAAAGTAAATTGGGTGAAGTGGGATAAGATATGCTCAGAAGGTGAAAATGGGGGGTTAGGTATAAAAAACTTGAGAGCTTTTAGAGTTCTGAACTAGTCTTTAGAGTTCACAAACTGCCCCTATGATATTGATAGGCACAGTTAAGACTATGATTTTACTTCATTGCTCAGAAAGTTATTTCCTTATCCTTTAATACAACAGCAAACGCGTAACTCAACTTGTTAATTGCTTCTGATCCTTCTCAGTAAGCCTCTTTCATGTTGTTATTTTAGATGATAATGACGACACAACCGTATATAAAAATAATTTACTGCTGTGTGTAGTTTCTTCCTATAAGAAACTTCAATTGACACTTCCACATTAGAAATTAGAAGTGGCCTTGAAAATTTGAATTACAGAAATTAAATAATGATTGTGATATATATTTTTTTCATTTGGTCAAGATGATTGTGATAATTTAAAAGTTAAAACTTGCTCAAGCATTATATAACAATAATATTGCCGTTGGTGAATTGACTTAAAAATTATCAATATGAGCACACTTGTTCTGGTGTGTTGTCTGCTTGGTCTCTAGTCTCCTTGTTTGTTGGATGGCCGACCTTGTAGCATAATATAACACAATGTAACATAACAAAGGACAACCAGAACATCATTGAAAGAGATAATTTAAGAATGTTGACATAATTGCATCATATTTAGGTCATCATAAAGGTAAGTCAAATTACTTGTAATACCATTTTTGTTGCATCAAATGAATACCGTGATCAATATTCCATGACTATCATATCAGTTTGACACACAAACAAATTTCTTAAAAGTAAGACTATGTCATTCTTGAATAAAAAACTGTTGTACCAAAAAAATGGTGTCTCAGTGTCCCTCATCAATTAAATGTTGGGATTAATCATAAATTTTAATGAGTTGTGATTTTATTTTCGTAAGTGTCAAATTGTTATTGGTGGGATACAGAGAAGGTGACAGAAAATTATGACAGAAGTTCTTTATCCGCCAATCTTATTAGGTATGACTTATGAGTAGAAACATGCATATTCTTATTGACATGTTCTTTTTTCATGTGTCTATGCGCACTCCCTACAGAAAACTATCCAATTGTATACACAAGGACGCACATAGATCATAACTAGAACATATTTTCCAATTACAATCCTTTCTTCTCTTTATCTTTTTTCCAACTCCTACATGTTTTACTTAAATTTACTCATGGTAAGAGAGCTGGACTCATAGTCCAGCCTTATCTAAATCTCAACTGTTTCTGATATCTCTCTATTTCTCAACTTCGATAAACAAATATCATTATACGTACCCAATTCCGTGGTCTTTCCTCCTAAACCCTTTTTGCTAACTAAAACGTTTGTACCTTTCAGAATCAGTTGATCTTCAAGCCTTAGTTCTGGTTTCTCTTATTAAGACAATGAGTACTAATCAGTCCTCAAATACACTACTCTCTTGCATTACTCTCTAATCTTATCACAGTAAATATTAGGTAAAATAGGCTGATTGGTCATATACGTTTAATTATTAAATTTTCACATTGGTCCATAAGTTTTATTTTTTTCAAATTGGTCATACACGGTATATTTTGTTTCCAAATTAATCTTTTCCATCAATTTCGATCTAACGCCGTCAGTTTTGGCTTGACGTAGCTATAATATTAGTGTTACACATGGCTTTTGATTTGACACCGTAAGATCAAAATTGATGGAAAGGACTAACGTGAAAACGAAACATAACATGTAGGACCAATTTGAAAAAAAATAAAACTTACGGGACCGATGTGAAAATTTAAATAAACTTATAGGACCAATCAACCTATTTTGCCTAAATATTAAAAAGCAAACAATCATGCTCTATACAGAGGAGAAATCATCCTAATCCTAAGTGGCTAGGTTAAATTCATGCATTATAAGAGCTGAACTTATAAATAACAAAAATAAAAAACAGAAAAGCGAAACAAAAGAATGTTAAATTTCAGACATATTGATATAGGACATAATTTAAGTTATTTTGGCGCTAAGACGAGGATTTAGTAGAAAAGAATGAATAGAATAAAAGCATACCCGGCCGAAAGTTGGGAATTGAAGGAATTGCAAGAAAAGGCAGAAGCGCAGAAAGGATTACCAAAAATTAATCTTAAGTACACTTCATAAAGAAAAACAGTTTATGAATGTCAGGTGAAGGGCATTCCTAGAAGCACAGTTACCACCGGACAAAAGTCAATTTGAAAGATTAGATCAGCTCACTAGCCATGGGAGGAAAGCAAAAATCAATACATAACCTTGCTTTGCCCTCCGACTCAGAATCCTCTGCACTCGGGCAACCTTGTTGATGTGTTGGGGGCGGTGCTCCGAAGCGGTGAGTGGTGGCAGAGAGAGGGGCTTCGCAAGAGAGGGAGGCGCGTAGTGGCTTGCGGCCGTAGCAGTGGTGTTGGCAGAGAGAGGGAGGTGCACGGTGGCTTGCGACCAGAGCGGTGGTGGTTGCAGAGAGGGGGATGGGTTTCAAGAGAGAAAGGAAAGAAGACGGAAAAAAGAAAGAGGGGAGGGAGAAGGAAAAGGCCCGCATCGTGTTTCGGTTTTTAGGTTTTGCGACCGACAAGTGATCGGTCGCAAAATTCGTGGCAAAGTATTAAAATCTGCACTTTACGACCGATTTTGAAATGGTGGCAAAAATATTATCGTTACGCTGTCATAAAATCGGTGGCAAAATAGTCAACCCAATTGAATTTTCATCTCTTTTATGTTCGCGACCGATTTTCCCACCGATTTGACAAAAACAAATAGTCACTGGCAAATCGTTTGCAAAATCGGTCGCAAAGTTTATTTTTTATCTTCTTTTTTGCTAACTGATCAACAGTCACAAATTCGGTCGCAAATGCAATATATTGCGACGGACAAGAATCAATCTCAAATATTTTGTAGCAAAAAGCCTCTTTTTTTAGTGTATCCTACATACAAAAGCAAATTTGCTTTTATCTCTTTCTCTCTCATAACATGAGGAAAAAATGAGAAAATATGAGAAAATAAAAAGAGAAGACCAAAATTTATTGATCAACATTAGATTTTGATATAAGTGTCATTAGATGCTTGATGTGTTTCTTATTTAAAATAGAACTATTTATATGCACTAGTTACTTGGAAAGTAAGGTTTGTAAGACTATTCTTCTACTTTTGCTCCAAAGGTTTGTAAGACTATTTTTTATCAATATTTTTCACATGACAACCGGTGGCGGCGCTTGAAAAAAAATAATGGCGTGGCCAAAATTAATATTTCATGTGTAAATTTTTCTTTTTTCAATTACTAGTCTTTCTATTAAATAATGGACCGCAAATAATGCAAGTAAAGTGATAAATAAATATTACAAAGAAATTCTTTTAGTCAAGATAGAATAAATAATAGACAATAAAGAAAAATCTTAATACCTGTTAACTTTACACGAAAAGAAATAAAGCTAAAAGTGAAGAGAAAAATAAGCCAGGGGTAAATCAATGAATAGAAAAAAAAAATGAAGGGAAAATCCATCATGCAATATCATTCCGTTTGAAAAGTGAAGAGTATATGTACTTTATAATGATTTTAGTGAAATGAAATAACACCTATGGTAGATTTTTTAATAAAGTGCAGTCCGTTTATATTTTATTAATTTATCATATAAATTATTTAATAATAATATTTTATATATATATATATATATATATATGTAAATAGAGAGAGAGAGAGAAATTTATGAAAAATGGGGGAGCCCTTTGTGATAACTGAGCTCCGCCATTGATGACAACAAACATGTGTTGTTATTAATATCCCAAATAAGATCATGCTTATGTGTAGATGGAGGATAATAGTTCTCAAGATTCTCGATGATGGCTAAGGATTAACCACCGGATAGTGGTGGTGGCGATGTTTACCCAACCAAACCACCCAGAGCTTCCTTTAGGGACATGGTCCTAGGGCAGAAAGAGGCCTCTACTCGAAGAAAAAAGGTTGATTTGCTTAAAGAAAAGCTGGTTAAGATTGAGTATGAGGATGGGAACTCCCTCAAACCAATGGTCCATATTGTTGAATCTGTGTTTGAAGGTTTGTATGCTCGTTGGCAGGATGCCCTAATAATCAAAATGCTAGGGAAAAGTATTGGCTATTATGTTTTGAAAGATAGACTACAGAAGATTGGGAAACTTGTTGCAGGTTTCGATATTATGGATATTGGTAATGGCTTTTTTATGGTTAAGTTTGAGGAACAAGTGGATTGAACTAAGGTCATTGATGAGGGACCATGGATGATTTTTGACCACTACTTAACATGGCAATGTTGGTCGCCAGAATTTATGTCTCCTACGACCAAGATAGACAAAAGCATGGTGTGGATTCGTTTCCCAGGTTTGAATCTACTTTACTACGATGAGAGTATACTTATAACTCTTGCTGCCGTTATAGGGACATCGATCAAAGTTGATAGAAACAATACTCTTGATGTGAGACGTGGTATATTTGCACGTGTGTTGCGATTGACTTAAACAAGCCTGTCGTTGGGAAAGTATGGCTGAAAGAATTCTGGTATCATGTCGAGTATGAGGGTTTACATAAGATATGTGGATCATATAGCTGCTGTGGCCATCTTGCTGGGGAATGCAAAAAGGAGGCAGTTGTTCCTGTTAATGATTCAACCATCCAAAAAGCAGCGGCACCATATCCCGGATTTGAAGGGAGTAACCGCTAAGTTAATGGCAGCTAAAATCTAGGAACCGTCACATGGTGATTGGCTCGTAGTTAAGAAGAAAAAACCTAAATCTCGCACATCCAAATCTGATAAAAGTAGCAAGTTGCTGAAGGAGAATAATGCTAATAATAGCAAGGATAAGAAACCGAAATCCCATGCATTAAGGGATCATATTCAAAATCCCATGCAGATATGGTGCAACACAATAATTTTTCGCGGGACACAGCAAACTCTCGTAAGCCACGTCAGTCTGTCTATGCTAATGAAAAAAATAAGCGGCAAAGACATGACTCAGATCCTCCAAACTGGTCTCATGCGCAAACAAGTGCCCCGAGAACAGAAGTTGATGCAAAGATGGTCGAGGCCAAAGGTTCCAAGGAAAAAGGTGCTGATAATGAGGTTAAAACCTTTGACCTGGGACATGGTGCTAAGTCTTCAGTCAAGATGAAAGCCATCTCTGATAATAGATTCATATTACTTCATGATGAGGAGGATGATAATCAGAAGATGGAAATTAATATAATAAAGGATCATGATAACCTCCCCAAGGGAGCTAGTCAGGAATTTGTTCCTGAGACCCAACCACAAATGGAATCGATGGCTTTATAGCAATTACGTTTTGTTTCCTCCCTCCACAATTATTTTTCAATGGACTTTTTCCAAAAAATTTCAATCTTGTCTTGGAATATTAGGGGTGCCTCGAGTCAAATTGCGAGGCGCCATGTCCGTGATTTGATCATGTTACACCATCCTTCTTTGTTCTGTGTTTATGAGACTCATGTTCAGTTTACTAAGGTGAAGAGGTTCTGGACCTCGATGGGTTATAAACCGGTTTTTATTCAAGAAGCAATTGGACATTCCGGTGGTATTTGGATCCTCTCTGGTTCTGTTGATACTGACATTAGCTTGATTAATTCCATGCACCAAGCTATTACAATCTCTATTAAACGCAGAGATTTATGCATTGTTCGGATATATATGCTTCTCCTATTTACACTAATAGATGTCATCTTTGCGATCACCTCAGAAATCTTAGGCATTCTATTGGAGGTCCTCGGCTCCTCGTAGGAGACTCCAATGAAATCCTGCTATCTACTGAAGTTTCTGGAGGTAATTTCAGTCCTACTCGTGCATGTGTTTTTGCCCAATTGTTATTTGATTGCAATCTTTTAGACCTTCACACCGTTGGAGGCCTGTTCACTTGGCGCAGGAACACACATCATGGAGGCCACGTTAGAAAAAGATTGGACAGATGTGTTGTTGATGTGGATTGGCAATTGTTGTTTCCTCATGGCCTAGTGGAGATTATTCCACAACACTGTTCTGATCATAATCCTCTACTGCTGCATTGTAATAAATCATGAAGCACTAGATCAAAGTTGTTCCATTTCCAAGCTGCAAGGATGTCGCATCCAGATTATGAAACTTTGGTTACAGATACTTGGCAACAATCTCAGGGCAATGCTGCATTGAAACTTGAAAAAAATCAAAGATCAGTCTATTACTTTCAACAGGGAGGTGTTTGGGCATATTTTCAAGAGAAAACGCCACATTGAGGGTCGCATTAAAGGAGCTCATCGCCAATTACATTTGTTTTTATCTTCTGATCTCATTCAGTTAGAAAGAGAGCTTCAAAAGCAGTATAATGAGGTTTTAGCTCAAGAAGAACTTCTTTGGTATCAAAAATCAAGGGAGAATTGGGTCAAATTTGGTAACAAAAAATACAAAATTCTTCCATACTCAAACAGTTATTCGTAAGATGAGAAATAAGATTGCAGGTCTAAATATTAATGGTATATGGTGTTCTGATGAGGAGATTTTGAAGAGTGAAGCCTTTAATTTTTTCAGGAAATTGTTTCAGTCAAATGATCATTGCATCCCTCATAGTCATGTTCTGCATGGCATTCCTAAAATTGGCCAAGATCTCCATGATCTGCTCCTTCATCCAGTTACTCTGAGGGAAGTTAAAGATGCTTTGTTCAGTATGGCCCCTTATAAGGCTCTAGGACCCAATGGCTTCCGACCTGTGTTTTTCAGAAATTACTGGCATATAGTAGCAAATGATGTTTGGGAGTTGACTGCTAAAGCCTTCTATAATGGTCGCATTGAGCAGCACTTAGCTGAAACTCTTCTTGTGCCAACCCCCAAAGCTGATGATCCTGCCAGTCTTAAGGATTTTAGGGCAATAGTCTTTGCAATGTCATGCTTAAACTAATTTCTAAAATCCTTGTTTGTCGCAATAGGCCTTATCTGGATGATCTCATTGGTCCCTTACAGAGCAGCTTCATTCCCAACAGAGGTACTGCAGATAATGCATTGATTGCTCAAGAGATTGTCCATCATATACACAAAAAGAAGGGAAAAACAGGTTTTCTCATGTTCGAAATTGACTTTGAAAAGGCATATGATCGTGTGGATTGGAACTTCCTTAAGCTCACCTTAACTGAATTTGGTTTTCCTCAGCAAACCATAAACTTGATTATGAGCTGCATCACTTCTTCAACTTTGTCCTTGAAATGGAATAATGAAAAATTGGAGAGCTTTGCTCTAACTAGAGGCTTGAGACAGGGTGATCCAATGAGCCCTTATCTCTTTGTCTTATGTATGAAGAAACTTGCCATCTTGATTCAGGAGAAAATTGATGCTCACAAGTGGTTTCCTGTGAAAATTTCCAAGAATGGTCCAGCCGTATCACATCTATTCTTTGCAGATGATTGCTTACTGTTTACAAAGGCAAAGGCTTCTCAAGTCAGATTGGTACAAGAAGTTCTGAACTCCTTGTGCTTGGCCTCGGGTATGAATGTTAGTATCCAAAAGTCCAGATTTCTCCCCTCTAAAAATATATCTCGGACTAAAGTAGCTAAGTTTGAAGGTATGATTGAGTGTCAGCACACATATAATATAGGCAAATACCTTGGTTTCCCTTTACTCTCGGGTAGGGTTACCAAAAGGGATTTTTCTTATGTAGTGGACAAAATTAGCAATAGGCTTGTTGGGTGGAAAGACAGATTGTTGAGTAGAGCAGGTCGTGTAACTCTTGCTAAATTTGTCCTATGTTCAATGCCTATATACACAATGCAAAATATTTGGCTGCCTGAGGATATTTGTGATAGTGTTGATGCTTGTGTCAGACAGTTTGTTTGCGGAGGTAAGACTAACCAGTGGGTTAAATGGAGTACAGTGACTCAACCTGCTAATAAAGGTGGTGTAGGTATTCATCTTGACAGACACTCAAACATTTCCCTGCTAAGGAAACATGTTTGGGATTTAATGAATCAGCCAAAGGAGCTATGGGTGCAACTGTTGTCAGCTAAGTACTTAACTGATGGGCATATTCTACACAATCCTATATGCAAAGGTGCTAGTTACACATGGAATTCCATTGTCAAAGCTGCAGAGGTGTTCCAGAAGGGTTTTATAACTAGAATTGGCAGAGGAGAAGTCTCCATTTGGTATGGTATGACAAGTGGTTGGACAAAGGTTGCATTGGTGAACTTATCCCCTTTGTGAACATTCAGGATACTCAGCTGAAGTTAAAAGATATTTTTATTGATGGTGTGTGGCATTTTAATCTTCTAGCAACTCAAATACCTCTAGATATTAATTGGAGATGCAAAGTGTTTTCACTTATGATCTAGCAGAGGACTTACTGATTTGGGGGGCATGTAATTCCGGTCAATACAAAGCTAGAAGTGCTTATCATTGGCTGATTCAAAATGATCTTCATCATTTTGTGTCTACACTGATTCATGATCATGGATTTGGAAATTGAAGCTCCCAGAAAATCTGAAACTCTTCACTTGGTTGATCATGCATAGCAGCTTGCCAAACAACTTCTTTAGATTTACTAGACATCTCACATCTGATTCATCTTGCCCGAGATGTGGTGCCTCATGTGAAACTCTTTTCCATACTCTCAGGGACTATTTTCGTGCTGCTAATATTTGGAATTTGACGGGCTTTGCTCAATCTCATAATTTCCTTAATGATGATTTTCACCAATGGTTCAAAGCTTATGCGCTGACTGATAATGGCTCCTTGTTCATTATAACTTGCTGGTTCATTTGGAGATCTCGAAATGATGAAATTTTTGCTGATAAAAGATGGAGTGATTGGAAGATTCTCAGCAATATCAGGATCCTCTTGGAGTTAACCGTCAAAATGTTTGCCCATATCAAGAGCAATAAAGAACTGATACAGGTTTCTTGGCACCCCCCGACTATTGAGGTTGTGAAGCTCAATGTTGATGGCAGTTCTCTCAATAATCCAGGGAGGTATGGTTATGGAGGTTTGGTGAGTAACAGTCATGGTGATTGGCTTATTGGTTTTTCGGGTTTTGTTGGAATCACAACAAACATTAAGGCATAGCTTTTAGCTATTGATCTTGGTCTCAAAGTGGCTTGGAATGCTGGCTATCGAAAATTAGTGTGTGAATCTGATTCTCAAGTAGCTCTCTCCTTTATTGGAGAAGGGGTTCATCAAGTTCACCCTCATGCTCCTCTTATTGATCATATCAGACATTTCAAGCAGTTGAATTGGGATTTGTCTTTTCAACACACCTTGAGAGAAGGAAATGCTTGTGCGGATTAGCTTGCCAAGTATGGCGCTAATCTGGATCATGGTTTTATCACTTGGAACTCCTGTCCTCCTCAGATGTCAGTTTCTTTGTTAGCTGATGCGATGAGAACAAGCTTCATTAGGCCCTAGTTCTGTTTCCTTTTGCTTTTTGCTTTCCGTTTGATTAAAAAAAAAAAAAAAACGTGTTGTTATTGCTTTGTCATACGTATAAAAACCAAATTTGTAGTGGGCAGATAATATTTTTTAATGCGAGCTTAATTCTAAAATATCTAAATAATATTGTATTTATTATTAAATTTTAATGGGTTAAAATTTTAATGTATTTAAGATTAAATTAAGGGTAATGCATTTTCATTTACTTATTTTAGAGGAGATGTTTTCTGAGGGGGACTAGTTTCTAGCAGAATCTTGTTTGATTATTGATTAAATTATAAAAAACGGGTTTGAGTCGAGTTGGAGTATTCTTGTACTCCTTATAGGATGTGTTTGTATAAATAACTTAATTAAGAATTTATTTAATAAGCTATTTTGAAAAATGTTAAAAAAAATTATTTTCATAAGCTTCTCTGATAAGATTACCAAAATAAGTTAAAAATAGCTAATAAGAAAATCATAAACTATTTTCATAAATTTATTTTCATATAAGTTGTTCTAATAATAAACTCTTTATAAGCTTTTTCAAACTTCCCCATAATAGGAAGTTATTTGTTTGATAAAAAATATATTAAGAAATTAGAGCATATCTTGTTTGTAGACCCTCATTCTTTTAATTCGCTTTCTCTCTAATATTTTATTTATGAGCTTTGATATTTGGACAACCAAAAGTTGTTCCACACCTTATAAGCATACTATACAACATTTTTTTATTGTTTTATTCTCTTTCTCCCTTTACTCCATTGTTTATAAACTTCACTAAAAAACACAGTGTCCCTGAAAGTTGTCCAAATATGTCATCAAAATATCATTTTTCTTTATTTATATCTCCATATTGGAATTTCAAATTTGGTAGTAAAAAAATTAATTTGGTCACCATTTATATAGCTAATTCTTTCAAATTCTTCAGAACTAGTCTTTAAAGTTCACATGTGTTGTTAAGAATTTGATTGTGATGTTATTGTTTAAAGTTCACGAGTTGTTAAGAATTTGATTGTGATGTTATTGTATAAGGAAAGACTCATAGAAGCCCTTACATAAAATACCTTACATGGAGTAGGGGAGAGGAGAGAAGGGAGTGAGTAAGCGACAGAGCGCATTGCACGGGTGCTGTTATTAATACTGTTGATTGTTTGTTCATACTTTTTATTTGTTATACTCATAATTTTTTAAACAAAAAAAAAATATAATTCTTATTGGTTTCTAGAGAGTGCAAATAAGAAATTAAGAATATTAATAGCCTCACTCTTGAAATGCACCGAAAAAAATTAATTAATTCAATCTTGGGAATTTATATTTTAAATGTGTTTGTGTATTTGTTTATGTTCTTTGATAGAAAGAAGATGGGTTAAGTATGTATTTGATCCCTAAAAAATTGGTAAAATTTGATTTCGGTCCCTATAAAAATTTTATTTGTTTTTAGTCACAATTTTTATATTTTTTAGGGATTAAAAATGAATTAAATTTTTATAGGGACCAAAATCAAAATTTACCAATTTTATAGGGATGAAAAACATACTTAACCCAAATAAGATAAATGACTTACGTACATCGCAAGAAATTTGCCTTTCAGTATCAGATAAAATTTATCATTATATGTTTAAAATCCGTAGTTATATTTAAAACTTATATTCACCCACGGTCAATCCAACTGTCCATTATGAGCGACGAATAACAAACGAAAAATGATTGTCACTATAGGTTTTACCTATAATCCACATACATTTACTCACAGTCGTATTTGACTGTCAATGGATTTTACCTACAGTCCATATACTTTTACCTACGGTTTGACTGACACTAATACTTATAGTTTTAGCGACTGTCACTAAAAGTGTTTGTAGGTATATGACAAATTTATTATAGTGGTACAACAACTTAAACAAAAGAAAGATAGCTTGTTATCCTAACTTAAACAGAAAAACTTTTTATTTTTGTTTTTTTTATCGGCAAAGAAAATTAAATTTTATTAAAAGATAGTATAAAGGATACTTGAACACTTACAAAGAAGTTAGATACAGCAGGATTGTGTGCATGGGAATACTGGTGTAAGTAGACATATGATTCTACTGGTGTAGTGAATAAATTCTTCTGTCTCCATCTGTGTGTGTGTGAATAAGAAATATGATTCTACTTGCTCAAAGTACATGTCTGCCTGAAAGTCATTAAGCTTGTTCTTCCTCCAACTTCTATACTTTGGTGCATCTTCTGCATATGGCACTTCTGAATCTAGGGTGATAATCGAATCATTAAGAGGTTAAAGTCTTGTGTTCCTAACGTACATAGTCTATACTTCTTTTTTTTTCGATAAATGGAAATTATTCATTAGACGTCTAGCTACAAGTACAACATCATAATGAAGAACTCTACCCACCTTCTAGGAAGGATTGAAGAGAACAAACTATGATTTGGTAGACAGCTAGACAAAGCATAATACAACACCGTTCAGATTACAACCGAAGCCACGACTCGAAAACATGGATTACAATCTCAACAATTCCACCACAAACAGAAACACCATTAAAAACAGATAAAACACTGACCAGCAGCATAAACAAACAGCCACCCCTATATATAGATACTCCCGCACCCTCCTTTTGTCCATTTTATTATCAGGCAGCTGCAAACAGCCTGATTCAATCCAGCTGCATCACCAAGTCTCTGAGTTTACAAAATTCTGCAGCAGCTCTGCATCAACTTGAACAACTTGAACAAAAACAGGAGTGTGTGTTACCCTAACTTAAACAGAAACTCTTTTTTTATCAGCCAAAAAAATTATTTAAAGAGTATAAAGAGTATAAACTCACTTTAAATGGATTTTTCTGAGATTTAATAGTGTTGGTATGGGCTTTAGCCTGATTTTAAAATAAAATATATAAAATTATGAGTTTCTCTAGGTACAGGTACACTATAACATGATTTGGTTTCTTCAATCTATAATTGGCACACTTTCATAATAATGCATTAATTGATAAAGCACAAGTTAGGATGAGTTTTATTTTGTGCATGCGTGGGTAAATCTCCGAGAATAAAAAGGGGGCAAATGTTGATTGGGATAAGGTGTGAGATAAGGAGTTAGTGAAACACATCTTTTTTCTATCCCACACAATCTCGCTAGCCACATATGAATATATCTCAACTCATAAACCTGGACTTCCTTTCTGGAGTAAACAATTCGTGGTCAACATCCTTTTAATGTATGTAAATATCCACCACTTATTTTAAAAGAAAAAAAAATATTGTCACAAACATTTACAGCTCTCAGGTCAAAAATCCAGGTTCTAAATCATACAACGAAAGAGATGTATCCAACCATACAACACATAATGTGCACATAGCTAGAGTGATTTTAGCAAGTGGTAGAACTTAGAAGGGGAATGAGTTCAAGGATCAATTCTTGAAGAATGCTAACTCAACATAGAAATACTTTTAAAGGGAATCATCCAATAGAAAACTATTAAATTTAAACTGTTTATAGATCCTACCAGTCATAAAGATTTCCATTTGTAGTCTGTACCCAAAAAGATATTGACTAACAAGAAGAGGATCTAGAGTTACTTGACTTTGAAGGATTCGTAAACGCTCTTTAACTCCTTCAGACAATCCTCAAGCACAGCTGTTTCTGGCTGTGGATTGCCATCAAGCAAGTTTCTGGCCTTTGCAATTGCAGAACGGCTCTTCCTCTTGTGTGGCTTAGAACTAATATCAATACTCTTTAAAGCGTTCTCCATCTTGTAAACATAATCATCCAAATCATTCATTGCTTTAGCCTTATTCAGATATTCCGTATCTTCAGCCTTGCATTTCTCTGCTTCTTGAATCATTCTCTCAATTTCTTCAGTTGACAGTCTCTCATTGTCATTGGTTATGGTAATTTGGTTCTTAATACCACTGGTTTCATCCTCAGCACACACGTTTAGCACACCATCAGCATCTATATCAAAGTATACATTGAAAGGATGGCCTCGAGGAACAGAAGAAAGGCCAAATCTGAAGAAACCCAGCAAGTTGTTATCACTAGCTCTTGTCCTCTCACCTTCATACACCTTAATCGGGCTGCTGGTGTAATCTCGAATGGTCCAGTATATTTGTTTCTTCTTTACGGGAATGGTAGTATTCCGAGGAACCACTACACTCATAAGATCTCCTTGTGTCAATATACCAAGTGACAGCGGAGTGACATCCAACAGCACCAACTTTGGAACATTCGTTGTGCTTTCACTCAACAAAGCAGCCTGGACAGCTGCACCATAAGCAACAGCTTCATCTGGGTTGATGCTATTGCACAGATCCTTCCCATTGAAAAAGTCCTGCAACAGCTGCTGCACTTTGGGAATCCTAGAACAGCCACCAACAAGGACAACATCATGTATACTACTCTTGTCCATCATAGCATCAGTAAGACATTTCTCAACTGTCTCCATACACTCATCAAAAAGATCCATGTTAATTCCCTCAAACTTGGCACGAGTGATTGATGAACTGAAATCTATTCCCTGAAATAAAGCATCTAGCTCAATGGTGGTAACAACAATGAACGAGAGATTCCTTTTTGCCCTCTCGCATGCAGTTTTCATCCTCCTCAAGGCTCTTGGGTTCCCACTAATGTCCACTTTGTTCTTCCTTTGAAACTCCTGGACAAAGTAGTTCACCATTCTGTTATCAAAGTCCTCTCCTCCGAGGTGAGTGTTCCCAGCAGTTGCCTTAACTTCGAAGACCTTATCCTTAATTGTAAGAAGAGACACATCAAAAGTACCACCACCAAGATCAAAGATGAAAATATTTCGCTCTCCAACACAATTAATTCTCTTATCAATGCCATATGCAATAGCTGCAGCAGTAGGTTCATTGATTATCCGCATAACATTGAGGCCAGCAATGGCACCAGCATCTTTGGTGGCTCGACGCTGAGAGTCATTGAAATAAGCCGGCACAGTGATAACGACATTTTTTACAGGTGATTCCAAATATGACTCTGCAATCTCACGCATCTTTGTGAGGACCATAGATGAGATTTCCTCAGCAGAAAGCTGCTTCTCCTGACCCTTGTACTCAACTACAATCATTGATTTGTCATGATTTCCAGAAATCACTTTGAATGGCCAGAGCTTAATGTCATTCTGAATAACGGGGTCACTAAATTTCCTACCAATTAACCTCTTAGCATCTGCAAAAATAAAAATGATCCTTAGCAATCATTTGTCCACCTAAAAGGAAACAAAGAAACAATAAAAGTATAGAAATTTAAAAGAAGCTACTGCCAAAAGAATATCTCAATTACCAAAGACAGTGTTGGTAGGGTTGATGGCAGCCTGGTTATTAGCAGCATCGCCAATCAACCTTTGGGTGTCAGTGAAAGCAACACAAGAAGGTGTTGTTCTGTTGCCTTGGTCATTGTGGATGATCTCTGCTCGATTGTTTTGCTCCTGCCATACTGCAACACACGAATACGTAGTGCCAAGGTCTATTCCTATTGCAATCCCCTCATATTTTTTGGCCATTTTCTTTTGAGGTGAATGAAGAAGGTTCCACAGAAAGAATTGAAGTCAGGAAGATGTATAGTCAAACCTAGAGGTTTGGTTGGTTTTATATCTGTAAAGGATGAAAATTAGCTGAATGTGTACATCTAAATTCTTTAAACGGTATACATTTATTTATGGGTAAACATACCACTATACTCTGCACAAATAAAATTCCACCTTAATAGCTAAAGTTTAAACATAGAGTAATGAATACCCTTGTTGTGTGTGATGGATACAAAACAGTGTATTTTATATATTTCATTTCATGGTGAACGGGTATTTGGTTGTTTTTCAGAGTGGTTTATGTGATCACCAGTTTGGTGTTCGGCTTAGATACTTGAGTCTGAGTACTTGGTGAGTGAGGTGGCAAATTAAAAGATTGAACAAAAAATACATATCAAACAAAACTAATTTGTGTTGAAGCAAAATTGAAAGAATAGAAATAGAAATATACCTTGAGGCTGAGGGCCTTTTCTTCTTGCTTTGCCTTCCTAGTCACAATCCTTCGCACTCAGAATCCTTGAAGTTGGAAGGGAGCAAAATGACAGCTGTTGTAGCAAGGAATACCTTTTTGATGAAAAAGGAATCCGCAAACTGTAGACTTACGAGAGTGAAAGTTAGGAAAGTTGATGTGGGAGAGAGAATTTCGAGGCGCGAGAACTTCTCGAAACCATTAACTACAGGAGAAATGATTTTAGATAATAAAATGGAACAAACTTTTTGTTTTTTTTGATATATAAGGGATAAATATATACAGTGGCGTCATGTACGATTTTCAAAACTTGACGTTTAAATAATACAATTTAACTACAAAAATCACATAATTGATTTTTTTGTTGTTAAATATGTTTTTGGTCCGATGAGTGAATTTTGGTTTTGATCCCTATAAAAAAATTTCTTTTGTTTTTGTCCCTTTAAAATCTAAAATCATTATTTTTGGTTCCTACTATCATGTGACATTCATTAACTACTTATGTGTCTAACAGAAGGTCATATGATCATCTCAAATAATACTCAATGATCTTTGTGGTGTTATGTTAGCATGTGATTCTTCTAAAATTTTTCTTGACCCCTAAAATAAATTATATTTATCTACCCTAAAGTGAATGGTAGGAGACTAAAACGGTGATATTAAATTTTACAGGGATGAAAACCAAAGAAAAACTATTTACACGGATCAAACCCAAAATTTACTCATTTTATAGGACCAAAATTAGAAATTTCATATTTGTGAAACCTGATACTATTTTACAAGGTAATAAGAAATTTTTTTTTGGATGGAGGTAATAAGAATTTAACTTATTTTACCCGGATTAAATAATTTTTTTGTATATAAAAGTTATAAGAGAAAAAGATTAAGGTAAATAAAGATGAGGGAAAAATAATTATCTTCGAATAATCCAAGATCAACTATTAAAGTTTAAATTTATTTATTTATTTATTTTGAAAAAAGAAAGAAAGTATCAAATATTAATTTATAGAGGGAGGAGGACTGTCATGGCCTCCCCAAGTTTTCAAATATATATATCTATACATTGAATAAGAGGGAACTAGTTTTTACTAGTAGTCCAGTCGTCCCACTTGTGGACACCACATTTTTTTGGGAGTTTTTTTCTTTTTTTAAAACGGAAATGCAGCTTCCTCTACCCCACTTTTTTTAACGTTTTTTAATTTGAAAAAAGGGACAAGGGAAAGGTGGTTCAGAGTGATAGGGGGAGCGGCACATGATAGAGGGGAAGAAGTGCAGAAGCTTAGAAATAGGGTACATAGTAGGAGAGTATAGTAAGAGGTGACAAGAAGCAACCATCATTTCTCTCAATTTTCTTTCTACACCTCTCATTTCCCCGTGTTGTTGGGCAAATGAATGAAAGAAAGAAGAAGCAACCACCATTAGCTCATTTTGGATTTGTTTCTGTTCTATTTTACAAGTATGATGAGTCATGAGAAACAAGTTATAAGTTTATGTAGGAATTGTTTTTCCTTTGCTAGGATTTCTTTCTTCTACTCTAAATTTTCATTTTCCCCTTTTTGGTCACTTGTTCTCTTTAATCATTTTGTTTTTCCTCATATACCTCACATTTTTCTTGAAATCTTTCTGTACCTTAACCATAATTTGACATTTTTTTTGTTTTAAAAAAAGTAACGATCCCTTCACAAGATGCAATATTTCTGAATGTTTCTGTAGCTTTTATCTTTGTTTCTATTGTGGTGGAAATCTGGAACATAATGTGGAAATTGTTTGACTAAAACTTTCATACGTGTGATCATTGTTTTGCATCATACAATTAGTACAAATATTGATGCTGCTACCTTTGCATTTTTTTGGGTTTTACTACAAGCACATAGATATATATACAATCAACTTGGCTAATGTGTCTATTTATTGCAGTGATTTTCCTATGTTTTTTGGAAGAGGTGCATTCCAACTCTATCTATCCTCAAGGAGGTACTTTTACAAATTTTGCATTTCCAACACAAGCTTGCTAATGGTTTCCATCACTAGCATTTGAGATACTTTTGTTTGTACTCTGGTTTTTTTAGGGTTTAGAGTAGGGATAACAAAATGGGTCAATCCGTCCTGTCCCGCCATTAACCCACCCAAAATGGGGCGGGGCGGGCCAACCCGTTTCAGTCATTTGGGTTGAATCCCCCAACCCACACCGCCTAATGGTGGGTTGGCGGGTTGGCCCGCCAAACACATAAAAACATAAATTGGGTTGGTGGGTTGGCGGGTTGGCGCACTATAAAAATTAAAAAATTATCATATAACATTTCTTTTTTTTTTGGGCAATCTTCATAGCCTTTCTTAAATTATTATTAAAAAATTGAAATAATCTTATCTTGTAGCATACAATTTGTGTTACAAAAGTAAAGACATTATTTTTGTAGTATGAAATAATTCTAAGTAACAATTAAATTAAATTAAATAATACTAAATAATTAATAAATTAATAAAAAAAATAATTTTTCGCCAACCCGCCATCGACCCGTTTTTGGATAAGTTAATCGGGATGGGTCAAAGTGGGTTGGTGGGTTGAGGACCCCAACCCATCCCGCCAAATTTTGACGGGTTGGCTGGTTGACCCGCGGGTCACAACCCGCTTTGTCACCCCTAGTTTAGAGTAACTTGATTTCTTTCCTTGAGTAAAAAGCAAAGAGATCCATAACAAGTGTTTGATTCAGCAGACGAGTGGCCAGCAGATGAGTCTTAGAAGACAAGTGATCAGCAGACGAGTCTCATCAGACGAGTCAGAGCAGAAAAGTGACTAGAAGACGAGTCTTAATAGACATGTGACTAGCAGACGAGTCTCAGCAGAAAAGTGACCGGCAGACAATTGACCAGCAGACAATTCTCAGCAGACGAGTGACCAGCATACGAGTCTAAGCAGACAAGTGACCAACAGACGAGTTACAATAGACAAGTGACTGGTCTCTCATTTATTGAATAATAAGTACTCAACTAATCCAATAATAAGCAGACAAGTGACTAGCAGACGAGTGACCAACAGACGAGTGACTAGCAGACAAGTGACCAGCAGATGAGTCGAAGCAGACAAGTGACCAGCAGACGAGTTACAGTAAACAAGTGATCGGTCTAGAATTTATTGAATAATAATAAGTACTCAACTAATCCAATACCTGTTTTCTTATAGTAAATTGATCAAATACAAGAAAAATGCAATGAAGATGCTCTGTTTTCACACGTCTTCATGTCTTTAAATTGATCCAATAGTATCAACAAATACATAAAAGCAAATCAAAGGAATAGCACTACAGTTTAGTATCTTGAAGAAGACAGCTGTAATGATACTAATAGAGGTTAAGCTATGTCATCAACAAGTGACCAGCAGACGAGTCACAGTAGACAAGTGACCGGCCTCTCATTTATTGAATAATAAGCACTCAACTAATCCAATACCTGTTTTCTTATAGTAAATTGATAAATACAAGAAAAATGCAATGAAGATGCTCTGTTTTCACACAACTTTATGCCTTTAAATTGATCCAATAGTATCAACAAATAGATAAACGCAAATCAAAGGAATAGCACTACAGTTTAGTATCTTGAAGACAGTTATAATGATACTAATAGAGGTTAAGCCATGTCATCAACAAATAGTTGTAACAGAATGGGAAGAAACACGTGGGAAAGACGAGTCTCGACAGACGAGTGAAACAACAGACAGGTGACCAGCAGACGAGTGAAACAGTAGACGAATGACCAGCAGACAAGTGACCAACAGACAAGTGAAACAGCAGACGAGTGACCAGCAGGCGAGTCTCAGCAGACAAGTGACTGGTGACACATTTATTGAATAATAAGCACTCAGCTAATCCAATACCTGTTTTCTTATAGTAAATTGATCAAATACGATAAAAATCCAATGAAGATGCTCTGTTTTCACACGTCTTCATACCTTTAAATTGATCCAATAGTATCAACAAATAGATAAAAGCAAATCAAAGGAATAACACTACACTTTAGTACCTTGAAGAAGACAGCTATAATGATACTAATAGAGGTTAAGCCATGTCATCAACAAATAGTTGTAACAGAATGGGAAGAAACACGTGGCAAAGACGAGTCTCGGCAGACGAGTGAAACAGCAGACGAGTCTTAGCAGACAAGTGATCAGCAGACGAGTCTAAGCAGACAAGTTACCAGCAGACAAGTTACAGTAGACAAGTGACCAGTCTCTCATTTATTGAATAATAAATACTCAACTAATCCAATACCTGTTTTTTCTTATAGTAAATTGATAAAATGCATGAAAAATGCAATGAAGAAGACAATTGTAATGATACTAAAAGAGGTTAAGTCATGTCATCAACAAATAGTTGTAGCAGATTGGGAAGAAACACGTCGCAAAGACGAGTCTCGGCAGACGAGTGAAACAGCAGACGAGTCTTAGCAGACAAGTGACCAGCAGACGACTCTAAGCAGACAAGTGACCAGCAGACAAGTTACAGTAGACGAGTGGCAAAGACGAGTCTCGGCAGACGAGTGAAACAACAGACAAGTGAACAGCAGACGAGTCTAAGCAGACAAGTGACCAGTAGACGAGTTACAGCAGACAAGTCTCAGCAGACGAGTGAAACAACAGATAGGTGATCAGTAGACAAGTGAAACAGTAGATAAATGACCAGTAGACAAGTGACCGGTCACTCATTTATTGAATAATAAGCACTCAGCTAATCCAATGCCTTTTTTCTTATAGTAAATCGATCAAATACAAAGAAAATGCAATGAAGATGCTCTGTTTTCACATGTCTTCATACCTTTAAATTGATCCAATAGTATCAACAAATAGATAAAAGCAAATCAAAGGAATAACACTGCACTTTAGTACCTTGAAGAAGACAGCTGTAATGATACTAATAGAGGTGAAGCCATGTCATCGACAAATAGTAGTAACAGAATGGGAAGAAACACGTGGGAAAGACGAGTCTCGGCAGACGAGTGAAACAGCAAACAGGTGAACAGAATACGAGTGAAACAACAGACGAGTCTTAGCAGACGAGTGACCAGCAGACGAGTCTAAGCAGACAAGCGATCAGCAGACGAGTCACAGTAGACAAGTGACCAGTCTTTCATTCATTGAATAATAAGTACTCAACTAATCCAATACATGTTTTCTTATAGTAAATTGATCAAATACAAGAAAAAAGCAATGAAGAAGACAGTTGTAATGATACTAATAGAGGTTAAGCCATGCCATCAACAAATAGTTGTAACAGAATGGGAAGAAACAAGTGGGAAAGACAACAGATGAGTGAAACAACAGACAGGTGACCAGCAGACAAGTGAAACAGCAGACGAGTGAAACAACAAATAGGTGGCCAGCAGACGTGTGAAACATAAGACGAATGACCAGCAGACAAGTGACTAGCAGACGAGTCACAACAGAAAAGTGACTATCAGACGAGTCTCAACAAACAAGTGACTGGCAGAAGTCATAGCAGACAAGTGACCAGCAGACGAGTCTCAGCAGACAAGTGATCGGTCACTCATTTGTTGAATAATAAGCACTCAGCTAATCCAATGCCTGTTTTCTAATAGTAAATTGATCAAATACAAGAAAAATGCAATGAAGATATTTTGTTTTCACATGTCTTCATACCTTTAAATTGATCCAATAGTATCAACAAATAGATAAAAGCAAATTAAAGGAATAGCACTACATTTTAGTACCTTGAAGAAGACAGCTGTAATGATACTAATAGAGATTAAGCCATGTCATTGACAAATAGTTGTAACAGAATGGGAAGAAACACGTGGGAAAGCCGAATCTTAACAGACGAGTGAAACAACATACAGGTGAACAGAAGACGAGTGAAACAGCAGACGAGTCTTAGCAGACGACTGACCAGCAGATGAGTCTAAGCAGACAAGTGACCAATAGACGAGTCACAGTAGACAAGTGACCGGTCTCTCATTCATTGAAATAATAAGTACTCAACTAATCCAATACTTGTTTTCTTATAGTAAATTGATCAAATACAAGAAAAATGCAATGAAGAAGACAACTGTAATGATACTAATAGAGGTTAAGCTATGTCATCAACAAATAGTTGTAACAGAATGGGAAGAAACAAGTGGGAAAGACAACAGATGAGTGAAACAACAGACAGGTGACCAGCAGACAAGTGAAACAGCAGACGAGTGAAACAACAAATAGGTGGCCAGCAGGCGTGTGAAACATAAGACGAATGACCAGCAGACAAGTGACTAGCAGACGAGTCACAACAGAAAAGTGACTATCAGACGAGTCTCAACAAACAAGTGACTGGCAGAAGTCATAGCAGACAAGTGACCAGCAGACGAGTCTCAGCAGACAAGTGATCGGTCACTCATTTGTTGAATAATAAGCACTCAGCTAATCCAATGCCTGTTTTCTAATAGTAAATTGATCAAATACAAGAAAAATGCAATGAAGATATTTTGTTTTCACATGTCTTCATACCTTTAAATTGATCCAATAGTATCAACAAATAGATAAAAGCAAATTAAAGGAATAGCACTACATTTTAGTACCTTGAAGAAGACAGCTGTAATGATACTAATAGAGATTAAGCCATGTCATTGACAAATAGTTGTAACAGAATGGGAAGAAACACGTGGGAAAGCCGAATCTTAACAGACGAGTGAAACAACATACAAGTGAACAGAAGACGAGTGAAACAGCAGACGAGTCTTAGCAGACGACTGACCAGCAGATGAGTCTAAGCAGACAAGTGACCAATAGACGAGTCACAGTAGACAAGTGACCGGTCTCTCATTCATTGAAATAATAAGTACTCAACTAATCCAATACTTGTTTTCTTATAGTAAATTGATCAAATACAAGAAAAATGCAATGAAGAAGACAACTGTAATGATACTAATAGAGGTTAAGCTATGTCATCAACAAATAGTTGTAACAGAATGGGAAGAAACAAGTGGGAAAGACAACAGATGAGTGAAACAACAGACAGGTGACCAGCAGACAAGTGAAACAGCAGACGAGTGAAACAACAAATAGGTGGCCAGCAGACGTGTGAAACATAAGACGAATGACCAGCAGACAAGTGACTAGCAGACGAGTCACAACAGAAAAGTGACTATCAGACGAGTCTCAACAAACAAGTGACTGGCAGAAGTCATAGCAGACAAGTGACCAGCAGACGAGTCTCAGCAGACAAGTGATCGGTCACTCATTTGTTGAATAATAAGCACTCAGCTAATCCAATGCCTGTTTTCTAATAGTAAATTGATCAAATACAAGAAAAATGCAATGAAGATATTTTGTTTTCACATGTCTTCATACCTTTAAATTGATCCAATAGTATCAACAAATAGATAAAAGCAAATTAAAGGAATAGCACTACATTTTAGTACCTTGAAGAAGACAGCTGTAATGATACTAATAGAGATTAAGCCATGTCATTGACAAATAGTTGTAACAGAATGGGAAGAAACACGTGGGAAAGCTGAATCTTAACAGACGAGTGAAACAACATACAGGTGAACAGAAGACGAGTGAAACAGCAGACGAGTCTTAGCAGACGACTGACCAGCAGATGAGTCTAAGCAGACAAGTGACCAATAGACGAGTCACAGTAGACAAGTGACCGGTCTCTCATTCATTGAAATAATAAGTACTCAACTAATCCAATACTTGTTTTCTTATAGTAAATTGATCAAATACAAGAAAAATGCAATGAAGAAGACAACTGTAATGATACTAATAGAGGTTAAGCTATGTCATCAACAAATAGTTGTAACAGAATGGGAAGAAACACGTGGGAAAGACAACAGATGAGTGAAATAACAGACAGGTGACCAGCAGACGAGTGAAACAGCAGACGGGTGACTAGCAGACGAGTCTCGACAGACAGCAAACAGGTGACCAGCAAACGAGTCTTAGCAGACAAGTGACCAGCAAACAAGTGAAACAGTAGACGAGTGACCAGCAGACGAGTCTCAGCAGACAATTGACCGGCAGACGAGTCTCAGTAGACAAGTGACCGGTCACTCATTTATTGAATAATAAGCAATCAACTAATCCAATACCTGTTTTCTTATAGTAAATTGATCAAATAAAAGAAAAATGCAATGAAAATGCTCTGTTTTCACACGTGTTCATGCCTTTAAATTGATCCAATAGTATCAACAAATAGATAAAAGCAAAGCAAAGCCCCCCATGCTTTTTTGTTTTCTTAGAGTTGAGTTTTTTAGGAATAGATTGGGCTTACCCAATTTTAGATTTAGATAATTTTCTCATGGGTCAGGTTCATGCCCCCCATGCTTTTTTGTTTTCTTTTTTGGTTTTCTTAATA
Source organism: Ammopiptanthus mongolicus (assembly GCA_039655645.1). Classification (NCBI taxonomy): domain Eukaryota; kingdom Viridiplantae; phylum Streptophyta; class Magnoliopsida; order Fabales; family Fabaceae; genus Ammopiptanthus; species Ammopiptanthus mongolicus. The sequence goes on from CM077348.1 coordinate 84,978,403, forward strand.
ATATTAAGGGCACTCTTTTTCCTTATTGATGCTTTTATCCCTAAGGAGGGTTTTATATCATAAGGTTTGAATGAGGCTTTTTTGCTTAAAAAAAAAAGGATAAAAGCAAAGCAAAGGAATAGCACTAAAATTTAGTACCTTGAAGAAGACAGCTGTAATGATACTAATAGAGGTTAAGTAAGCCATGTCATCCACAAATAGTTGTAACAGAATAGGAAGAAACACGTGGGAAAGACGAGTCTCGGCAGACGAGTGAAACAACAGACAGGTGACTAGCAGACGAGTGAAACAGCAAATGAATGACCAGCAGATGAGTGACTAGCAGAAGAGTGACCAGCAAACGAGTCTCAGCAAACAAGTGACCAACAGACGAGTCTGGGCAGCCAAGTGACCTGCAGACGAGTCTCCACAGACAAGTCACAATAAAAAAGTGACCAGCAGACAAGTCTCAGCAGACAAGTCTCAGTAGACAAGTGACCGGTCTCTCATTTATTGAATAATAAGCACTCATCTAATCCAATACCTGTTTTCTTAATTTAAATTGATCAAATACAAGAAAAATGCAATGAAGATGCTCTGTTTTTACACGTCTTCATACCTTTAACTTGATCCAATAGTATCAACAAATAGATAAAAGCAAAGCAAAGGAATAGCACTACACTTTAGTAGCTTGAAGAAGACAGCTATAATGATGTGTTATGCATGTTGGGCTGAATAAAGATACAGAAGATGAGTGAAACAGCAAATAAGTGACCAGAAGACGAGTCACAGCAGACAAGTGACCATTAGACGAGTCGCAGCAGACAAGTGACCAGCAGAAGAGTTTTTCCTAATCCATAATATTTTGTCATGTATTTTACTTTTTTAATATTAAATAAAATTTTAATTTACATAACAAGATATTATTAATTGTAATATGGTATGATAAACCAAAATAAGACATAATTTTTATCTAGAAGAAATATAAAGATTTTTTACACTGTCAACCAATCAGAAATTACCATATAAGCTAAAATGTTTGACTCTTATCCTAACTACCTTAAAAGCCATTCATATCAGGATTTCTGATTGGTTGACAGTGTAAAAAACTTTAAACTGACAGTGTATAACAATTAATTTTATATATATATATATATATATATATATACCTCTAAAAACATGCCTAAGCCCAACTCTTCAAAGGTCCAATTCCAAACCAATTACCAATTAATTTCTGATTAGAAACTAAGAAGAAAATGTATGTTAGTATGTATTTAAGGTGACTATAAATATGTTTTAGTAACTTATATTATTTTAATTTGTTTCTTTCAAAACAAAAGTTGTTAATTATATGGATTTAATTGGTATGCACTGTCAGTGTAAAGATTTTTTACATTGTCAATCCATCATAAATTATCACATAAGTAAAATGTTTGACTCATATCCTAACTACCTTAAAAGTCACTCATATAATGATATTTGATTGGTTGATAATGTAAAAAACTTTACACTAACAATGACAGTGCATAACAATTATACTCCAATTATATATAAAATTCGTTTCATATACTTTGCTTTTATATGTTAATTAAATTTTTTACTGTTATTTCAATGTTATGTATATTTAGTCGTGGCCCTTCTCACATGAAATTTCCGACTCCGCCCCTGCCAATAGGCACTGTGTCCATGCAAGATCTACTTGTGAGCCATGTGGCTTTAGGTACATCAAGTATATCTTTTTTTATATTTTACTTTTAGGTTTAATAAACTTTTTAGTTCAGCAAATAAGATGAGTTTAGGTTTTAATCCATAAAAAAAGTTCTTAGGAGTTTTTGTATGCAAGTTCAAAAAGTTTGGATTTAGTCCCTATCATTAGATTCCTCCCGTTAAGTGCTAATGTACTAATTGGATGTCACATTAGCACGTTGCCACGTGAACAAATACAATATTTTTTAATACATCACATTTACTAATATTTATTATACTTTTTAAGATTTTAGTTATAGCTATCATTATTTATTATATAAATACTAAATATTTTAATTTTTTATAATATTAATAGTATTTTATAAAACTGCTTTTATTCAAAAAAGCACACTTTTATTATTTTTATTCAAAAATAATTTTATTCAAAAACTATTTTTATAAAATAATAATAATAATAATAACAATTGTTCAAAAATTATCACATTTTTTTTTTTTCATCCCAGAAGAAGAAGCCTATTTCATATTTCAGAATTTACAACCCAAAGGGGAAGGAGCATTACGACATACAACATGAACCAAAACCAAAATTTAGAATTCAAATTCAGAAACTTAACAGAAGAAATGATTCCCCCACCCCCTCTTCTAACACAAACACAATTTGTAAAGCCCCATTCTACTAATGTCCACCCTCAAGCTAACCAAAGACAACTACTTTACCACCAGCGGAGATATATATGTCGACAGTTGTTCCAAAGATTTAACATGCAAAACAGTCTGAAAGCACCTAGGATGCTGCTATCTCTCAGTTCAAAAATTATCACACCATTACGAATGTTTAACTGTTATCATAACTTCTTTAAAAATCATATATAAGATGATTTGTTATTGATTGACAGTGTAATTGCTATACGATATTTTGGTGTCTTGTTTATAGGAATGGGTGTATTCCTATGAATCACAAAAATCATTTCATCAAATATTCCACCCACACCAAGACACAACCGTGTCACATCCCGCCGCGTCAACTTTGGAAAATTCATTATGCCTTCACTCTACAAAGCAGCATGGACAGCTGCACCAAAAGCAACAACTTCATCAGGATTGATGCTCTTACGCAGATCCTTCCCATTGAAAAAGTCATGCAACAGCTGCTGCACTATATAGTACATCGATGTACTAAATAAAATTTAGTCAATCTACATGCAAATACCTGTACATTGGTTTAAATCTGACAAAAAAGGGGTTGTGCATCGATTTAAACCTGACAAAAAAAGGTGGTACTTTGATTGCTTTTTTATGTCAAGCCCTTATTTACTATAAATATGGTTAAATACTACCTAGGACTTATCTCTGACACCATTTGGGTATCTTTACACTATTTTGAGCTCTATTTTACCGTTAGAAGTATTCGAGAGCGAAGGAAGACGTGTGAAAACTCCATTGTTGTAGCTTGAGGTTTGATGTTTTTTTTGGGTGTCTCGATTTTGGGTGAGATTTGATAGACCAGAAATAAAAAATTTGTAACTGGAGTTGTAGATCTTGGATTGAGTTGAACTTGGTCCCATTTGAAAGCTAACACAGAGAGGTATATAGTTTATAAATTTCGTTAATTTAGGAGACCTGAGGTGTTCTCAGTTAATTTTTGAAAACAGGGCATTGGCTGACCCGAATGCATCCTAACAGCTTGCACTCAAAAATTTATATCTTGAGTTGTAAAATTCGGAATGATATGAAACTTGTTGCATTTGAAAACTGAAATGTATACTTTTATAGTTTTAAAATTCGTGTTTTAATGAGACCTGAGGAGGCCCCAATTTAATTTGGAAAGTTGAGTACTGTTTGTCTCGGATGTACTTGGATAATTCTTACTCCAAAATTTATATCTGGAGTTGTAGACCTCCTTTTTGTGTGAAACTAGTGTCATTGGAAAACAGACATATAAGTCTTATTGTGATTTCATAATTTTTGGATTTCTGTATTGTTCCTAATGTTTGTTTGAGTTTGGTATAGACTTGCTGAAAACCTCCTCTGGCAGTTAGTTTTGGTAAGGTTGCATCTTAGGCCACAACATTCGAACTTAGATACTACTAGTTGAATTACAAAGTTGTTAAAAAGTATATAGAACTATTTAAATGTTAGGAAGTATACTCATAAAGTGTATTCATAGAGTTGATTAAAGATCAGCAGAGCGTGACAGCAAGATGTAATCTTAACTGGAACATGTGTAATGTGTTGTCCATAAACAACAATTATGAATAATGAGGTTAATTTAAGTTGTGTGGCCAAGGAGGCCCTATATGATTGGACTAATAATATGAATGCTTTAGTAGTGGTTAAATGTTCTACATTTTGAATTAGTATGTGTACAATGTGTTATAAAGATAATGAATGAGCAAGAATTGTTTGTTTATAATGTACTATTAGGTGTTTTGTTGATTTAAGTATAACGTAGGTTATGAGAATGAAACTATAAGAAAACGGCATTATTGATATTTACGATTGTGGATGGTACCGTGTACTTGTGCCTTGGTGGTTGATAATTGATAAATTTGTATGCGTTGAGGTTATCCATTATGGAAGGGTAGTATATATATACACACCGGTGATTGGTTTGCTATGATGCTTATGTACATGTTTGACGGTGATGAAATATTGAAATGAGTACTCTGGTACATGAGTGATGAAGTATGATAATCTTTGGCTTTGTGAAATGACTAAGAGTAAATGGTTGATTTGTGTTGTGTTCAAAACACACTTAAGGGCAGTGTACCCTGTCGTAAAAGTAATATAGGACGAAAGTCCAGATATCGTACCCAAGAGATTAATTGAGATAACTAAATGATAAAGCAAGTACTTGAATAGGGAAATCCTTATGCTATTTAGATTAATCAAGAACCTAGAAAATAAAAAATAATAGAGCAGTAGCAAAAGATAACAAAAGAAGAATAAAAAGAGAGCTAAGAGATCAAGAGTAAAGAGACTAGAGCCATGGTTTCACTTGTGCTTTCGATATCCCCAAATCCTAATTCTATTCAATTTCGCAGTTGTTTTTCGAATATCAATCCCTCTGCGATAACTATTAATTGTTTGTCAGTAAATTAATATTCTTTTTCCCAAATAAATCCAATGGTTGTCAGACAAAGAGTTTAAATGATTAGAAAGCATAAAGAATAAAGAGGTTGAATGATTAAAAAGAATAAATCAGGTTTTCGTAAATCTAGATATTAAACCCCGATTATCCTATAGGTCTACCAATTTAATTGGGCTTGATAACCAAAATATCAATCAATTGATTTAGAGCAGACAAAGGGTGCGCAATCCTAGTATGGGATAAAAAATAACAGAATAACACTATTCAAATTGCAACCTTGAAACCAAATAGAATTGAATTAAAGGTAAGACATAGCGAAAATGGTTTCTACTAACACAAGATGCACCACAACTCTAGTGGTGAATTTAGCTACTCATAGTAATAGTGAAAATCAAGTTCAACATTGGAAAATGCATCCTGGATAATTGAAGAGGGAGAAGTTGTCTCCAACTTAATTTCCAGGTGCCAAATCCTATTCTAGAAATCAAAACTATAAAAGCTAAAAGACTAGAAAGCTAAGAAAGGAGTTCAAAGATAAAAAGAAGTAAAGATGCCAAAGATGATCTCTTAAGTGGCACAGAGGGCCTCTATTTATAAGAAAATAGGAGAAAAGCCCTAAAATTTGTTGTCAGCGCCGCCAGCACAGCTATGCTGAACTCAGCACGACCGTGCTCCCTTTTCGTAAAATAGCGTCATAGAGCACGGAATTGAGCACGGCCGTGCTGAATTTAGCACGGCTGTTCTCTTCGCGTTATTTTGTACAGCCTTGTAGATCTTTTTGTAAGCTTTCCAACGCTACAAAGAACGCCTCAATCGGACATCCAGAACTCAAGTTATGATCAAAACGGTGACGAGGGATACATATAGAAATCTCTTCTGTATAGGAAGCACAGGTGTGCTCATCAGTCAGCACGGGCGTGCTCTTCATTATGTAATGCCTTGCTCAAATCAGCGTTCTAGTGTACGGGCTTCAGCACAGGCGTGCTCTCCTTCTGGCACGGGCATGCTCTTTGCGATTGGGACTGTGCTAGCTTCTGTCAGACCTTTCTTCAATGTGGCACAGGCGTGCTCTCTTATGGCACGACTATGCTGAGTCTCCAAAGGTCAGCTTCAAGTAATTTCGTAAGGCTTTGTTTGGATGGATGGATTTGGAAGGTTGACACGGGCATGCTCTCGCATGACACGGCCGTGCTAACCTCAGAACGTTAGTATTCTGCCAAATTAAGCTCTAAAACCTTCACTTTTCTTCAAAAGTTCATTAAACTGCTGCCTCTGAACGTCAATTCTGTCAAAACTTAAGTAAAAGGATGAAATACAATCATATTTATCTTTAAATGTATCAAAATTCGACCCAAATACGCCTTATAAAATGCACGAAATTGAGGTTCATCAATTTGCCACTATGGTTATGAGATCATGATGCATGGATAAACTTGAGTATGGTTATTGTGTAGTATGGGTAAACATTGCTTGATACACGTTATGTGGTTTATAAGCTATTAAATGGTGAAAACCTTAAGGTATGAAATTATGGAAAATGTACATTTGTTATTAATGGTACGATCTCTCAAATGAGAGTAACTAGATATGCAAAAGACTTCATTATAAGCTTAGGATATGTTTCAGTGTAAGCATTGGGTCAGTCAAAAAAAAATTATTGTTAAATGTACAATGGAGTCAGAGTTAATTACTCTAAAATTGACTGATATTGAGGCTGAGTGGTTGAAAAATTTCTTAGCAAATATTTTAATGTGAGTTAAACTAACTCCTTATGTGTTTATATATTGTGATTGCCAAGTTGTGAAATGAATATCTTTTAGAAACATACATATGTGTTACAATTCTGAAAAGTAGCTACTGAATGATGAGGCCTAATTATTTTGAGGTCAAAAATGAATTTGATTGACTTCCTTGCAAAGCAAAATAAAAAAAAAACTAGAGAGTAAAACGAGGGGAATGAGACTTGAGCCCATGTGAAATTAACGGTGATGATAACCCAACCATTGTGATTGGAGATCCCATGTAGAAGGTTCATATGGGTAAAAACAAGTCACTTGTCAATTCTGCTAACACAAATAATTTTGTTTCTTCTTATGGTGTAAGAAGAGCTAGACTGCATTTATTGCGAGGATAAGCTAAAAGCTTTTAATGAATTTCATATCCTTTATGGGTAGTGTATAAAGTGCAGTATACACTTGATGAAATTACCTATATGAGTGTCAAGTGGGCCGCTTGTATGAGATTGTGGCATGATCTCTAGAGCACGCATGAACTACCAGGCGTGCGCATGACCTATTAGCGCAAAACAGTGTAATAGAAAGAATTGTGGGGGTGTAATGTAATTGATAGACCTCTAACATACACCAAAGTGTTTTGGTTCATACAAGTTTACTTCACTGATTCACTTATATGGTATGTCTATCAGTTTAGGTCTGGTTCATAGTCCAAAGACACCAGAGTCAAAGCATTAACATCTATGTGATCAAATCTAAAGTTTTATTCTTTTCACAAAGTATTTTGAAATATGTGGGGATTGTTGAAAAATTTATTTCAAAATAATTTATTTTATAATTTGAATTTGAAAAGTTTTAAAATCACTATTTATTACAATTTATATCCCTATGGGTTATTTCTGATTCAATTACAATTAAGTTCTTTAATTGTGTCGTTAATACTTTGATAACATTTTATTATTCTTCAATACTTATTAAAACCCTTTATTGTCTAATCTTATTCAAAATATCACCATACGTTAAGTTAAATTTGAAAACGTGCATTTTATTAGTATATAAAAACGAAACACTTGTTTATAATGCTAAGATATATTTCCAAATGAAAGATTTGTTTTTTAGAGATATAAATACGTTTGTGAGGCTGGCTATTCACCTGGAGGTGATATTTTTGGTGTGTGTCTAGAGAGCATTATTGTGAGGCTGGCTATTCACCTGGATAATGAAAGACTTTCTCTTTTACTTGTTTGGGCTGTGCATATTAAAAGATCAAAGGATTTATTCATTCATCTTATTCTTCAAGTGTGTAGAGTTGATATCATTCTTGCTGCTCTGTATACTTAGAATAATATTTTATTCTGGAAGAGTCTGTTAAATCATGGGAGATATTCACATTATTTTTACCTTTATGGCAAAATAATCCTTAAGGACAGTGTCTTGTACACGTCTCAGACTATAAACATTTTATTGGAATTCTTTATTTCTATTTTATTTATCTATTTTATTCACTATTTTTAGAACATGTAGATCTCTAAAACCGATTCCTCCCCCATTCCTTTCTCATAGTCAATTTATCCCAACTAAGCCAATTAATTCCTTTTTTATCACTTATTTTCGATTCCCGCCAAAAAGAATTTAACATGCTTGAATTTCCTCTTCGATAGAAAGTTGGAAGAAGAAAAACACTCATGCAATAAGAAGGGATAGCTTGAACAACAGATTTAGTTAAAACCTCTCTACTGGCTTGGGATAACATTTTACTACTCCAGCTAGAAATCCTTTTCCACACTCTCTCTTTAATATAATTGAAAATTGATTTTTTGCTCCTTTCTATCATAGAGGGGAGACCAAGATAATTACCTGTACCCATGCAATGGCAACCTCCAGTACATTAGAGATTGACGCCCTCTTATTCTCATCCACATTCCTGCTAAAATAAATTTCTGATTTCTGCATGTTAATAAATTGACCTGAGGCTTTTGCATAGTGGTAGCCTCATTTTCCTCAGCTCTAAAAAAGAGGAAGCTGTCATTTGCAAAAAGTAGGTGACTAATGATGGGAGCTCTCCTGCAAATCTAACACCATGGATAACACCTCTACTTTCGGCCTGTTTTATTAAAGCAGTCAAACTTTTAGCATAAAGGATAAAAAGATAAGGGGAGAGAGGATCCCCTTGTCTGAGACCTCTACTAGGGTAAATAGGACCAATTCTATCATCATTCAAAAGAATGGAATAATTTACCAAAGTCACACACATCTTCATCCAGGCAATCCATTGGGTAGCAAAACCCATACGCTCTAAGATAGCTAGCAAATAATTCCATTCCACCCTGTCATATGCTTCGCTAATATCAATTTTCAAAGTTGCTTCTCCTATCTTGCCACCTGTCTTACATCTTAGATGGTGAATAACTTCAGAAGCAATTAAAACATTATCAAGAATAGACCTGCCTGACACAAAACTAGCTTGCTCCTCAGAAATACATTTCGGAAGAATAAATATATTTATTAGACATCATATTTAATAATGTATATATTTATTAGACATCATATTTAATAATGTATATATTTATTTATATCTCTTACTCATTTTTCATCTTCTTTATATACATGTATTTTTAAAATACATCAAAAAGCAAATAAACACGATATAATATCCCTATTTTGATGTTCAAAGTACAATTTCTAACATTAGAAGAGTCATGTATAATAAAAAGAATTGTGAGAATATATCGTTAAAATCTATTCTGAGATAGGGAGGGAGAGGAGAGAGAGAACATTTTCTGAAATATGGGTGTTGTTTCCTTTTTTTGTATAAGAAAGGGCTCATAGAAGACCTTACATGGAGAAGGGGAGGAGAGAGAAGGGAGTGAGTAAGAGGCGGAGCTCATTGCACGGGTGTCATTATTAATACTGCTGATTGTTTGTTCATACTTTTTATTAGTTACTCATAATTTTTTAAACAAAAAAAAAAATATAATTCTTATTGGTTACTAGAGAGTATGGATAACAATTGGTAGGATCTGGGTAGGGTATTATAGTATCCGTTCCCATACCCATGCTTGAAAAAAATACTCGTACCTGTATCCGTACCTATACCTGCATGGGTAACAACTTTAGTGTCCGTACTCATACCCTATGGTACCTAAGTACCCATACCCGCACCCGTTACCCGCACTTTTACTAAGAAAAAGCAATAAATAACAAAAAGACCATTATAACTTACTTAAAAAACCATCCAAAGATCTTTTAAATCTACTCATAAAACATTACAAACCAAAATATTTAACTAAAAAAACATCTAAATATAATGAACTACCTAGGTTTGGTACTTTTTAGATTAATTATATTGTTAAAAATTTATATTTAATTATAATTATAATTATTTGTAATATATATATATATATATATATATATATATATATATATATATATATATATATATATATATATATATATATATATATATATGCTGGTGCAGTGCGGAACGGGGCGGGTACTAGAGTATGGGTATTTTACCAAACTGACTCACATTTAGAAACTATTTACCAATATAACTTTGTTTTGAAACTATTTACCAAACTAACCCACTTTTAGCCACGTGACACTTTTTTTTCTGACACTGAAAAAAGCTACTTTGACTAGCGTTTTCTAAAAACGCTACTGTCAGTAGCGTTTTTACCAAATTGTGCCACGACGGGTGAAGATCTTCAACTTCAGCCGCTAAACGTAAAATTTTTAAATTTTTTTACAGCGAACCAGATTGTGCCACGTGGCACAATCTAATCAAAACGTTACTGATAGTAACGTTTTCCAAAAACGCTAGTCAAAATAGCGTCTTTAGTGTCAGAGAAAAAATAATAAAAAATGTCAAGTTGGCAAAAAGTGGGTTAGTTTGATAAATAGTTTCAAAACAAGGTTATATTGGTCAATAGTTTCTAAAAGTGGGTCAGTTTGATCAATTACCCATTAGAGTATCCGTACCCGCATCCATATCCATTCAATTTTGCGGGTAACTACCCATACTTGGACCCATACCCATAAAACGGGTATTTACCCTATCCACCATGGATATTTTTTACGGATACCCAACGGATAGAATCTAAATTGCCATATCTACTAGAGAGTGCAAATAAGCAACTGAGAATATTAATAGCCTCACTCTTGAAATGCACTGAAAAAAATTAATTTATTCAATCTTGGGAATTTATATTTTAAAAGTGTTCGTGTATTTGTTTATGTTCTTTGATAGAAATAAGATAAATGACTAAGCTATAACAACTTAAACAAAAGAAAGATAGCTTGTTATCCGAACTTAAACAGAAAAAAATTTTATTTTTGTTTTTTTTATCGGCAAAGAAAATTAAATTTTATTAAAAGTATAAAGGATACTTTTTTTTTGACAACAGTATAAAGGATACTTGAACACTTACAAACACATAAATTATATACAGCAGGATTGTGTGCATGGGAATACTGGTGTAAGTAGACATATGATTCTACTGGTGTAGTGAATAAATTCTTCTGTCTCCATCTGTGTGTGTGTGAATAAGAAATATGATTCTACTTGTTCAAAGTACATGTCTGCCTGAAAGTCATTAAGCTTGTTCTTCCTCCAACTTCTATACTTTGGTGCATCTTCTGCATATGGCACTTCTGAATATAGGGTGATAATCGCATCATGTAAGAGGTTAAAGTCTTTTTTTCCTTAAGTACATAGTCTCTACTTTTTATTTTCGATAAATGGAAATTTATTCATTAGACATCTAGCTACAACATCACAGTGAAGAATTATACCCACCTTCTAGGAAGGATCGAAGAGAACACACTCTATCATTTGCTAGACAGCCAGACAAAGCATAATACAACACTGTTCAGATTACAAAACACCCATCCTAGGGAAAATTCATCATAACACCCAAGCCACAACTCGAAAACATGGATTACAATCTTAACAATTCCACCACACCCAGAAACACCCATAAAAACAGATACAACAATGACCAGCAGCATAAACAAACAGCCAACCCTATATATAGATACTCCCGCACCCTCCTTTTGTCCATTTCATTATCAGGCAGCTGCAAACAGCCTGATTCAATCCAGATGCATCACCAAGCCTCTGATTTTACAAAATTCTGCAGCAGCTCTGCATCAACTTGAACAACTTGAACACAAACAGGAGTGTGTTTTATCCTAACTAAAAAATAAACTCTTTTTTTTTTATCAGCCAAAAAAATTTAAGAGTATAAAGGGTATCTAACCATTACAAATACATAAAAATTAGATGCAATAGGAATTCACTAACGTTCTTTCTTTCTAACAAAAGCCTCACATTTCAACAAATCTGTCCACCTCTTAAACTTCGTAATGGATTGCAGCACCAATCATGGAAAGCAGCTTTTAACATATATCCTTTAGATGCTAACCACACCATTACAATGCTTGAACTTTTTCTAGAATTCTATCATCTATTGCTTCTCTATGACTGAAAACCCAACTGTTTCTTCAATTCCAAATAGACCAAATGATGCATAAAAAATAATTGCCCAAGCCCCACGAGTCTTGTTAGCGATAAGACCGTCATGATGACAGAATAAATTTTTACAGTAATGAGGAAGAACAGCTGAGATTCCCTGCCAATTGTAGCACAAATAGCAAGCCTTGTACGTTATTTCACACTTAACAAATAAATTATCAACATCTTCCTTCACCCTCCCACACAGAGCACAAAATAGAAACTGATCACCATGTAAAAATCCACTTCTTTCTAAATTAATTTTAGCTGAGATTTTATTTTGCATCAATCTCCGAAGAAAAGTACATACCTTCCTTGGGACTACTTTATTCCAAATCCGCTTGTACAAGATGTTTCCCTGGCAGATTTGAGTTCGATTCAGCAGTTTGTACAAGATGTTTCTTCACTGAATACAAGCCTGGTTTATATCCAGTACTCCAAGTCCATGAGTCAAGCTTTCCACGTGAAAAAGAAACATTAGAAAAAATAGTTCTCAACACCTCTTCTAATTCCTTCTCCCTTTCAAACAAATTCAAATGCCCCCCTACATTGTCATTGTTTCGCGTTAGTGACAGCTGACACAACAGGATGAAAACATTATTCTTTGCCACTCATTTACAGAAGAAAACCGTTGTGCAGACCACCTCGCCAATTTGGGATACCTGCATTCCTCCTTTGATCGTAATGTTTTTAATAAGGCTCGGTCTATGAGTAGTTTTCTCTTGCAGCAAGGGCCTCAGTAAGATTCCTATAACACTCCTCTAGAGTGTGAAGTGAGTTTGTTATATCAACCATTGAATCGTTTGGTGGGTTGAAATCTCAATAGACTCAAATGAAGGGTGAATATATCTTTAATTACTTACTCACTTTAGATATAAGCTCACTTTAAATGATCTTTTTCCAAGATTCAATAGTGTTTGTATGGGCTATAGTCCGATTTAAAAATAAAATTATATAAAATCATGAGTTTCTCTACGTACACCATAACATGATTTGCTTTCTTCTATCTATAATTGTCACACTTACATATTAATGCATTAATTGATAAAGCACAAGTTGGGATGAGTTTTATTTTGTGCATGTGTGGGGAAATCTCCGGGAATAAAAAATGGAGGGAAATGTTGATTGGGATAAGGAGTTAGTGAAACACATCTTTTTTTCTATCCCACACAATCTCGCTAGACACAGATGAATATACCTCACCTCATAAACCTGGACTTCCTTTCTCGAAAAAACAATGTGCTTAACATCCTTCAAATGTACGTAAATATCCACCACTTATTTTAAAAGAAAAAGTACTGTCACAAAAAATTATAGTTATCCAGTAAAAAAATCCAGGTTCTAAAACTACAACGAAAGAGATGTATCCAAGCGTACAACACATACTGTGCACATAGCTTGAGTGATTTTAGCAAGTGGTAGAAGGGGAATGAGTTCTAGGATCAATTCTGGAAGAATGCCAACTCAACATAGAAATACTTTTAAAGGGAGTTATCCAAACAAAACTACTAAATTTAAACTGTTTTTTTAGATCCTATCAGTCATAAACATTTCCAATTGTAATCTGTACCCAAAAAGATATTGACTAACAAGAAAAAGATCTAGAGATACTTGACTATGAAGGATTCGTAGACGCTCTTTACCTCCTTCAGACAATCCTCAAGCATAGCTGTTTCTGGCTGGGGATTGCCATCAAGCAAATTTCTGGCCTTTGCAATTGCAGAACGGCTCTTCCTCTTGTGTGGCTTAGAACTAATATCAATACTCTTTAAAGCTTTCTCCATCTTGTAAACAAAATCATCCAAATCATTCATTGCTTTAGCCTTCTTCAGATATTGCTTATCTTCAGCCTTGTATTCCTCAGCTTCTTGAATCATTCTCTCAATTTCTTCGGTTGACAGTCTCTCTTTGTCATTGGTTATGGTAATTTGGTTCTTACTACCACTTGTTTCATCCTCAGCAGACACGTTTAGGATGCCATCAGCATCTATATCAATGTATACATTGATAGGATGACCTCGAGGAACAGAAGGAAGGCCAGAAAGCCTAAAGAAACCCAGCAAGTTGTTGTAACTGGCTCTTGCCCTCTCACCTTCATACACCTGAAACAAGCAGCTGGTTTGGTAATCTACACTTGTATGGTATATTTGTTTCTTATTTACAGGAATGGTAGTATTCCGAGGAATCACTACACTCATAAGATCTCCTTTTATCGATACACCAAGTGACAGTGGAGTAACATCCAATAGCACCAATTTTGGAACATTCATTATATCTTTAGTCAACAAAGCAGCCTGGACAGCTGCACCATAAGCAACAGCTTCATCTGGGTTGATGCTATTGCACAGTTCCTTCCCATTGAAAAAGTCCTTCAACAGCTGCTGCACTTTGGGAATCCTAGATGAGCCACCAACAATGACAACATCATGTACACTACTCTTGTCCATCTTAGCATCAGTAAGACATCTATCAACTGTCTCCATACATTGATCAAAAAGGTCCATGTTAATTTCCTCAAACTTGGCACGAGTGATTGATGCACTGAAGTCAATTCCCTGAAATAAAACATCTAAGTCAATGGTGGTATCATCAGCATATGAGAGTGTCCTTTTTGCCCTCTCACACACAGTTCTCAACCTCCTCAAGGCTCTTGGGTTCCCACTAATGTCCACTTTACTCTTCCTTTTGAACTCCTGTACAAAGTGGTTCACCATTCTGTTATCAAAGTCCTCTCCTCCGAGGTGAGTGTTCCCGGCAGTTGCCTTAACTTCGTAGACCTTATCCTTAATTGTAAGGAGAGACACATCAAAAGTACCGCCACCAAGGTCAAAGAAGAAAATATTTCGCTCTCCAACACAATTAAATCTCTTGTCGAGGCCATATGCAATAGCTGCAGCTGTAGGTTCATTGATGATCCGCATAACATTGAGGCCAGCAATGACACCAGCATCTCTGGTGGCTTTACGCTGAGAGTCATTGAAATAAGCAGGCACAGTAATAACTACATTCTTTACAGGTGACTCCAAATATCGCTCTGCAATTTCACGCATCTTTGTGAGGACCATAGATGAGATTTCCTCAGCACAAAGGCGCCTCTCTTGACCCTTATAATTAAAAACAATTATAGGTTTCTCATCAACTCCAGCAACGACCTTGAATGGCCAAAGCATAATGTCATTCAGAATAATGGGGTCACTAAATTTTCTACCAATTAACCTCTTAGCATCTGCAAAAATAACAGTGATACTTAGTAATCATTTGTCAACCTAAAAGGAAACAAAGAAACAATAAAAGAATATCCATTACCAAAGACAGTGTTGGTAGGGTTGGTGGCAGCCTGGTTCTTAGCAGCACAGCCAATCAACCTTTGCTTATCTTTGAAAGCGACACACGAAGGCGTAATTTTGTTCCCTTCGTCGTTGTGGATGATTTCAGCCTGGCCATTTTCTTTTGAGGTGAATGAAGAAGGTTCCACAGAAAGAATTGAAGTTAAGAAGGTGTATAATCAAACCTAGAGGAAGAAAATCAGCTGAACGTGTACATCTAAATTCTTTAGACACTTGACTCTGAGTTTTTGGTGAGTAAGGTGGCAGCATAGAAAGTTAAAAGATTGAACATAAAATACATATCAAACAAAACTACACCGTGTTGAAGCAAAACTGAATGAATAGAAATAGAAACATACCCTTGCTTTGCCCTCCGACTCAGAATCCTCTGCACTTCGGCAAGCCTGTGTCGAGAATTCAAATGCCTCTCTCAACAACCGGTTGATGTAGCAGTTATCTTAGCAACGAATAAGCAAACGATTGAAAATTTGAAATTGAGATATAGCAGTGGCAGAGAAACTTAGAAAGGTTATGTGATGACGGATGATATGCACTTAAGAGAGTGAAAGTTAGGAACTATTTGAAATTGAGATATATAGCTGTGGCAGTGAAGGTTTTGTGATGATGTGGGAGAGAAAATTTCGATTTGTGAGAACTTTTCGAAACCATTATAATAATAATATCTACAAAATCAGATAATTGATTTGATATACAATGAAATTTTTTTACGTCAAAAATTATCAAATAAGCTTTGATTTAGTTATTATTTTATATATGTAAAAATCAACACAAATTTAATTAAGCTTTGATTTAGTTTTTATTTTGAGTGCTTTTGGTAACTAACCTAGATGACAAAATTATCCATACCCGCATATAATCATGGGTAAAATTCGTTATGGGTTTGGTAAGGGTAGCTTAACGAGTACTAGCGGCTAAAATAAACAGATTTTATTCCTTACTCGCTTATTAACGAGACAAGGACGGGTATCAATTTACCCATGTCCACGGGTGTCTGATATATGAAATTACATAAATATCTTATAACTTATATAAAGAAATGGTACCCCTAATTTTTAATTAATGTGTTGATTATGTCATTAATGTTCAATTTAGGTGTTTTTAAAAGTTCAGGGCAAAAATGTTACTATTAGTACGTGGTTATTTTGTATAGCGAAACAATTATGCAGTAATTTAATAGAAATTCATGGATATTTGTGGATACCCACGAATATTCATAAAATCCATTTTGAATCCGACTAACGGATACTCGTGTGAGTACGGGACGGGAACGGCGCAGATTTTTATCCGACAGGGCGGGTGGAAGGGGATTACTATTTGTGCCCGTCCCGCCCATTCACATCCCTAGGCACCAAGTAAGTTATAAGTTAGTCAACTAGCTTATTTGATCCCAAAAAAGCTACTACAGCTATTTTTGGTAAGGAAAATTTGCTTGAGAAAAAAGTTCTTATTTAATCTTTATATATAAAAGAAATGTAGTCACGGAGGTATTTTTGTAAAATCACTTCAGAATGGCAAATAGGTAAAATCACAGGTGTAAAAAAGTTTTTTTTTGTTATATTTTATTATTAGCTGTCTTCATGCTCATTACCCTTCCTATGAGACTTCTGAAACGACGGGAGAAGGCCAATCTCTTCGTTTATGTGGCTTTGTGTTTCTGTAATTGCTGTTTTCTTTTTGTTTCAAAAGGCATGGATCTCAAGGGTTTTTGTTCTACGAATTTTCATTCTTCTGCTCCATTTTTGTATTTTTGTTTGTTATTCACCTTTTGTTATTCTCCTGCTCCATTCAAGTGGCGATCTTTATAGGAGAACTACACCTTGGAACCAATTCCACTATGATGCCAGCAACAACTGAGGAATCTCTTAGAAATCTAAATGAACTAAGTCAATATATATGACATAGAAATGGAAGCATTTTATGCTTCTCTAAATGCTGCGACCCATGTTCTTCCATGTTCCCATGATAAACCGACCACGAGTAAAATGCATGTAAATGTGTTTTAAACATCTTATTCTTTAGGGGTTGTTATTGGGGTTGCATGTGGGTTGCCTTGCATCTTTGGTATTTCGGATTAGCGGTTGCTTTTTTCTGAAAATTTTTCGTTTTCATATTCTTGAATAAATTTTAAATTCGATTTGCCTCTTTGGCCGTTGTGATCTGCTCATGATTTGGAATTTGGTTGTTACTTTATATTTTGTATTCAATCAGGCCTTCTTATCATGTCCTGTTACAATGGTTTGCAGATAGCTGAGGTTAACAATAGCACGAAAGATGTGATAAATTTCAACTTGGAGCACAAAATTGGTGCAATTGGTACTTACTTGGCCCTTTTTCACTTTATTACTTACATTGTGTTGGGTTGTAATAGTATTATTTTTGTCATGTATTTAACATAGGAATATATGGCTCCATAATTGTTTCTTCTATTTTGTAAGCATATGATTGTCACTGATATCCCTAGGCTTTGGTTTCATGTGTAGTAGTTCTTAGCTTTGTTAACCTCGGGACTTGGAGGCTATAACTGTCCAGGAAAAATATTTTGTGTTTGGCTTTTTGCATATAATAATCAGAGTTTTGGATATGGATTTGCATTAAGGCCTCAATGCACACAACGATACAGAAAGTTTTCTTTATCTTGAGCAGAAATTTCATGCCAAGAACAACCACAGTGTCAACAACCTTGTGTCTGATGAAGGATCAGACTCACAAGCAGCCGAACAGTCCATGCCTCAAGCAAGTCAAGCTGATGCCACACATAGTCCATTCAGTCCTCCGCAAGTGCAACAACTGCTAAGCAAGTTGCAGCCCAGTGGAGGGACCAATTCCTCCGTCAAAAGTGGCATATGTGGCAAAAGAAATATATGATATGGGTTGCTTTGAAATCTCCCTTGGTGACACAATTGGAGCCGGCACACCAGGTAATGAGTTAGATCACCCCTTGGTCTTTGTTTTTGTTTTCTTTAAAGTGCCATCAATGCTTGACCCCGGTAGTTATGAATACTCTCATTTTGTGATAGACAAGGTGTAGGTCATGTGTGTTTGTACTTATTTCTGGATCTGGTTCTGAAAGCTCAAGAATAGAAGAACGTATCAATAATCTTACAGGTTTTTCCCACTTCTTTATAATATTTGTCCAAAATATGCCATGCATGTTTATGTTTATGTGCTATCTGAAAAAGGAGAACAAGTTTAGTTCTTTACTTTGTTGTAAGAGTTGGTCATTACACTGAAAAGCTGTTTCTCATGTTGATGGACATTATAGGGCTTATATAATTGTATTACTAATTCATGTTAATTATTGTTATGGCTAAAATTTGGAAGATATGGCTATGTCTACTTTGCTCAAATAAATTTCTCTTGGCTTTTGATTTGTCTTTTGGAATATTTTCATGTGTAAATATTATATATTTTTAAGAGAACTAAGCTACTCTTTATTGAAATTATAGAACATTTTTTATTTTAATTGATGGTAGCTTGCTAAATCTGTGTATAATTGTTCGTTTGTTCTTCTGCTCAATGTTAGGCACTTCACTGGCCAATCAACTTAAAGATAAGGAACAAGCATTTGATGCAAAGTTTGAGAAAATTTTCAATTTGGCTGAGAAGGTATCAAGTTTATTGTCCTTTTACTCATTTTTTATTTCACTTTCAGATTATTCAAGGATTTATTCTTTTTCTATGGTCTTTCAATGTGTTCTGAACCTCAAGTTTTATTTGATTAAGTAAATTCATTTAAAAGTTTATGCTTAATAGAAATAATTTCTTTATCATAATAATGGATTTCCGAGTGGATTCAGAATTTGTATCTGTTGGGATGGCTGCTCTCAGAAACTTATTAGGTTGCATTGGCTACTTCCATGGGCATTCAAAAATTGCTCTTTCAAGAATCGTTAATATAAGTTACTTTAGTTAATTGCATAGAACTACATATGATAATCATAAATATTGAAGTTTTCTTCAAGTGTTTTTTTTTTTCCTGTGTGGGTAAATAAGAAATTTTTGGGAAAATGGATAAAGACGTACAAGAACAGAGGATTCCTGATGGATATTAAATGAGAAGAGAGCTATAAAACCAATACAAGCCAATCAACTAGCTAATAATGCTACAGATGAACAAAGAATCCCCTTTGAAATAGCCGTTAGCTAAACACCAAAAAGGGGCTAACAAGAGTATTCTTTCCCACAGTCAGCAGAAAAAATTTATCCTCAAGTTCTGGATCATAAGCTCCAAATAACAGAATATATTGCACACTGCCAAAGTGGTTTGCCCTCTTAACTCCATGATACGAACCTTGGGAGAACCGCACCACAAAAGCTAGCTATTGTGGTTGGAGAGCCTAAGCTTATATAAATAGAAACCCCGTACCAGAATCCCATACTTTTGATGTGAGATTCAAGTCCCATACCTTGCAATTGGATCCTAAGAGGTCATTGTTTGATTCTTTAATTTTTTAAAGATATCTAATTAGATGGGATGTTGTGAGACATTGATCTGTCTTTTAATTAATCTCTTTGCTGAAAACTCATATTTTTCTTTGTCAGAAATATTATTTTAGGCAGGAAAATAGATGTCAGTTGCTTGGTCTATTTTAATTTGCAGTTGTTTTCCTTAATACTCATAAACTTCTTATCATAAAAGTGTCACCCTGCTATTTTTTAATTAATTGTTGTGATAGATTTTTGACGATGACTTTGGGCGCATAGCAGAGTTGGTGGAAGGAGGCTGCCCATGGTAGTGGAGGGCCCGCGACGGTAAGCCACAACCAGAGGTGGGGGTTGTTGCTGTTGGAGGAAGAGAGCCACATTCGGGCCACTCTACAGGGTTGGGATGGCTCTTCCAGCCGAAAAAAATGAGCACCCAAAGATTTATCAGATGAAACTATTGGCCACCATTAAGGTTCCTGCCAACCCCAAGATCTGGTATGTCTATGTCTTTCTTCATATTATTTTATTAATGACAATTTATAATATTTTCTATTTCTAAAAGCAATAACCATTGATTATTTTGTTTTGTTCTTTTTACGAAGTTAACTGTTGCAAGTATTTGTTGAGAAAGTTGAAGAATGTCATAAAAAGAAATGGCGAAGTGCTACCTATCAATGAGGTATGCACATTGTGCTTTTTGTTTCCAATCTTTTTGAAATTTAATTGGAAGTTGTTAAAGCACTTTTGTCAGACGGGAGATGTAGCTTTGTTTGCTTCGGTATTTTAGTATTGCCTATAAGTAGTGTGTATTGTTTTGCTTCTCTTTGGGATTAAAATTGTTTTGTTTACTCTCTTTTTTAGAACTTGCTCAAAAAATTATGCTCTCGGTTCAACATTGAGTTTGTCTTCCTTTGCCCAGAAATGGGGTTCTTGGGCAATTTCTTGGGGAATCTTGGTTTCGCCATTGGAATACCTCTTGGCCTCTTGGTGGGGTTCGTACTCTTTGTTTATCTATAAAGCAAGCAAGTGAAGGTTTAACTCTTTGTTTATCTATAAACCAAGCAAGTGAAGGTTTAATTCTCAAACTCTTCTTGCATACTAATCATATTGTTTGATTCAATACAACTAATGCTGATGCATATGTTCTAATCAATGTTATTGGGAACTAAATTTTGGGTTCATACATAAGACCCAATTCCATTTTGAATTCATGGTATGCTTCAATATCTGATTTTTTATTCTTTTTTATTTTTTATGTTGCAGGACTCTGATGTTAGACCGATTAGTGAATTAGGCACAAATGCTTTACAAGAACTTCTACCTAAAACTTCTTTGTGGTGCAGAAAATACGTGTAATAATGGTAGTACATTATCAAGCCTACACTAAATTGTCAATGGAACATTGACATTGAATGGGTAGAAAATACATGTAACTGTGTTTGAAACATTTCTTTAGGGGTTGTTTTTGGGGTTGCATGTGGGTTGCCTTGCATCTTTGGTATTTCGGGTTAGGGGCTGCTTTTTCTGGATATTTTTCATTTTCACATTCTTGAATAAATTTTTTATTTGATTTGCATCTTTGTTGTTTCCAAATGCATTAGTAGCAACCATTATTTTTAGTGTTCAAACTCATGTTTAATTGAGTTTATTTGGGTGCACCAATTCAAGTGTTCTGTTGTTTTTATTAATTTAAGTGTAACTATGATGTATTGCGACAAATGATTAACATCTTCTGACTTTAATGATTTTTGTTTTGATACAAGAAATTGATAAAAAAATATACTCTCTCTTGTATTACACAAGCTTTAGGGAAGAAATTCATTTAAGCCTTTAAGGAGATAGGTACAAATAAGTGGGGTTTATGAGGTTTTCCTATCCTTTGAGCATTTAAAGGAATCACAAGATGACGTTGTGAAACGATGTATCGGTGATGGTTGACAAGTTAAAGTCATATTTTGATGTGCATGTACGTGATAAGTGTTGTTAACTTTGTCAATCATTGTCTATTTTATATACATATATATCTCTTTAAAACAAAATAGGCTATCATTTATGTACCAAAAAAAGTAGGGTATCATTTAATAATTTACTTACATGATTGAATATATTGAAGATATTACTTTTCAATATTTTCTATTTCTCTTTTTTGTTATTATCAAGTATGAAATATATATTATTTCAAAATAATAAAAAATATTACACCCCATATATAACTCATCCTGAATATTATACATAAACTAAAACAATTTCAAGAATTCTCAAAACACTGATTGTAACAAATTTTTTTGGCAAAATAGGTTGATTGATCTTATACGTTTATTTAATTTTTCACATCGGTACCATAAAGTTTTTTTTTTTTTTTTTCAAATTGATCTCACACGTTATGTTTCGTTTTCACATTAGTCCTTTCTGTCAATTTCGACCTTAGGGCATTAAATCAAGAGTCACGTGTCGCACTAATATCATGTCACGTCAGCTCAAAACTAACGGTGTTAGGTCGAAATTGACGGAAATGACTAACGTGAAAACGGAATATAACGTATAGAACCAATTTGAAAAAAAAAAAACTTGTGGGACCGATATGAAAATTTAAACAAACGTATAGGACTAATCAACCTATTTTGCCAAAAAATTTATTCTATTATTTTTATGTTATTATTTTAAATTTTCAAATTTGATTCTTTCAAAATAATAATAAATATTACCACTAGGTAAAGGGTTAAAAATATAATTTGAATCTGACAAGGTAGAATATTTATTTCCCCTCTTCAATCATCGTGTTCATTTATCATCACAATCATTGCATAATTAGATCTAATTATCTTTAATTTCTAGCTTTTCTCTTTGATATTTAGAATCTGTAAGATCTGAATTTGTGCAATGACAATTAAAGTTTTTTATTTTTTATTTATACAAAAATTTTATGAGCGGTTTATTTTTATGTTATCTAGAGAAGAACAAAGCTGGTAGACATTGTGAACAATGCTATGTTATATTTTATTTTTATTTAAAAAACAATGTACATGTTTTTTTGCTGTGGCTTGATTGGTGGCAGCTATTGTTGTAGACCGTTGTTGGTGTTGGTCCCAGTTAAGCTTAGGATGTTACAAGGATCGGCTCTGATTTTGCTCCAATGGAGATGCAAGTATTACAAGAAACAGTTCAAACCGGATATTTTTGGAATACCCTTTGAAGTTTTGTACTTTTCTTTTCACTGAATGCATGATTGAATGATTAAAAATAGGGAATTAAGATTAATTCTTATCATTTTTCCTGTTAGTTTTCTTTGGATAAAGAAGCAAACATATCTTAGAAACTAATGCTCATGTATGTCAAGAACATTTCAGATTCAGTGAGAGATAAAAGAAATTGTATGTTATGGAGTGTGGATATGAAAAAATTATTAGATATATTCAGTTGCATCTAAGTGAGCAATAAAAACCAAAATGACATTAGAGTGATACAATATATCTAGAAATATACCTAATGTCATACACATATATAGTCATCATAAACATATAACAATTTGATATATTTAAGGGATAACTTAATGAGTGATTGACAATTTGTCATCATCCACTACTTTAACATTCTGGTTATGTATATTACTTTACAAGTTTATGTTCTTCAATTGTTAAGAGTATCATAAAAGTACAATGTTCAATCCAGTCATCTTAATTCAAACAAAAAGGATGTATGGTCCACCGAGAGGACATGTACGCCAAATCATAACGTCCTCTTAAGAGTTGTTCACTAAAGGCCTTTTCTCCAATAGTTGTACATTCATATTTAGGAGATACCGCTCAAACTCTTTAAATACTACACAAATACTTATTCGTTTATCTTTTAATGCATTAGTTTCTACATTTAATCCAACAAAAATAACAAAAAAATGCTACACCCGTGCATCGCACGGATACAAGATCTAATAAGCTAATAAAGGTAACGTGCAAAATATACTACAATGGAGCAATAAAATCTTTTTTATTGTGGCACCAAGCTACAAGATCTACCCGTGAGCCATGTGGCTTTAGGTACATCAAGTATATCTTTTTTATGTTTTATTTTTTGGTTTAATAAACTTTTTAGTCCGGCGAATAAGACAAGTTTTGGTTTGAATCCCTAAAAAAAATTTCTTAGGATTTGTTGTATGCAAGTTCAAAAAGTTTGGATCTGGTCCCTACCATTAGATTCCTCTAGTTAAGTGCTAGTGTGTTAATGGGATGTCACATTAGCACTGTCACATGAACAAATATAATATTTTTTTTTAATACATTGCATTTATTAATATTTATTATACTTTTTAAGAGTTTAGTTATAACTATCATTATTTATTATATAAATATTAAAAATTTTAATTTTTTATAATATTAATATTATTTTATAAAACAGATTTTATTCAAAAAATCACACTTTGATTATTTTTATAAATAATAACAATTGTTCAAAAATTGTCATATTAACATTGTTTGACTGTTATCATAATGAAGTGTAAATCGCAAGTGCACGATTTCATCAAATAGTAAAATATCGTTCCACAAGGATCGTGGGGTTGAGTACCAATTTCATACAATTATGATTATCTAGACAAAATCGATTTTGGTGAAGTGATTATCACAGAAAATAACAAGTTAGAAATCAATTTATAAAGACTTCTAGGATTTAGGTTCACCAAAATGATGCTAAACAGCCTGTAATGATTTCCCCCTTTCTTTACTAAATTACTTTTGAAGGCGATTTATCCTAGGTAATTATAGTTTCCTTTCAGAATACGCTAACGTAACCAAATAGACCAATTCCTACTTTTGTGGTAACTGTATATAGGTTGAACCCCTTAAGAACAGTGATAAATCGACAAACACCTCAAGAGAATTAATCTACTTTCGTAATAAATAACTCAAGTTCAGTTTTTAGAGTTTAGATGCTAAGGTTCACCTTTAAGTGATTTCCTAATATAAAAAATCATGCAAAGATGTGGCCATCATTTTCACAAACAGTTGCCGCGCTAAAAACTGAATCAAAAGCAAATTAATATTGAAAAGGATAGAAATTCAAAACAACATGTCAATACATCAAAGGATTAAACCCAAATCCTAGAATTATAAAACTACTCAGACATGTTCATAGAGATACAAGCCATAAGGTTCGCAAAATATATTCAGAATATGAGAAATAAAACACAAAGGGGAGAAGAAAAGAAGAACTCTGTCGAAATTCTATTGTTTCTCCTTCAACCTCTGGTCTAATCTCTTAATCCTTAGTGCTTCTTGTGTTCTTCTATCACTTGATACCCCTTTCAGAGCCCCATGTACGTTCCTTTTATCATTTCTTTCCTTCTGTAACAGTCCCTTCCTCGGTAAAGGGAATAAAATTGCAAATAAATTCCGAATGCAGAGCAGTATACGGCATCCACGGGCTGGCCGTGGACTCCTCTGATTGTGACTATTAAGTTTTCTGATGCATTCCACGGTCGTGGATCGCTCTAGGGGCGGACTGTGGACTGTTCTATTTGTGGCTCCAAAATTCCTGATGAGTTCCACAGCCATGGATCATTCCAGGGGCTGGTCGTGGACTTTTCTGACTCTCCAACTCATTTTTAGCTGATTTCAACCACGACCATGGACTGTTCCACAACCAGGCTGTGGTTCTTCACTCTGTTTCACACTCTTTTTAGCTGATTTTCACTCTCCCAAGTGGCCCTGGCATCTTCCTTGTTGCTTAATTTCCATTCCAAATGTTCCAAGGTCACAATTGACCTTCCTACAAAGCAAACACACAAACAACAGTCATCCGAACAAAGAGAATAAAAATATAAGCTAAATGCTAAGAAAGGGGAGAAAATATGCTCAAGTATGCTTTGATTAAATGCTAACTAAGATATAAAAGATATGCATGTTTCACACACATCACATAACTTCTTTAAAAGTAACACATAGGGCGATTTGTGATTGATTGACAGTGTAATTACTGTACAACATTTGGGTGTCTTGTTTATTGGAATGGGTGTATTCCTATGAATCACAAAACTCATTTCATCAAATATTCCACCCACACCAAGAGACAACGGTGTCACATCCAGCATCGTCAACTTTGGAAAATTCGTTATGCCTTCACTCAACAAAGCAACATGGACAGCTGCACCATAAGCAACAGCTTCATTAGGATTGATGCTCTTACACAAATCCTTCCCATTGAAAAAGTCCTGCAACAACTGCTGCGCCATACAGTACATCGACGTACTAAATAAAATCTAGTCAATCTGCATGCAAATACTTGTACATTGATTTAAATCTCACAAAAAAGGGTTGTGCGTCGATTTAAACCTGACAAAAAAGGGTGGTACTTCGATGGCCTTTTTATGTCTACCCCTTATTTACTATAAATAGGGTTAAATACTACCTAGGACTTATCTCTGACACTGTTTGGGTTTTTTTACACTATTTTGAGCTCTATTTTGCCGTTAGAAGTATTTGAGAGCGAATGAAGACTCGTGAAGACTTAGAGTGAAGATCGCGTTTTAAAAAGTGGTTCTTTTTCTCTAGTTTTGATGTACCTTTCAATATTGGATTTGGATTTGTACATTGATTTACTATGGATTTCTCACATGTTTCTCTTATTTAGTAATTAAACATTATTATTTTAGGCATTAAAATGAGATATTCTTATTTTTATTTTATTTTAGTTTTTTCTTTTCAAGAGGTTGGCTTTTAATTCACAAAATGTTAGTTTCAAAACATTTAATCAAAAACCAAATAAACCAATCAAATTCAAACAGATTGGCTTGATTTTTAAAATACAATCAGTCCATCTCAATCTAAGTTGATGTAAATAACATTGTTTGGATCAATTGAATTTATAACTCTAAAATGATCCAAACCAAATGGGGAATGCTTATATCAGTAAAGTTGTCAAACTTGAGAGTTTAAGTAAACTCTTGGAATCCTTGTAATCTCAAATCGTTAACTCATAACTGTTTACATATCTTAAAATATTATTTAAAAACATATTCTTTACCTAAAGATAGTTTAAATTCATATTCAAAATTAATATTCAATATTCTAACTTCCTAACAAAACAAATAAAAATAATAAAGTATAACTCAATACTTGACCTAGATGTTGTATGATTTAGTCAAACACTTACTTTAGTTTATAGCTTAATAAAACAAAGCTAAAATAATACTCAAAAAAGTAAAATTAGCCTTGTAAAGTCAATATATAATGCAACACATAGATAATACAATCCAACTATTAACATCAACCAAAAATTTACATTCTGGTGCCAAATTTGAATAATGTAGGCTCATAAATTCGCTGGTCATAGAATAAAAAATTTACCAATTTTATCACAGTTCACTTAAAATGGAAAAACATTTTTAGGAGAGGTCCCTGCTTAGATGCCCTCGAGAAATTAGTCTTTCACCTATTGGGTATGAGGATACTCTAAGAATAAAAAAAAAAAAAATAGGAAACTCATACGAGTTTTACTAAAAGAGTTTATGTACGAGTTAACTTATTTTTGTTTGTGAAAATTGTAAACTCTTAACATTTTAAGAATTGAGCAATGCTAGCAACGCTTATTAACAGTGTTTTTATGCTGTTTCTCTTAACTTATATACGAGTTTCTCTGCTGATATAAGTGTTTTTATGTTAAAAAACAGTATTTGGGTAAGTTTAATAAGTAACTTATTAACCCCCAGAATATATTTTTAGCTTATTTTAAGAAGTCAATTTTTTTAGCTTATTGAAAAACCTTGTGTAGGCTTATACGGGAAGTTATTTTCATATTTTATAGGATAATTATATCCCCATAATAATTTGAAATTACATCAAAACCAACACTTCCATCTTCCTTTCTAAAGTTTATAGATTTTAAAAGCGCTTCTTCAAGTATCTATTCAAACACTAAATAACTTAATTTAAAAGGAGCTTAATGCATAAAAGCTTTTCGCATAAGTCATTCTAGGATGCGTTTGGAAGAACTTATGGACAGCTTATGAGAAGAGCTTATGGAAATAAACTTATGCAAATAGTTTACGATCTTCCTATAACCTCGTTTTAGCTCCATAAGCTTACCAGAGAAGCTTATTTGAAAAAAAAAAAGCTTATTGAATAAGCACTTAATTAAGTTGTGTACCCAAACGTACCCCTAATATAAGCGCTTAAATAGCCATTTATCCAAACAGGACCTATCTTTACTGGTAACCACCGTGAAAACAACACTGATTTTTATAGTTTTACCCCTAAATTTTAAACGTAGAAAATGAAGAGGGGAAAAAATGAAATAATAGGAACATAACAATAAAATAATAACTAATGGTTGTGTTCGTTTCCCTGTTGGAAAATCATGTTAGGTCACTGTAACAAAATTTAGTTTTCACATTAGATGACAAAAAAAAAAAAAAATAATGGTTATGTCATTGCAAACAACAATCCAAACATGCACAAAGAAGATATAGTAGAAGGCCACAGAGCCGTTCATGAGATTTTGGGTATCCTGTGCGAACTTAGAAATTGGTGCCCAATTTTTTATAAGCATATATATATATATATATATATATATATATATATATATATATATATATATATATATATATATTGATTATCAAAAACGTACAAAAAAGCGTCAAAAAACTAGTCATTAATTATTTTAATACAACCTCAAGTGAAAAAAATATTACCGAAGAAAAGGAAAACATTACACTAGCAAACTACAATGAATTATAGCAAAAATAATTATATTTATATCTTTCAACCCGAACATATTGCGATAGCATCCCTATACCAACAATATTCTCCAAGGGCTGAAGAAGAAATAATTATTCTATTAATCTTTGAATATTGTCCTCCTTGCATTTTTTGGTGCAAAAACATTAATGATTTGTTCATAGTCAAAGTTCTTTAAAAGATCATTGTCAATAGAAATCAAAGCAAGACTATTTAATCTATCTTGTGACATAGTAGATCACAAATAAGATTTTAACACTTTTAATTTAGAAAAACTTCTTTCAGCATATGTAACAGTAACAAGGATAGTTAATATTATTCTATAAGCTATTTATACATGTATTAGAAAAACAATTAAATATTTTCAATGAACTTGATTTTGATTCAACTGTTAAAATCCCTCTCTAATGACTTTTAATTCTTCAAACCATCAAAATCATAAGAATCATCATATTTCAGATAAATTTGAAGATTTTTCCCAACAATAACCAATTGCCAATTAATAGACTAATAGACTGATAGAGCCGCTGGCCGCGTCAGGCAGAGCTGCCGAGGGAGAGCGTCACCCAGAGCCACAGCGGGAGAGATGCAATTGATTTTGCCTTTTTCTAAAAATAAAAAATTATTAAAATAAGTGAGGGAAAGCCTCAAAAAGGGATACAAACATATAAAAGAGAGAAAAACAAAGAGCTTTTTATATCGCTCTTAATTTTTTTTATTTAAAAAAAATTATTAAAATAAGTATTAAAAAGATTGGATGCTAAATTTTAAAAAACAATGGTATCATCAAGTTTCAAATATAAAATTTTTATTATGTAAAATTTTTATCATATAAAGTTTTTATTTTAATATATTCATATATACTAAATAAAAAAAAAAAAAATTTGTGCCCCCTAAAAAATAGGACCCTTTGCGATCGTACCATCAAATCGTGCTCAGGACCACCACCGGAAGGCCAAGAAATGATCGTAACGAAATATAAGGTGAAAATATTAACAAAGAAAAATAAATAGATAATAGGCAAAAGGTTAAAAGTGCTATGCCTATTCCTCTTGTGCTTGTGGGTGGAACAAAGAGAATTTGTAGGATGTGATGCTGGAGTGGACTACTTGATTTCTGTATATTGATAACGAGCGAGTATGGTGAGGGGAGCTTGCTATGGCTTAGAGCCTTTGAATGAGGGGGTGAAGAAAAAAAGAACCTATCCTTTGGAAACTACTATGGAGAGAGAGGGGATGAAATCCAGGGACTCGAGAACAAACATGAGGTAACATGGGAGCAAGGCAAATTAGGAATAGAATTGCAAAATTAACATTAGAATCATTATATGTTAGATTTTTAAACGGAAACGTCATATACAAGAGGCAAATTGTAACAAACATGCATAATGACTTACTTCAACTCCTCTACTAGTCTAGTTTCTTGAAGTCCTCCTTTGTAGTATGTACGTAGTTGATGTAAATAATGACTTTCTATTATAAAGAGAAATTTAAAATAATGAATTCTTACTCAACCAAAAATAAGAAATTGACTGGAGATTTTACTCTAATACAATATTATATAACTTACACCAAAGTATTTATTTTTTCTATTTGAACCACTGGTTAAGTCTAGCTCTACAATCAACCATGGAAGATGTACCCAAGAGTAGACAGCACAAATACAGTGCAAAACATTAAAACTATAATTTAGGAAGCGGTAGCGGGCAAACGAGTTCAAGGATCAATTAAGGAAGTATGTTGAGTGCCTAAGTCTAACACTGTAACAATTTAAACAAAATATCTAACACAGAATGATTAAATATATAAACTGTTTTCAGATAATATCATCATAAAGATTTGCATTTTATCACATGCAAAATAGCTAGTCTGTAGCATAAAAATCCTAAATAATGGAAGAGGAACTACCCAATCTTGCGTATAATGGGCTCAAAGATGCTCTCAACCTCCTTGAGATAATCCTCAAACACATCTATTTCTTCCTGCTGGTTATTACCATCAAGCAAATTTGTAGCCTTCGTGATTGCAGAACTGATCTTTTCCTTCTCTCATGAGCAGAGCAGAGAATCCTAGAAGAGCCACCAACAAGGACGACATCATGTACACTACTCTTGTCCATCTTAGCATCCATAAGACATCTCCCAACTGTCTCCATACACTGATCAAAAAGGTCCATGTTAATCCCCTCAAACTTGGCACGAGTGATTGATGAACAGAAGTCAATGCACTGAAATAAAGCATCTACTTCAATTCTTGTATCAACAGCGAAAGAGAATGTCCTTTTTGCCTTCTCGCATGCAGTTCTCAACCTCCTTAAGGCTCTTGGGCTCCCACTAATATCCACTTTGTTCTTCCTTTTGAACTCCTGTACAAATAAATCCACCATTCTGTTATCAAAATCCGCTCCCCCAAGGTGAGTATTTCCCGCAGTTGCCTTAACTTCAAAGACCCTATCCTTAAATGTAAGAAGAGACACATCGAAAGTACCACCACCAAGATCAAAGATGAAAATATTTCGCTCTCCAACACAATTAATTCTCTTATCAAGGCCATATGCAATAGCTGCAGCAGTAGCTTCATTGATTATCCTCATAACATTGAGGCCAGCAATGGCACCAGCATCTTTGGTGGCTCGACGCTGAGAGTCATTGAAATAAGCCGGCACAGTGATAACGACATTTTTTACACGTGATTCCAAATATGACTCTGCAATCTCACGCATCTTTGTGAGGACCATAGATGAGATTTCCTCAGCGCAAAGGTGCCTTTCTTGACCCTTATAATTAACAACGATTATGGGTTTGTCGTGATCACCAGCAGTGACCTTGAATGGCCAAAGCATAATGTCATTCTGAATAACGGAGTCACTAAATTTCCTACCAATTAACCTCTTAGCATCTGCAAAAATAAAAATGATCCTTAGCAATCATTTGTCTACCTAAAAGGAAACAAAGAAACAATAAAAGTATAGAAATTTAAAAGAAGCTACTGCCAAAAGAATATCTCAATTACCAAAGACAGTGTTGGTAGGGTTGATGGCAGCCTGGTTCTTAGCAGCATCACCAATCAACCTTTGGGTGTCAGTGAAAGCAACACAAGAAGGTGTTGTTCTATTGCCTTGGTCATTATGGATGATCTCTGCTCGATTGTTTTGCTCCTGCCATACTGCAACACACGAATACGTAGTGCCAAGGTCTATTCCTATTGCAATTCCCTCGCATTTTTTGGCCATTTTCTTTTGAGGTGAACAAAGAAGATTCCACAAAAAGAATTGAAGTCAGGAAGATGTACAGTCAAACCTAGAGGTTTGGTTGGTTTTATATCTGTGAAGGATGAAAATTAGCTGAACGTGTACATCTAAATTCGTCAAACGGTATACATTTATTTATGTGTAAACATACCACTATACTCTGCACAAATAAAATTCCAGCTTAATAGCTAAAGTGTAAACATAAAGTAATGAATACCCTTGTTGTGTGTGATCGAAAGTTACATAAATCATCTCAAAACTGTGAAATACAAAACAGTGTATTTTTCATGGTGAACGGGCATTTGGTTGTTTTTCAGAGTGGTTTATGTGATCACCAGTTTGTGTTTGGCTTAGACACTTGACTCTGAGTATTAGTGAGGTCAGGCGGCAGCATAGAAAGTTAAAAGATTAAACAAAAAATACACATCGAACAAAACTACGCCGTGTTGAAGCAAAATTGAAAGAATAGAAAAAGAAATATACCTTAAGGCTGAGGGCCTTTTCTTCTTGCTTTGCCTTCCTACTCAGAATCCTTCGCACTCCGGCAGGCCTTTGTAGAGTAACATACCTTGAGGTGCTTTGTTTTTTTGGGTGAAAAAGGAATACGCAAACTTAAGACTTAAGAGAGTGAAACTTTCGAGGTGCGAGAACTTTTCGAAACCATTAACTACAAAAGCATATAATTGATTGTCTTTGCGGTCAAATATGTTTTTGATCATGTTTTGATCTTTATAAAATAGATTTTGTGATTTTTATCTTTTTAAAATTTAAAATCACTATTTTTGATCCCTACTTGACATTCATTAATTAATTATGTGTCTAACAGAAGGTCATATGATCATCCCAAATGATACTCAATGACCTTTATGATATCATGTTAGCATATGATTCCTCTAAAATTTTTCTTGACCCTTAAATGAATTATATTTATCTAACCTGAATTGAATGGTAGGGAATAAAAACAGTGATATTAAATTTTACAGGGATGAAAATCAAAGAAAAACTATTTACAGAAATCAAATCCAAAATTTACTCATTTTATAGGGAGCAAAATTAGTAATTTCATATTTGTGAAACCTGATCCTATTTTATAAGGTAATAAGAATTTAACTTCTCTTACTCAGGTTAAATAATTTTTTGTGTGGCTAAAATACCATTTTGGTCCCTTAACTTATTTTTTAGTTTCAATTTGGTTCATCAACTTTTAAAAGTTTCAATTTGGTCCCTTCACTTGTCTTTATTAACATAAGTTAGTCATCTCCGTCAATGACATAAGCAAAAGTGACGAATGAGATGACCTGTCGTCCCACTGAAGAACCTAAGATATTAACTAACCTTAATCATATTATAATCGTTAGCGCGCCTTGTTAATACGAAACGAAATGGAAAATTGAGCGCGGAAGCAAAACAAATTTAAGGCACGCAACATCTCAAAGTACAGAATACGTCAGTACAAACTATAATCAAAATACATCCAAAGGGTAAAGAGAAGACTTTCAGCTAACAGCGAACGCCATCTTCGCCTCTAGAGGCCAGGGTCAGTGACTCGTCCACCGGCATCAGGCTCGTAAGGAGTGTCATCCAACTCCTCAGCATCTGATTCCTCCACGGGGTCTTCTCATGAAATAAAATAGGCTAAAATTCCATTTTGGTCTCTTAACTTATTTTTTGGTTTCAATTTGGTCCCTTAACTTTTAAAAGTTTTAATTTGGTCCCTTAACTTGTCTCTATTAATACAAATTAGTCCTCTCCATCAATGACATAAGCAAAAGTGACGAACGTGTTACACGTGTTAACAACTTAAAGGACCAATTTAAAATTCATTTAAAATTTAAGGGATCAATTTGTAACCCATTTAAAAGTTAAAGGATCAATTTGAAACTTATTAATAATTTAAAGGACTAATTTGAAACTCATTTGCTTATGTCATTGACGGAGAAGACTAACTTGTGTTAACAGAGACAAGTTAAAGGACCAAATTGAAATTTCTAAAAGTTAAGGGACCAAATAGAAATTAAATGATAAGTTAAGGTACCAAAGTGGTATTTTAACCAATAAAATAACACATATAGAAAATAACGGGAGATAAGAAACATATATCACCAATATGGGAGAGGGGCATCAGTATAGCAGATATATACATGCATCACACAACACAGATAAAATATACAACATAACATCACCCATTTCTTAAGTCATACAGTACAACCATATCAAAAGTCATTCTCTCAGATAAACCTATAAAGGGATACTAGTCCCTATGTATATGCTGACTTCCCTATATGCATGTCGGCAGATACATCACGTCCCCAGTTGGACATCCCCGTCGGGATAACATTACATCACGTTCCTCATTGGACATCCCGCCTCGGGATTAAAAATACATCACGTCCCCAATTGGACATCTCCCTTTGGGACAAATATGCAGCAAACAACCATTGCACGTTGATACTGGAATCTCACGTCTATGCACTCGACCACGACCATAACGCACCGCATCCACATCAACATCATCATCAACATCAACATCAGCATCACGATGCCTTGCATCTACGAGCCACAGCTCCATGTCGGGACCACGACGGTATCAACCCGAACAGCATCAACACTCACCATACTCTCATCAGCACTCAACCAGCCAATCACAATAAAATATCACCACAGAAATTCTTCCAGTACAGATATCATCACAACGTCAGACAACAGTTCATCACACAAACAGTTCCACATAACAGGTAAAAAGATAATCAATCAAATAATTCAACACATCAACCTCAATCCATCACATCACTAAAATCATCATCTTAGTGGTGATAGCCTAAAAGTACCTACACCTAGGGTCCAGACACTTTATCCAGGGCTCAATCTCTAGTAGGGTTTAAGGGTTCCCCTACACACACATGTGTATTCTATACTAAGCTTGCCTTCCCGACGATAAAGTTCTCCCCACCTAATAGCAGTCATCGCACGAACTCCAAAATAATCACCGGCACGTTGTTCCACGCACCCACGAACAAGAAGAACAACCACGAACAGCTCCAAATCCCCCTCGGTAGCCGCGGCTTCCAACTTCAATCTGCAAAAAATCACGATGGCGAACTTTGCTCTAATCACGAGCACAACATAGATATGATAGTGTTAGCCTTAAGGCAAGCTCAAAAGATCAAAGAAAGAGGTAAAGACTCAAAGAACGCCAAGAACACGAAGAACGCGTGTTAGGGATTCGAGTTTACCTTGGCCGAATCGAGAAAGTAATCCGTCAAAGTTGAAGATAACTTAGCAGTGATCACAACCGTGTAGTCAGAATCGCGTTCCGGCAGCTCGAGCGTCTCAAACACTCACTTTCTCTATCTCAGCCTTGCTCTCACTGTTTTGGGAGAGGAATTTCGTGCAAAAATACAAATGGCTTCTAGTTATAGAAGTTGTTCTCAGTTGACAACGCTTAAGCGTCCTGGATCTCAACGCTTGAGCGTTGACGTTTCTACACCGCCCTTCCAACGCCAGCTGTGACGCGTTCTAACACATGTCACTTTTTGTCCCATCAATGTCATTCAACGTGTGAGGGTCGCCACGCTTGAGCGTCCACCCTGCCCCACGCTAGAGCGTGTCAACGCCTAAGCGTTACCTTGCTCCACGCTTGAGCGTTCCGCTCCTGATTCCTTCTTCCTTATCCTTCTCTTATACAATTCATCCCTACTCTTGATATATTCTCTAAGCATACTTTCAAGCCATAAAAATAATTATCCACAACTATATAATGACTCAATCTAAGCCATCTATCTTAATTAAGGTTTCAAAAAATAGGGGTGTTACATTACCACCCTCTTAAAAGAATTTCGTCCCCTAAATTCGACATACCTTTTAGAATAAATGTGGATATCTCTGTTGCATATCCTCTTCACGTTCTCAGGTGGCATCTCCGTTCTAGCATCCCATATGATCTTGACTAAGGGAATCTGCTTCGCGTGGAGTTCTTTCACCCTCTTGTCCTCGATTCCTACATGCAGCGCTTCATATTCCAAGTTCTCCCTTATCTGGATTGATTCGGGATCTATCACATGTGATGGATAGGGATAGTATTTTTTGAGTTGGGATACATGGAATACATTATGAATATTGGATAGGTTGGGAGATAAAGCAATTTGGTAGGCAACTGGACCAATTCGACAAAGAATTTGAAATGATCCAATGAATCTAGGTGTAAGCTTTATGGATTTGATTGCCATGCCAATTCCAGTTCTTGGAGTGACTCTCATAAAGACATGATCGCCTTCTTGGAACTCCAAAGGTCTCCTCCTCTTGTCACTATAGTTTTTTTGTCGATCCCGTGCGACTTTCATCCTTTCCCGAATTTTCTTAACTTGCTCCGTCGTTCACTGCACCATCTCTGGGCCTATCAACTGATTCTCCCCGGTTTCATACCAACAGAGTGGTGTTCTGCACTTTCATCCATACAGTGCCTCATATGGCGCTATGCCAATACTCGAGTGGAAACTATTATTGTACATGAACTCAATCAGTGGAAAGAATTCGTCCCAGCTTCCTGTGTTTTCCAAAACACATGCTCTTAAAAGATCCTCCAACGATTGAATCACCCTTTCAAACTAACCATCCGTTTATGGATGATAAGCTGAACTCATTCTGAGCTTCGTTCTCAATGCACCATTTAAACTTTGCCAAAACCTGGAAGTGAATCTCGGATCCCTGTCCAAAATGATACTCGAAGGTACCCTGTGCAATCTCACCACTTCCTTGATGTAAATCTGGGTTAGTCTTTCCAAAGAATACCTTTGGTTGATCGACAAGAAATGAGCACATTTCGTAAGCCTGTCAACGATCACCTAAATTGCATAGCACTTCTTTTACGTCCTTGGTAGTCCGGAAACAAAATCTATTGCAATGCTATCCCGTTTCTATTCTGGGACATCCAGTGATTGCAATAACCCTGCTGGCTTCTGGTGTTCCATCTTTGCCTTTTGATAGGATTGGACATATGCAAAGATTTCCGACTCAATGCATCTGCCACCACGTTGGCCTTTCCTGGGTGGTACTGAAGATCAAATTCATAATCCTTTATGAATTCCATCAATCTCCTTTGCCGCATGTTCAACTCCTTTTGGTCGAACAGATACTTCAAACTTTTGTGGTTGCTAAACACACTGAGCTTAGCGCCATAGAGATAGTGTCTCCATTGTTGGGGTTTCAAGAGGGATAATTTTTTAAAGACAATTTATAAAAAACCTCTTGAGAGGAAAAAACCCCTTTACTAAAGGACCACGTATTGCACATGAATCACAAGGATATTGTGTTTACCTCTTGAAGCATAGCTTTATCGCGAGCATTATGAGCGCGCCAACAACACCGGTTAGCCAAATATGCTGATACTTACAATGCTCATAACTTTCGCTCCAGATCTTGTATCATAAAACTGAACAGTGAAGATGTAGAGCCACATGTCACGAACCTGCTGTCCAAAAATCAGCCCGATCCAACGGTTAACGAATCTCGGATCGCGATATTACGATAATTGTCCAGTCATATATGAAAAGGCTTCTCTATCACCAGTATTGCAAAGTAGCAATACCTCTACTCAGTCCACGTGAGCAAACCAACGTTAGAGATAGCGTAGTGCTAACTATCAAAATTGGGAGAGGCGTGGCACACAGAAAGAGAAAGGAGGGCGCGCCTGTCAAGGGTTTACAACGGCCGTTATGAGTGCTCTGTGTTATGTCTAGCTTAAGTAACGTGAGCAGCCTACTAATAGCTGTCACTCACTTTACCTAACCCACTTGGGCTATTGTACGCTACAGGCCCAATGTTTAATTATGAACACAAGGCATAAATGTGTCATCCTTAATAAGTCCAATTATTTATTTCTTGATCTAGTAATTGACGTACGATTATGTGGGCCCAATATCTCATATTGTCCCACCTTAGCATGGCCATGCATTTCTACGTCGCATACCATCAAGAGGCCTATAGACATTACTCCTGTTATGTAGAAGAGACGAATCCTATCTAAATCACTCACATTCCTCAACATGTTTCATTTCAGGTCCAATGACTATCTTTATAGTTGTCCTGTTACAGACAACGTTTAATAGCATTAAAGCCTACAACTACATATGTTAGGAATCGTAGTAACTTCAAGTCGAAGGACTACTTCACTATGGTCTCCATGAGAATCGCTTATGACACTTACATAACTATTATGTAGCGTTCTCATAGCGGGTCACTCCAGTATAAATATTCTACTTAATATTTATACCTATGTGAAGACTTGATATCTTATATCTATGACCCGTGAGATATGGTCATCGGTACACTCACATAATAGTCTCAATGTATAATTATTGTCCTTATTAATAATAATACTTGACTATGGATATTTAAGAATAGTGTTCTATAACTTAATGGCATCTCACGGTCGAGTCATACTTGACGTTCCATTAAATGAACTGCCTATTCTAAGGACTTTATTACGCTATAAATATGATCATAAAATATAATAAAATAAATAAATGCCTTATACATATATCAAATATATGATCAAAGTCATGATACAAACAATTATCTATTCAAAACAGATTGGTCACTAGGGCTTACCCCAACATCCATATCTTCAATGCAAACACTATTGCAGCCACCTCTAGGTCATGGGTTGGGTAATTCCGTTGGTGCACTTTTAGTTGTCTAGAAGCATAAGCCACCACTTTCCTTTCTTGCATGAGCACACAACCCAAACCTTGATACGATGCATCACAGTACACATCGAATGACGTTGATGGGTCTGGCAAGACTAGTATCGGAGATGTAGTTAGCCTCCTTTTCAGCTCTTGGAAACTAGCCTCACACTTTTCTGTCCATTCATACACTTTTCCTTTGCTCGTTTATTGCGTCAGAGGTAATGCAATCTTCGAGAACCCCTAAATAAACCTCCTGTAGTATCTTGCTAGTCCGAGAAAACTTCGGATCTCACTTACCGTCTTAGGGCTTTCCCACCTAACCACAGCTTCTACTTTTGCAAGATCTACTGTTATACCATCCTTGTCGATCACATGTCCAAGGAATTGTACCTCCTCCAGCCAGAACTCGCACTTCGACAACTTGGCATAGATTTGTCTGTCCTTAAGAACTAGAAGTACAATCCTCAAATGCTCTTGATGCTCTTCCTTGTCTAAGGAGTAGATAAGGATGTCATCGATAAAAACAACGGCAAACTTATCAAGGTACGGTCTGATGATTTTATTCATATAATCCATGAACACTGCAGAAGCATTAGTCACACCAAAAGGCATAACTAGATACTCGTATTGCCCGCACCGACTCCTGAAAGAGGTCTTCGGTATATCATCTTCCTTCACCCTTATCTGATAATAATTGGATCTCAGATCAATCTTAGAAAATACCGTTGCACCCCTCAATTGGTCCATAAGATCGTCAATCCTTGGTAATGGGTATTTATTATTGATCGTCACCTTGTTGAGCTGTCTATAGTCCACACACAACCTTGAACTGCCGTCCTTTTTCTTGACGAACAGCACAGGTGCTCCCCAGGGTGAAACACTCGGTCTTATAAACTGCTTCTGCAACATGTCGTCCAATTGCTTCTTCAGCTCTGCCAAAGCATCCGGACTCAGAGTCTCCTCGGTTTCCAAAGAAAATAGCATCATGCACTCTCCTGATTGTACACCTCCCGACACACCATCACTGGCAGACAATGATCCAGATTACTCGAAAAAGCAAAGGGTTTTATTTGAAAGTCTAGTACTACATGGTTGGCCGAAAGCCAGTCCATGCCTAAGATAATATCAATTTGCTGTATAGGCAGACAGATTAGGCCTACAAGAAAATATCAGTTCTCTAACACAACTGGGCATTGTAAACAGACAAATAGAGTTGTCAGGGAATCACCCGTAGGTGTAGAAACCATCAAATCATATGGTAAGGATGAAACAGATAATTTCAAATAACCCATACATGCTAAAAAAAAAATAAAGGAATGGGTAGCCCCTGAATCAAATAAAACAAATAAGAGTCCCCCCACAACTAGACACTTACCTTGTAGACATTGAGATGCTTCAGATCCTCTCACGGCGAATACTCTTCCCGTCGTCTGTGGCCTGTTCTGCTGGCCCACCACTTGTTGTCCATTCCCAGTATTCTGAGCTCTTCCGACTTGTTGTTGAATTTGACCCCTACTAGCATCCCTGGTTCGACACTCGTTGGCGTAGTGGCCCCACGTGCCACAACGGAA
This sequence comes from Ammopiptanthus mongolicus, assembly GCA_039655645.1. Lineage (NCBI taxonomy): Eukaryota > Viridiplantae > Streptophyta > Magnoliopsida > Fabales > Fabaceae > Ammopiptanthus > Ammopiptanthus mongolicus. Next base: position 85,018,432 of record CM077348.1, read on the forward strand.
ACAAGTGACAATTGGGGCTTGAGCACAATCCTACACTTGATGGGGCCCGCCGCATCAAAAACACTTGGAAAACCCTGGTTGCCCGTGATTGGTATTCCTTTTTTCCATAACTTGCTGCTTGTTGATTCGGACGACTGTAAGGCTTCGCCCTTGGTTGGAACTTTCCTTTGTGTCCTTTCTGGACAAAACTCTTCACTGGTCGACCACTTCTTACTAGAGTTTGTGTGACTCCCTCTTGATCATGCCCTTCCAGAACGGTACACATCTTTACTAGCTTGGGGAATAATCGGATCCTCAATGGCAGCATAGCCCTCTTCAGTGCGGGCCTCAATCCGTCTTCGAACCTTCTGCACACCCAGTCTTCGTCTGGGTACACTTGGTAGAACTGGGAGAATTTTAGTAGTGCCTCGAACCTCATGGCATATTCTCCCACCGACCTTTGGTCCTGCTTCAGGTTCAAGAATTCTTTCTCATTTTCTTGACGGACGCTCCATGGGAAATATTTTTCCAAGAAGCTCCCGCGGAACATTTCCCAGGTCAGCAATCTTCCTTCAGTCTCTAGCAATCTTTGCTTGTTCTTCCACCATGCTTCTGCTGCTCCGACTAGCATGAAAGCAGCGTAAGTGACATTCATATCCTCTCTGCATTGGATAGCGACAATGACCTTATCGATCTCTTGCAGCCATAGCTCAGCAGCCTTTGGATTGTATTCTCCATGGAAATGAGGAGGATTCCCCTTCATGAAGGCATTCAGTGCGGTGTTCACCATTTCCCCTCCTCTTGCCGGTTGCTGTTGTTATCTAGCATCCCTCTCTTCCTGTCGCTGCATAAACTGGGCATTCTGCTATGTTTGTTGCAGCATTGCAGCGGCCAAATCCCTCATGGCTCTCATTGCTTCGTTATGATCTCCGCTACCTCCAGTTCCTAAGGTGTCCTCATTACGGTCGGGATCCCCGGTTCCAACTAGTGCTCTCCTTCCTCTATCACGTCCTCTGGCCATTCTTTCCTATTAAAGGAAGAGTTAGTTTCAATCCATAAGATATATAATATCAATCAACGGATATACATATCATATGTCTTACGAATAAAGCAGTTATCACACTCGATAATTTGCACATTGGACACACTACCCCTTTTTCTAACACAGTTAGTACCCAATGTGGATCTAACTGTCAATGCTAGTATACTTGCTAAACCAGTATACTTCCTAAACCATACAGTCTGATATTAGAATCAAACTGTTCTGATACTAATAAATAAGACGACCCGCCGTCCCATTGTAGAAACTAAGATATTAAATAACCTTAATCGTATTATAATTGTTAGCGCGCCTTGTTGATACGAAGCAAAGCGAAAAATTGAACGTGGAAGCAAAACAAATTTAAGGCACGCAACGTCTCAGAATACACAGCTTTTCAAATATAAGTAAATACGTACATACATCGTTGCCCCATCAATAAGGCTACTGTAATATTGTATACATACATAATACGTCAGTACAAATTATAATCAAAATACATCCAAAGGGTAAAAAGAAGACTCTCAGCTAACAACGAACGTCATCTCCACTTCTAGAGCCTAGGGTCCGGGACTCATCCACCGGCATCAGGCTCGTAAGGAGTGCTATCCAACTCCTCAGCATCTGGTTCCTCCACAGAGTCTTCCCATAAAATAAAATAACACATATAGAAAATAACAGGAGATAAGAAATATATATCACCAATTTGGGAGAGGGGCATCGGTATAGCAGATATATACATGCATCACACAACACAGATAAAATATACAATACAACATCACCCATCTCTTAAGTCATATAGTACAACCATCTCAAAAGTCATTCTTTCAGATAAACCTATAAAAGAGATACTAGTCCCTATGTATATGCTGACTTCCCTATGTGCATGTCGGCCGATACATCACATCCCCAGTTGGACATCCCAGTCGGGATAACATCACATCACATCCCCCATCGGACATCCCGCCTCGGGATTAAAAATACATCACGTCCCCAATTGGACATCTCTCTTTGGGAAAAATATGTTGTGGTATGAAATGCTACGATCTGCAACAAACATCCATCGCAGGTTGATACTGGGACCTCATGCCTACACACTCGACCACGACCACGACGCACCGCATCCATATCAACATCAACATCATCATCAACATCAGAATCACAACGCCTTGCGTCTACGAGCCATAGCTCCATGGTCGGGACCACGATGGTATCAACCCGAACAGCATCAACACTCACCATACTCTCATTAACACTCAACCAACCAATCACAATAAAATATCACCATAGAAATTCATCCAGTGCAGATATCATCACAATGTCAGACAACAGTTCATCACACAAACAGTTCCACATAATAGGTAAACAGATAATCAATCAAATAATTCAATACAACAACCTCAATCCATCACATCACTGAAAACATCATCTTAGTGGTGATAGCCCAAAAGTACCTACACCTAGGGTCAAGGCACTTTATCTAGGGCTCAACCTCTAGTAGGGTTTAAGGGTTCCCCTACACACATATTTGTATTCTATACTAAGCTTGCCTTTCCGACGATAAAGTTCTTTCTCGCAATCTAATAGCAGTCATCGCACGAACTCCAAAACAATCACTGGCACGTCGTCCCACGCACCCATGAACACAAAGAACAGCCACGAACAGCTCCAAATCCCCCTCGGTAGCCGTGACTTCCAGCTTCAATCCACAAGAAATCATGATGGCGAACTTTGCTCTAATCACGAGCACAACACAGATATGATAGTGTTAGTGTTAAGGTAAGCTCAAAAGATCAAAGAAAGAGGTAAAGACTAAAAGAACGTCAAGAACACGAAGAACGCGTGTTAGGGATTCGAGTTTACCTTGGACGAATCGAGAAAGTAATCAGTCAAAGTTGAAGATAACTTAGCCATGATCACAACCGTGCAGTCAGAATCGTGTTCTGCCAGCTCGAGCTTCTCAAACACTCACTTTCTCTCTCTCAACCTTGCTCTCACTGTTTTAGGAGAAGAATTTCGTGCAAAAATACAAATGGCTTCTATTTATAGAAGTTGTTCTCAGTTGACAACGCTTAAGCGTCCTGGATCTCAATGCTTGAGCGTTCCAACGCTGGAGCGTTAGCTCTCTCAATGCTTGATCGTTGACGTTTCTACACTGCCCTTCCAACGCCAGCTGTTACGCGTTTTGACACGTGTCACTTTATGTCCCATCATTCTCAATCAACGGGTCAGAGTGACCACACTTGAGCGTCCACCCTGCCTCACGCTAGAGCGTTGGCACGCCTAAGCGTTACCTTGCTCCACGCTTGAGCGTTCTACTCCTGATTCCTTGTTCCTCATCCTTCTCTTATACAATTCATCCCTACTCTTGATATATTCTCTAAGCATACTTTCAAGCCATAAAAGTAATTATCAACAACTATATAATGACCCAATATGAGATATCAATCTTAATTAAGGTTTCAGAAAATAGGGGTGTTACAACGAAAGTGTTATACGTGTTAACAATTTAAAGGAGCAATTTGAAACTCATTTAAATTTTAAGGGACCAATTTGAAACTCATTTAAAAGTTAAGGGACCAATTTGAAACTTGTTAACAATTTAAAGGACCAATTTGAAACCCATTTGCTTATTTTATTGACGGAGATGACTAACTTGTGTTAACAGAGACAAGTTAAGGGACCAAATTGAAACTTTTTATAGTTAAGGGACCAAATTGAAACTAAAAATTAAGTTAAGGGACCAAAATGATATTTTAGCTTTTTTTATATAGAAGTTATAAGAGAAAAAGATTAAGATAAATAAAGTTGAGGAAAAAATAATTATATTTGAATAATCCAAGATCAAATATTAAAGTTTAAGTTTATTTATTTATTTATTTTAAAAAAGAAAGAAAGTATCAAGCTGGTAGGTTGGCTCTTGCTGCATCTGTCTTGTCTTCAATTCCTTCTTATTACATGCAACTTTTTTGGTTACCTTAAAGTATAATTTCTATGATTGATAGAACAACTCGGCAGTTTTTCTGGAAGGGAGTCTCAGGCAAAGGTATTCACTTGGTGGGTTGGGATAGAGTTACATTGCCTAAGAAAGAAGGTGGTCTAGGCGTGAGGATGGGGAGAGAGAGGCCAATATGGCTTTATTAGGTATTTTGGTATGGAACTTGTAACAAGATACTGAAAAACTCTGGGTGAAAATTATGAGGAATAAGTATGTCAGGAATGGAAGCTTCATGGATGGTGTGAGACAACAGGGATCGGTTATTTGGAATTCAGTTTCTAAAGTCAGGGATGCTCTTCGATAGGGTTATTCTATGAGGATTGGTGCCAGAAATGTCTCTTTTTGGTTTGACTCTTGGATGGATCTTGGTCCTTTATGTCACTATGTGAACATTCTGGACATGGTTTTCAAGGTGAGGGATGTTCATGATATTGATGGATGGCATTTACAGAGGCTTCCAGATCATTTAAAGGAGGCCATATGAAATAGATTTATTCACATTAATGATCAAGTGGAGGATACTCTTATTTGGGAGGGTAGTATGGATGGTTCTTATACTACTAAGGAGGGTTTTAATTGGGAACGGATTGGGTGCAGTTGACGCGGGAAAGGCATGATGCCTTTCCCTCTTTCTGAGCTATCCGACGGTCCGGAAAGTGACATGTGTCATTAGTTTTTAAAATAAAATAAAAAAGAAAAAAACCCACTTATTTTTTATTTTAGAAAATGATACAAAACACTCTCAGACCCTTCACCCTCCCATTCGTGATCCCCTGCAGCCCCAACCTGCCACATCTGTCTGAGGGTGAAGATGTTCACCCGTATGATAGTCATCAGACGGGTATCAGACGGGTGATTCACCTGTTTGATGCCTTTCAGACGGGTGTCAGACAGGTGAAGAAATGTTCACCCGTCTGATACATTTCTTCACCCATCTGAGGGTGAAGATCTTCAGCTTCAGACGGATGAAGAAATGTATCAGACGTGTGAACATTTTTTCATCCGTCTGATCTATCAGACAGTCACCCGTCTGATCTGATGAAGATCTTCAGCTTCAGACGGGTGAAGAAATATATCATACGGGTGAACATTTCTTCACCCGTCTGAAGGAACCTAACAAATGCATGGAAGAATTAAATAATATAACACTACTACTATTAAAAAAATAATAAAAAAACTGAGCATTAACTATTTGTATTAAGCAAAAACAAAGTATTAAACTATTAGTATTAAGCAAAAACATGTACTGCTGAGCATTAAACTGCTATAGGTCTTAATAATTTAAAAAAAAAAAAGTAAATGAGTAATGGTATCTTAGTTGCAAATTGTGGGTTTGAGTTATATATATAAAAAAATGAGTTTTTAGAAGGAATCACCTCTACGGCGGTCAGAGCGGCGGCGGGTGGTGGCGGCAGGTCGGAGCTGCAAGGGATCACGGATGGGAGGGTGAAGGGTCTGATAGTGTTTTGTATCATTTTCTAAAATAAAAAATAAGTGGGTTTTTTTAAAAAACTAATGAAACGTGACACTTTCCGGACCTTCGGATTGATCCGACGGCTCAGAAAAAGGGAAAGGCACCATGCCTTTCCCGCGTCAACTGTACCCAATCTGTTCCCGTTTTAATTGGCTTCTGAAGCAGCGTGCGTCCTTTGCTTTTGCAAGCATAAGCTGGTCTTCGTTATGGAACCTACATGGGCCTAAGAATATTAAGTTTTTATTGTGGTTGGCTTGTTATGATCCAGTTCCAACTATGTCATCGCTACAAGTTAATGTAGACTCCTTATGTGCGGGTATGGAGTGGAGTGGGTACTAGAGTATCAGCAACCGCACTCATCCCCATTCAATTTTGTGGGTAATTAATTGCAGGTCGTTCCAACACATATTAAGGCCTAAAGAGAACTCTGAGGTGATGCCTTTTTAAAACAAATAATAATATTTTCACAATTACTTTTTTTGTTTGTTTTGAAAAATTTATCTATAGCCCCATTTTGTGATTCAATTAATGCTTGAACTGTTTTCGTTTTGTTGGTTTTGAATAACCTGATTCAATTTTTCGAGTTGAAATTTATATACTTTAAAATAAAAGCAATGAACTTTTCATAAAAATAAATTAAACAACTATAAATCAAGACAAAAATGAAAAAGTTAGAATAATAACACTTCATTGCAAGAGATTATTTCACATAAAAATTCTAGGTGCTTGCTGGCCCAAATGCAACACGAAAAGGTAACAAATTTCTACAACAGCAAGAGAAAATAATTTCGCATTTGTTATTATTTTATATATAAATATAAATAACTAAAGATACACTATAAAATCGAGTAGTTGAGAGAAGAAATTGGTATTGCTAAATTATAATTTTGATGAGAGAAGTAGGATACCAGTATTGGGAGATATGACAAATATTAAAAATAATATGATAGATAAATATATTTTCTACAAAATGGTTATCTTGCATAGAGAAAACAGGAGAAATAAATCAAATGAAGTTTCAAGAGAGAAAAAACTCATATGATTACTAAGATCATTGAGAAGTGTCACTATAAAAACACTTGACAACTACGAACAGCAAAATGTCAAAAGTAATATGATCGATAAATATATTTTCTAAAAGTGAAATGTTTTGTCAATTGATAAAAGAATTTAAATTTAACTGTGACTTTGAAAATGACAAGTGACAGAATTTTCCATCTATGGTTTTTGCTTATTCATACAACAACAAATTGTTATTTATTATAGCTACCTAGATATTTTTTTACCATTGTACATTTTGCTTAAAATTTTTGTCAAGGAGACTCTATTATGTAAGCAAACAAACTGCATCATTCAAGATAATTTTGGATGCAAATGTTAGTTGAGTAACAAAAAAAATTTTTGAAGGTTACATAATCACGGAGTGGTTAAACTTTTGTAGAGATAACAACTTTAGCCATCGAGTTAGCAACGTCGAGTTAGTGGCCGTATATTGAAATCACTAAATCAATCACATAGCAGTCCATAATTATTAAACTTTCAAATTCAATGATTAGCGGACGAAACATCGACCGGTTGCTTTGTCATATATGTCGTTGAAAATTGAAATGCAAACTTTGTTAAAAATAAGCTATTTGAACTCAAGGTTGGTTGCTATTAGCGACAACCACAAGTGCACAACTTCAATCGCTATTTCTTGTCGCTAAACAACACTTTTCTTGTACTGATATAAGAGTAAATAATACCTTTCAAAGTCAAGTTCCAAAGCATTCATAAGGTCGTACAAACTATTCATAAAGTCATTCAAATAACTGTTATTTTTATTTTATTTTCAATGCTATTCAACTATTGCTATTTTATTTCAACAAATAAAACCTTTAAGGAGGCATTTGTTTCAAGGATTGAAATTACATTCTCGGAAATCACATATCCGGAAATGCTATTATCAGGAGTGTTATTCCAACTAATGTGTTTGGTACGTAATTTAAATTTCTAGGAATATTTATATAATTTATTTAATTGTAAGGAGAGACACATCAAAAGTACCACCACCAAGGTCAAAGATGAAAATATTTCGCTCTCCAAGACAATCAGATCTCTTGTCAAGGCCATATGCAATAGCTGCGGCGGTAGGTTCATTGATTATCCGCATAACATTGAGGCCAGCAATGGCACCAGCATCTTTGGTGGGTTTACGCTGAGAGTCATTGAAATAAGCCGGGACAGTAACAACTGCATTTTTTTACAGGTGATTCCAAATTTGCCTCTACAATCTCACGCATATTTGTGAGGATCATAGATAAGCAACCATAACTCGCTTCTCTTGACTGTCGCGATCAAAATCGTGAAGAAAATGACAAATGAAAAAGAGATTTTATTAAAAACATCTAGAGTCACCACCAATTTTATTTAATTTGGAAAAAAATTGGAAAACCTTAAAAAAATGATTTTTGAAACCAAATTGAGTCCGAAAATCGATTATGCACAGGGAAGGATGGAGACTTAGCCCCATAGCACCCTGAAGCATCCGTTTAAAAAATGGTTACCCAAATTAATTGTGCAAGTAATTAATAAATTTTAGAAAATTTATTTACCCTTTTATTTCTCATTATTTTTTTATTAGAAAGCAAAGAAATCTCACCTAATCGTATTGACACCTTTCAGCCCAATCTAAACATGTTAACCCGGGCTAATAGAATGAGCCCTCATAGCCGAAGGACGTTCTTGAGAATTAAGTATGCATTTTTGCAATCTGCTCTTTATCAATGGGCAATGAATTAATTGTGATGAGCACAAGAAAAACTGCAACAACTTTAAGAGAAGCACCATGAAACAATAATAAAATTAAAAATAAAAATTAATGCAACCTGAATGAACTTTGCCAACGCAAAGGTTCAATTACCATCATCAATTAATTAAAACATCAAAGTGCCAAAGCTTAGACATGTCAAACATATTATGGGAACTCTTCTCATGCCATAAAAATGCAAATCAAAGAGAACTCACACACACGGTATAATACATAGCAACCACCTCATGATTTGAACATGGCATTTTAGTTAAATAGCATTCATGAGTATAGTGCTAAAACCAAATTGTAGAATGAATACCAAACAGGTCATCATTAAGCCCCAAGAACACAACACAAATAGTTCCATAACTACTCCGGTTATTCAGCACTGCACATGGTATGCAGTTATACATCTTCCCATCAATGCAATGCACCCATAAAGCACAAGCATTGTGGTTCTCGCTACCTTCCAAGGAGAAGAATGACTGCCAACAGCATAGATTCAAACTACAATATTAGCATAACAATATATATTCTTACCCATTTGCAGAAGATAGTCAGGCACTCTATCATACACCTTGAGTGCAATCAGAATAACGACTAAATTAGTAAGAAAAATTATGTATACTTTCAAACAGTTCCAAACCTCTTATAGATCAAGCTACCAAAAAAAAAAATGAAAATTCAAGCAACAATCAAATGAGTAGCTGACCAAAAAAAATAAGATGTACGAATTGATTCTTGAAGGTCTTTCAATACAAATGACAGAGAGAGAAACAAAATCTGTGTTTCCAGAATACAACAAAATATCACCCAAAATAATAAATTATCTCTCAAGAATAAGAACACTCAGACCCTCAACCTGAAATTATTTTCGATTTTACAAACTCTCCCCCCCAATTTTCGTCCCTCTGGCTATGTGTATATGTCTCTCCTTTTCCTTTTTGTGCTCGAAAAATGCCCCCTTCTCAGTTGCCTCTTTGCTACGTTTCATAGGGCTGCTCCCCCTTCATTTCGCTGCTCCCCCTGCAAAAAGGGAAGTGCGATTAGTTCGCAATTTTCGAATCCAAAAGAGAAAGGATTTATGCTCATATAATGAAAATTGATTGGAGCCATGATCTTGAATGAAAGAAAAAAAGGAAAGTGATGATTTTGCTCTGAGGCTTGACGTGCGCAACACAGGAAATGAAAGACTTCAGCGTTTGAGTGTCAATCCAATCTGAGATGGAAGATTGAGTGCGAAATTTCTGCAAGTGTGGAGGATGATGTGCGGCCATGCTTTTGAGCAAGGAGAAGAAGAGGCTAGGGTTATCAGAAAGGGAAGAAGCAATGAGAGCAAGATGGATCCTGTTTGGGTCTGAAATATGGGCATTGGGCTGGGTAAGGTGTGCTGGTCCTCAACCAAAAACAAACCAACAAAGAAAAATCTTCTACAACAATAAAGATAAAAATTAGCAAATAAATAAATGGGAAAATATTTTTGTAATTTTTTCTAAGGATTTAATTTATATGTACTGTAAGTTTAAAAAAATTTACACTATCGGTACATTGCAATTAAACTCTTTTTCTATTTTCTATTTTTTGGGGTTTTTCTAAAAGACAATCGTGAAGGGTAAATTTTTTTTTTGTAATTTTTGTTTTTTATAATTTTTTTGGATATTTCTAAACTTCAATAAAAATAAATAAGCTAAAAACAAACTTCAACCTTTCCTAATTTTTCCAAAACATGATGTTTTTATGATTTTGATCTTTTTCCAATTTTTTTGAATTTTTGGTAAATTTTAGTAAAAACTTAAAAAGGATCCGGTCAAAATGGGGTGTTCACATTGACTCCACAATAATAGATTTGTCATGAACTCCAGCAATGACATCGATTGGCCAAAGCTTGATGTCATTCTGAATAATGGGGTCACTAAATTTCCTACCAATTAACCTCTTAGCATCTGCAAAAATAACGATCCTTAGCAATCATTTGTCCATCTAAAACAAAACAAAGAAAGACATTTAAAAAAGGTACTAGCAAAAGAATATCAATTACCAAAGATAGTGTTCTTAGGGTTGATGGCAGCCTGGTTCTTTGCAGCATCGCCAACCAACCTTTGGGTATCAGTGAAAGCAACACAAGAAGGTGTTGTTCTGTTGCCTTGGTCATTGTGGATGATCTCTGCTCGATTGTTTTGCTCCTGCCATACTGCAACACACGAATGCGTAGTGCCAAGATCTATTCCTATTGCAATTCCCTCGCATTTTTTGGCCATTTTCTTTTGAGGTGAACGAAGAAGGTTCCACAAAAAGAACTGAAGTCAGGAAGGTGTATAGTCAAACCTAGAGGTTTGGTTGGTTTTTTATATGTAAATTCTTTAAACAGTATACATTTATGGGTAAATATACCACTATACTCTGCACAAATAAAATTCCAGCTTAATAGCTAAAGTGTAAACATAGAGTAATGAATAACCTTGTTGTGTGTGATCGAAAGTTACATAAATCATCTCAAAAATGTGAAATACAAAACAGTGTATTTTTCATGGTGAACGGGTATTTGGTTGTTTTTCAGAGTGGTTTATGTGATCACCAGTTTGTGTTTGGCTTAGACACTTGACTCTGAGTATTTGGTGAGTGAGGTCAGGCGGGAGCATAGAAAGTTAAAAGATAGCTGAACGTGTAAATCTAAATTCTTTAAACCGTATAAATTTATGTGTAAACATACCACTATACTCTGCACATACAGAATTCCAGCTTAATAGCTAAAGTATAAACATAAAGTGATGAATACCCTTGTTGTGTGTGATCGAAATTCGGCAGTTACATAAATCATCTCAAAAATGTGAAATATAAAACAGCGTATTTTTCATGGTGAACCGGTATTTGGTTGTTTTTCAGAGTGGTTTATGTGACCAGTTTGTGTTGGCTTAGACACTTGACTCTGAGTACTTGGTGAGTGAGGTGGCAGCAAAGAAAGTTAAAAGATTGAACAAAAAATTCATATCAAACAAAACTAATTTGTGTTGAAGCAAAATTGAAAGAATAGAAATAGAAATATACCTTTAAGGCCTTGTCTTCTTGCTTTGAATTGACAATCACACAATACAAAATTATTAATATAGCAATGCCTTTGATAATAGCCGTGCCAATAGCTGTACTAATCTTCTTCTTGTCTCTTGGACAAATCTCAGAAGTGATACAAGTATCCTTCATATCATTCTCCATCTTGCAAACATATCCATCCAAAGAATTCATTGCTTTAACCTTCTTCTTGTAGTTCCTATCCTCATCCTTGAACATCTCAGCTTCTTGAATCATTCTCTCAATTTCTTCAGTTGACAGTCTTCCTTTGTCATTGGTTATAGTAATTTCCTTCTTATTCCCAGTTGATTCTTCCTCACAAGACACTGTCAGGATACCATCTTCATCTATGTAGAAGCATACACTTAAACCATGACCTCTAGGAGCAGGAGTAAGCCCTGTAAGACGAAACAAACCCAGCAAGTTATTATCACTAGCTCTTGTCCTCTCACCTTCATACACCATAATTTTGACTGCTAGTTGGTTGTCAAAAACAGTACGGTATGCATGTTCTTTCTTCGAGGGAATGGTAGTGTTCCTAGGTATCACAATGCTCATGAGATCTCCTTTTACCTCTACACCAAGTGACAGCGGAGTAACATCCAATAGCACCAAGTCAGGAACAATCTTAATGCCATCACTTAACAAAGCAGCCTGGACAGCTGCACCATAAGCAACAGCCTCATCAGGGTTGATGCTCTTGCGCAGATCCTTCCCCTTGAAAAAGTTCTGTAACAACTGCTGCACTTTGGGAATCCTAGATGAGCCACCAACAAGGATCACATCTTGCACACTATTCTTATCCATCTGAGCATCGGCAAGACACCTCTCAACAATTCCCATACACTTTCTAAATAGATCGTTGTTAATATCCTCAAACTTGGCACGAGTGATGGATGAATAGAAGTCATTTACCTCAAATAATGCATCTAACTCAATAGTGGTCTCAGTATCATATGAAAGTATCCTTTTTGCCCTCTCACATGCAGTTCTCAACCTCCTTAGAGCTCTTGGGTTCCCACTTATGTCCACTTTGTATTTCCTTTTGAACTCCTTTACAAAGTGGTTCACCATTCTGTTATCAAAGTCCTCTCCTCCAAGGTGAGTGTCTCCAGCAGTGGCCTTAACTTCAAAGACCTTATCCTTAATTGTAAGGAGAGACACATCAAAAGTACCACCACCAAGGTCAAAGATGAAAATAATTCGCTCTCCAACACAATCAGCTCTTTTGTTAAGGCCATATGCAAGAGCTGCAGCAGTGGGTTCATTGATTATCCGCATGACATTTAGGCCAGCAATAGTACCAGCATCTTTGGTAGCTTGACGCTGAGAATCATTAAAATAAGCAGGCACGGTAATAACAACATTGTTTACCGTTGATTCCAAAAATGCCTTTGCAATCTCACGCATTTTTGTAAGGATCATAGATGATATTTCCTCTGCAGCAAGGTGCTTTTCCTCACCCTTGTAATTAACAACAATCATTGGCTTGTCATCACTACCAGCTATGACTTTGAATGGCCACAACTTCAAATCATTCTGAACAATGGGATCACTATATTTCCTTCCAATTAACCTCTTAGCGTCTGCAAAATAATTAATAATTGTCAAGTATCATTTGTGCTGCTAAAAACAAACAGAAAAACAATAAATATAAAGGAAACAAGAAACAAGAAAAGATCAATTACCAAAGACAGTGTTGGTAGTGTTGGATGCAGCCTGGTTCTTAGCAGCATCACCAATCAACCTTTGGGTGTCAGTAAAAGCAACACATGAAGGCGTTGTTCTGTTGCCTTGGTCATTATGGATGATCTCCGCTTGACTGTTTTGCTCCTGCCATACTGCAACACAAGAATACGTGGTGCCAAGGTCTATTCCTATCGCAGTACCCTTATATTTTTTGGCCATCCTCTCTAACGTGAATGAAGAAGGTTCTACAGAAGAGTTAAGGTCAGCAAGATGTATAGTCAAACCTAGAGGTTTGGTTGGTTTTATATCTGTAAAGGATGAAAATTAGCTGAACGTGTACATCTAAATTCTTTAAACGGTATACATTTATTTATGTGTAAACATACCACTATACTCTGCATAAATAAAATTCCACCTTAATAGCTAAAGTGTAAACATAAAGTAATGAATACCCTTGTTGTGTGTGATCGAAAGTTACATAAATCATCTCAAAACTGTGAAATACAAAACAAGTGTATTTTTCATGGTGAACGGTGTTGAAACTTGGCAAATTATGGGCAATTATTCTGCAGGATTTGTAGCCCTTATTATCAGCATTTTGATTTACTCTGTCATCATTGTACAGCTAGCAATTCCTTATTTTTAGCCTTATGATTAGTTATTAGCTTTGTATTTAAACTTGTACAGAAGCAAGCTATTGTGTGGCAATATATTTTATCTTCGAATTATTTATTTCTTTACAATGGCAGCCATTACTTGTGAGCTCACTGGGTTAAGATATCTCTTCAAAGACTTGCAAGTTAGCTTTTGTGACCCCTGCCAAGCTGTATTGCGATAACCAAGCAGCACATCACATTGCAGCCAATCCAATGTTCCATGAACCAACTAAACACATCAAGATGGATTGTCATGTGGTGAGAGAGAAGATACAATCTGGACAAATTGCTACTTCTTTTACTACATCACAAACTCAAGTTGCAGATCTATTGACCAAGCCTCTTGGAAAAACCACCTTTCATGCACATCTTCGCAAGTTGGGCATCATAGACATTCATGCTCCAACTTGAGGGGGAGTGTTGAAACTTGGCAAATTATGGGCAATTATTCGGCAGGATTTGTAGCCCTTATTATCAGCATTTTGATTTAATCTGTCATCATTGTACAGCTAGCAATTCCTTATTCTTAGCCTTATGATTAGTTATTAGCTTTGTATTTAACCTTGTACAGAAGCACGCTATTGTGTGGCAATATATTTTATCTTCCAATTATTTATTTCTTTACAAACGGGTATTTGGTTGGTTTTCAGAGTGGTTTATGTGACCGATTTGGTGTTTGGCTTAGACACTTGACTCTGAGTACTTAGTGAGTGAGGTGGCAGCATAGGAAGTTAAAGGATTGAACAAAAAATACATATCAAACAAAACTACACCGTGTTGAAGCAAAATTGAAAGAATAGAAAAAGAAATGTACCTTGAGGCTGAGGGCCTTTTCTTCTTGCTTTGCCTTCCTTCTCAGAATCCTTCGCACTCTGGCAAGCCTGTGTAGCGAGAAATATAACTTGAGGGAGAGAAGATTTCGAGCTGCGAGATCTATCCGGAACAACAGATCTATCTGGAAAAATTTCATTAAAAGGAAAAGTATTGAAAGTTGAATAATATTAGTAATTATAATAGCAAGTTTGATAAAAAAGGAAATAAATCGAGTATAAATCATCTCTATTTTTAAAAAGAAATGATTATTATAATTTTGGATGTATAAAGCACATAAAAATTTAGTAAATATCATCAATTTTAGAAATATTTGTCTTTATTCATCCAATATTATAATAATGAAACCCTCCATATCTTTTGAAAAATGGAGAGGATCTTTACTCATAATAATATATTATTGATTAAAATGTAAAAGCACAATTATACATTTATTAAATCTATTATTGTTTAAAAAAATTGTATTATAATAAATGACATATAATTAATTAATCTAGGTAAAAATAACGAGAAAAGTTTAACTTACCTCATTTAAAATTAATAATATCAGCAATAATTTAATATGTAATATGAATAATTTTTAATTCAACTTTTCTTATTAGATCTCTTTGCATCACTAACATCATTTTAGTTTCAAATTACATTCAAAATAATGTGAAAACTATTTCTTTCAGTTGTATCACAAGATTAAAGGCAAAAACAATATAAATATAATATTGAAAGTTTATGTTATATCATTCACGGTTTCTTAAAAAACAATATATTACAAAAAAATAATTTAAACAAATTCAATATCTAAGAAAGATTTCAATATTATAAAAAATGAATAATATAAACCTTAAGTATATAATTTGCTTTCTTTAGAGTTATAAACCTAATAACACAGTTGAAAAAGAACGACACCACCACAGCCTGCGTGACATGTATTATGTCAAAAGGTATAACATATTATTTATGGATTGTCTCGCACGAATAAGTTTTCCATTTAATTCAAATTTATTCAATATTTAATAATTAATAATATTGATAATTGTAATAATAATTTTGTTAAAAGTATTATCAATATTTACTAAATTTTTCACTAAGTGATGAAAATATTATAAGAAAGTGAGAATCGATATCCCCGATTGCTTGATAACTATCCCATCAGCATAGTGACAATGCTAGGGTTATTTAATACATATATCAATCCCGGTGAAATGATCTAGTGCAACTCTCTAGTTACCTTATACTATTGTAATTCGGAATTCAAAGCCTTATTGGTTTGATGGACCCAATCCTATACATCAGAATCGAAAGAAAATAAGTACTATTATGCAATCAAAAGCCCTTAGACACCAATCAAAATCCGGAATGTAAGTGCATCTCAGAGAAGCAGAAGCAAATTTGGATATCAGACTATATACTTCAAGAAATTGCAAAAATAATTAAAATTGTCAAATAGGGAGGCATTTCAGATGCCGTCTCAAACTTGGTAACAAAATTTAACCATGGTAAACTACAAATAAACATGGAAAGTACTCGACAGGCAAAAGAAAACAATAGAAGAATAGATTTTTTTTTTGGGGAAAATTACAAAATGCAATTGAGTATAAAAATATTTCCAGTATAGAAAAAATTAACCACTCAAGAGGTATTAAGGCAATAGGTCTCTACTCATCAACCACTCAACGAACATCATTAACCAATTCAGTGGTCAATTGGTTAATTCTAGCACACTTGACAACTGCTTATGCATAAACACAAGATACATTTATATAAGATCACTAACTCTAAATATCATAGTTATTCCGCTCAGAAAGTAGACAGAGAAGAAACAGAGGACCCGAGGGAGTTTAGATTGGATGTTCTCGAACATCTTCCCCACTCTAACCATAGGTGGAGCAAGCCTAAACTAAGGATTCTCTTCAAACACATCAAACGGAAAATCTATTACCTGCAAAATTCAAAGGAAAAATGTTTTAGTCAACAGCTCTTTATTGCTTCTCAATTAACATGCAGTTATAGAACTTACAATTCATTCCATTTCTCCATATCTATTCAGACCTGTCACAAGCCACCGGATATCAATGTGTGCAGAAAAGTCAACCACAACCCCTCATTCTATCAATGTTGGCTGCACAATTTTCTGGAGAAGTAATTAAGTTATTAGAACCTCTTAATCAATATTCTCATTAGGAGGACCATATAAAAACTTACCTTATATGAGATTTAAATTAAATACCTTATTACTGAAATTCCATCTCCCATTCCTTGGAATGAAATCATCACAATTGCCAAATTTCTAACTTCAGAAAAGAGTTAAAAAGAGTGAACCTTTCTAGTAGTTAAGACACCTATTAAACAAAGTCATTTTGAAATCAATAAACAGAAAATCTAAAAATATCAAAGTTAGAGAGGTTTCAAAAAACCATTAGATATTAAAAACACAAACACATCAAGAAGAGTACCCAAACCTGATCAAGAATGCCCTTTCAACTTAGTCTTGTCTGCTGTTCTGCTGCCCTGTTAACTCACCCCAACCATGCTAAGTGACCAAAAGATTGCATGAAGTAACTTGTCTGCTTAATTTCAGAGAATTTGGCTAGCAAATCATCAGGTATAGACCAGTCAAAGAGATCAAAGTTTTCTTTGATCCTTGTAACATCTGTGCTCTTGGGAAGTACAATGCGACTCATTTGTAGTCCCCATCGAAGAGCTAATTGAGCTGGAGTCTTCCCCAACTTCTCTGCAATTTCATGCAGAACTGGATTCTTAAGAATATTACTCTCACTGTATCCTTTACCCAGTGGTGAATAACCCTGAAAAAGAACATTCACAGTGATAAGTTAGAAGAACGGCAGTTCAGCATCATGAAAGCTTTCCAATGCTATCCTCAAGTTGTCACAAATTAAAACGTCTACTTTATAAAATTATCAATAATTCCTTCAAGTCCTTTATATTCAGACATTTGTCAACACCCATAATTATAATACACAACCTTAAATTTGCATTCTCACATAAAAGTGCACTCCCTTGGATTTACATAAAGCATGTAATTTAATTTCGGTTGATGCAATGAAGGATGCAATTTCAATGCATGTTGCTATTTCCTTCCATCCATTAGAGCATCTCAATGAAGTATGGCAAGACTAAGTTGGAAGGCATCAGTGCACTCCCTGGAATGTCCAATTAAGGACCTCTAATGCATGTTGCTATTTCCTTCCATCCACATAAATCACAGAAGGATCACATTCTCACTAATAGAATTGGATGTTTGTGGTAGATCAAGAGCAGCATCAAACAATTAAAAGCTTTGAAGTTTTTAAGAGATGTATGGACCAAAAGCTTTTATACTTCTAGTCTATTTGAATTAGGGGGAAAAAAACTAAGTTTTTGGCCTCTTTAATTTTAATTTCAACAATGTGCTATTCCTTTTCGAAAAATTGGATCATTTTGGTTCAACAGATAAAGGAATTTAGATGGAGATTAGAAGCCTACGAAAGAGTTGATCCTGATGGTTCTAGAATCTAGATATTTACTTGGCGACCATACAGTGTAGCTTAGTCTATTTGTAATAATCCATGAGAAAGAGAAGTATGTGAAAACATCATCACTCAAAAAGCTCACTTTTAACCATTTCCAACACAACATTTTTCTCCTCAAATTGATATTTAGCCTCAGAAAGCTTCATATGGACTCTTTCCTCACGCAAAACATGAGCTAACTAAAGCATTTCCCTCTCCATTTCCAACTCATCTTGGCTTGTAGCAACCACGTAAATTACATATCAGACACCGTTCAGAGTGAATAATAAAGGTTCAATCTTAAACTAATTGAGAGATGGCTAGCGGTTTCTGAAGACCTAAGGTGTTGGTTGTTACTACAAACCAATATTGATGGAAAAACTATCATTCCGAGACAAAGTCATAGTAAACAATTTAAAAATCTCAATCCAACTTATTTTAATGTTGTCATTGTATTCTATCATCCTTTCCATCATATAAACTATATAAGAAAATGTTAAATAACTATATGATAGATCACAATTTCACAATGAATATGCTTATATGCGTAACAAATTTCTAATTAATTGTATAAGTTGGCACTGCAATGAGCATCCAGGCCTCCCATGTTATAATCAGCCAACTGAAGTTGATGAAAAGACAAGGTTGACACTTTTCTATTGCAGGTATCAACTTCAAACCCTTTTATTCTCTGCACAATTAATTTTCGAACAGGAAGCATAGTTCATGTCAGAGCCCATGAAACAACATAAACAGGACATCCCACAAATGAAAACAAAGAAAAAAGTGAACTTTGCTATGAATTTACCTTTGAGAAAGGACTATAGGATGGATCTGGTGAAATGTGTGGTCAGCAGGCCTTTTAATTTGCACTAAAATAATACATAATAAATAGAATAAAATATTCCAAAATTGTATTTGTGTAGTAAGTGTCAATGAACAATAAAAATAAGGATCCTTCCAGGATGAAACAGGTTATGCAGAATCCTAATTTATGACCACCAGAGCACAAGATGCATGCAAAACAAATGTTATTTCAAGATGGCATCCATCAAAATCTACTTTAGAGAGACAACAAACACTAAATTGTCAGTAGAATCCGCCCATGAAGTTGTAGTAGTTGCAGAAATTTTCACTTTGCTGATAACAAAACTAAGCTTCTTCTCAACCCACAATCCTCTTATGGTGTGTGCTTTATTATACACACACAATAAGGTAAGCAAAAAACAAAGTTCAACGGAAAAATAAAGAATAACCATATAATGAAACCAACTATGATCCATTATCTGTTAAGCGAGATCATACCAGAGAAAATTTAAGTTTTGAACTTGAAATCCAAAAATCCAGCAATGTAACACAATAAATTGTCAAAAATATCATTAACAAATAATAATCACCTGAGAATTGAACAAACTTCTAAATGAAAAAGAAAACAACCTTCACATAAATATAAAAAAGATTAAAACCGACATATGAATTCAATCGGACACCACCACCAAGGAGCAATTTGTATGATTTTCTCCAAGTCAAAACAAATGAAGAGCTTAAATGATGGCATATACAGTTCAATGATTTTTTTACCAATCATAAATGATGAAAGCACCTTGAGAAAAAGAGGACAAAATAGTTACTTGAGAAAAAATCAGTCCAAGAAGTTCATACCCTTTTATTATTGGATTTCAAACTCATAGAGAAAGGGTTCCACCACGACAGGGACTTGTGCTTCTCGCAATCCACCAAAGCAAAGGCTCTTCCTTCCTAGCCAACCACGCATCGGACCACCCAAAACCATACTGTCTGCAACAAAATTTATTACCTATCAGTAATTAACATAAATCGAACCTCCAAAATTTTTATTCCTTCTCCAACTATTTATTCCTCTTTTGTTTATACAACTAACTATTCAAGATTTTATAAAATTCACAAAAGGAATGTCAAAGCCAACAACAAAGAATAAACAAAGAGTTGAACAGATAATAATCATAAGCCTGAGTAGTATTATAAAGATTATAAATAACCTACAACCAACAGGAACTACAAAACCATAGAAGCACAAGATATTGCAACTCAAGATATCAAGCGAAATTTCCAACCTAACCTTCTTTAACTGTGAGACAGACAAGTACTTGAAATTCTGATCCCGATCAACCTGTGAGTGAGATGAGGAGAGAAGGAAAAACATGACTACCTTAAGTATAGAAAAAATAAAGGAAACGTGATAGAGAGAGAGATGGTTAATCTACGAATAGAGAGATCATATGCATTTGCTGTGAACAGATATCATGACAAATAAATACATCAGACACCCAAAAAACAAATCAAAGATTAATTATAGAACTAAGTCCACTAACTGCACATTTCATACTTATTATAGAAAGAAACCTACAATTGCAACTAATAGATAACAGCAATAGAAAGGATCAAAAATTTGTATTTCACTGTTGAATACCTCAGGATGGCCACCAGGTAAAAAAAAAAATGTCAAGGAAATTCACCAACATTATTACTTCATTGTAACACAAGTATCTTATTGTCGATTGTCTCCACAACTGCACTATTTCCGAGTGAACTGGAGGTATACTGACCAAGAATTGGATCATCTGAGGAAAAAGAAAGATGTAGTCACTGTAAGGATTAAGACAAACCCATTAGTACCAATTCAATGGAAAAGAAAGGAAGAAGGAGGGGAGGCAGAGGCAGAGGCAGAGGGAACATAAAGGCTTTGGTATTTCGGCTCTTCTGATTGCATCCATTATTGCTCAATAATCAACACAGCTAACCCTTAAACAAAGGCAACATGTTTGAACAATATTTGATAAAACCAGACCCTAGTTTGTCATTGTAGAATGCAAATATACGAAGCATTTGATAATCTGTGATAGGTGCATGCTATTCCAACTGCTACTAATTATAAATGAGCTTCTCTATCTTCTTACTGTGAAGAAGAAGTAGTATGTTATCTTCTTAATCAAGAGAACCAACTCATAATGCAACAAATATATAATATTCCTCCATCTTTTAAGCAACAAATGGTAACACTAATGCAAGGTTCGCTATTTCTCTCAAGCAAGATGCACAAAACAAATGAATCAACTTTTTTAAAGATAATCACAAATCTAAAATGAATATACTCTTAAAGAACACCAGCCCAATCCCACCGATTTAACAATATAGAGAAGAAGAAAGAAAACCATGAAAGAGGAGCACCATATATATAAAGAATTAGTAATGTAATATGAACAAAGTTTTGCCAGCAAATTTAACAATTTTCATAATTATGAAATGTAGATGAATCACCTAGACTCTACAAGTTGTTCTGGTTTTGTGGAAAGCTATGGTATTCTTTTGCCTTTGGAACTGAACCATAAAGAGTAGTCACACTTGTTAAAAATAAGGACAAAGTCCAAAAAATATATTGAAAGGACAAACTATGCTGAAACTCAAAAGACCTTACTTGAATTAGCTTTGGAGAAATTTTGGTAAATTGTTGACTGCCTTCTAATTGGAGAAGATTGCTTCACAGCAAGAGGGACAAACACGGGTCTTTCATTTCAACACCTCCATTCCCCATCAATCTGCTTAACAGCTGGTACTTCTCTCAGAGCCGGAAGAAGTACTGAGTTATTACTAGAATTGGAGAAGTTTGTCAATCCAAAATCTGTCACCTTTAGTATCCCTTCATTATTCATCAGAAATGGAAATATCAAAATAAAAAAGAGCCAAAAAGTAGAAGAAATGAGAAACTGGAGGGAAGTGGGAAAATTACCACAACACGTTTGACAAATCTCAAAGATGTTCTTTTGGGATGAATCCATGGAGAACCTTGACCCCTACACAAATCAATTGAGTGCTCTAATATAAACCTCCACAATGATCACCATAGCAAATCCGAGCTCCCCTATTTTAGTTTTTCATCTATTTTTCCAGAACCTACCTCAATCACAACAAAACCTTTTTTCATTTATTTTTCCAGAACCTACCACAATCCTTCGTTTTCTTCTTTCCCATATCCAACCAAACCTTCTTTTCATATACTGATCTTATTTGGAACTAAATCTTTTTTTTAAGTTCATTATCATATTCTATTTATTCCTAAAATTATACTACTGAAAGCAAACATTCTTATATTTCTTTTCACCAATTAGAGGCAGTGTTGCTGTTAAAGTTGTAAAATCAACATATGCATTATATTAAGCACACCCATAAACACCCAACATATTAGAACAGAAATGAATGACAAAGATTCATAGAGGGAAATCAACAATAAGACCGTGAACCAAATTCAAATGAGGCCATCAATTATTTTCAGAACAAAAAGTAGCCTACCTTAGCTGCAATAGCTTAAATAAGTTTCATAACAATAAATCATTGTTATTGACTGAAACAAACACTACTAAAAATAAATAAAATCCACAAACATATAGATACCTAAAACTCCGTGACATCATAGAAAATGGTCAACGACTGTTGCTTTTAGTGGTGATGGTGGTATTGGCGTCGTGGCATACCACATTGACTTCTACTTTCATCCTTCATTGGAGATGGAGATTGGAGAAACAAAACCAAAAGAATATATCCATGCATAAAGATAAACTGATATCATGATTCAAAAAATGAAACAATAAAAAAGAGAGAAGAGAAAGAAATTAAAGAGTGAGGGTACCTGCTTCAATGAGGGTTCCTGCAATGATCAAAATAAAAATACATATATATGGTCATTTGTGGCGAAATCAATGCCTCAATACAAATACACCCCTTTCCGTGGTTCTCTTAGAACATAAAAAAAAAATAATAAATTACATGTCTGCCAACAACAAAATTCGGTCCCAAAGATATTACCTTTTGCAGCCAAAACCAAAACCTAGACATCCAAAACAAAAACCAAAACATCAAAAATCAACCAAACAAAGAGAGAGGACACACCAGTGTGTGTGTGTGTGTGTGTGAAAGCAAGTAAGAATTCAAAAAGCAAATTTAGAAAGAACCATCCACGTGCAGAAAGCAAGTAAGAGTTTAGAAAGTATCCTTAAAGAGAGAAAAGAAAGAACCTGCAAGTGTATCTTCTGCGAATATTTTCAGGGGTAACCAGACACCATCTTGTTTATGTTCATGTCCATTAGAGGCACCGCAAATTTAACTTCCTCTAACTACACTAAAATGTCAACTTACAGGAATCAAAATTATTGTCCAAAAGATAATATCCATGCCACTTTTTTCCTTATCTGCAACCCTTCTTTCTACATTCAAATGAAACTCCTACTTATATGAGTTTTTTTTAAATTCAGCCCCAGACTTAAGAAAATAAATAAATTGAGTATTCACTCAAAAGGTCACACGGTATAACTTTCTCCCAACTCAAAAAAGGAAAAAAAAAATCAAAGAACATCATATAACTCAAATAAACAGTAAATGAATAACACCCAATAAACAAAATTTCTAAAATCATCACTGCATATTAGTAAACAAAAACCTAAAGTATTTAGACTACTCAGCCTTATTAAGTTATAAAGATATAAAGATTGCAGATGTATCCTTGGGTTGGGGACATCCTCAGACAAAGTTGAGGGTTTGTACCATAACCTAAAATGAAACATGAAGAACTTAAAAAAAAGACATAATAGTTATAGATTCAGAGCACAATTATTTTTGTCCTTAAATTCTCAACTCTGTAAAGCCTTGCCCAATCTGAATATTATAAATGAAACAAAAGAGCAGGCAATTTATTTTATAAGATATACAAGCAAAAATGAGCTCTGTAAATCACTGGGATCTAGTGATTTATATTGAAGATGTTAGGGTTTGAGAATTGGGGGGTTTTGAATCTAAAAGTGAATGTGTAAAATTCCACTCACCAAACATAGAAGGAGGAGAGATGGCACAGACGGTGGCGCACCGACGATGCTCCGGCGCGGCGGCAAGCGGCGGTTCATGACCACAAATATGAGTTAGGGACCGCACAGTGAGGGGAAAAAGATGGTCTGAATGGTTTCACGAAAACTCACATCGTATGGTCGAAAATAGCATGGATAGCGGCGATGACTCTGTCATCGACAATGTCCGTTCAGAAAAATGTTCAGTTAGAATTGTAGAGGAGAAGGTGAGGAGTATTTTTATTGGCTCTGCTTTGTGAGATCTGGCCGGAGGTGGCCGAAAATTTAGAGAGAATGTGGAAGGAGAAGAGAGAAAAAGGAGAGCTCCATACCCTGCCAACTCCATCTACTCCATGGAAAGCAACTTCTCTTAGGGGCCTTTCAAATCAAATTCAAATTCAAAACCATAAAAATTAAAGCCCAATCCTTTATCAATTAAAAAATAGTATTTTAATCCCAAACTCAGCTACAAATGGACACCTCAGCTTTCACTATTCATCTACAGTAGGAAGGCTCCTCAGCCTTATTAAGTTATAAGTTATTATAAGTTATAAGGATAAGGATAAGGATAAGGATAAGGATATATAAATGTTTTAGGTGGGTGAAATATCAAAATTATCCCATTTTGAGACGTCTCCTATTGAGGTTAATTGTCGGTTTCGGTTTTGGGTGTGTTTGGTTGAAATCAGGGTAGGGGAGGGGAAGGGAGGAGAGGAGAGAAGAGGAATTTTAATTAGTTATTGTGTTTGGTTGAGAGGAGGGGAGGGGAGGGATTTTAACGAAGGGGAAGAAACACTATTTATGTTTGGTTCACAAGGGAAGGGGAAGGATTTTAAAACTAACTTACTTTTATATCCTTATAATTTTAGATTTTAAATTACATAAGTAGGGTTATTTTAGTCATTTTATACAAAATATTTTAAAACCCCTTTCCTTCCCTCCAAATCCCCCACTTTTGGAGGGGAGCCAAAATTGAGTGAAGAGAGATTTTACTTCCCTCCTTTCCCTTCCTAAAAATGAACCAAATAACAAATGTTTAAAAAGATCCCATCCCTCCGCTCCCCTCAATCCCCCTTCCACCGAACACTACGTACGTGTCCCTCTCTTTCTTCCATTTTTTTCTTCGCAAGCAAAATGGAACGCTCTTCTTCCATCTTTCTTTCTCTCCTCAGCCCCTCCTCTCCATACCCAACACACTTCTCTTCTTACAATCTTTTCCCATTTTTCTTCTTGCAGGTTTACCAGAAGCACACCGTTCTCCCTCACCAGAAGAGCAGCCCACACTCACCACTGCCAAGATCCGCCTGAAGCCATGTCGTCACTGCGCAGTACCAGCGCTCGCAGTCTCCTCGGTCGTTGGTCTTCCTGTCTGAGAGAGATCCACCGCGAGCCACCTTCATTTGCCAGAATCCACTATCCTCTGCTCTAATGTTTTTTTCCCTGTTCTGCCTTTCTTACTTTTTGCTTCTGTTGTCTATTTTTATTTTATTTTCTTTCTTTCTTGGGATTTAAACGGTGGGAAGAACAGTGCAATTGAAGCGGTTTCAGAGCTTTAAAAGTTTCACAACAGTAATTATGCCATCTTTTGGTCATCTTTTCATCTGTACTATCATATATATATATATATATATATATATTTTTTTTCTGAGCCGTAGTGTTTAATATTCCAAGTAGTATGCAGTTATATGGTGGTATGTAGCTCAGGTTAGATCAATTCTTGACAAATATTTATCCTTTCTAACTGTAAACAAATGAAGCTTATTAAATAATCAAATATGATCAAGAGGTCCCTATTCCTTTAAGGGTGTGGTTAGGCTTTTTCTTTACTCTTTCAGATTTAGATTGAACTGAAGTGTTTATATGCTCTTCTGGGGTCTGAATTCCAAATTGGGCTTAGGTATGACTTTGTTGTTCTAGCTCAGGTATTTGGCTTCTTTGATTTGGTTTAATATAGACTTAAAGTAATTTGATTTGACTTTGTAGCTTAACATGTTTTTCAATTTTCCTTAAGGTATAAATGAGGTATTGCCGCCAAAGTCATCAGCAGCATCAGCTATATAATTTCATCTAGATAAATTGGGGAGAACCACAGTCACAGGTATTCATCTATATAAATTCATTCAATACCTCTAATTGGTTGTGTCCGCATAGAGAAACTGCATGATGCATTGCTTGAGTAGATGTGCCCATAACTAATTGTAATAGCTTCTTTATTTTTTTATGTCTCTTGCCTCTCTATTACTCTCAACACTAAACTAATGATAACATCGTGAAAAGTTAGCATTGCAGAGATCATGTCAGTAAGTTTATATTTATTGTATGTTTATATTATTATGTATTTCTCCTTTCCATTTAAAAGGTCGAACTTTTTTCCCCCGCTAAGTTGATCATTTGTGCAAATATGGGATATGGCAAGCGTAATGCTTAAGTTGATCATATCCAGATTACTTTTTTTTAAAAATTATTTCATTTTCTCCATTGATCAAAAGGTTCCACCTATGTGTGAAAACTTCAACCATGTATAACCATTTCTTTATGTTTTATTTATATTATTTCTTAATTGATTCTGAAAATGGGGTTTGATTCTAAAGTTGTTTGTGAAAATTGTGTTGGTTCTAAATAATGTACGTGAGGTGTTCGAGAAATTTCCTCTTCGTGGGTAATGCCAATTTTTATTATTTGTGGTTGTACATTTTATTCGTCCACATTGTATAGAGCTAACTCTAATGTTTTATGCTTCCCATGTGAGGTTTTATTGCTGCTAAACACTTGCAGCCTGGCAGAACATGTTGGGTGTAGAACCTGATTTGGAACGAAAATCACCTAAAATGCACAGACGTTTGCTATGATAATACTATTTATGCTTATATCTTTACCTTATTTGAATTTTATCATTTCGAGTGTTTGAAATGACTTTATTGCCTGCACTCCTCCACGGCTGCTGCACCACCAACACACCGCTTTGATTCAAATCATGAAGGTATATACAAAGTACAAATTTTGCTCCACGGACTTTTGCACAAGTTAAATCTGCCTCCATCTATGGTATAAAAAAACATTAGTTTCATTACTGTTTGCTCCATTTGTGGATTACAAGACTACTTACACTAAAGATGGGATTTCATACTTTTTTAAGATACAGTTCTTATGCTTTTTTTTTACTGGACTTATTGAAGTGTGATCCATCATCATAATGAGTAGTTTGGTTTTAATATATTGCGGTCATATTATCTTTTTTTATTTGTTTGATTTTCTTTTGGTGGGTCTGGCACATGCAAATTCTCGAGTAGATGTGAAAATTGTATTTTCTATGTTACATTTATAGGAAATTGTTGAAATGTCTTTGACTCATTTTTTTAGTGATATGCAGAAGGTGAAGTATTTGATGCATCACAATATGCATTCTTTGGTAAAGGTGTTGCCAACGAAGTTGAGTTGGGTGGGTTAGAAGATGAAGATGATTGCAGGCCTATTGTTGAGTTCAATGGGGAAGAGTTCTTTCTTAGTAAAGAAGAGGTTATTTTTCATTCTTCTTATTACATTTTCATAATTTTCAAATTTTTTGGCGACAAAGTTTTGAAGTATATACATTTTCAGCTTATGCTTTTAGTTTAGCAAGCTAGCAGCTCACGTGAATGCAATCTAACTCCTTAGTCAATGATCACACTATTTTTTGAAATTAACAGGATTACTATAGAAACAAGCACTAGGTTTGTATCTTTGTTGGAATATAGTTTTCATCTTTAAGTTGCATGAAGTAGCTATTTATAATCTAACATGTTGATCATCATTTGCAGGCGGATGTGTTTTTAGCGCCTCAATTATATGTAGCATTTACGAGATTCAACATTCACATGGTAATATTCCGCCCATTGTCCCAAGTGTATCTTTTTTGTGGGGGAATAAAGGATGGTAATAAAATGTTTGACTTGCATTGCTATGGTACCATGACCATTGCTTCTTGATCAAGGATGTGATCTTCATTGTCTTCCTGCAAATGTTGTTGTAATATTTTTTAGCTATTTTTTATTTTTATCTTCTGTCACCTGATGCAGTGATGCTGTCATATTTTTTGAAGCCTTTGTTTTTTAAATACACTACCGACTGCCCCATGATTCCTACTTATTTTTCCTGTCTAGCGAAATATATGAAATGAATAATATGGCAATATCAACAGTTTTAAAGTAGTTATTTGATAAGTGTCTACCTATGCGTTCTGCACATATTGATTTCAGACCTCTTTCACCATGTTAACCTTGTGCTTATATTAACTAATATGCTATATATAATAAATGCTGAAGTAGAAATTGTCAAGAAGTTCTTATTTCCATAGTGATATAAGACTTCCTGAGGTATATATGTATTCTATTGTGTGTTTTGTGCGCAAATTGATTAATTTTGGTTTGGTTAGGTACAATTTCATATTTTATAGTATGTTATTTCTTAACTTTTTTTTTTTACTATAATCTCATTTGATGATGCATGTAAGTTTGTGAAAGGTGGATGATTATCTTTTCTATATTTTTTTGACAAAATAGGTTGATTGGTCCTATACGTTTTTTTTTTACTTTTCACATCAATCCTATAAGTTTTATTTTTTCCAAATTAGTCCTACATGTTATGTTCCGTTTCCATGTTAGTTATTTCCGTCAAATTTGACCTTATGGCCTCAGATCAAAAGCCATGTGTCGGACTAACGTGATAGTCACGTCAGGTCAAAACTGACGGCGTTAGGTCGAAATTGACGGAAAAGATTAACATGGAAAAATAACATAACTTGTAGGAGCAATTTGAAAAAAATAAAACTTATAGGACCGATGTGAAAAGTAAAAAAAACGAATAGGACCAATCAGTCTATTTTTTTTTATCAATTGATTATCTTTTCTATCTACATTCAGTTATTCTATATCCCGTTTTCTCTCTGTTGTAGATCAAAGCTAATGAGAATTATGTTGATTCCGGATCACCATTTCTCATACTTCTGCATCCTGCTCTTGGTCCTCTTCGTGAAGTCACTAGACAATAGGTAACAATATATATTATGTTATTTTGTCAATTGTCATTTATCAATATTTTTGTCATTTTTGATACTATATTGTTTGTATGTATAAATATTAAAATCACAGTAGTTTGATTTGAGCTCTATTAGTAAAGGGGCTATGTGTAGATATGCTTCTCCATAATGTGTATACTTGAATGTGGGAGTGCTTAATAGCAAAGGTGGAAAACAGAGGAGCTGCCATAGCAAATGGTATATCTTATTGGGTGAATGTTCTGATCCTGACATTCTATGTCAAGTCTTCTCCTTCATGTTTAAAAACTTGGACAGGATTTTTGAAAGAGGCATTGCATTATATCCCCTCTTATCTGAGACTTGCCATTCCTTCAGCTATTTTTCTTATGATAGGTTTATGACACTTCAGTGATTTAGAAACAATATTCAATGTATAAGACACTTCAAAAACTAATAGCTCACTTATTGAGAAAATTTAACCACACTTGCCTACTAATACCAGATGATCTTTTGTATGGAGACAAGGTAATTCCTAGAGTTCCTTGAGTTTAACACAACTCTGATGGGTGAAGCTCCAAACTGACTTAGACTAGGCCAGAAAAGAAAAATAAGCATATGAATTGTCAACCTGAAATGTAAATTGTCATTGAGCTGGAGTTAAAAAGTAAGCATATGAAAAAGAAAAATTCCACTCAAACCTACGCCACCTTCCAACAATTTGTCTTATGATAGGTTTATGAACTCTATACTTTGGAATATTTTGAATTGGCTGTTACATTAATTAAAGTGATTGTCATGAGCATATTGATGCAGATTGGAAATTGAAAATATAAAAATTAAAACCACAGTTTAACTTAAATACTACAAAGTCATTCAGGAACTTCATTGCTTCAGTTTATATATGATTATTATTGTTTTAGTCACTCTACATTTTTTATTCCGGCTTTTTGTGATTATATATTTTCTTTTATTATTCTATACTTTTAGGATTACTGAAAGTGTGCATCAAAGCCTGTTTGGGCTGCCATTCCTGAATGTTCTCTAGAGGCCTAAGAACTCTACCAGCGAGAAATCCATTGGCAAGAAAGAAATCCTGGATAACAACAAAATTGAATTCCAACACCAATTTTCTGTTTGCACCAATTTGAATTCTAGCAGCAATCCTGGATAAATGTTAAGTGATCTTTGGAAATATGATGCAGGTGGATCTAGAACCCCTTCACTTTGCACTTTACTCATGCTTTTCTTGCTTTTGTGGAATATTGCCTTGTCTTGATGATCGAGTTTATCATTTAGGAGTTCCCACAAGTACAAGAAGAAAACAAATGATGTTACTGTGGAAGGTGAAGTAGAAATTGAAATAAAGGGGCATGAGATGCTCTCTCTCACTCTCACACCACATGCACGTGTCTATGATCTCTCTGCCGAACCCTTCTTACTCCATAGCATAGTTGATGAAGGTAAGGTCTCATTTTTCCTTGTCTATTTTGGTTTGGTTGCTTTGTGAGCATGTTAATTCTTTTAATTCTTTTCCCTTCTTACGACCATTTACAATTTTAATTCTTTTCATTCATATCTGCCCATTATATAATTATAGATTATATATAAGAAAAGGAATTCGGAAGCATTATTTGCTGCAATGCATGTATGGGTTTTTGTCTTTTTATCATATTTGAGTCTTTGACCAGCTGCACTAAAGAACAGACAGCAAAAGAAACACGCTAAGGAATTAAGGACCGTAATTAAAAAAAACGAGAAATGATGTTACTATTTCACATCTACACATTTTATTTTTTTTTGCATATTTATCTTTTAATCCTGTTATCTCTTACAAATGTGAGATGATATGCATCATATTATTGCCCACCAAGCATTTCAGTGTAGGTATATGTAGACTTTAATAGCAAGTGATAATTGATTAGTTGGACAATCTGGAAAGATTAGGGCCACAAAACAAAACTAGCTTCACTCATTAATCTTCAAGAATATATTGCCATTCAAACTTTGGCGGATGAAAACAAATATATCAATCAATAGGGAAAAAATAAAGTCTACCTTAACTAAATCTAAGTGAAACCACCTTACCTAACTCTGTTTCAGACTACACCAAATTATATATTGCTGCTAAATTATTAATTGTTGGGTTGAATAAATTCCACTTATACCAGCTAACATCTTGGCTTTAAGATTTTTTCAGTAGAGCAACTTTTGCCATAGCAGTATCAGCCGATCATATTTTGGACTCATGTCACCATAAGTGGTTTGAAGATGATAAATTTTAAGTTTTGTATTATTATCTTTCTAAATGGTGGTCCTGAGTATTCTGGCGCAACTTAGTTTTATTAATATATTACAAATATAATATTGTTCTCAGTGTTCTACCATTTACAATATACTCGCCACACAATCAGTAACATGTTACTTTTATGCAGTTCTGAGCTTCTGGTGGTAACTTCATGTAGTGCATTTTAGTTGGAGCTTTCATGAAAGGAGATCCGTATAGGAAACACAAAATACAAGGGAGGGGAGAATAATTTTCTCTATATTCTTTCATCTTTCTATTATTGTACCATCTAATTCAAATTTGCTGTAACTCATATTTATTACTTGCTATGCATGCACATGGTTTGGGATAAATCCTCAGCAGGGTGCAGGTATGCCAATATATGTTCTTTTCCCTGCCTAGATTTGGTTTTTGTATGTTCAATGTTTGCATATCTTTATCATACAATTTTCTTTACTTTTAGCCATGTTCAGAGAATCGTCATATTTTCCTTTTTATACCTGATATATATTATTACAAATTTTATGGTGAAAAACAAAATAATTCTTTCACAAACTAAAAACAAAAAAAAAAAACATATTGCTTAAGCATTTTTTTCTTTAGTGATCTAATTCAACATTTGGGATCGCAGGAGTCTGATTAAACATTAAGACATAGGTTTTGGTTATGTTGAGAACTTCTTGATCTACATGGTTCTCAGTTTTAATTTATGGTATATGGTATATAGCAATGAATCTAATAGTTGTGATCTTTGATTAAACGGTTAGAGCTGATGTTTTATTTTGTCATTTCAAAAACTTCCTACCATTTATGTTCCCATCATGCAGATGATCATGTCAGTTGGAATCTTGCTTTCGTAAATGCTACATGTACGTGGCTTTTTGTTGGCCCTTTGGCGAGGTGGATCCTAACTGTCACGACCCGGTGCACAGGCTCATACTTCTGACCTGACAAGTCTTTTAAACATTATCACATACATGATAAAATAAATCATATTCATAATTTTATTAAAATTTTGACAGAGTTTCCTCTATAATTTCAACATTCCAAAATATAAACATCTGATTAAACATTTATATTATCATTCCAATGTATCCAGTCACATAACGTTACGTTCGGTGATCCAAAGCATTAATACAATTCAAAAATGGATTTTATACTAGTTTCCTATAGCTGCAGAATGTAAAAATTTCGAAATATGTCAAAAGGGCCTTCGAAACAGAAGGGGTTTATCCAAAAGAAATGAAACTTCTAAAGTAAATCTGGAGCGGTTAGCAACTTACTCCTCAGCTGCCTAGTAATCTGGAAAAGAAGTAAACAAGGGGTTGAGTCACATAGACTCAGTAAGGGCATAACAACCACCATGACCTGGAAGGGAGACACATTAACGCACGAATAATATGTCTTTCAAAATGAAGAGGCAAGTATGCTAGAGTATTGAATACAATAAATTCAAACAGTTTTGATAAGCAGGTACATAAAATCATTAAATTTGTAAATTTAAATTTATAATATAAAATAATATTTCTAACACTCAGTCTAGTTAATGAGGTAAAAAAAAAATGAGTAAAGTTGCAAAATAAAAGAAATTTGAAAATTAAATATAGTGGGGTTACACATGAGAGAATCAAACTCTGAGGCGGCTTCATCTCGTTGATAGCCCTCTCCTTCTAAGGGTGGTCTCTCCCCTAGGAGCGGCTCTATCTAATGGATAGCCTTCTCCTCTGTCAAATCATATCAAATCTCATTGAGGGCGGCTCCATCTCGTTGATAGCCCTTTCCGTGCACTGGTGGCTCCATCTAACGGATAGCCCTCTCCGTCCGGAATAATCTAACTAGGTGTACCTAGACCGTTACTGTTGGAATAGGTGGTTTCGACTCAAGAGGGAAGGGGTGAATTGAGTCTTAAAAATTCTTCTTTAAGATTTTCGAAAATTATTTTTCTCAAAGTTAATTGCAGAAGATAAAACAAACAATTATAATATAATGAATAAACAAGGATTATAAGGAAGAAGAGCGTGCAAACCTAAGATTTATCCTGGTTCAGTTCACCACCGTTGGTGACCTACATCCAGTCCCCAAAATACGTTTCCGAGTTTTGTCCACTATAGTCAAGCTTCCAAGGCGCTTGAAAAACCGTTACAACCAAAGCTCTCCTAACTTGGGATACCCCACCCTCGTATAGGAGCCTCAATCAAATAAACAAGGGATACCTCACCCTTTCACATAAACTAAGGGATACCTCACTCTCAACCTAGGGATACCTCACCCTTTCACAAGGTTTCAATAATAAGAATAAGATGGCACACTCCAGTAGTGTAGATGGATACAAATTGAAGCCCTATGAGATTGATAATAATAAGAACAATAGATGGCTCAAATTGATTTCAGAAACGGTTTGCAAATGACTCTTGTGTTATGAAAAAAGTGTTCTCGTATAATGATACTCGGTTGTTTTTTTTTTTTCTGAAATAGAGCAAAAGACCTTTTATAAGGCTTAAGAAAAATTGACCGTTTGATTCCAAGAAGGGCAACCACGTAATGTGCAATGATTTTGGTTCTTTTCATTAAAGGCACATAAAAACCGATTTTTACATATGCCAATCGATTTTCATAAAGAATAAGACGTGAGAAGCACAACAGAAAATCGATTTGAGCCTGGTGTAAATTGATTTACTAAATCGATTGTGGTTGAAGGAAATCGATTTGAAATCGATTGAATTGAAAGGACAAAGTCTTACCAGTCAGTGAAAATCGATTCTCTAGTGGTTTAAAATCGGTTTCAGAAATCGATTGATGCAATCGATTTTACTTCTAAATAGAGTGATGAAACATGTTAAATCTGTTTTGAAAATCGATTAGAATATCTCAAAAATCGGTTTTGGGAATCGATTTGTAAAACAAATTAAATCGATTGGAGATATAAATAAATTCCATATCCAATAGCTTCAAAGAACGTTTCGATATCACTGTTTAATTTAAGGTATACACACTTTAACCTAGAAATTTTATTTTGGATTTAATATCAAAGGCTATTTCAAAGATATTATTAAGGAGTGTAGATTTGAAATGCATTTTAAAAATAATCATACTTGATTGAGAAAAGATTTTGCTTGTCATCATTAATATCTTGAACCACATTATTACTAAATAAAATTAATCTCTTACAATAATATGTAAGACCTAATACTTTACCCATTTGATCCTTTGGTCTTGATATCTGAGATTCTGGTACACTATAATAATTTGACTTTATGCACTTGGTACCTGCATACTATAACAACATATCCTTTTGGCTTTTATTAGTGTTTGTCATTCATCAAAATATATATAAGTAAGCAATTACATACTCCCCATTTTTGATTATGACAAACCCTACCTTCTTACCTGAGTAATGTAGTGTCAGAGTTATATCAGCAGCTTGTGAGCGTGGGATGGATCTCCCCCTTTCTAAAATCACATTACTTAATAGATGCATTAATGGATTTTTAGAAGGCACAAGATTAAATTATAAAGCAATGTAGGTATTATTGCTATGCTCCCCCTGAATGATTCAATGTTATGCATCGAGAATTATGTGCTCCCCTTGAATGATTCAATGTTATGTATCTAGAATTGTGCAATATTTCTCCCCCTTTTGGCATGATAAAAAAAAAATGGAGAACCGAACTCATTCATTGAAAATACTTAAAAGATAGTAGTCATTCATCAAAATATTGAAAAACTTAAGAGGAAATAGGAAACACCAAAATAAGATTGGGAAGTACAAGAGATTGCACGCAGTACATAGGTAAAGTCTAGATTATCTAATCATCAGAATGGGGAAGCTCGGCGTTAGCAGCCTCATCAAGCGCCGCCTGAAGGATATCAGTGTGAGAGGTGGCAGGCGAGTCGGGAGGTGTAGGAATATGAAGGGAGTGCCTGATAGCAGTAAGCTGCCGCTCATGGCGCCGGAGAGTGGTTATCATCTGAGCATTTTGAGCCACAATCTGCTCCAAGAGAGCCTCCGAAGATGGACGGGAGGTGGTCGAGACAGTCGCGGGTGTAGGCGGCAGAGCAGGATGGGGAA
This sequence comes from Ammopiptanthus mongolicus, assembly GCA_039655645.1. Classification (NCBI taxonomy): domain Eukaryota; kingdom Viridiplantae; phylum Streptophyta; class Magnoliopsida; order Fabales; family Fabaceae; genus Ammopiptanthus; species Ammopiptanthus mongolicus. The sequence continues at coordinate 85,053,698 of CM077348.1, forward strand.
CCTCGGCTAGGTTGTGGGCAGTAGGATAGTAGGAGTAAATCCAATGGCCCTGGTCTCGCTTGATCCCCATTTGGGATACAGTAGTCTGAGCCATGATACGAGTGACAGCACACTCCACAAGGCATTCCTCATAATCAAATGGGACACGAAAATGCGGAGGATATGTGTGTCTAAAGCGGGATAAGGAAGTCCCCCACACTGCTGGCAGCGAACCATGTGCTGCACTAAACAGTAGCCCAGCTGGTCTTTTTCTCATGCATGAGTGCCCAAAGAGGAAGAACATCACCTTGCTGAACAATGGAGAAATTTCCACCCCTAGGAAGCAAAATGCGGCAGAGAACATAGTGCACTAGCCGAGTTTCTGGAGGCAAATCAGTGGCGTAGGTGGTGCGTTTGCGACGTGCGTGAGGCGCAAGCAAGTCCTCCAGGGCCTCTGGTTTAAAATCTGTGAACCAGGCAGCTGATTTGACGGATTCGTCCTCGTCCTCTTCGGCGTCATCTGCATCAGCGGCCTCATCGTCATCATCTCCAACTGGAAATGCAACAGGACCATGAAAGGGAACACAGGCAATCTGGCTGAAGCGTGCAAGAGTCATGGAGATGCAAACACCTTTAACTTCAGAGGTGACTCGTTCGCCGTCAAAAGCAAAGTTGGAGTAGAAGAGGTGGGTAAGAACAGGGTAGACATCATCACGATAGGTGAGGAAGGTGTTCAAGTCGTACCGCTCAAAAATCTGGTGGAAGGAGAAGCGCTTGGTTTGAAAGAAGGTGAAGTCGATGATCCTAGCATCAAGAAGCTTGCGATCTCGAAAGTTTTTGTCTAATCTGGACTTGTGGGATGCAGTACGAAAACAGAGGCGTTCGGGATTGGGAGGGCGGTGGGCAATGCGTTGGGGTTGAGCGCTGGTGGCCTTAGTGTCGTGAGGAGCGCTCTGGTTGGAAGAGGCAGTGGAGGGACGGCTGGAGGAGACAGTGAGGTGGCGGTGTGGGGGCGAAGAGTTACCGGCATTTTTGGTTCTGGCCATGGTGAATGGAGGACAAGGAGGCGTGAGGTAGGGAAGAGGAAGGATATGAGATAGAGTGGAGGTTTTTATAGAAAGGGAAGAAGAAAGGCGGGAAGTGGAAGAGTTTTGGTGAGAGATGAAGGGTCCAACGAGGCCCAAATCGATTCTGAAATGGAGCAAATCGATTTGAAGAATGGATTTCAGGAGCGTAGCAATCGATTTGGAAAATCGATTCTGGGAAGGTCAATCGATTGTGGACGCGTTGTGTGGTCAGTGATGAAGGGTAAACGGGTGAGTGTGGAAGGGAGACGGGTGAGAGATGAAGGGTAGACAGGTGATTTTGGGGAGTGAGGAAGGGTAGACGGGTGGTTTTGAGCGAAGCAATCTATTCGGAAAATCGATTCTGGAGAAGGTTCAATCGATTGGGCACGTGGGACAAGTGATTAGCGAAACCGATTTGGGAAACCGGTTTTGGGATCGAAGTGGGGCTTGACGCTGAAAATTAAGTTATAAAATCGAGTATGGCACAGGGTAGTCGATTGATGAAATCGATTTGCAAAATCGATTGGCAAGGTGGTGCCAATCGATTCTGGAAGCCTTTTGAGCGTGAAGTCCCAGAATCAGAGCAAAGAAAGAAAGGGAAAAAAATGAATTTAGCTTATGCAAGAGGAATCCAGAATGCCTAATTCTTGTCGAATATAGAAGAAGCTTTCCTTGTTAAGAGGTTTAGTGAGAATGTCAGCTAATTGCTTAGTGGTGTCCACATTTTCCAAAACACAATCCCCATTTTGCACATGATCTCGAATGAAATGGTGTCTAATCTCAATATGTTTTGTCCTAGAGTGTTGAATGGGATTCTTAATCAAGTTTATAGCACTAGTGTTATCACATCGAATCGGAATGTGATCAAGTTGGACACCATAGTCCAACAATTGTTGTTTCATCCAGAGGATTTAGGCACAACAACTGCCTGCGGCCACATATTCTGCCTCAGCAGTAGACAATGCCACACTAGCTTGTTTTTTGCTAAACCAAGAAACTAGGGCACTACCCAGAAAATGGCATGTCCCACTGGTACTTTTCCTATCTAACTTACATCCTGCAAAGTCAGAATCGGAATACCCAACTAAGTTACATGTGGCGCCTTTGGGGAACCACAAGCCCATATTGTTGGTTCCTTTTAAGTATCACATTATGCGTTTAACAGCAGCAAGGTGGGATTCTCTAGGACTAGCCTGATATCTAGCACACATGCAGACACTAAACATGATGTCAAGCCTACTTGCAGTAAGGTACAAGAGAGAACCGATCATACCTCGATATTTTGTCAACTCAACAGGCTTACCGTTTTCATCTTTGTCTAAGTAGCATGACGTGCCCATTGGAGTAGATATTGAAGGAATTGTGAAACAATTCTATTAACCCAGATTAATAATAGATACAAGATTATAGCATATTATTATTAATCATAAACGTTACATACAAGAGATAGATCAAGAACAGGTACCTGAATAAGGATTTCATCTTACTTACTGGTTGAGCATTGGAATGAGAGTAAACTCCCCTCAATCACGATTGGTTCATCAAGCTTAGGATTAACCGTCTAATGGGATAACGATTAAGTAACCTATCGTATGAGGGCAGGGACCTCTCATTGGGCATCAATTGAATAGTCCAACCCATCACAGGCTATTCAGAACATAAGCCCAATACAATTCAATATATTGATAAAATGCTATTAACCATAATTAACATATTAATGATAATCCCAGATAATTAATTAATGTTAATCCATAATTTTGATTAACTAAAATAATTAATCTAACATTCTGCCACTTGGATAGCATTAATCAACTGTCGGAACAACAAGAATTTTATGACTAGAATTTCAATTATGGTTAAAGCACATATCAATCAATAGTGTAAGAAACATAAGCTTCAACGCTGCAGAAATGGTATCCGATAAGGAAGCAAATGATACATGTTAAAAACTTACATTCCATATAAAGAATAATGTATTTGGAAAAAGCATAATCAAGTTAAGAGTAATATGTAATCCAAATATGGTCCAAGCATCTGAAAATGCTATAAGAGATATGATATATCAAAGAGACGTCATCTCATCATATCTCATATAAAATAATTTCAGACTTCCACTAACCCAAAACACCATAAGACTTTAACCAAAACATGAGTTGCAGTATTTCGATAAACTCCAATAGTTAAGTCTTTGGTTAGCGGTTGTCCAAGCATGTTTTCTCTAACAATATGCTCAATTCAAGTCTGAAATTTGTAAATGCCAAAACATAATCCACATGTGCCTAAGTGCTCACAATAGCCCAGTAATAAGAGCGATTACATATGGGCTAAAACAACAAATGCTCTATAATATTTGACATTCAATTAATCCAAATTCTACTAAATAAGTGAATATGCTAATCCAGAAACAATTAGGAAATTCAAGAATCTCCTACATAGAAGACATAAACACTTACTTTAAATAGAATGATACTATAGATTAATGTGGGCCCAAGAATGTCAATAATGAGCAATCACTTAAGACTGTTGGTCCAAACATAAGATTTACAAGTACTTCAGGAATGCAGAACGTCATACTCGATAGGAGTACAAACATTATACCTGCTAAGTACTTATATATCTGTGACATATCAGAATGTGGTATTTTGGGTCAAAAGAAGCACAATATAATTGCATGCTAAAGAGATTAATATGCAATTCCCAATAAATGGCATTGGCATCTACTCGAGATGCCTACTGAGATTCAATAGATTATATATATATATATATATATATATATCAGTACACTAGGACAAAACTAAATAACAATGTCCTTTTAAAATATGCCATATGATCACAAAATGCGCGCACAAATATATGGCAATATAAGATTAATAAGTCTCGAGACACAACAATAGTGTGTACACACTCCCACTAATCCATTATACCTAAACAAAATTAGGATTTCCATTAGAGCCCACTAGCATTAAAATACTTTAATGGTATAATATTTAACAGTGGGATCTTAACTCTGCAGTATAATATCCAAAATGAGTCTAAAACTCATCATCTTTCTCTCTTTAAGAATGTGTTTATAAATTAGAGAGAAATAAATTAGCGCAGAATTATCACACATAATAGTAATATGAAAAAACCAACATATAATTTATCAATAGCAGATCTTTACAAAATTTGGGTATCATAGTTAACCACATATTCTGCATATAGAATTAAGGAGATTATAAGTGTTTGTTTGACATTTTATAACATAGAATCTCCTCGAGATATTAGCAAAATAAATTCTAAAAGAATTTTATAAATAAGGTAACCTTCATCATATGAGTGAGATCAAAATCCCTGATATTTTTTAAAACAAAATATGAGATCACTTGCAAGTTTTCAACAACTCACTCAAAACTCAAGTATTAAATAATAATCCCACGTACTTGAGCACAAGATTAGATTACCGCAGCGGAAGTACATGAGACCTATATTTCACTATAATTGATGATATAACAACAAATAGTCTGTAACTTCCTCAAGTATTATATATTAGACAATATTATATTGTATTTCAAAAGATAACAATAATAAAAAATATTGCTTAGTATATCCCAAATATATCATTTATAATGTTATAGAACAATGATATAGAATGGAGAAATTATTCTCAAGAAACTTTGCAGACTAATTTGGGATTTAATTATATTTTCTTAACAAGGATAGGAGTTCAGTATATTTCAATATTCTCGAAAAGACTATAATATACTCAATTTATATAGGTCCATACAATAAAGCAACGACAAACAATATGTGAAGAAGAAATCATGCTAGTTAATTGGGCAATTACTAAGGTAAAGACAATGTATCAATTCAATCCCACTTATGGGATTTTAATTACAATATCCAAGATTCTCCCACTTGATAGAGAAAATAGTTGAACTAAAAATAAAAGAATATTCAAAAAGGTTTAAGAGAATATTCAACTATTTTTCTCTATCACATAATGAGAAGATTAATCCAATAATAATTGCAATGCATTTGAGTAAAAGGAAAAAAAAAGGTTTCATTTAACACAAATTTGCATTGCGATAGACAAAAAAAAAAGTTTAACATAATATTGAATTACAAAAGAATTATGCCCAATTAACTAACATGTCAAGTTTAACATAATAATATACAAGTTGCATTTATAGTTTTGACAAAGTTAGGCACGAAGGATGATATCATAGACAACAGGGGAAACATTTAATATGCACAAAAAAGGAGAATTAAATGATCCCCATTTATAGCCAACTATGCCATTTAAAGAGAATTTCTTATCTACTGCAATCCCGCCTAAGGGTCCCGAATTACAATAAATAAGAAATGTAATAATACAATGTAAACAATGGGCTAATAACAAGGAAACATTTATCGTATAAGTAGAGGATTAAATGATTCCATATACAAAGTCAAACACGCCCTTCACAAAAAAAAATTCCTTATTTATCATAATCCCGTCTAAAGGGTCCCGAATCATAATAAGTAAGAAATCTTTTACATTGTAGTAACCAAAATTCCCATTTAAAAGGATTTTCAACAAGCAGTCATGTTTAATTAAATTGAAGACATGTACACTAGTATAAGTATAAAATAAACATGACTTTATCCATATAAAAAACATGACAATAATTTCATGATCTCAACAGTTTGAAATGAAAGTGTACAATAACAAAAGTTATTCTTTATTATTTGATTGAGTCAAATATATAAAAGTGCATAAAGTAATTTTATATGTATCCCAGAATAGAACTCTAAAAAAAATAACAAGATGTGTTATCTTACCTTTACATAAATACTCCCACTATAAATAAGAATATAATTTCAAAAGGGAGTATTATAATGAGCAATCAATGAGTTGATTGCAGAGTCCTGTAATTTAATAATATTCTGAGAAATAAACACATTCATATACAATTGCATAGTTTTAGAATGAGAATAACCCTAAAAAGAGAATAATATCTTCTAAACGAATTTCTCCTTATATGCAATTATATAATACGTCAAAAATAAAGATTTTGCAACTAACCTCAGAAACTGTCATTCATCCTTGTGTGTAGAGTTTATGAGCTTTGATGACTTATATAATGAGAGTATTAGAAAACCTTGCAGTTTGTCAGCTCAGAGGAAAAAACTCTAATTATAAATCAATACGATTCATATAGATTACAAGAATAACATAATTTTCAATTCCTTCAACAATTGCTCAACAACATTATCTTGATGATATTTCACAAGTAAGCATACTAACAACAATGAGGCAACATAATTATATAATTTGGCATAAAATAATACACAATTTCATTATTCACTAAAGTATATGGTTTAATTATGTTATGATCCAAAATTTATTTTGTGACTAAGGCACATGATTAGAGAAAATGCTTAGTGCATATCTATCACAAAATTAAAATTAATAAATTATTTATGGGTCTGCATTCAAAGAGTATAGTAGTGATAAAAACATAATGTATATTAAATAATTAAAAATAAATAATTTTGTCAATTTTAATCAATTTAATATACATAAATGACATAAAATAATATACAGTTTAATAATTCACTACATAAGTTTATTTAAAAAAAATTAACTCGTAATGACCCAAAATTTAATTTTGTGACTAAAACTAATCATTAGAGAGTGTCAATAATATACATATGTCACAAAAGAACAGTGAACTAGAAAAAAAAATTTGGATTGAAAATATTAAAAGCAAAGTAGTGAAAAGAAGAATATATATATATATATATATATATATATATATATATATATATATATATATATATATATATATATATATATATATATATATATATATATATATTAAATTATGCCAAAAGAATAATTATATCTGACACCTTAAGGTTAATTGCATGAGCATAGCACATTTAATAAGTGCAGTAAACAAAAGTGTCATTGGCACAAAGGGAATTTTCACATAATATACATTGCACAAACCTTATACGACCAAAAAATTTTAATACCGATAGGGTATTCGAACAATTATTGATATAAGTATAAAACAAATAGTACATTGTATAATCACAAATTACATTAATAACAACACGCCGATATGATATAATTATTATTAACGCAATACAAATCATAATTAAGGATAAAACTTAATTATTCACCAAACACAAAATTTGCATAATTGTACCCACGATAGGTGAGATTACAGTTATACAAATTAAGAATAATTATGCTTCAAAGAATATGATAATTTATGTCATCCATAAACATAAAGCAAATAATCTACATAAAGGCCTAAAATTAATTTCATATCAATGACATAATGACAGAGAGAGTATAATATACCAAAATGTCACAGGAAGAATAAGGAATAATCTGGAAATAAAAATTAGGCCAAAGTTTCGAGAGTACAATATTTGAAAGTACAAATTACTTTCGGATTTAACAATATAAAATATTTAAGGGTGTCCAAAAATTTCCCGAAAAATATCAAAATACCAAAAATAATAAATAAGTGTTTAAAAAAAATTTTGGGCCTGTACGTGGGCCCACGCGCCCCACGTGCCTGGGCCCGAGAGTGGCCTTCGCTGGGGAGTTCATCCCCTTTACCCGGATGCCTGGTAAACGGGTTTTATAGACCCGGATTGAGACCCGTTTTGATCTCTTGATTTAGGCCATGAAACGATGCAATTTTCCGTTATGTTGTCAGAATGGGACCGATCTATGAAAGCCCCAACTTAATTTCGGAAAACACAGCTTCAATCTTGGTAAGAAACGAACCAAAAAAATTGGGGTTTTCGTGTATACTGGCTGCGGTTTTGAACAGAAAAAAAAAAAAACTCTGATTTCTCTACGATTTGCAACTAATTTTTCTTGGGTTTTGATCGCAAGGTACAAAAAAACAATAGCCCCAAAACAATTTCAAGAATCATGCAACCATTTTTGAGTAATTAAACTCCAAATAAGATAGGGTTCATGCCCGTAGAATCCTTGACGATGATCTGGAAATTCTCTCAATTTATTCAACTAAAACATGTGATTCTTGAAAGGTTTTGATCGCGATGATTAGGTGAAGAGAAACCCTCAAGCAATTTTTAGAAACATGGTTACATTAAGAGAGAAATCGAATTCAATGATAAATTGAAAAACAACAGTTCAAGCAAAATCGATTTCTCTAGATTTAAAATATAATAACAGCCATAATTTGTATCCAGTTGGCTCTGATACCAATTGAAGGAATTGTGAAACAATTCTATGAACCCAGATCAATAATAGATACAAGATTATAGCATATTATTATTAATCATACATGTTACATATAAGAGATAGATCAAGAACAGGTACCTGACACTAAATAAGGATTTCATCTTACTTACTGGTTGAGCATTGGAATGAGAGTAGACTCACCTCAATCACGATTGATTCATCAGGCTTAGGATTAACCGTCTAATGGGATAACGATTAAGTAACCTATCGTATGAGGCAGGGACCTCTCATTGGACATCAATTGAATAGCCCAACCCATCATGGACTATTCAGAACATAAGCCCAATACAATTCAATATATTGATAAAATGCTATTAACCATAATTAACATATTAATGATAATTCCAGATAATTAATTAATGCTAATCCATAATTTTGATTAATTAAAATAATTAATCTAATAGATATTTCTTTGGCGCTTTCCATTCCAAATCTCTTTAAGAGTTCACGACAATACTTCGATTCATTGATAAAAATGTCATGGTTTATTTGTTTGATTTGGAGTCCAAGGAAGAAAGTTAACTCGCCCGTCATTGACATTTCAAATTCTTCCTGCATATGCTTGGCAAATTCTTTGCAAAGAAGCTCATTAGTAGCACCAAAAATTATATCGTCTACATAAACTTGTACAAGAAGAATGTCATGTGTTTTTCTTTTAATAAATAAAGTTGTATCAACTTTCCCTCGATAAAAAACTTTTTCCAGAAAAACTTATTGAGGGTGTTCATACCAAGCTCTACGAGCTTGTTTTAAGCCATAGAGTGCTTTCTTTAGTCGAAATACATGATGTGGTAATTCAAAGTTTTCAAAACCGGGAGATTGACTTACATACACCTCTTCTTGTATAAAGCCATTTAAAAACGCACTCGCACTTTTTACATCCATTTGGTATAATTTAAAATTCATGATGCAAGCAAATGCAAGTAACATGCGAATGGCCTCAAGTCTAGCTACGGGTGCATACGTCTCCTCATAGTCTATACCTTCTTCTTGATTGTACCCTTTGGCTACAAGTCTAGCCTTATTTCTAACAATAATTCCATTTTCATCTAGTTTATTTCTAAATACCCATTTGGTACCAATTATCTGATTGTTAGATGGTCTTGGGACTAATTCCCAAACTTGGTTCCTTTCAAATTGATTCAATTCCTCTTGCATGGCCAACAACCAGAATTCATCACAGATAGCATCATCTAAAATTTTAGGTTTTACTTGAGAAACAAATGCCATGTGATTGCAAGCAATTCTAATTGAGTTTCTAGTAATTACCCTTTTTGAAATATCACCGATAATGTTATCTAAGGGATGATCTTTGGAAGCTCTCCACTCTTTTAGAAAATCTTCATGTGCTTCTTCCTCCTCCTTGATCTCATCAGTATTGCTTTCTTTGTTTCCTAGATCTCTCTTATTATCCAAGTGGATGTGTTCTAAGGAATCTGCAAGATCATCAAGAGTACCCTTTCTCATCCTTTTAGGGGTTAGTCTCATCAAAAGAAATATGCACTGATTCTTCAACAGTTAAAGTTCTTTTATTATATACCCTAAAGGCTTTGCTAGATGATGAATAACCTTATCCCTTCATCAGCTTTGGCATCAAATTTTCCTAGATTATTTTTACCATTGTTAAGCACAAAACATTTGCATCCAAACACACGAAAATGAGAGATATTAGGTTTTCTTCCTTTGTATAACTCGTATGGGGTTCTCTTTAAGATTGGTCTAATTAAAACACGATTGAGAACATAGCAAGCAGTGCTAACTGCATCTGCCCAAAAATATTTTGGTAGACTTGCATTGCTTAGAAGTGTTCTAGCTAGTTCCTCTAAAGCCCTATTTTCCCTTTCTACTACCCCATTTTGTTGAGGGGTCCTAGGCACAGAGAAATTATGTTGTATTCCATTTTCTTCACAAAAATTTTCAAACGCTTCATTTTCAAATTCCCCGCCATGATCACTTTTAATTGAGACAATTTTTAAATCCTTTTCGTTTTGAATTACCTTGGCCAATTTCTTAAATGCTCTAAAGGTGTCACTTTTGTGTGCAAGAAATAAAGTCCAAGTGAACCTAGAGTAATCATCTACAATGACTAATGCATAAAAGTTCCCCCCCAATACTTTTAGTTCTAGAAGGCCCAAAAAGGTCCATATGTAGGAGTTGTAATGGCCTATTTGTTGAAACTATATTGATTGGTTTGACTTTTGTTTGTTTGCCCTTTTGACATGCATCACATAAACCATCCCTTTTAAATTTCATTTTTGGTATTCCAATCACAAGTTCTTTTGAAATAAGTTTGTTCAAGTGCTCACTGTGAATGTGTGCAATCCTACGATGCCAAAGAAAACTGTCTTCTTCTCTGGAGACAAGACAGCATACATCATTTGAAGAGATATCATCTAAATCTATTATATAAATATTATTAATCCTATGTCCAATTAATTTCTTATATTTATCATGCATATTTTCAATCAAGCAAGATTTTGAGTCAAAAATAACTTTGTTACCTTTGTCACACAGTTGACTTATGCTCAGAAGGTTGTGCTTTAGCCCTTCCACAAAAAGTACGTTATCAATTGTCATTTCTGGACTTTTTCCAACACTTCCAATGCCAAGAATTCGACCTTTGTTATTGTCGCCATATGTTACATGCCCACTAACTTTTGGTGTGAAGGAAGTGAATTTGCTAATGTCTCTTGTCATGTGTTTCTAACAACCGCTGTCTAAGTACCAGTTTGTGATCTTGCCTTTTAAGCACACCTACAAGAAAGACATTTATGCTTTGCTCTTAGGTACCCAAATTTTCTTGGGTCCTTGGTTGTTAGTGCCAGATAATGTTCCCCTGGGAACCCATAGTTTCTTTTCATTTTCCTTTCTCAAGTTACAAGTAGATGCAGAATGTCCTTTTCTAGCACAATAATAACATTTGATAAAAGGGCTGACAGATGTATGAGCAGGCACAAACATTTTCTTTAAAAATGATTTTTCATGATCCTTGGGTTTATATCCTAAGCCAGCTTTATCATACACACCTTTTTGTTTACCTACCAAAACATTTAAGTTGTCTCTACCATTTGTAAACTTAGCAAGAGTGTTCTCTAAATCATTTATTTGTTTTTCATACTCACTACAATTTTTGCAAGCATAATTTGCTTGAAAATGCCCAATGCTATAATTTGCCCTTTTCAATTCTAATTTTTCTTTGCTTAAGGCGATTACTTGGATTTGCAGATATTCAATTATTTTCTTGGATTTTTCTAATGCTTTGGCCAGCCTCATAGAGTCATTGTGTAATTCAAGAAAGGCATCATGCAATTCATCATATGCAGGGACAGAATTAATAGATGTTACCTCATCGTCGCTGTCATGTCAGCCATAAGACACAGATTAGCTTCTTCATTTTCTGAGTTGTCTGATGAGTCCATGTCATTATCATCGCAAGAGATATATGCTTTTCTTGGCCTGCTGTCTTTCTTTTCTTTTCTTTCAAACTTGTCTTTTTTCTACAATTTTTGACATTCGTACTTTATGTGACCGGTCGTACCACATTCATAGCATGTGGGAGTGGAGCTTGGGCCATCTTTACTAAAGAACCTTTTTGAGGAGGAGAATCCGGGTTTTCTTTGGTTGCTTTTCTTCATGAATCGCTTGAATTTTCTAACCAAAAGTCCCATCTCACCTTCTGAAATTTCATCTTCCTCAAGATCCTCTTGACTTTCAATTTCTATTTTAGAAGAGGATGCTTTCAGTGCTAAACTTTTCTTTTTCTTTTCTTGTTCTTCATGTTCAGCCAGGCGGGCCAATTGTTGTTCATGCTCTTGTGCGCAGCTTCCCAAATAGTGTGGCCAAGTCCATAGTTTCAAGGTTTCTAGATTCTGCAATTGCTGTTACCTTCGGCTGCCAATCCCTGCTTAGACAGCGTAAGAATTTGTTAATTAAATCCTCATTTTTAAATTCCTTACCTAGACCAGCAAGCTGGTTAACAATGTGCTGGAAACGTTTGGCCATGTCCTGAATTGTTTCTCCTTGCTACATCATGAACAACTCATATTCTCCAATCATCTTGTTCATTCTGGCACGCTTGACGTCGCTTGTCCCTTCATGGGTGACTTGCAGCGTATCCCACATCTCCTTAGCAGTCTTGCAGTTTGATACCCTGAAAAACTCTCCTCTACTCAAAGCAGATATTATTATATTGCGTGCACGTAAATTGTATTGACCTTTCTTATAATCATCTTCCGTGTATTCACTTCTAACTTTATCCACTAGTTTTCCTTCTACATCCTTTTTAGGAGCATAAGGTCCATTTTTCACAGCATCCCAGACATTCCAATCAATAGACTGAATAAAAATAATCATACCTTCTTTCCAATAAGCATATTCTTGTCCACTAAAGGCAGGGGGTCTGCCAAAGGAGGCTCCTTCCGGAAGGAAGTCACTATTTGAAGCCATTTCTCTTGAAGCTGCTAAGCTCTTTGTGCAAGAGTCTAGCTCGGATGCCACTTGTTGGAATAGGTGGCTTCGACTCAAGAGGGGAGGGGTGAATTGAGTTTTAAAAATTCTTCTTTAAGATTTTCGAAAATTATTTTTCTCAAAGTTAATTGCAGAAGATAAAACAAACAATTATAATATAATGAATAAATAAGGAGTATAAGGAAGAAGAGCGTGCAAACCAAAGATTTATCCTGGTTCAGTTTACCACCGTTGGTGACCTACATCCAGTCCCCAGAATACGTTTCCGAGTTTTGTCCACTGTAGTCAAGCTTCCAAGGCGCTTGAAAAACCGTTACAACCAGAGCTCTCATTACTTGGGATACCCCACCCTCGTATAGGAGCCTCAATCAAATAAACAAGGGATACCTCATCCTTTCACATAAACTGAGGGATACCTCACTCTCAACTTAGGGATACCTCACCCTTTCACAAGGTTTCAACAATAAGAATAAGATGGCACACTCCAGTAGTGTAGATGGATAAATATTGAAGTCCTATGAGATTGATAATAATAAGAACAATAGATGACTCAAAGTGATTTCAGAAACGGTTTGCAAATGACTCTTGTGTTATGAAAAAGTGTTCTCGTATGATGATACTCGGTTGTGTTTTTTCTGAAATAGAAAAGACCTTTTATAAGGCTTAAGAAAAATTGACCGTTTGATTCCAAGAAGGGCAACCACGTAATGTGCAATGTGCAATGATTTTGGTTCTTTTCATTAAAGGCACATAAAAATTGATTTTTACATATGCCAATCGATTTTCATAAAGAATAAGACGTGAGAAGCACAACAGAAAATCGATTTGAGCCTGGTGTAAATCGATTTACTAAATCCATTGTGGTTGAAGGAAATCGATTGAATTGAAAGGACAAAGTCTTACTAGTCAGTGAAAATCGATTCTCTAGTGGTTTAAAATCGGTTTCAGAAATCGATTGATGCAATCGATTTTACTTCTAAATAGAGTGATGAAACATGTTAAATTTGTTTTGAAAATCGATTAGAATATCTCAAAAATCAGTTTTGGTAATCGATTTGTAAAACAAATTAAATCGATTGGAGATATAAATAAATTCCATATCCAATAGCTTCAAAGAACGTTTCGATATCACTGTTTAATTTAAGGGATACAGACTTTAACCCAGAAATTTTATTTTGGATTTAATATCAAAGGCTATTTCAAAGATATTATTAAGGAGTGTAGATTTGAAATGCATTTAAAAAATAATCATACTTGATTGAGAAAAGATTTTGCTTGCATCATTAATACCTTGAGCCACATTATTACTAAACAAAATCAATTTCTTACAATAATATCTAAGACCTAATACTTTACCCATTTGATCCTTTGGTCTTGATATCTGAGATTCTGGTACACCATAATAATTTGACTTTATGCACTTGGTACCAGCATACTATAACAACATATCCTTTTGGCTTTTATTAGTGTTTGTCATTCATCAAAATATATATAAGTAAGTAATTACAGTTACCACCTCTAACGGCTACGGGATTCTAACATGGATTCCTCAAATCACAAAACTCAAGTCATTTTCCACTTGTATCAAGTTCTTTAAGAATAACATCATCATTCTCATATTTTCGAGTTTCACCTCTGCTAGTAATTAATCTTCACAAATTTCAAATGTAATCACAATCATTTAATAAAATCCATGACTTTAAAATATGCAAGAATGTCTCTAATAATCACAAAAGGTATGTTTCCCCAAATATACTTGCATAAATAATATTAATATAACAAGATAATTGGAAACATTAAGTATAAATATTTAAAATATGTCATAGTGAAGAACCAACTAAACTGCTCCACAGCAACTCCAAGGGAAGTAGTCAGGTACTGACTGCCAGCTCTCAAAGAGCCTAAATGTGAGGCTTCACAAAGTGGGTACCTTACCCCTGTTCAGGAGCTCCACCTATAACCCAAAAATCTCTAAGACTCGGCTACCCAAAAAGAAAAAAGAAAGAGGTTGAGCTTCAAGATTTGTACTATAAACTCACAATGATGCTTAAGATTGGGAAAGAACTAGAGCAAGAAGAAGAGAAAGAAAAAAAATGAAAGAAGAAGAAATAGGGAGAGATGAGGCGTGTGGGTGAGGGACTGGAAAAAGAGTGGGGGTGGGTAATTGTGGTGGATGCTTCTAGTAAAAGAAGCTGAAAATTTTTCTCATTTTTTTTTTTAATATATTGAAACGGTGTGTTTCACTAACTTTCTTCAACAATTTTTTAATGAATTGCTTTCCCTGTGGAATTTAATAAACGAACAAGGAAATCGTCACCAAGTGAGGTTTAACAAATGTCTGGAGTTACCACTGATTCGTACTGGTTGGCAAGATCTTAGAGACTTTTATGAAATGATTGGGGATCATTCTGTGTATCTAAGATATTTGGGGGAAAGTTTATTTCAAATTAGAGTTTCCAACCAACCATCCAATCCAGTTTCATTTCTAAACTTCCATAGTCACAGTACTTGAATCTGCCTCAACTGTTTTACAGTTACTATGTCACGTTACAAAGTCAATGGCAGTCAATTGGTTATATTCAATATCTCAAATTTGCACTTTTAATTTAGCAATTATTACTTATGTCTGCATGTTTAGTTTAATTATTTTTGGAGGCTCTATCCAAAGGTTTTGCTTCATTTGTCAGGAATGTTGAGTATTCCATGCTCTTACTACGTGGTCCTTCTGGTGGACAAAGAGGTTGCAACTTTCTCATAAGAATACACTGAAATTTCAATTTCTCAATGTCAATGTGTCAACAACATGGTGAATGTAGAGAAAGTTAATTCAGTAGGTTTATTAACCTCTTTTACTACTATGCTTATGTTGAAGTGTAGTTATCTATGGACTTAAGCATTATAGACTTAATATCTTTAACTTTTCTGTAACTTTTTTGTTATGTCACATACTTTAGTACTTATATTATCTGTTTTTTGATGCTCAGTACTTATATTATCTTATATTGGACTTATCTTGTCATTTGAATCTTATATCCATGTTTATATGCATCAATTTATGTTTGAAATTTGTAACATATATTACTGATAAATTAGTTAAACAATTACTGGATTAAAAATTTTGTTGACAGGTCTCAACTTCAATTCAATGTTTATGATTTATTTTACTTTATTTAGATTTATCTTAGCCTTAAAAAATAAATAATTTACAATTTAAGTTTTAGCAAAAATGTATTAAGTAACGTGGTGCGACCCGTGCGAATGCACTGGTACATGACTAGTTAACTACAAAATCACATAATTGATTTTTTGGGGATTAAATATGTTTTTGGTCATCATAAGTGAATTTTGGTTTTGATTTCTATAACAAAAAATTCTTTGATTTTTGTCCTTCTAAAATTTAAAATCACTACTTTTGGTCCCTACTTTCATGTGACATCCATTAACTACTTATGTGTCTAACAGAAGGTCATATGATCATCCCAAATAATACTCAATGACCTCTATGATGTCATGTTCGCATATGATTCCCCTAAAATTTTCCTTGACCCCTAAAATGAATTATATTTATCTACCCTAAAATGAATGGTAGGGACTAAAAACGGTGATATTAAATTTTATAAGGATAAAAACCAAAGAAAACCTATTTAGAGGGATCAAACCCAAAATTTACTCATTTTATAGGAATCAAAATTAGTAATTTCATATTTGTGAAACATGACTCTATTTTATAAGGTAATAAGAATTTAACTTCTTTTACTCAAGTTAAATAATTTTTTTGGGCTAAAATACCATTTTGGTCCCTTAACTTATTTTTTTACTTTCAATTTGGTCCCTCAACTTTTAAAAGTTTCAATTTGGTCCCTTAACTTGTCTCTGTTAACACAAGTTAGTCCTCTCCGTCAATGACATAAGTAAAAGTGACGAAAGTGCTACACGTGTTAACAATTTAAAGGACCAATTTGAAACTTATTTAAATTTTAAGGGACCAATTTGAAACTCATTTAAAAGTTGAGGGACCAATTTGAAACTTTTTAACAATTTAAAGGACCAATTTGAAACTCATTTGCTTATGTCATTGACGGAGAGGACTAACTCATGTTAACAGAGATAAGTTAAGGGACCAAATTGAAACTTTTAAAAGTTAAAGGATCAAATTGAAACTGAAAATTAAGTTAAGGGACCAAAATGATATTTTAACTTTTTTTTTTATATAAAAGTTATAAGAGAAAAAGATTACGATAAATAAAGTTGAGGGAAAAATAATTATATTTGAATAATCCAAGATCAACTTTTTATTTATTTATTTTAAAAAAGAAAGAAAGTATCAAGCTGGTAGGTTGGCTCTTGCTACATCTGTCTTGTCTTCAATTCCTTCTTATTACATGCAACTTTTTTGGTTACCACAAAGTATATTGATAGAACAACTCGGCAGTTTATCTGGAAGGGAGTCTCAGGCAAAGGTATTCACTTGGCGGGTTGGGATAGAGTTACATTGCCTAAGAAAGAAGGTGGTCTAGGCGTGAGGATGGCGAGAGAGGCCAATACGGCTTTATTAGGTAAATTTGGCATGGAACTTGCAACAAGATACTGATAAATTCTGGGCGAAAATTCTAAGGAATAAGTATGTCAGGAATGGAAACTTCATGGATGGTGTGAGACAACAGGGATCGGTTATTTGGAATTCTGTTTCTAAAGCCAGGAATGATCCTCGATTGGGTTCTTCTATGAGGATTGGTGCCGGAAATGTCTCTTTTTGGTTTGACTCTTGGATGGATCTTGGTCCTATATGTCACTATGTGGACTATGTGAACATTCAGGATATGGTTTTCAAGGTGAAGGATGCTCATGATATTGATGGTTGGCATTTACAGAGGCTTGCTACTATTATCACATATCATTTCAAAGAGGCCATATGCAATAGACTTTTTCACATTAATGATCAGGTGGAGGATACTCTTATTTGGGAGGGTAGTATGGATGGTTCTTATGCTACTAAGGAGGGTTTTAATTGGCTTCTAAAGCAGCGTGCGTCCTTTGCTTTGGCAAGCATAGGCTGGTCTTGGTTATGGAACCTACATGGGCCTCAGAATATTACACTACAAGAAATTTTATGAGAATATTACACTACAAAAATTTTTATGATTACCTGTAGATTTTCCTAAAAAGTCGCAGGACATAGGTTTCCTATAAAAAATTTTCCATAGGTAATACCTTCGTAGGTAGTTTTTTCCTGGAAATTTTAAAATTCGCATTAAATTTCTTGCAAATTTGAATCTACAAGAAAAAAAATCTTAGTTTTATAAAAATTGCAGAAAAATTCGTAGGAAAATTCGCAAGTAATTCATGAATTTCTAGTAGTGTTTTTATTGTGGTTGGCTTGTTATGATGCAGTTCCAACTGTGTCCTGTTGCGAGTACCACATCTGGTGGTTAACGAGCTTAGTCATTGCTTATATAGCTGGGTAGACCACCCCCTCATAAGCCGGTTTTTGAGGGGATCATTCGGATGCCTGAATTCTTAACATGGTTCTGTGTTCTAAATTGCGGACCGTTATACACAATGCGGCCGCAATATTGCGGTTGCGGCCGTCTCCGCAACGGCAATACGCCGCAATTGCGGTGTGAATTTCAAATACCGGTTGCCGCCGCAACGTAGCGCCATTGCCGCAGTAACGTAACGCTGTTGCCGCCGCAGCGACCCGCATCAGGCTACATTCAACCGCAACTGATAACAACGCAACATCATCAATTCGAGTCGGCTCCATAAATCCTTACCGCCACTGCTGCTGCTCGCGTCAGCTCCGTCAAAATCGCACCATTGCTGTTGCTCGCATCAGATCTGTTCAGGTTGGTACTAGATCCATAGATGTTGGTTTTCCTTCTCTTTTTCTTTCATCTTTGGTTGAAGGATGAACTGATGAAGGCTAAAAATGGGTTCTTTCATTCAGATTTGGGATAGAAACGTTGAGGGACTCAGGGAGGGAGAGAGGAAACAGAGAGTTTATTTGGCTGAGAAGAAGAAGTGAAGAGTCTTTTGACTTTTCTTTCTTCTACTTAATAAATCATCTTGCTTTATCATTTTTTTTCATTTAAAAACTACCTAAACTTGTTTAAATGACACGAATAGAATCTTAAAATATTAGAAGGAAAAAAACTCATACCCACCACAGCTTATGAGTAAATATCCAATTTGGTCCCTAAAATTATAGGATTGTATCAATTTAATCATTTATATTATCAATATTTCAAAATAATTTTTGAAATTGTAAAATGTAACAAATGCATCCCTGTCATTATTCACTTAATATCAAATGCATCCCTAACATTACCAACTTAATGTCATTATAGTCCATGCAAAACCACCGGAGGGATGAATTTGAATAACTTTCTGCAATTTTAGAGATCATTTTGGAATATTAATAATGTTGGGGACTAAGTTGATACAACCCTATAATTTCAAGGATTAAATTAAGTATTTACTTCACTGATTATATGTGCAATTAATCTGTACCGGATTTCTATAAAATAAATTGGGACTGGAGGTTATTTATAATCCCTTTCTAGATGTGCATGGAATATCTAGGTTTTAGATCATTCTCTTTTACTTTTATTATTTATTATTAATTATTAATAAATTTAAAAAAACACCATCATGTCAATCATATTTTATAATTGATTTATTATTATTCATTTACATTGCATGTTAATAAGGAGCTTATTTGTGCTTAACTAATTATTAGTTTATATTGAAGTTTAGAGACAATAAAGAAATTTTGGAAAAAAATTAGATGAATCATGTTAACAATGAATAAAAATTTATACAATATTTGAATAAAAAAAATTATACAACATTATTAATAAAAGATATATAAAGAATTATAATAATTATAAAATTTTGTTAAATTTGGTGTGAACATAAAATTATTTCTCGCCGTAGCGGTCGCATTCCGCATCGCAATGACCGCAATGGCCGCAATCGCAGCGGCCGCAACCGCATCAGCATCCGCATCCGCGACCGCAACCGCAATTTAGAACCATGACATGGTTTCAGAGTCACATTCTGTCCGATGGTGTGGATAGTGCCGCTAGCCCTCGCTTGTGGTGACGAGCCCAGGCTCGAGGGGGCGTGTTGCGAGTCCCATATCGGGTGGTTAATGAGCCTGGCCGTTGCTTATATAGTTGGGTAGACCATCCCCTCATAAGCCAGTTTTTGAGAGAACCATTCGGATGCCTGTATTCTTAACATGTCCTCATCATGGAGGAATGTCTGCCACTAATGTTTGCCAACGCTGTGGGGTGGAGGAAGAAACTTTCCTCCATTGTATTCGTGACTGCACTGTTTCGAGACAGATGTGGATTACGTTGGGCTTTAATGATAGTATCTTCACGACTGAAACTGATTTTTATGAACGGTTGCGCCTTCATGCAGGTGGTGATAGAACGGCTATTTTTCTGGCTGGTTTATGGTGGTCTTGGAGGGCTAGAAATAAATCTTGCTTTAGTGATGAGTCTTATTCTATGCATCAGTTGATTGGGAATGTTTTTCATCTTGTTGATATTATCAAATCTGGGAACATTATTAATGCTAATAATGTGCGACCAGAGAGGTAGGTTCGTTGGCATCCTTCTCGAGATAGATGTATTGTGCTTAATGTTGATGGCAGCTGCTTTGGAAACCCGGGTAGAGCTGGTTTTAGAGGTTTTTTACGCAACCATGATGGAGCATGGCTTTGTGGTTTCGCGGGTTATATTCGGATCTCTAATAACACTCATGCTGAGATTATGGCTATTCTACATGGCCTGAAATTAGCATGGAGTATGGGGTTTCGGAATATTACCTGTTATTCAGATTAATTCCCTCACAGGTTTACAGTTGATTAATTCAGGGATCAGTGTCTCTAAGTACCATATTTTTGCTACTATTCTCCAAGACATTCGTAATATCCTGTCTAGGGAGTGGATAGTCAAGATGGAGCATACTCTTAGAGAAGGAAATATTTGTGCAAACTATCTGGCCAAATGGGGAGCTTCTAATGATGAGCATATGAAGTTTTTTGCTGCTAGTCCAGTAGGCATCTCTCATCTTTTGTTAGCTGACCTTGTGGGATTGGCTGTTTTGAGATTGTAGTTTGTGTTTTTCTTTTGTTTCTTTTGTGGCACACTACCAAAAAAAAAAAAACGTTACTTTATAGAGGGAGGAGGATTGTCATGGCCTCCCCGACTTTTCAAAAATATATATATATATATATATATATATATATATATATATATATATATACATGCCTAAGCCCCTCTAAAAACATGTCTCCGCCCAACTCTTCAAAGGTCCAAATCCAAACCAATTACCAATTACTTTCTTATTAGAAACTAAGGAGAAAATATATGTCAGTATGTATTTAAGTTGACTATAAATATGTTTTAGTAACTTATATTATGTTAAGTTGTTTCTTTCAAAACAAAAGTTGTTAATTATATGGATTTAATTGATATGCACAGTCAGTGTAAAGATTTTTTACATTGTCAACCAATCATAAATTATCACATAAGTAAAAATATTAGACTCATATCCTAATTACCTTAAAAGTCACTCATATAACGATTTTTGATCGGTTGATACTATAAAAAATTTACATTAACAGTGACAATGCATAACAATTAAACTTTAATTATATATAAAATTCGTTTCAGATAATTTGCTTTTATATGTTAATTAAATTTTTTATTGTTATTTCAATGTTATGTATATTTGGTCATGGCCTTTCTCACATGAAATTTTTGGCTCCGCCCCAGCCAATAGGCACGGTGTCCATGCAAGATCTACTTGTGAGCCATGTGGCTTTAAGTACATCAAGTATATCATTTATATATTTTACTTTTAAGTTTAATGAACTTTTTAGTCCTACAAAAAAGGCGAGTTTTGCACTACAAGAATTCGCTCTAATACCGACGGCTAATTACTGACGGCCAAAAAGCCGTAGGTAATTTTGTCATTTCCGAAGGCCAAGGCCATCGGTAACGTTACCTAGGGCGAAGCCATCGGTAGGTCCGTCGGAAATTTTGGCGCAATTACCCGCATATATTCTCCCGCTAACGTATCGACGGCTTTGCCCGTCGGTAATGGTATTTATACGTTACCGTCGGTTAAGCATTTTGATGTTACCGACGACTTAGGACGTCGGTAAGGAAAAATACACTTATCGACGGGCGTGGCCGACCGTAAGCGTCAGAAAGGAAAAAATACCCTTACCGACGGGCGTTGCCATGGGTAAGCGCCATTTGAAATTTAAACGTTAATGACGATCTATGCTGTCAGGGTAACGTTACCTAAGGCAAAGCCGTTGGTAGGTCCGTCGGAAATTTTGGCGCAATTACGCGCATATATTCTCTTGCTAACTTACCGACGGCTTTGCCCGTCGATAATGGTATTTATACGTTACCGTCGGTAATGAAAAAATATCCTTACCGACGGGCGTGGTCACCGATAAGCGTTTTGATGTTACTGAAGAGCTAGGCTGTCAGTTAGCGTCATTTGGAATTTCATGCACAAATGGTTATTTTTAACGTTACAGACGAGCTAGGCCGTCGGTAAATAAAAAATATTCTTACCGATGGGCATGGCCGTCGATCAGCTTCATTTGGAATTTCGCACACAAACGACTATTTTTAATGTTACCGACTGCCTAAAAATACCCTTCCGAACGACTCCGCCCGTTGGTAGGCCGTCGATAAGGATCATTATCACTAATATGCGCATCTCTTACCCTTTTCACCTTCTCCCCTTTGCGACCACTCTCTCTCTCTCTCTCTCAGAACCCTTTCACTTTCTCCCCTTCTTCTTCTTCTTCTCCTCCTCCTTTTTCTGGCCAACCACCACCGAGTTTCTCTACACCATCCACACCGCGAGCGTCTCTGCAAAGGTAAGTCTTCTCCTTTTAATTTCTATTCCTTTTCCCCATTTCATTTTTCCTCTCTGATCATTCTCCCTCCTCTGCACAGTCGACACAACCACTACCACAACCACTCTTCTCCCTCTCAGGCGACACTATCACTGCTAGCTTCACCGCACATGTAAGTCTCTATTTCTTCCTCCTTTCAGTTTCTGGGTATGAATGTATGAACATATGTTCTGATTCTGCTTCTTTCTCCTTTCTGATTTCACCATATGAATGTATGTAATGATGATAGTTTCTTTTTAATTTTGTCTCTGTTTCTGTTTCTGGGTATGAACATGAATGTATGTAATGATTCTATTTCTATGATTTAATGTATGTTTATATGAATTTTGACTCTGTTTTGTATGATTAATGGTTTTATTTTCTTGTTTAATGGATGCATGTTTGAAGATTGTTTTGTATAATTTTTTTCCTAAAAATAATTTAGAGTTACTGACAGCCTGAGCCATCGGTAATTGGTGTAAAACATTATCGACGGCCTGACTGTCGGTAATGAAGCACACGTGCCTGTCGGTAACGTTCTTACGACTTAGCCCGTCGATAACTTTCCGACGGCCTTTTGCTCTACGCCGTCGGTATGCGTTACCGATAGCTTATTTCCATCAGATTTTTGCCGTCGGAAAAGACCCATTATCGACGACTTTTTGACGTTACCGATGGCTAATGATCATCGGTAATGGGTTTTTTTCTTGTAGTGTTAGTTTTAATCCCTAAAAAAAAATTGTTAGGATTTTTTGTATGCAAGTTCAAAATGTTTAGATTTAGTCCCTACCATTAGATTCCTCCCGTTAAGTGTTGATGTGCTAATGGGATGTCACATTAGCACTGCCACGTGAACAAATATAATAGTTTTTAATACATTACATTTACTAATATTTATTATACTTTTTAAGATTTTAGTTATAGCTATCATTATATAATATATAAATACTAAAATTTTTAATTTTTATAATATTACTATTATTTTATGAAACAGATATTCAAAAAAGTACACTTTGATTATTTTTATTAAAAAATAGTTTTATTCAAAACTAGTTTTATAAAATAATAATAATAATACTAATAATAACAATTGTTCAAAAATTGTCGCATCATTAAAATTGTTTAACTGTTATCATAACTTCTCTAATAGTCCTAAATAGGATGATTTGTGATTGATTGGCAGTGTAATTGGTCTACGACATTTTGGTGTCTTGTTTATAGGAATGGGTGTATTCCGATGAATCACAAAACTCATTACATCAAATATTCCGCCCACACCAAGACACAACGGTGTCACATCCAGCGTCGTCAACTTTGGAAAAATCATTATGCCTTCACTCAACAAAGCAGCATGGACAGCTGCACCATAAGCAACAACTTCATCAGGATTGATGCTCTTACACAGATCCTTCCCATTGAAAAAGTCTTGCAACAGCTGCTGAGCTATATAGTACATCGATGTACTAAATAAAATTTAGTCAATCTACATGCAAATACTTGTACATTGATTTAAATACGACAAAAAAGGGTTGTGCATTGATTTAAACCTGACAAAAAAAAGGTGGTACTTCGATGACTATTTTATGTCTACCCCTTATTTACTATAAATAGGGCTAAATACTACCTAGGACTTATCTCTGCCTCCATTTGGGTATCTTTACACTATTTTGAGATCTGTTTTACCGTTAGAAGTATTCGAGAGCGAAGGAAGACGTGTGAAGACTCCATTATTGTAACTTGAGGTTTGATATTTTTTTTGGGTGACACGATTTTGGGGGAGATTCTGACAGACCGAAAATCAAAAATTTGTGACTAGAGTTTAGATCTCGGATTAAGTTGAACTTGGTCCTATTTGAAAGCTAACACATAGAGGAATATAGTATATACATTTTGTTAATTTAGGAGACTTAAGGTGTTCTCAGCTAATTTTTGAAAATAAGGCATTGGCTGACCCGAATGCATCCTGACAGCTTGCACTCAAAAATTTATCTCTTGAATTTTAAAATTCAGAATGAGATGAAACTTGTTGCATTTCAAAATTGAAATGTATATTTTTATTCTTTAAAATTTCGTGTTTTAATGAGACCTGAGGAGGTCCCAATTTAATTTGGAAAGTTGAGTACTGTCTATCTCGGATGTACTCCAAAATTTATATCTGGAGTTGTAGACCTCCTTTTTATGTGAAACTAGTGTCATTTGAAAACAGACATATAAGTCTTATTGCGGTTAAAATTTCAGAATTTATGGATTTCTATATTGTTCCCAATGTTTGTTTGAGTTTGGTATAGACTTGCTGAAAACCTCCTCTGGGCAGTTAGTTTTGGTAAGGTTGCTTATTGGGCAACAACATTTGAACTTAGGTATTGCTAGTTGAACTACAAACTTGTTAAAAGTATATAGAACTGTTTAAATGTTAGGAAGTATACTCATAAAGTGTATTCATAGAGTTGATTAATGATCAGCAAAGTGTGACAACAAGATGTAAACCTTAATTGGAACATGTGTTGTCCATAAACAAAAATTATGAATAATGAGGTGAATTTAAGTTGTGTGGCCAAAGAGGCCCTATGTGATTGGACTGATAATATGAATGCTTTAGTAGTGGCTAAATGTTCTACATTTTGAATTACTATATGTACAATGTTTTATAAAGATATTGAATGAGCAAGAATTGTTTTTTTATAATGTACTATTAGGAGTTTTGTTGATTTAACTATAACGTAGGTTATGAGAATGAAAGTATAAGAAAATGACATTATTGATATTTACGATTGTGGATGGTACCGTGTACTTGTGCCTTGGTGCTTGATAATTGATAAATTTGTGCGTGTTGAGGTTATCCATTATGGAAGGGTAGTATATATAACACTGGTGACTAGTTTGCTATGATACTTATGTACATGTTTGATGGTGATGAAATATTGAAATGAGTACTCTAATATATGAGTTATGAAGTATGATAAGTCTTTGGCTTTGTGAAATGACTAAGAGTAAATGGTTGATTTGTGTGGCATTCAAAAGACACTTAAGGGCAGTGTACCCTGTCGTAGTAGTAATATAGGATGGAAGACCAGATATTGTGCCCAAAAAATTAATTTAGATAACTAAGTGATAAAGCAAGTATTGGAATATGGAAATCTTTATGCTATTTAGACTAATCAAGAACTTTGAAAATAAATAAAAATAGTGCAGTATCAAAAGATAACAAAGAAGAATAAAAAGAGAGTTAAGAGATCAAGAGTATAGAGCCAAGAGCCGTGGTTTCACTTGTGCTTTCGATATCCCCAAATCCTAATTCTATTCAATTTCGTAGTTATTCTTCGAATATCAATCCCTCTACAAAAATTATTAATTGTTCGTCAGGCAATTAATGTTCTTTTCCCCAAATAAATACAATGGTTGTCAGGTAAACAGTTTAAATGATTAGAAAGCATAAAGCATAAAGAGGTTGAATGATCGAAAGGAATAAATCACGTTTTCGTAAATCTAGATATTAAACCCTGGTTATCCTGTAGGTCTACCAATTTAATTGGGCTTGGTAGCCGAAATATCAATCAATTGATTTAGAGTATACAAAGGGTGCATAATCCAAGTATGGGAGGAAGAACAATAGAATAACATTATTCAAATTGCAACCTTGAAACCAAATAGAATTGAATTAAAGTTAAGACATAGCGAAAAGGATTTCTACTATCACAAGATCCACCACAACTGTAGTGGTGAATTTAGCTACTCATAGTAATAGAGAAAACCAAGTTCAACATTGGAAAACGCATCCTAGATAATTGAAGAGGGAGAAGTTGTCTCCAACTTAATTTTCAGGTGCCAAATCCTACTATAGAAATCAAAACAATAAAAGCTAAAAGACTAGAAAGCTAGGAAAAGAGTTCAAAGATAAAAAGATGAAAAGAAGTAAAGATGCCAAAGATGATCTCTTAAGTGACACAGAGAGACTCTATTTATAGGAAAAATAGGAGAAAATCTCTAAAATTTATTGTCAGCGCTACCAGTACGGCCGTGCTCTCTTTTCGTAAAACAACTTTCTAGTGCACGGGATTGAGCACAGTCGTGATGAATTTAGTCTCAGCACGGTCATGCTCTTTGCATAAGCTTTCCAACGTCACAAAGAACGCCTCAATCGGACATCCAGAGTTGAAGTTATGATCTTCTGTACAGGAACCACAGGCATGCTCATCGGTCACCACGGCCGTGCTCTTCATTATGTTAGGCCTTTCCCAAATATGTAGGGACATAGCAACTTCGCAAATCAGCATTCTAGTGCACGGGCGTGCTCTTTGCGATTGGGACCATGCTAGCTTCTGTGAGGCCTTTCTTCACTGAGTCGGGCCTTTCTTCAATGTGACACGGGCGTGCTCTCGCATGGCACGGCCGTGCTGAGTCTCAAGGGTTAGCTTCAAGTAATTTCGTAAGGCTTTGTTTGGATGGATAGATTTGGAAGGTTGGCATGGGCGTGCTCTCGCATGGCACGACCGTACTAATCTCAGAACTTCAGTATTCTGCCCAATTAAGCTCTAAAACCTTCACTTTTCTTCAAAAGTCCATTAAGCTACTTCTGAACGTCAATTCTGTCAAAACTTAAGTAAAAGGGTGAAATGCAATCATATGGTTATGAGATCATGGTGCATGGATAAACTTGAGTATGGTTATTGTGTAGTATGGGTAAACATTGCTTGATACACGTTATATGGTTTCTAAGATGTTAAATGGAGAAAACCTTAAGGTATGAGATTATGGAAAACACACATTTGTTATAAGTGGTACGATCTCTCAAATGAGAGTAACTAGATATGCAGAAGACTTCATTATAAGCTTAGGATATGTTTCAGTGTAAGCATTGGATTATCATTATTAAATTGTGAAAATATCATGTGACATATGATATTGGAATTTACATGAGGTATGAAAGTGATGCCAACTATTAAGTTTCGATATGTGTATCTGATGTGAATTAGGGAATGTACTTCATGCTTGAATTGACCATTGAAAAGTCGCACTGGGGACGGCGAGACGTAACGCCCAGCTGTGCAAGATTTTGGTTATAAAAATGCACTGGGGACGGCGAGACGTAATGCCCGGCTGCATAGTGTTATGGATAGCCTACTGGGGATGGCGAGATGTAATGCCCGGTAGAGCTTGGATGTGATGATATAATCATATACTGAGGACGCCCAGTAATTGTGAGACCACACTGGGGATGGTGAGACGTAATGCCCAATGACGGATGGATTGTATGACTATTGAGGATGGAGAGACATAACGCTCGATAGTGCGAATGAAATATGTTATATTCAATTTTTTAGGCAAATCAAGCATCATGCTAGAAAATCCACAATAGGAGTATGAATTGTTAAGTATGTGAGATTAAAGGTTCTGATAAGTTGGACATTGTTGTATTTTCTGTTTGCATTATTTTCATATGTTTTTACTTTTGAGGCCCTTACTGAGTTTATTTAACTCACTCCCTCATAATGTTGAGATTAAGGTGTGGAAACCGCTGGATCATCGTGAGCTGTCTGACTCCTAATTTTGGAGTTAACGTGCTAAGCAGCAACCTCTAAAGATGCTTTTATTTGTATACTAAAGTTAATGTGTTTTCATTGTAAAACCTTGAAAACTAAATTGTATCTTTTGTTTTACAAAAGTTTAGTATTCATAGTTGTTATTAGGTGTTCCATGCATCCCATTTATAAAACTTATCAGATGAAGTTTTCCTTTAAACCATAAGTTCTTCTTTTCCTTAAAAGAAGAAAGGTTCAAAAGTAAAACAATTTTTTTTTTTTGGTTATTTACTTATCCTGAATTAAGAATGAGAAAGTATTAACCTGGGCAAAGCTTCGGACTTGGGGTTGTCACCCCTTTTCTGGCCGGTCACTAACACCAATTTTGGGTCGTGACAATATTTTAGAGGGATGAAAACCAAAGAAAATTTGCTACAGGGATCAAAACGAAAATCCATGCATTTTCTAGGGATTAAAAACATATTTAACCATTGATTTTTGTTTCGTTTCCCACGGTATCCCGCGCGCAAGTATCTCAAGCCGATTAGGATTATAAGGGCAACAAATCTCTCACTCAAGAGTTTCAATGTTGCTGCATTTCCAAGGCTAGATTCGAACTTGAGACTATTGCTTAAGCTGAAAGAGACCCGTGTCATCTCCTCCGAGTGCTCGAGTAAAAAATTATCATATAAGCTTTGATTTATTTTTTATTTTGTATATAAAAAAATCAACATAAATTTAATTAAGCTTTAATTTAGTTTTTATTTTGAGTGTGTTTCATGATGACAGATTTAACTATACCCGCATATACTTGTGGGTAAAATTCACTATGAGTTTGGTTCGGATAGCTTAACGGGTATCCGTGGCAAAAATAAACAGATATTTTTTTCTTTACCCGCTTATTAATAGGGTGAGGGTGGGTATCAAGGTACACATGCCTATAGGTACTCGATATATGAAATTACTTAAATACCTCGTAACTGATATAAAAAATGTCGCCCTACTTTTTGATTAATATGTTGATTATGTAATTAATTTTCAATGTAGGTGTTTTTGATAATTCAAGGCAATAACGAGACTCTTATTAAGTGGTTGTTTTGTATAGAGAAACAACGATGCAGTATTTTAATAGGTATACATGGATATATGTCGATACTCGCGGATATTCATAACATCAGTTTAGAACCCTACTAATAGATATTTGTGTGGGTACTGGGCGGGTACAAGGTAGACTTTTATCCCGGAGTGATGCTTGAGGCTGATGAAGGTGGGGAGTGATCGCTGGTGCATAAGGCACGGACAAGGAGCGACTCCTTGCAGGCTTCTAGGCAAAGGGATATATGAATGGACGGAATTCACGTCGGAATGAGGGGGATCCTAGGACTATGCAGATATGAGACTAAATAGTTAAGGAAGGCTTAAAGGAATTGATTATTACTACTTATACCAACAAGATGCACATTCTTTTCGGTATCACTTAAGAACTCCGAAGTTAAGCGTGCTTGACTTTGAGTACTGGTGGGATGAGTGATCTTTTGGGAAGTTTCCTAGAAAGCGTTTGAGTGAGGACAAACTCACTGAAAAGACACGTGTTGGTTTGTAGGGAGAGTCGGCAATCCTAATGGCAGTTTGGGCTGTTACAAATAGTATCAAAGCGGACCACTCCTAGTACGATGTGGTTCAAGGATGAACTAGGCAGAAGTTGGTAGGCATATGACGTCTGAGGCTGACGAGGGCGGGGAGTGATCGCCGGTGCATGAGACACTGACTATTAGATACAAAAGACTGTAACTCACCTACACTCGTGTATCTCTCAATCTCTCAATAATGCACTCTCACTGGCACAAGAAACTTAGTTAACAACGATGAAAAACAAATATACTAAATATGCATCAAAATCTTATTCACTTCTCCTTCATAGAGGTATTTATACAAGTCTCCTATAGACTACAACAAACTCAAGTAACTGTAACTAACTCAGCTACTAACCATATCTCTTTCTAACTAACTAACAGCCTAACCAATTGAATTACTTAACAACACAACCCCCTAATTCAGATTAGTTGAGGATTCCACTTTCAGCCTACTCCTTAAAGCTTGAAACCTGAACACCTTTAAGGATTTTGTCAAGACATCTGCAATTTGGTCCTCTGTCTTACAATATTTCAGCTCAAGTTTTTCCTTGCATACTTGATCCCTAAGAAAATGATATCTTGTCTCAATATGCTTGCTTCTCCCATGTGCAATGGGATGTTTAGCTAAATCCATTGCATATTTGTTATCAATCATCAAATGCATTGGTTTAGCTTCTCTCAAGCTCAATTCCTCCAACAGAGTTTCAAGCCATAAAGCTTGACAAGCTGCCAATGATGCAGCAATATATTCTGCTTCACAAGATGATAAAGCAACCACATTTTGCTTTTTCGAACACCATGAGACTGGTGCATCTCTGAACAGAAAAACATACCCAGTGGTGCTTTTCCTAACATCTTCATCTCCACACCAATCATTGTCGCAGTAACCACTAATTTCTGCCTTCAAACAGTTCAGATTATTTGGATACAAAATACCAAAATCAGTTGTTCCTTTGACATACCTCAATATCCTCTTAGTTGCCATGTAATGAGACTGTCTAGGATCCTCCAAAAACCTGCTTATCAGTCCAACACTGTAAGCCAAATCTGGTCTGGCATTGCACAAATACCTTAGAGATCCTACCACCTATTTATAAAAGGTAGCATCAACTGCAGGCTCATTCCCTTCTTTCTGCAATATGAATCCAGTATCTGCTGGTGTAGAAGCTGAGTTACATTCCCACATGTTAAATCTTCTAAGAATGTCTTCTGCATACTTCTTTTGGTGCATGAATACCCCACTGCCAGTAGTTACAAATTCGATACCAAGGAAGTACGATAGTTTTCCCAAATCAATCATATCAAACTCAGCCATTATCCTCCTTCTAAACTCTACAACTTCCTTAACATTGTTACCTGTCACCAGCAGATCATCAACATACAAGCATAGAAACAGAAGACTGGAATCAGCATATTTCCTGACATACACTCCATCAGCAGTACATTTGCTGAAATTCTGTTGTAGCAGGAAGCAATCAATCCTCTTGTTCCAATCTCGTGGAGCTTGCTTCAAACCATACAATGCCTTTCTTAGTCTAGACATTTTGTCTTCTTGCCCTTTCACTTCAAAGCCAGGGGGTTGCTTCACATAAACCTCCTCCTCTAGAGGTCCATTTAAGAAGGCTGATTTCACATCTAGCTGATACATCGCCCACCCTCTATGGCTTGCTATTGCAACAACAAGTCTAATTGACTCAATTCTTGCAACAGGAGCAAAGACTTCATAATAGTCTAATCCAGGTTTTTGTAGAAACCCCCTTGCAACCAATCTAGCCTTATACTTAGCTATTTCACCATTAGGCTTCACCTTGACTTTAAAGACCCATTTTACATCAATAGGTTTCTTATGTTGAGGCAGAATAACAAGCTCCCAGGTTTGGTTTCTAACAATCGAAGGCAGCTCTTCTTCCATAGCAGCCTTCCAGTGTTTGTCTTGGAAGGCTTGTTCAAAGGTTACTGGTTCTGCTTCAGCTAGGAGAGCAAAATGAACAAGCTCACCTTCTGCATTCACTGCAGTATCAGGGAACAACTCATAGTCTTGCAACCTATGAGGCAAGTGTCTTTGTCTGGAAGATCTTCTCTGCACAACTGAAGTCTTAGCTGCAGTATCACACTTCTGTTGCTCTTCTAGATTCATTAGCACATTCCTGTTGCAGCCGCTTGCTTCATTTGTATTGGCAGGATACCAGCACCAAGCCTTTGTCTCATCAAACACCACACCACTGCTAAACATAATCTTCTTTTCCCTTGGATTATACAACTTATAAGCTCCAGTTGCATGATAGCCCAAGAAAATCATTTGTTCAGCTCTGGAATCCAGCTTTTTTCTCAGTTGCTCAGATACATGTTTGAAACAAAGAGAGCCAAATATTCGAAGATGACTCACTTCTGGCCTCTTAGCAGACCAGGCTTCTTCTGGTGTGACTTCATCTAGCCTCTTGGTAGGACATCTATTGAGAATGTAGGCAACTGTTAATACTGCATCACCCCAAAAATAATGAGGCATGTCCCTTCCCTTTAGCATACTTCTTGCCATATTCAAGATTGTTCTGTTCCTCCTTTCAGCTATTCCATTATGTTGAGGTGTGTAAGGGGCTGTTACCTCATGAATTATTCCCTCACTATCACAAAACAGCTGGAATTCTTTGGAATTGTACTCTCCTCCTCCATTTGTTCTGAACATCTTGATAACATTGCCACTTTGTTTTTCTACTAGCATTTTGAACTTCTTAAAAACATCAAATACTTCATTCTTTCTTTTGAGTAGATAAATCCACATTTTTATAGTAAATTCATCTATAAAAGTCACAAAGTAGCTGTTACCTCCAAGTGAGTTTACCTCAAATGGTCCACATACATCTGAGCATATGACTTCAAGGCTCTTCTTTACTCTGCAAGGTATTGTACTGTGATAAGACTTTCTTGGTTCCTTGGACTCACTGCATGTTGCACATATCTCCTGAGGCATCTTGATGTGAGTTAAGCCATCAACTAGCTTCTTGCTTTGTAGCAGATGCAAACTTCTATAATTCAGATGGCCAAATCTGTGATGCCAAATCAAGCTATCAACACCAGCAATTGTGGCTAAACAATCATGCTCAACAACATGAATTCCAATCTTGAAGGTTCTGTTTTTTGACAGTGGAGCCTTCAAGATTAATCTTCCACTGCTGTCAAACAATTTTAACATATTGTTCACCATTTTTACTGAGCAGCCTTTTTCCAGCAATTGTCCAAGACTCAGCAAGTTGTTCTTCATATTAGGAACATACAGAACATCACTTATAGTTTCCTGTTGACCATCTTTCTTGGCTATTATCACATTCCCAATGCCCTCGGCAGTTACAGAGCTGTTATCAGCAAACTTGACATTGCTCTTCACCTTTTCATGTAGAGTTGCAAACTACTCTTTATGCCCAAACATGTGATTTGAGCATCCTGTATCAAGATACCATAACTCAAAACTGACATCTGCTGATGCTGTGGTTGCCATGAGGATAACATTATCACT
Organism: Ammopiptanthus mongolicus; assembly: GCA_039655645.1. NCBI lineage: Eukaryota > Viridiplantae > Streptophyta > Magnoliopsida > Fabales > Fabaceae > Ammopiptanthus > Ammopiptanthus mongolicus. Next base: position 85,087,067 of record CM077348.1, read on the forward strand.
GTCATAATCTTCATCATGTGCCATTTGAGCTTCATTCTCCTTTCTTGGTACCCTTTTGTTTCTACATTCACTTGCAAAGTGACCCCATCTTTGACAGTTATAGCACTGAATTCCTTTCTTATTGAACTTCTTCTTGCCATTCTTGTCACTTTCTTTATGCTTCTTGTTGCCATTTTCACTGCTAGTTTGATCAGCATTACTTGAGGCATCATTGTTAGACCTCCACTTGGAATTTTTAAACTTGCCCTTTCCTTTCTTGATCTTTCTTTCATCATTGAATTTCTGATGGGCCCGAGCCTGTAAAGCTTGCTCAGATTTCATAGAACTTCGTTCATTAAGCCTCAACTCCCGAGCCGCAAGACTTGCTTGCAACTCTTCTACTTTCATCTCCTCTAGATCTTTGGACTCTTCAATGGCTACCACCACGTGATCAAATCTTGGGGTCAAGGTTCTCAGCACTTTCTCAATAATCATCACTGATGACAACTTCTCACCACACACTTTCATTTGGTTTGTGAGAGTCATCAATCTAGTGAAGTATTCACCATCACTTTCATGATCAAGCATTTGCAACAATTCATACTACCTCCTTAGGGTCTGCAGTTTCACTTTCTTTAGTCTGTCAGCACCCTCATAGGACAGTGCAAGACTGTCCCATGCCTCCTTTGCAGTAGTTGCAGAAGATATCTTCTCCCAATTCTCAAGTTCAACACATTGGTGAATGATGAAGAGTGCCTTACTTTCTTTCTTCTTGAGATCTCAGTAGGCTGCCATCTGCTCATCCGAATGATTCTTATCAAGATCCTTCACCCTTTCAGTCACATTCTCAAGCACATCTTGAAAGGCAAAAATCACCTTCATTTGAGAACTCCATCGATCATAATTCTTGCTTGTCAAGATGGGCAAGGTAGCAAGAAAATTGCCATTTGTAGGTGCTACCATCTGTACCAACTCACACACAGGTCCCTCGATACAAAGCTCTGAATACCACTGTTAGATACAAAAGACTGTAACTCACTTACACTCGTGTATCTCTCAATCTCTCAGTAATGCACTCTCACTACCACAAGAAACTTAGTTAACAAAGTTGAAAAACAAATATACTGAATATGCATCAAAATCTTATCCACTTCTCCTTCATAGAGGTATTTATACAAGTCTCCTATAGACTACAACAAACTCAAGTAACTGTAACTAACTCAGCTACTAACCATATCTCTTTCTAACTAACAAACATCCTAACCAACTGAATTACTTAACAACACGGACAAGGACGTGTAACACCCCGATTTTCTGTGATTCTAGTCGAGTTGGTTAATCTCGCTTATGACTTTGAATGTTAAGACCTAGTTAGAAGCTTAGGAATAGGCTTGGACAAGATTGGAAGTACCTAAGGTGTTAAACGAGTCACTGTGGGAGTCATTTTTTTTTGGGAGACTTTCCCAGCAGAGTAGGGGAAAGAACACGCCCTAGTGTGCCAACGCTCTAGCATGGAGCATGGGGAATGCTCAAGCGTTGTCCCTCCGACTCGTTGATTGACATTGATGGGACATAAAGTGACACGTGTCAGAACACGCGTCACAGTTGGCGTTGGAAAGGCGGTGTAGAAACCTCAACGCTCACGCGTTGAGAGGCCTAATGCTCAAGCGTTGAGATTCAGAACACTTTAGCGTTGACAACTGAGACCAACTTCTATAAATAGAAGCCATTCGGTAACTTGCACGAATTTTCTCCCTCCAGTAACAGTAAAAAGAGCTGGAGTAAGTTTCTGAGTCTTGATCACAGTTGTGATCCGTTCGTTCATCTGTTTTCGTTTCCGGTGGTGTTTTCGTGATCAGCTCAACCTCTACTGCAACTTTAGCAGTTTGCTTTTGTGATCCTACAAAGGTAAACCGAGGTTCCGACTATATCTACATTGTAGTAATACATTGTCTTCTTTTATTTCTAGCTTCTATACCCCGTCATAGCATCGCCTTCGAGTTAATGCTATAGTCTACATGTTGTTTCTATGATTAGGGCAAGTTCGGGAAATGCATTCGGGAGCCTTTTGGGCATAGGGACCGCTGTTACAAAGGAGTTTGGAGAATTCATGGATCTCGTTGCATTAGTGGTCATCAGCACTCTGCTATTTGTGATTGTCGGATAATCGAGCGGGAGTTTTGTCGTTGTGCTTGGAACTTTGAGAGGTAAGAGGACAAACCTGAGGAATTCCAATTCTGATAGCTATGTGCTGTGTTTGTGTGCTGGAATCGTAATTGTTTATCTGTACTTGATTGTTTGTGAATTGATTTCAATTATCTGTTTGATAGTTGCTATACTTGAGATGACCTGTTATGTTTGATTTTATTACTTGGCATTTGAAATATGATGTATGAATGTATTTTATGGTTGTGTGATATTGTTGCATTAAAAGACCTAACTTCGGTTAGGATTCCAAAATCATTCAATGTAAAAGTCTTAAAAAGTCTAAGATGTTGAACAAGAATAAGGGAACATTTTGGTTTTGACGTATGAGGGAAAAAGAGAAAGAAATACCCTAATTGAGAAAAAAAATGTGTTTTAGAGGCTTTGATAGTTGTAAAATGTTTTGAGAAACGTGGTTTCAAAATGTTTGGTTTTCAACCAAGAGAAAGGGTTTTGTCTTATGAACGGTATTTTCAAGGTTTGTGTTTTACTGAAAAATCTACGGAAGAGAAATGGGTGGTCTTTAGGCCAAGCTTTGTTTTGTGGAAAAATCGATCCCAATGGCTTTGTGTAAGTTCCGGAGATTTGGGTTTTGGCTTTTGAGTTTTTAAAGAGAAATGTGGTTTTGGTTTGGAACCTAGAAATCGAGATGTTGGGGTTCTAGGGTTCTGTAAAACATGAGGATCAAGGATCCGTGTTAATGTGTTGGTCCTGTAAGCTGGTGGACATTCTTTGTGGTCCTGTGGGCTTTTGGACGTGTTTTTATGATTTTGAATCCAAAATCCGAAACCTGTGCATCGATTAGGGATTTTAGGGTTTGAGTAGTGTGGACTGCGTGTCCTTCTTGAGTTTTGGACTGAGTGTCCTGTTTTTTAAGAAAATTTTATAAGGCTTGAGGAGTCTAAGATATTGTGGTGGTTGATAGCGATGCTTCAACAAGGAAATATTGATACGAAAAAGATAAACTGACGAAAACAAATGGTTTTCTCATGCATTGATGTGTTTGGTAGACGTGCCGTGAAATGAGGGGACCTTGATGGCAAGGAAACCTGGGGATGACTTCTGTCATCATGTAACATTGTACCTTGATGGACAATGATGCCATACGTGCTGTGTGTTCTTATTGTGTCCTGAGTGGACAATATAGTATGACTGTTTACATCGTAAGTACCATTGACATATGCACCCATGTGCTATTTCCTGGGAGTCAAGTGCTTATGTTTTGCCTAGTGGGGTGTTACTCATTGTTACCTGCGGGTCAATGATTGTGGAGCCTGATCAAGTCGTTTTCAATGGTGATGGGATTTCCGAAAATTAAGAACAAAACGTTAGTTGATATATGTGGAAGTGTTCATGAATACGTTTTAAAATAACGTTGAATGTCGGGCACGAGGCCCTTGTGTTTATTACTAGTACTCTGGTATATTGTGATATATTATGCATGATGATGTGTGTGAGATATGTCTACATGAATCTGTTGTCTATGTTTGGGTATGTAGTTGTCGTTTTTGGATTCATATATTGGTTTCTCACCCTTGCTATTTTCTCTGGACTCTTCTGTTTTCTGTTGGATATCTATATGTATTATGTACAGATGAACCTGGGGAGCAAAGGTCTGACGCACTCGGGAGTTCGCTCCCTCACCTTTGGGAACCAGGAGGACCCGGGATCGTGGGTTATACACCGAGGGGCTACTAGCGCAGCTTACACGGGACCAGTGTGCACTCTTCGCCTAAATACTGAGGTGGGACCTCAGTAGAGAATCTACACTGTAGAGACCATCCAGGTCCCTTTACCACCGATCGGGATGATCTTATAGCATCTGGTAGATCAGGGAGTGCTACAGCACGATATCCCCGCAGCTCAGCCCTTACAGCAGCAGCCACTTCACACTCCTCCCCCTCCATTTGTTTTGGTGCCGATGGGGCCAGGAGAGGAGGATGAGGAGGATCTGGAAGAGGATCCAGAGGAGGAGGAGCTCCTGGAGGTACTGTCCAACGGGTTTCACTAGGCGTTGACCATCTTAGATGTGTAGACTTACCTTTTGACGTAGCGATTTTTGGGTAGTCTATTAGCGGCTACTGATAGCCATGAGTTTTAGTAATATGGTTCTAGACTATCATTACCTAGTTCTTAGAGTTTTAGCTTTTGCTTTTACTAGTCTTCTATTGAAGGGACATGTTATCCACGGTTCTTTTATATATATCCTACTTGTTGATGTGTGTGTGTGTGTGTGTGTGTGTGTGTGTGTGTGTGTGTATATATATATATATATATATATATATATATATATATATTTATGCTGTTATACTTGGTGTTGTTCTGTGTTGTTATAATAAGAAGAATTTCACCTCGAGTTTTAGAACTTAATAAGATATATGTGACTAGACTGTTTTTTTCAAAAGTAATACCAGCAAGTTTTATTTAGCATTTTAATTGGTGTCTTGGGTTACAAATGTGATGCCGGATTGAGGGTGTCACATTAGTGGTATCAGAGATGGTCGAGTCTTTCGGGAATCTTTGGGAAATAGGTCTGTTGTGTTGTTGTTGTGTGTTCTTTGATTGAGACTTGTTTGAATTCCTTCTTGAAGGAAATATGTGTTAGACTAGCGAGTACATGTTCCTTATCTCTGGTTGCCATTTAATTGAGTTTGTCTTGCAGGTCAGTTATGGAACAAGAAGGTGAACATGGACGCGGACGTGGACGCGACGTGGCCGTGGTAGAGGTTGTCGAGGAGGTCTTGTAAATGACCACGATCATGTTGATGAGTATTATGAGGGTGCAGTGGATTATACTGCGCAAGCAATGGAGAACGTTGCGGCTGATATTGCTCTACAGGCTGCTGCCATGGATGCTAAGAACCAGCAAGCTGCTGAAGGGAGAGGTCTGACTACATTTCGACATCAGAATCCTCCACAGTTTCGCAGGGATTCTGAACCCGAGAAAGCTAACCGATGGATATAGGAACTAGAGAAGATCGTTGTGCTCATTCTGAGTCCAGAAGGAGTCAAAGTTCAGTATGCTACTTTCCTGCTGATGGGAGACGCAGCGTATTGGTGGAAGGGCACCAGATAACTACTAGAGGCTGACAATTTGGAGATTACTTGGGAGATGTTTCGAAACACATTCTTGGACAAGTGCTTTCCTGAAAGTGCCAGAGTCGAGAAGGAACGAGAATTTCTCGGTCTTCTACAAAAGGATCTTTTCGTTGGGAAGTATGCAGCGAAGTTTGAATCATTCGCCAAGTACTTCCGTTTCTTTCAGACTCAACCAAATGAAAGCAAGAAATGTGAGAGGTTTGAGGTTCGAGATTAAAGAATCTGTGCTGCCCTTGTATATTAGAAATTTTGAAGATTTAGTTGAGATGTGCCGCAAGGTGGAACAAATGAGGGCAGGAAGAGATAATCGAGGGAATGCTGGAGGACCTTCACGATTCTAGAGTCAATACTATGACCAGAAAGGGAAGCAGAGTCAGAAGAAGCCTTATTCCCGACCCTCATGGAATTTTCAGAAACAACCATACCGTCCTGTTGCTCGTGCATCGGGTAGTAGAGGCCAAGGAAGTCAAGGCCAAGAGAGGAAGTGCTTCAAGTGTGGAGATTCGTCGCATTTGGCGAATAACTATACAATGCGGAATGACAACTGTTTCCGTTGTGGACAACCGGGGCATATTGCCAGGCACTGCAGAACATAAAATGCAGTCCAAGCTGCTGACAGAAATGGTGGAGCCAAGAGGCCGACGGCGAAAGGAAGAGTTTATACCCTGAGTGGTGCTGAGGCTTCAAACTCCGAAGATCTCATACAAGGTGTTTGCGACATTGATGGTAACCTCTTATCAGTACTTTTGGATTCGGGTGCAACCCATCTGTTCATTTCCATGGATTGTGTGATACGTTTGGTATTAGTTGTTTCTTCCTTGTCTTTTGACTTAATTGTTTCTACCTCAACAGCTGAACCTGTTGTTTTAAATTCTATATGCCTGAACTGTCATGTTGTTCTTCAGGATAGACATTTTCTTGTTGATCTAATATGCTTGCCTTTAATGCAATTAGATATAATTTTAGGCATGGATTGGTTATCTTCTAACCATATCCTATTAGATTGTGCATGTAAAACCCTAGTTTTTCCCACTACCGAGATTTCTGGATTTTTAGCCACCAATCGCGTTAGAACTTCTTCGAAAGAAGGAGATCCGGAATACATGGTTCTATCCAAATTAGAAGTCGAGGGGAAGATCGAGCAGAGTAAGATGCCAGTTGCGAAAGAATTTCCTGGGGTGTTTCCAGATGACGTTCCGGGTTTGCCACTTGTGAGGGACATAGAATTCTCTATCGACCTGATTCCAGGAGCTGGACCGATATCAATTATTCCATATCGGATGTCATCTATTAAACTCGCTGAGTTGAAAGCTGAAGTCGAGGACCTATTGTCAAAACAGTTCATTAGACCAAGTGTTTCGCCGTGGGGAGCGCCGGTTCTCTTAGTGAGAAAGAAAGACGGAGGTTCGAGGCTTTGCCTGGATTTTCGTCAGCTGAATAAAGTGATGATCAAGAACAAGTATCCTTTACCGAGGATTGATGACCTGATGGATCAACTGTGAGGAGCTGTTGTTTTCCCAAAGATCGACTTAAGGATGGGATACCATCAGATTAGAGTAAAAATGGAGGATACACCTAAGATCGCTTTTAGAACTCGTTACGAACATTACGAATACCTCTTGATGCCTTTTGGAGTAACGAATGCACCTGCTATATTCATGGACTACATGAACCGGATTTTTCGTCCGTTTCTTGATAGGTTTGTGGTGGTGTTTATCGACGATATCCTCATTTATTCTAAGAGCCGTGAGGAACACGAAGAGCATTTACGGCAAGTTCTTCAAGTTTTGCGCGAGAAGACGCTGTATGCGAAACTCTCTAAGCGTGAGTTTTGGCTGGAAGAAGTCGGATTTTTGGGTCATGTCATAACGAAGGAAGGAATTGCTGTGGACCCTGCTAAAGTGGAAGCTGTACTTTCTTGGGAAAAACAAAGACCGTAACAGAGATAAGGAGTTTTATTGGTTTGGCCGATTATTATCGGAGATTCATTGAAGGATTTTCCAAGATTGTATCACCATTGACTCAACTCACAAGAAAGGATCAACCATTTATTTAGACTGACCAGTGTGAGGAAAGTTTTCCAAAGGTTAAGGAACTTTTGACGACTTCACCGGTGTTGATACTTCCAGAACCTAGTGAACCTTATTAAGTATATTGTGATGCTTCACATCAAGGTTTAGGTTGTGTGATGATGCAACGCCGCAAAGTGGCGGCGTATGCCTCAAGACAATTAAAGACTCATGAGAAGAACTATCCCACACAAGACCTAGAGCTAGCTGCAGCGGTTTTTGCATTAAAAATATGGAGACATCATCTGTATGGTGTCAAATTTCACGTCTTTAGTGACCACAAAAGTCTAAAGTATCTGTTCGATCAGAAGGAGCTCAATATGAGGCAGAGACGATGGATGGAATTTCTAAAAGATTACAACTTCACGTTGCAATACCATCCAGGAAAAACAAATGTAGTAGCAGATGCCTTGAGCCGGAAAGCCATTTATATTTCAACTATGATGGTGAGAGAATTAAGATTGATTGAAGAGTTTCGTGATCTAAATTTGGGAATGGAGATAAGTCCGGAGAAGCTAAGTTTTAGAATGCTCAAAATCTCCAGTGGATTAATGGAAGAGATCCGTGAACAGCAAGCTACTGATGAATATCTTCAAGAGAAGAAGGAACTGATGGAACGAGGGAAAGCTGATGAGTTTAGTTTGGAAACAGACGGAATTTTAAAGTGCAATGGGCGAGTCTGTGTACCCAACAACCCTGAGATGAGAAAGATGATTCTAGAGGAATCCCACAAGAGTGGATTAAGCATTCATCCTAGTGCAACGAAGATGTATCAAGACATGAAACAAAGATTTGGTTGGCCAAAACATGAAGAAACAAGTTGCAGAATATGTCGCATCATGCCTAACCTGCCAGGAAGCAAAAATAGAGCATCAGAGACCCGGAGGGATGCTGCAATCCCTGGACATATCATAATAGAAATGGGAGAGTATCTCAATGGATTTCGTGGTAAGTTTACCCCAAACGCCTAGGAATTTTGATTCGATTTGGATAATCGTTGATAGGTTAACAAAATCAGCACATTTCTTACCTGTCAAAATCAACTACACGGTAGCGAAACTGACTGAGGTGTATATTAGAGAAGTGATTAGATTACATGGAGTACCCTCAAGTATCGTTTTAGATAGAGATCCAAAGTTTACTTCGCGTTTTTGGGAGAGTCTACACCAAGCTCTAGGAACCAAGCTACGCCTAAGTTCGGCATAGCATCCTCAATCGGATGGACAAACTGAAAGGATGATTCAATCGTTAGAGGATTTACTAAGAGCTTGCGTCTTGGATAATCGAGGAAGTTGGGATGAACTGTTACATCTGATTGAATTCACGTACACCAATAGCTATCATTCGAGCATAGGGATGGGAACCTATGAGGCGCTTTATGAGAGGAGATTTCAGACTCCATTTTGTTGGTATCATGATGGAGAAAGTACAATTCTGGGCCCCGAGGATGTGCAGCAGACTACCGATAAGGTCAGGAAAATTTGTGAAAGGATGAGGACATCACAGAGCAGACAGAAGAGTTACTCGGATCGACGGAGACGACCTCTCGAGTTTCAAGAAGGTGAACATATATTTCTGAGAGTAAATCCAACGACTGGGGTAGGTAGGGTAATGAAATCCAAAAAACTCACTCCTAAATTTCTTGGACTATACCAAATTCTTTGTCGTGTTGGTCCAGTAGCGTACCAAATTGTTTTACCCCCTTTTCTTTCAAACCTACACAATTTTTTTCATGTTTCACAATTAAGGAAGTATATTCCTGATCCATCTCATGTAATCGAACCTGATCAAGTACCCTTGAAAGAGGACCTGTCGTATGAGACTGCACCTGTAAGGATCGAGGACAAGAGAATCAGACAACTCCAGGGAAAACAAATATCCTTAGTCAAGGGCATTTGGGATGATACAACTGGAGAAGCAATTTGGGAAGCTGAGGAGAAGAACAGAGAGCAATATCCTTATATGTTCACAGGTACATAATTTCGAGGACAAAATTATTGTTAGTGGGGTAGTAATATAACACCCCAATTTTCTATGATTCTAGTCGAGTTGGTTAATCTCGATTAGGACTTTGAATGCGCTTGTGAATCTTTCTGTATTAGTTTAAGACCTAGTTATAAGCTTAGGAATAGGCTTGGACAATATTGGAAGTACCTAAGGTGTTAAACGAGTCACTGTGGGAGTCAATTTCTTTTTTCAGAGACTTTCCCAGCGGAGCTGGACGCTTAAGCGCGGGGAGAGAACACGCTCTAGCGTGGAGCGTGGGGAACGCTCAAGCGTTGTTCCTCTGACCCGTTGATTGACATTGATGGGACATAAAGTGACACGTGTCAGAACGCGCGTCACAGCTGGAGTTGGAAAGGCAGTGTAGAAACCTCAACGCTCAAGCGTTGAGAGGCCTAACGCTCAAGCGTTGGAACGCTCAAGCGTTGAGATTAGAACGCTTAAGCGTTGACAGCTGAGACTAACTTCTATAAATAGATGTCATTCGGCAACTTGCACAAATTTTCTCCCTCCAATAACAGTAAAAAGATCTGAGAGTAAGTTTGTGATTCTTGATCACATTTGTGATCCGTTCGTTCATCTGTTTTCGTTTCCGGTGGTGTTTTCGTGATCAGCTCAACCTCTACTGCAACTTTAGCACTTTGCTTTTGTGATCCTGCAAAGGCAAACCGAGGTTCCGACTCTATCTACATTGTAGTTATACATTGTCTTCCTTTATTTCTAGCTTCTATGCCCTGTCATAGCATCGCCTTCGAGTTAATGCTATAGTCTACATGTTGTTTCTGTGATTAGGGCAAGTTCAGGAGTTGCATTCGGGAGCCTTGTGGGCATAGGGACCGCTGTTACAAAGGAGTTTGGAGAATTCATGGATCTTGTGGCATTAGTGGTCATCACCACTCTGCTATCTGTGATTGTCAGATAATCGAGCGGGAGTTTTGTCGTTGTGCTTGGAACTTCGAGAGGTAAGAGGATAAACCTGAGGAATTCCAATTCCGACAGGTATGTGCTGTGTTTGTGTGCTGGAATCGTAATTGTTTATCTGTACTTGATTGGTTGTGAATTGATTTCAATTATCCGTTTGATAGTTGCTATACTTGAGATGACCTATTATGCCTGATTTTATTACTTAGCAATTGAAATATAATGTATGAATGCATTGTACAGCTGTGTGATATTGTTGCATTAAGGACCTGACTTCGGTTAGGATTCCAAAATCGGTCAACGTAAAAGTCTTAAAAAGTCTGAGATGTTGAACAAGAATAAGGGAACGTTTTGGTTTTGACGAATTGAGAAAAAAAAAAGTGTTTTAGAGGCTTTGATAGCTGTAAAATGTTTTGAGAAACGTGGTTTCAAAATGTTTGGTTTTCAACCAAGAGAAAGGGTTTTGTCTTATGAACGGTATTTTCAAGGTTTGTGTTTTACTAAAAAGTCTACGAAATAGAAATGGGTGGTTTTTAGGCCAATTTTTGTTTTGTGGAAAAACCGATCCCGAAGGCTTTGTGTAAGTTTCGGAGATTTAGGGTTTGGCTTTTGAGTTTTTAAAGAGAAATGTGGTTTTGGTTTGGAACCTAGAAACCGAGATGTCGGGGTTCTAAGGTTCTGTAAAACACAAGGATCAAGGATCCGTGTTAGTGTGCTGGTCCTATAAGTTGGTGGACATTCTTTGTGGTCTTGTGGGCTTGTGGAAGTGTTTTTATGCTTTTGAATCCAAAATCCGAAACTGGTGCTTCGGTTAGGGATTTTTGGGTTTGAGCAGTGTGGACTGCAAGTCCTTTCTGAGTTTTGGACTAAGCGTCCTGTTTTTGAGGAAAATGTTGTGAGGCTTGAAGAGTCTAAGACATTGTGGTGGTTGATAGCATTGATGCTTTTAACAAGAAAATATTGATACGACAAAGATAAACTGACGAAAACAAATTGTTTTCTCATGCATTGATGTTTCTGGCAGACGTGCCGTGAAATGAGGGGACTTTGATGGCAAGGAAACCTGGGGATGACTTGTGTCATCATGTAACATTGTGCCTTGATGGACAATGATGTCGTACATATTGTGTGTTCATATTGTGCTCTGAGTGGACAATATAGTATGACTGTTTACATCGTAAGTACCACTGACATACGCGCCCATGTGCTATTTCCTGCCCAGTGGGGTGTTAGTCGTTGTTACCTGCGGGTCAATGATTTTGGAGCCTGATCACCTCGTTTTTTATGGTGATGGGATTTTCAGAAATTAAGAACAAAACGTTAGTTGATATATGTGGAAGTGTTCATGCATACGTTTTAAAATAACGTTGACTGTCGGGCACGAGGTCCTTGTGTTTATTACTAGTACTCTGGTATATTGTGATACATTATACATGATGATGCGTGTGAGATATGTCTATATGAATCTGTTGTCCGTGTTTGGGTATGTAGTTGTCGTTTTTGGATTCATATATTGATTTCTCACCCTTGCTATATTCTCTGGACTCTTCTGTTTTTCTGTTGGATATCTAATGTATTATGTATAGATGAACATGGAGAGCGAAGGTCTAACGCACTCGGGAGTTCGCTCCCTGACCTTTGAGAACCGGGAGGACCCGGGAGCGTGGGTTATACACCCAGGGGCTACAAGCACAGCTTACACGAGACCAGTTTGCACTCTTCGCGAAAATACTTAGTTGGGACCTCAGGAGAGAGTCCACACATTAGTGACCGTCCAGGTCCCTTTACCACCGATCTGGATGATCTTATAGCATCTGGTAGATTAGGGAGAGCTGCAGCAGCAGCCACTTCAGACTCCTCCCCTTCCGTTTGTTTTGGTGTGGATGGGGTCGAGGGAGGACGATGAGGAGGATCCGGAAGAGGATCCCGAGGAGGAGGAGCTCCTGGAGGTACCTGAGTACCATCCTATGGAGAACGGGGATGTTCCGGATGGAGGAGCCCGAGATGTAGGGATGGTCGATGGGAATGTAGTTTCCTCCGATCACTCTTCTGATGGAAATGTTGGGCCCTCGTTTGGAGGACTGTCCAACGGGTTTCACTAGGCGTTGACCAGCTTAGACTTACCTTTTGAGGTAGTGATTTTTGGGTAGTCTATTAGCGGTTACTGATGGCCATGAGTTTTAGTGATATAGTGCCAGACTATCGCTACCGAGTTCTGAGAGTTTTTGCTTTTGCTTTTACTAGTCTTCTATTGAAGGGACATGTTGTCCACAGTTCTTTTATATATATCCTAGTTGTTGATGTATATATATAAGCATATACGAGTTATGCTGTTATACTTGCTGTTGTTCTGTGTTGTTATCATAAGAAAAATTTCACCACGAGTTTTGGAACTTAATAAGATATACATAACCGGACTGTTTTCTTCCGAAAGTAAAACCAACAAGATTTATTTAGCATTTTAATTGGTGTTTTGGGTTACAAATGTGATGCCGGATTGAGAGTGTCACAGAGTGGCTCTTGGGAGGCTTTAAGGCAAATGGACACATGAATAAACCGAATTCATATTGGAATGGGAGGGATCCCGAGACTATGCATGTATGAGACTGCATAGTTAAGGAAGGCTTAAAGGAATTAATTGATACTACCTATACCAACACGATACATCTTCTTTTTTATAGCCGATCACTTACGAACTCCTAAGTTAAGCGTGCTTGACTTGGAGCACTTATGGGCTATGTGACCTTTTGAGAAGTTTTCAAAGCGTGTGAGTGAAGACAAAGCACGCTAAAATTACACGTGTTGATTTGTGGGGACAGTTGGTAATCCTGAAAGCAGTCCCGGCCGTTACACCGGGAGCGGGTGGCAGGGGATTACTATTTGTGCCCGCCTCGCCCATTCTCATCCCTAGGTACCAAGTAACTAATAAGTTAGTCAACCAGCTTAGTTGACCCTAAAAAACCTACTAGAGCTGTTTTTGGTAAGGAAGCTTTTTTGGAGAAAAAAGTTCTTATTTAATAAGCTTATAGAGGTAATGTATAACTTATAAGTTACTGTTTGCAAGACTTGTTTTGCTTGTTTTTACCCCTGTTTGTTTGCAAAAATGGTAACCTTTCACCATCCCCAAATTAATATACTTATTTTCAACCTAAATGTTAAATTAAATAATCCTAAAAGAAACTCATCTCCTCATCTCTCAATAATGATAATAATATTAATAATAAATTTATATATTTTTAATTTTTACTATTATATATATATATATATATATATATATACACACACACAAACATATACATATACACAAGTATGTCCTTTTACGTCATTTAATAAATATCATCTAATCTTATAAAAACACTTCCAATTCAACCAGCTCGTTTATTAGCCTTCAGCTTTCAGCTCCTAGGTTTGAGCTAGCTGGCCAGCTTTTCAGATTAAAGCTAGTTGTGTCAAACAACCTTTTTTCTTTTATTTGATGGTTGATGCATAGCATAACTAAAACAATACCAAATGTACTACAATGGAGAAATAACAATAACAATCAAGGTTTTATCAAATCGATGTGGTGGCAATGGCGGTGGTGGCAGTGGCGGCGGTGGTGGAGATAGTGGCGGTAGCGACGGTAGTGGTGGGGGAGAGAATGAGGTAAGGAGTGGGCACGAAGGAGTGTGTCATGGTCTTAATTGAAAAAGAAGGGAGAGATGTAGGGATTGACAATAGGGACTTTGACAACTTTTTTTTACTCTGCAAAGATGAAAGTCATCAAAATAGTTTCGTAGGGACGAAAACCAGATGACCCCTACTTATAAAGACATGAAACTTATTTAAGCCAATTAAGTAATGTCACGTTCACTGGTGATGTGGCACATTATTTGCCGCATCACCGGTTAATGCTAGTTGACTAATAATAGGGATGTTGACCAATTTTTTTTTTTTTTTTACTTTACAAGGATGAAAACCATAAAAAAGAGATTCGTAAGGATGAAAACCAAAACGTCCTTTATTATTATTATTATTATTATTATTATTATTATTATTATTATTATTATTATTTTGTGTGGGACCGGTCATCTCCAAGGCAAGCTGTGAAACTAACTATCAGGTCGGGGTGCTGGTTAGGTAAATCTCTCCCCAAAGTGGCGACTCCAGGATGTGAACCTCAGACATTTCAAGTGAAGGTCGCCTAGGGTCACAGTCTACTCCCATTGTGACCAACCATTATTGGGTAAAACGTCCTCTATTTGCAGCACCTGAAACTTATTTAACTGTAATTTTAAAATAATTTTTATTAAGAGCTTTCTTGTCTTTCTAAATTGTTATTTTAATGATTATTGAGTATTTGAATGATTATTAAAATATTTTAGGATTTGGTATATGTAAGTTCAAAAAGTTTGGATTTGGTCCCACCATTAGGTTCCTCTGATTAAGTGCCGATGTGCTAATAGAATGCCACATCAGTACTGCCATGTGAAAAAAAAAATATTTTTAATACATTGCATATAATAATATTTATTATACTTTTTAAGATTTTTCGTTATAACTATTATTTTTTATTATATAAATATTAAATTTTTTATTTTTTATTATAATATTACTATTGTTTTACAAAATAGTTTTTTATTCAAAAAATCACACTTTGATTATTTTTATTCAAAAATAGTTTTATTCAAAAACTAATTTTATAGGATAATAATAATACTAACAATTATTAAAAAATTGTCACATCTTAAAAATGTTTGACTTTTATCATAACTACCTTAAAAGTCACACATAGGGTGATTTGTGATTGATTAACAGTGTAATTGGTATACGACATTTTGGTGCCTTCTTTGCAGGAAAGGGTGTATTCCTAGGAATCACAACGCTCATTTGATCAAATATTGCACCCACACCAAGAGACAACGGTGTTGCATCCAACAATGTTAACTTTGGAAAATTCACTATGCTTTCACTCAACAAAGCAGTCTAGACAGCTGAACCATAAGCAACCGCTTCATCAGGATTGATGCCCTTGCAAGGATCCTTCTCATTGAAAAACTCCTGGAATAACTGCAGCACTATATAGTACATCGATGTACTAAATAAAATTTGGCCAATTGACATGCAAATACCTTTATGTTTACCTTTTATTTACTATAGATAGGGTTAAATACTATCTTGGACTTACCTCTGACACCATTTGGGTATCTTTTACACTAATTTGACCTCTATTTTACCATTAGAAGGGAGCTTGATTGATGTAAAATGTAACACCCTCGATCCGACATCACAGTTGTAACCCAAAATACGATTAAAACGCTAAATAAAATTTGTTGGGTTTACTTTCAGAAAGACAGTTTATTTAAATATATCTTATTAAGTCCCGAAAATCGTGATAAATTTTTTTTCTTATTTAATAACTATAAATAACAACAGCTCAGAGTAATAACATGTATATATATATATATATATATATATATATATATATATATATATATATATGTATCAATAGCTAGTCATATACAAAAGAACCATGGACAACATGTCCATTTCAAAAGAAGACTGGTAACAGCAAAAAAAAAAAAAAAAACTAAAACTCTAAAAAAAACTAAGTAGCGATAGTCTGGAAATCATATCACTAAAACTCATGGCCATCAATAGCCGCTAACAGACTACCCAAAAATCACTACCTCAAAAGAAAGTCTACACATCTAAGCTGATTAGCGCCTGGTGAAACCCGTTGGACAATCCCCCTAAGGAGGGTCCAACACCAGAATCAGGAGAGGGAACTAGGGAACCTACATTCCCATTCTCGTGGGGCTGGGGCTCAGGAGTATCCAAAGGATGATACTCCGCGTCCTCCTGAGGTTCCTCCTCCTCCTCATCCTCTCCTTGCCCTTCGCTACTAACACAAAAGGCAGGGAAGGAGTCTGAGGTGACTGTTGCTACAGGGGCTGTACAGCTGGGATATGATAATCAATCAGTCCCTGATCCATGAGTGACTGCAGTAGCATCCAGATGGGCGGCAAGGGAATCTGGATTGTCTCGACAGTGTGGGTCCTCTCCTGGGGTCCCACTTCCACTGTCCCTTTGAGAGGGCAGACTGAGCCAGTATATGCTGCGCTATACGCTCCGGGGTGGATGACCCATGCAGCTGGGTCCTCACGAAGATCAAACATCACGGAATGTACCCTTGAGTGGGCTAACTGTTCGGGCATGGGATCCATCTGTAACAGGGATACAATATATATCAAAGAAAGACAGAACAATCCAGAAAATTACAAGGGTGAAAAACCAATATATGAATCCAAAAACGACAACTACATACCCAAACACAAACAGCATATTCATATAAGCATATCCCACAAAATACCATTATGCATAATATAGTACCATATAACAAAGTACTAACAGTAAAAACACAAGGGTCTCATGTCCCACAGTCAACGTTATTTTCGAAATGTATAAATGAGCACTTCCACATATATCAACTAACGTTCAATTCTTAATTTCCGGAAATCCCATCAACATTCAAAAATAACGAGTTGATCAGACTCTAAGGTCATTGACCCGCAGGCAACAATGACTAACACCAAAATAAATTGGTAAAACATAAACACTTAACCTCCCAGGAAACAGCACATGGCCACGCATGTCAGTGGTACTTACGATGTATCAGTCATACTATATTGTCCAACTCAGGGCACAATACGCACACACATGGCACGTATGACATCATTGTCCATCAAGGAACAATATTACATGATGATATAAGTCATCCCCCAGGTTTCTTTTACCATCAAGGTTCCCTCATTTCACGGCACGTCTGCCAAAAACATGAATGCATGAGAAAACCGTTTTATTTTCGTCAGTTTATCTTTGTCGTATCAATATTTCCTTGTTAAAGCATCAACGCTATCAACCATCATAATATCTTAGACTCTTTAAGCCTTTATAATATTTTTCTCAAAACAGGACATTTAGTCCAAAACAGCTCAAATCCAAAAATCCCTAACCGATGCACCAGTCTAGAACTTTGGATTCAAAAGCATAAAAGCGTCCGCAAGCTTACAGGACCACAAAGATTGTCCACATGCTGGCAGGACCAACATACTAACACGAATCCTTGATCCACGTGTTTTTGCAGAACCCTAGAACCCCGACATCTCGGTTTCTAGTTTCCAAGACCAAAAACCACATTTTTCTTGAAAACTCAAAACTAAAACCCAAATCTTCAAAACTTACACAAAGTCCTCGGGATTGGTTTTCCATAAAACAAAAGTTGGTCTAAAAACCATTTCTTTTCTTTTCGTCGTTTTTCGGTAAAATGCAAACTTTGAAATACGGTTTGTAAAAACCTTTTTTCTTGGATAAAATCACTTATTTTAAAACGTTTCCCAAAAGCACTTTTACTCAAAAAGGAATGCTTTCTTATTTTAAAAACCAAAATTTTTTCCAAAAACACTATTCATCCTAAAAACTTCATTTTTCTTCAATAAAGATAACTTTTCCCCATTTTGCCCTTTAAGTCAACTTACTCTTAAAAAGCAAATATTTATTATTATTTTATTCCAAAAAGCTAGTTAATTCTTTTTTCTTAAAATTACTTGAAAAATAATTAAATAGTATTATTTTTCCTTAATCCACGTCTCGAGCTTTTTGAAGCTTTTATATTACATATCATCTGATCCTAATCTGTATTAGGTCCTTTAATGCAATAATCCCCACAACAGGGCACATGATATATCCATACATTCATTCCAATGCCATACCATACATTCACATATAAGCAGGTATATCATGCATAGGAAATTATCAGCAGTAAAATAAATCACACCACAAACAATCAAATACAGCTAAATAATTACATCACAAATATACAAACACAGGACATAGCTGTCGGAATTGGAATTCCTCAAGTTTGTCCCCTTACCTCTTGGAGTTCCCAAAGCAATAGCAATCTCCTGATCAATTCGAACTCGCTCGATCTCTTGCCTGATTATCCGCCGATTATTGCACACATACAATCAATCAATGCATTAACACAAAAACAAAAATTCCTCCTATTCGGTACCTCTAGGGTTCGGCCATATGCTATTAAAAATAGCTAGGGAGCTCCAAAAATTCTCATCTCTTGGACACTACCCTAACTAAGTGAGATAACCCAAGATACAAACTCAAAACATCAAAATCCAACCAAAAACCTACTCCCCCACTATGTCTAGGTTTCGGCCTTCTCTCACCATTGGAGCCAGAGAGCTCCTTTGGTTTCCAACTCTTGGATTATGAAAGAATACCATAAACCTAGATCAAAGAAATTGGTTTGGTATTAAAAGGATTTTTCTACAATTTTTCATGGATTTTTGAAGTCTGTGGGTTAAAAACCCTAACCTCCATGAAACAAGGTTTTCAAGGGATGAAAGGAAAGATTGAGAGAGATAGGAGAGAGTTACTACCTCCTAGATGAATTTCCTTAAGAGAAAGGAACTTGAATCACCAAAAATCTCAAGGTTTCAAGCTTTCTTCAATGGAGAAATGTGAAGAACTCTAGAGAGAAAAGAAAGAAAAGTGAGAATGGGGAATGAAGAGTGATGGCCGAATGGCCTTAGGTGAGGGTGCGGTGAAATAGATATTTTTACTTCAATGGCAAACTTGTAATTTGCTAGAAGGATATTTTGGTAATTTTGCTAAAAGACCAAGGGAAATTTGGTCATTTCGCGTCCAGATATCTTGAAAATCATCATGACACTGGCACGAGTCCCTAGATGACTTGACACTGACTTGAGATCAAGATTATCCGCTCGCGGGTCCCGTGAAACCCTTATAAAGCTCCAATCGTCTCCTAGTTCGATTCTTGGCTTGAATATAATATATTATTTTCACTTTTGGACGTCAGGATGGATTTTAGCAAATATGTAGAGGATCGAATTCTAAGACTACTGGTTCTGACCGTTAGTCAAAATTATGTCTTTATAGTAATAAAACACTACTATCCGTGAAACATAGACCAGGATCCGTTTCAGTTTTCGGCCAAAAATTTAACCATAAGCTCCTACGATTATATGGAGCACGAATATGATTTTAGTTTTCCCAAAATCATTTTCTAAAACACAGATAAAAATATAAACTCATTAATCGAGTTTATTATTCTAAGAAAACACGAAAAATCGGGGTGTTACATAAAATATGTAGATTATGTCGTGAGGCCATATTATTTAAATAACATGATGATTAACCAAATGTAAGCACACCAAGGGGTGTGAATTAACCAAATGTAAGCACACCAAGTTGGTGATAGTATGAGTGGTGATATGGCTTATTGTAGCTTTTATGTTATGAAGTTGAAAGGTGCGTATCCCTTATTTTTTATTCTTGAGATTGCTTTATGAGCTAATTATGTCATAGAATGTTAAATGTGAAATACATTGACTACGAGATTGATAAAGTATTTATATGTGATGATGACTGATATATGTGGTTGAAATTATGGAAAATACTTGGTGGAATGGATTGCCAAATGATGGTCATAAATCTTTGGGTAGGCCGACAGGGAAGCAGGACACTCCAATATATAAATAACACCGTCGGGGAGAGAGATCCCGTGAGTCACCACAGGGTAATCCTAACATCCATCTCATAGAAGAGCCTGTGCAGCAACCAACATCTCATAAAATCTTTGTGCATCGGAGTTTGGATCTCCTCTATGTGTTAGGACCCAATCGCACCTCCCTGTTGAATGGTTCGACCAACTTCAGGGCCAGCATGATCCATTATCATCTGCTCAAAAGGATTTAATTGTTCTCTCAGCTCGCCAACACCATAATATGCATCGTCCACCACAGCAAAGGGAAGTGGCGGCAAGGGATCACCATCGCTGGTCCAATAATAGTAATTAGGCATGCCCCTCACATAGAGATATGCCATCACATCGTCCCCAAAGTGGATTTGTCTACACTGACATTTCTTACAAGGACACCTTGTTTGGATTTTGTTGTCTTAGAAAATTCGGGTCGTTGCGAGCAAATGTAACGATTTCATTCACCCCCTCCATGAACTCGGATGTTAGTCCTCCATGATCCATCCTTCTATCCATCCATTTCCGATGCTCAGGAGCTTTTGACACGATCGCTCCTCGGAGGTCCCATTTTGTAACCCGAACTCATATCCTTAACATTATAGCATAGCATGATTACGTAAAATTACGGAAATATTAAAATGACCAACTTATTGATACCGCAACCATACATAAACATACATATATAAGTAATGGCTCTCTCAGTAAAGCCTACTACAACTATTAATCATCGTTATCAGATTACGCAACTAGCAACACATACAAACTGAAAGCATGATGACAAAATAAAATACATCACACTTCCTCTCCTGGACCCCAAAATACATTTTCCCTCAACCCATACACTGACCATAACAAAACTAAGACCGTCTACCCAGCCATAACTCTAACGAGGATATCGAGAACTCCCAATTGAAGCTTGCTGCCTTCGACGGCAGGTCTGCAGCGCCTCGTACTTCGTCTTGCTCTCTGACATCACAATCCGACGGCGACGGTACTCCCTCATCCTCCTTTCAGTGCGACAACATCAGCCTCGAGCCACAAAACTAGTCGTAGATGATGCGTGAGATCTCCAACCAACGTCTGAATCATGACGGTAGTCCCACGGTTTATTCCACAGCCTCTCAAACGACAGCCTCTGTGCAATCTGGAAGTCTATGACGAGATAGCTCCTCGATGATCCCCAAGCTCTAAAGTATATGATAGTCGGTCCCATATACACCACCTGTCGCTGGGAGTAGTCAATCTCTCATCCTCTTCGTAGAGTAGCTCAAAATCTCCCAACACAAGGATCCGGGGCTCTTCCGCCAAAACCAGGCTCAACAGGTGTGCCATCGATCTACTCGGGTAGCTCCTCAACTGGGTCTTCTCGTGCTAGCGAGAATAGATAAAATACAACATAGGGAAATATGGGAGATAAGAAACAGCAATACATCATAGATAGGGAAACAACTATAAAATAAGATATACAGATAGCAACATAAACAGCATAAAGTGTCAAGCAATCATCTCCTAAATTATTTTCTCTTAGCTACTATCCCTCACACTCATGCATCTAATAACGACATGGACGCGGCCACGACGTGACATCCCCGGCAAATCAAGATGTCTCATCCATCACTATGTCACCCCCCGTAATGCAGGGTTCGGCCAACTGCCCTCTTCGCTCAGCTCAACTCAACTCAACTTACGGCTACGACATATTCCCCCGCCCACAGGCCAGGTCAGATTATTCGCCTGTTGACAACTCAACTTACGGTCACGACATATCCCTCCACCCGCAGGTCAGGTCGGGATATTCGTCTGTTAACAACGTAGCTTGTGAGTACGATCATCTCTCCGCAGGCAAGATCGAGTGCCCGTACGCCAACATAGTGATGAACAACAACGATGTAACATGAACCTCACCGACTCATCTCGAGATCAACCGCTTAGTGCCTCAACCGCAACTTGTACGCAACTATGACCAACGTTCTCCGGCATAACCTGGTACCAACTTTACAATCTCAACATAGCCATCATATCAACATGATCTCTAGGTTGAGCACTATAAGATATATATCCTCGAATTTCTCACCACATGTTCATCTCCCAATTTATCAGAAATTACTGCTTATCTCTAATCACACAACAGTGATCACAAATATCATATCATAAACAACCATAATCATATTAAATAATCATGTTCATCATATCTATTCATAGGCATATATTCAAGTAACCCTAAGCATGTTACTAGGCACATATACATATCCACATATATCATGTCCACATATATCATGTTAAACAACCAATACACAAGCATACAACCTCGACATATCATAAAATCATCGTATCAGCGATAAACCTACAATGCCTAAACTGCATTGGTACCACCAACTAGTAGTCGCCAATTTGAGTTAGGTGTTGTCGGTTACTCGACCACTAGTAGGGTCTAGGTCGCCCTATACATATCAATATATATTATTTTATTTTTGCCTCACCGACGAAATTGTGGTTCTTTCCCCCCACCTGATAGTAAATGTGGCAACGATCATGAACACAACGAACACTTTGAGCTCCCCAAAAGTTCCTCACAACCGCGGCCTAGCTCTTCTAACGGGTCCCGAACGCAACTCCCAAACTTACCCTAATCACGGAAACAACACGTATACTTTCGCATTAACCCTAATACGAAGCTAAAATCGTGAATAGAAGCTAGAAATAATATAAGAACATTATATAGCTATAATGTAGGTAGATACGGAACCTCGGCTTACCCTCGAGAATCAAAGAAGTAAACCGGTAGAGTCGTAGTAGAAGTCGAGCTATTCACGATAACACGAACGGAATCGGAATCGGATCAACGAACGAAGCACAACTTGCATCAAGACTTAGAACCTCAACTTTGAACCCTCTCTCTCTCGTGAAAAACTTCTCCTTAGTGAAAATGATGAGGTATTTATAGGGAAATATTTTATTGTCCACGCTTTAGCATTGCAAAACTCCACGCTTTAACGTTGCAACGCTTGAGCGTTGGCTCTCTCAACGCTTGAGCATTGACGTTTCCTCACCGCCAAGACACAGCCCCTCACGTGCCAGCTGCGACGCGTAACTGACATGTGTCAATTTATGTCCACCACGCTAGAGCGTTGGCATGCTTGAGCGTTTTCATGGTCCACGCTTGAGCGTTCTGCTCTGGATCACTTATTCTTCATCCTTCTCTTATCCAATTCAACCCTAATTCTTAACCTACCTTCTAAGCATATTTTCAAGCATAAAATACTCATCAAGCTTAAACGCATATACATCCAATTATTAATTAAGGTTATGGAAATGAGGATGTTACATCTCCACCCCCTTAAAATAAATTTCGTCCTCGAAATTTGACCTACGTTATACTAAATGTGGATATTGCTGCTGCATATCTTCTTCATGTTCCCAAGTGGCATCTCCTATTGTTTCATCCCATACGACCTTGACCTACGGAATGTGTTTTCCTCAGAGTTCCTTAACTCTTCTATCCGCGATCCGTACTGGTAAAGCCTCATACTCAAGGTTCTTTCTCATTTGTATTGACTTTGGCTCTAGGATGTGTATGGACCGGGGTAATATTTTCTCAACTGAGATACATGAAAGACATCATGAAGATATGATAGATTTGGAGGTAAAGCAACATGATAGGCTACGGGACCAATTCGAGGAAGAATTTGAAACCGTCCAATGAATCTAGGAGTAAGCTTTCTAGATCTGATTGCTCTGCCAATTCCAGTCCTTTGATTGCACTGATTGTTCTATTTCTAGATCTAATTGATCTGCCAATTCCACCCTATTCATACTACATAAAATCAAAGTATGAATTGGTCTGCACTGTATTTTTAAGTAATTTTAATTTTAACATTTTTTATAATTTTTTTCATTTTCAATTAATTTATACTCAAATGTATTTTTAAAAATAATGCCAAACATTCCCAAGAAAGATACATTTAAATCAAACATGAAAATCAAAATTTCTCAATTAATATTCTCAAAAATGTTGAAGGTCTATCCAATACATTTTTAACATTTTGAAGAATTAACATTCATGGGCAACAACAAAAAAACCTACCAAACTCCCCCATTGAGTGTTAACAATGTTCCGTGACTTCTCAGTTCATTAGTGCATTTAGAGCACCTCCAACTGGGGTGCTTATGTTGCTTTTTCTTGTTAAGCATGAGTGCTTAGTAGGAACTTCAACTTGCCATTGGAGTTCATTGGAGTTGGGTGCTTGTGTAGCACCATGTCCTTATATAAGCACTGGTTCTTATATAGAAATGTGGGTCCAGTGTAGTAAAATTGTTGGTATAATGTATAATGATGTGTGGTTTGTCCTGGGGTCCATTTAGTAAATTTTTTCAAGGTTTAGGATAGGAATGATGAGATGCTTAAATTATAAAAAATAAAAATAAGTTATGTGAAATGCGAGACACACTTAAAAATCTCAAAAAGTAAAAATACGAGATGTTGGATTGTAAATACTCGTAATATGTAAAGACGTGTCTAATATTCATTTAATTTTATTCAACTGATTAATATTATATAATACTTTCATTTGTTATTGAATTTGTGGTTTTACAAATAGTAACTCTAATATCACACACGTTTATCCTACATTAGTAATTTAACATTATATTTTAGGTATTAAAATGAAATGTTTTTATTTTTTATTTTATTTTTTCTTTTAAATACGTTGGCTTTTAATTAACAAAATGTTAGCTTCAAGATTTTTAATCAAAAAGGAAAAAAATCAATCTAATCGAAACCGATTGGTTTGATTTTTAAAATGTAATCCATGCAACTCAATCCCAATTAATATAAATAACATTGTTGGATCAAATGAATTTTTAACTCTAAAATGATCCCAACCAAACCGGGAATACCTATACCAGTAAGCATGGTCGGCCTAACAATTATTGAGGCCTAAATCAAATTTTATGGTGATGCCTTTTTAAGAAAATAACAAATTAATCCAATAATTTTCTCATATAAAATTTACAATTTTGTACCCAACAAGGAGTTAATCATTGAACCTTGCAACTAATGGTAATATTTCATACCAAGTGGGTTAGCTCATGTTTGTTGATATATCAAACATATAAAAAACATAATAATACAAAAAGATGCTAAAGGATCAAGCGTTTATCATTAAGCTAAAAGTTATAGCTGTTAGTCAGGGTGTAACTTTATTTCCTTAAGCCTAGTAGCAGTTAGCCCCATGTTTCGATTTGACTACGGCACCATTTGGCCTCGCCACACCCGAATGCAGCCCCACCTGGGCCTCGCCAAGGCAGGATGTTGGCCTACCACCCACAATCCCCCTACCAGCACCTGCGACGCCTTAAAGGGAATGCATCTAGGTCTTGCCAAGTGTAACACCCCGATTTTTTCATGCTTTCTAGGGACGATAAACTCAATTAATGAGTTTATATTTTTATCTGTGCTTTAGAAAACGATTTTGGAAAAACTAAGATCATAGTCTTGTTTTATAAAATCATAGGATCTTTCGGTTAAGTTTTGGGCCGAAAACTCGAACGAAAACCGATCTACGTTTTTCAGATGATAGTATTTTCTACTATCACGAATTAATCTGGACTAACGAACGAAACCATTAGTCTTAGAATATATTCCTCTATCTTTTTCCTAAAATGTGTCCTGATGTCCAAAATATAAATAATATTTTATATTCGGGCCGATAATCGATCGAGGAGACGATTCGAGCTGTCTTAGGGTTTTTCGAGACCCACGATCAGATGTTTTTCATACCAAAATTGTATCAAGTAATTTGAGGAATTCATACGAGTGTCGGGACGATTCCAAATATCGGGATGTGAATTGACCAAATTGCCCTTGGTTAATTTTATTACCAATTTACCTTTCCTATTATTAAACTAATAAACTCACAAATATCTAATAATCCCACCCTTATCTCTTCTCATTTTTCGGTGGTCTCTCTCTCCTCAACTCACTTCATCTTCTTCTTTTCTCTTCCTTTCTCTTCTTTCTCTTTTCTTCTCAAAATCTCCATTTTTGGAGGTGGAAAGCTTGAGTTTTTGTGGAGCAATCTTCACCAAACTTGGAGTGGATCATCATAGGAGGTAGTAGTTCAACTCTATCTCTCTCAATCTCTCTTTTCTCTCCTTATATTTTCATGATCAAGGATGTTAGGGTTTTGTCCCTAAAATCTTTGAAAATCCATGAAAAATTGTAGGAAAATCGTATCTGTATCAAACCAGTTTCTATGGCCTAGGTTCATGACATACTTGTATGATCCAAGAGCTTAGAGCCAAGAAATCCCTCTAGCTATGTTTTCTAGGTAGGGGCCGAAACCCCCCTATGGGTGTAGGGTAGGGTTTTGGTTGGTTTTTGATGATCTGATCTGATATCTAGGGCTGTCACACTTAGTTAGGGTGTTATCCAGAAAATGAGAAATTTTGGAGCTCCCTAGCTATTTTTAGCGTAGTAGAGCCGAACCCTAGGGGTGGTGCATTAGGAGAAATCTTCGTTTTGTAAGTTAATGCCGATATGTTTTACGTGCATGTAGTGATCGGCAGCGTGTTGGGACGAGAAACAAGTTGATCGGGTGTTCCGAGTTGAACTGGAAGCTACAAGAGGTAAGGGGATAAACCTGAGGAATTCCATTTCCGACAGCTATGTGCTGCATCGGTGTTTGTACTGTATTTGTACTGTATTTGTATTGTATTTAAATAGTTATATCATGATGTTAGTTAATTTCTTGATTGACTGTTGTTGATTGGAATATGCATTGATGTGCTGATGTATTGATGTAACTGTTGATATAGTTGAATGCATGTTATACTTGCTGAATGGTTATATGGATGTAATGTGTGCCCTGCTGTGGGATTTAGGCATTAGAGGACCTAATTTTGATTAGGATCCGACATCGTGTAACTTAAAAGCTTTAAAAGTCTGAAATGTGTTTTGATAAGGAAAAGTGAAGTTTAAAAGCAAATAGGGCATTAGAAACCTTCACTATGTCTTAATTTGATAAGAAAATCCTTTTGAGTAATGTGGTTTCCGAAGTCATACTGAGTTTATTCAAGAAAAAAAATGAGTTTGTGCAAGTTTTGTTTTAAGTTCGTATTTTACCGAAAAACAACGAAAGAAAAAGAAATGGTCTCTGGACCAAGTTTTGTTTTATGGAAAACCGATCCCGATGACTTTGTGTAAGTATCGGAGATTTTGGGTTTTTGGTTTTCGAGTTTTCAAGAAAAGTGGTTTTAAAGCTTAAAGCTTAGAAACTAGAAACCGAGACGTCGGGGTTCTAGGGTTCTGCAGAACACGTGGATCAAGGATCCGTGTTAGTTATGGTCCTGTCGGCTTAGGGACGATCTTTGTGGTCCTGTGAGCTTGAGGATGTTTTTATGATCTTGAATCCAACGTCCTTGACTGGTGCATCGGTTAGGGGTGTTGGGATTTAAGTTGTTTTTGGGCTAAGTGTCCTGTTTTGAGAAAATATGTTTTGAGGCTTAAAGAGTCTAAGACATTATGGTGGTTGTTAGCGTTGATGCTACAACGAGGAAATATTAATGCGACAAAGATCCATTATCGGAAACTAGATAGGTTTCTCATGCATTCAATGCGGGGCAGACGTGCCGTGATACGGGGGACCTTGATAAACAGGGAGAACCTGAGATGACTTGTTTGTCATAACATTGTGCCTTGATGGACAATGGTGTCATACGTGTTCTGGGAACGTATTGTGCCTTGAGTTGGACAATGCAGTATGACCGTTTTCTTGTGGAGTACTTCTGATTGCGCCCCCATGTGAGAATCGCGTAGTGTCATGGGATTCAAAGTACTCGTTTTTGGGCCACATATTGGAGCCTGATCAGCTCATTTCGAATGGTGATGGGATTTCCGGAAATCTAGTAATCTAGTGTGAATATTAGTTGAGATATATGGAAGTGCCATGCATACGTTTAGGAGATAACGTTGATTGTGGGGTACGAAACCCTTGTGCATTTACTGCCTTTTGTATTTAATAATATATGCCATGTTATATGATGATTTGGGTCTGTTGTGTGGATTGGGCATATAGTTGTTGTTTATGGATTCATATATTGGTTTCTCACCCTTGCATGTTTTTGGACGGGTTGTCCTTTGGTATATATTGTATCGTGTTTACAGATGGAGCCGGAGCCGGATCACCTAGCGCACTCCGGGATGCGCGTCCTAGCGTTTGATCGAAGGACAGACCCAGCCGCGTGGGTTATCCACCCAGGGGTGGAAAGTGCGGCGTATACTGGACCAGTTTGCACTGTAAGCGGAACGACGGAGACGGGACCGCGGAAGAGTACTCGGACAGTGGAGACCATCCAGGTGCCTCTCCCTCCCATCGGGCTGATGCTGCAGGCCCTTATGGAGCAGGGTGTGATCGAGTCGGTCGCCCCCGCTGCACAGTCCCCGCAGCAACAGCTACCCCAGACGCCTCCCCCGCCTTTTGTCTTGGTAGCGGGCGAGCACGTCGTGGAGGATGTGGAGGAGGAGGAGGAGGAAGACCCTGAGGAGGATCCTCAGGAAGACCCGGAGGATCATTCTTCGGATGCTTCCGATCCCCATCCACAGGGGAACGGGAATGTAGGTTCCCAGAGTTCTTCCTCTGGTTCCAGCATTGGACTTCCCTCCGGGGGATTGTCCAATGGTTTCCATTAGTCGGACCAGCTTAGGGTGTAGACCTTTTTTTTGAGGCAGTGGTTTTTGGGTAGTCTGTTAACGGCTACTGATGGCCATAGGTTTTAGAGATATGGTTCCAGACTGTCGCTGCCTAGTTTTATAGCTTTTGAGAAGTTTAGAAATCATTCGTTCTTTGTAAAGGGACTTGTTGTCCATTATATATATGTATATATATATATCTTGTTCTAATTATTGCATATGAGTAGTTCTGTTATCCGGAGTGGTGAGTTTATGTATTAATGAGAAAAATTTTTGTCACGATTTCCAGAATCTGCTTACGCAAAAGATATATTTTCCGAAAGTAAAACCAGCGAAATTTTATTTATCGTTTCACTAAGGGTTTTGAGTTACAAAAGTGGCACTGGGTTTTGAGGGTGTCACATTAGTGGTATCAGAGCTGGTCGAGTCTTTCGGGAATCCTTGGGGAATAGGTCTGTTGTGTTTGCTGTTGTGTGATCTCTGTATTCGCGAGGCGAAAGTGATTCGCGTCGCGAGCCCGAGAAGTTTCTTAGGGCATGTTCTCTGTCTCGCGTAGCGAATGGGAATTCGCGTCGCGAGGCAGGGAGATGATGCTCTGTTCCTCGAGTATGTTCTCTGCGTCGCGTAGCGAAATGGATCTCGCGTCGCGAGGCAGAGGAGGGGAGTTGCATGTTCTCTGGATCGCGTAGCGAACCGAAATTCGCGTCGCGAGCCAGAGAAATAGTGCTCTGTCTCTCAGGTAGGTCCTCTACGTCGCGTGGCGAATTGAGTTCGCGTCGCGAGACAGAGGAGTGGAGTTGCATGGCCTCTGATTCGCTAAGCGAAATGTATTTCGCGTCGCGAGGCAGAGAAGCTTTCTAGATGTGTTCTCTGCATCGCGTGGCGAATGGGATTCGCGACGCGAGGCAGAGGAGTGGTGTCTCGGACACGACCCCTGTTTCGCGTAGCGAACTGGATGTCGCGTCGCGAAGCAGAGGGCATGTTTTCTTATCGCGAGGCGAAGGAACTTTCGCGTCGCGAGGCCGAGAGTTATGTAGGCTTCCAGGATCGCGAGGCGAATGAGTGTTCGCGTCGCGAATCCGAGGAGCTGTTCCTTGTTTCTCAGGCAGACTCGCTGGTTCGCGTAGCGAAACCAAGGGTTGAGATGTTACTACTCTTGGATATGTTGTATGTTTATAACTGCTTATTTGCTTTATTTTCTGGTTGCCATTTGACTGAATTTGGGCCTTGTAGGTCCGATATGGAACTAGAAATTGGAGCAGAAGCAGGACGTGGACGTGGACGTGGCCGTGGACGTGGTCGCGGTCGGGGAGCTGGTGTCCAAGCTGAGGATGTTGCTGGAGCAACTGGAATGGATTTTGCTGCTCAGGCAATGGCTAACATGGCTGCGGCTATTGCTGTCCAAACTGCAACCATGAACGCCCACAATGCTCAGGAACAACTCCGTGCTGACCAGGCCGCTGAGGGTCGAAGCTTGACTACTTTCAGGCGTCAGAATCCGCCACAATTTTCTGGTGACGTGGATCCTGAGAAAGCTAATCTTTGGATTCATGAAGTTGAGAAAATTTTTGAGTTGATACGTAGTCCCGAAGAAGTGAAGGTGCCATATGCCACATTCCTACTGATAGGAGATGCGGAATATTGGTGGAAGGGAACGAAACAACTACTGGAGGTAAATCACGAGGTGATTTCGTGGACGCTGTTTAAGGATCGCTTTTTGGGAAAATATTTCCCTCAGAGTGCAAGAGCAGAGAAAGAGCAAGAATTCTTGCGACTACAACAGAGAGATATGTCAGTCGGAGAATATGCAGCTAAATTCGAATCGTTGGCCAAGTATTTCCGTTTCTTTCAGAATAACCCTGAGGAAGAATGGAAATGCGAAGCTTTTGAGAGAGGACTGCGGTATGAGATAAAAGAGTCGGTCCTACCGCAAGGAATTAGAAATTTTCAAGCACTCGTTGAGAAAAGCAGACAAATAGAACTGATGAAGCGTGGGAGAGACAATAGAGGAAACGTCGGAGGACCTTTCCGATTCAAGGGTCAATCTCAGGACCAGAGAGGGAAACAGATTCAAAAGAAACCATATTCTCGACCACCTGGGAACTTCCAGAAACAACCTTATCGACCTGTTGCTCGTGCATCGGGCAGTGGAGGTCAAGGAGGGCAAAACCAAGGGAGGAAGTGTTTCAAATGCGGGGATTCATCGCATCTGGCAAACAACTGTACTGTGAGGAATGACCATTGCTATCGTTGTGGACAACCAGGTCATTTTGCCAGGGATTGTAGAGCCCAGAATCCAGTCCAAACTGCGGACAGGAGTGGTGGAGCCAAACGACCGACGGCTAGGGGAAGAGTTTATACCCTGAGTGGTGCTGAGGCTTCGAACTCCGAAGATCTGATACAGGGTGTGGGTGACATAGACGGTAATCTCTTATTAGTGCTCTTTGATTCAGGTGCAACCCATTCATTCATTTCTATGGATTGTGTGAAACGTTTAGAGTTATCTGTTTCTTCCTTGCCGTTTGATTTAATTGTTTCTACACCCACTGCTGAACCTGTTGTTGTGAATTCTATATGTCTAAACTGTCCTATTGTTATCCAGGATAGACATTTTCTTGTTGACTTAATATGTTTGCCTTTAATACAATTAGATGTAATTTTGGGCATGGATTGGTTATCTTCCAACCAGATCCTATTAGATTGTGCACATAAAACCCTAGTTTTTCCTAGTACTGAGATTTCTGGATTTTTAACCGCCAACCATGTTAGAACTTCTTCGAAAGAAGGAGATCCGAAATACGTGCTTTTAACCAACTTAGAAGTCGAGGGGAAGACCGAGCTGAGTCAGATGCCTGTTGTGAGAGATTTTCCCGAGGTGTTTCCAGAGGATGTTCCAGGTTTGCCACCTGTGAGGGACATAGAATTCTCCATCGATCTGATCCCAGGAACCGGACCGATATCGATCGCTGCATATCGAATGTCGCCTACTGAGCTTGCTGAGTTAAAGACACTAGTCGAGGACTTGTTATCAAAGCAGTTCATCAGACCAAGTGTTTCGCCATGGGGAGCGCCGGTTCTCTTAGTGAGAAAGAAGGACGGAGGTTCGAGACTTTGTGTGGACTATCGTCAGCTGAACAAGGTTACGATCAAGAACAAGTATCCGTTGCCTAGGATTGATGA
This sequence comes from Ammopiptanthus mongolicus, assembly GCA_039655645.1. NCBI lineage: Eukaryota > Viridiplantae > Streptophyta > Magnoliopsida > Fabales > Fabaceae > Ammopiptanthus > Ammopiptanthus mongolicus. The sequence goes on from CM077348.1 coordinate 85,118,769, forward strand.
CTTGATGGATCAACTGCGAGGAGCTGCTGTTTTCTCAAAGATCGACTTAAGGTCAGGATACCACCAGATTCGAGTGAAAACGGAGGATATACCAAAGACTGCTTTTAGAACTCGTTACGGACATTACGAGTATCTCGTGATGCCTTTTGGAGTGACAAACGCACCTGCTGTTTTCATGGACTACATGAATCGGATTTTTCGTCCGTTTCTTGATAAGTTTGTTGTAGTGTTCATAGACGATATTCTAGTTTATTCTAAGAATCGTGAAGAACACGAGGAGCATTTACGGCAAGTCCTTCATGTTTTGCGGGAAAAGATGTTATATGCGAAACTCTCTAAGTGTGAGTTTTGGCTTGAAGAAGTCGGATTTTTGGGTCATGTTATCACAAAACAAGGAATTTCTGTGGACCCTGCTAAGGTAGAAGCCGTACTTTCTTGGGAAAAACCAAAGACTGTAACCGAGATAAGAAGTTTTGTTGGATTAGCCGGTTACTACCGAAGGTTTATTGAAGGATTCTCTAAGATTGTGTCACCATTGACTCAATTGACGAGGAAAGACCAACCTTTTGTTTGGACTGATCAGTGTGAAGAAAGTTTTCAAAAGATTAAGGAACTTCTGACTACTTCACCAGTGCTGATACTTCCAGAACCGAGTGAACCTTATGAAGTATATTGTGATGCTTCACATCAAGGTCTAGGTTGTGTGCTGATGCAACACCGCAAAGTGGTGGCTTATGCATCACGACAGTTAAAGATTCACGAAAAGAATTATCCCACTCATGACCTAGAATTAGCTGCAGTGGTTTTTGCACTAAAGATATGGCGACACCATCTGTATGGTGCAAAGTTCGATGTCTTCAGTGATCACAAGAGTTTGAAATATCTGTTCGACCAGAAGGAGCTCAATATGAGGCAAAGACGATGGATGGAGTTTTTAAAAGATTACGACTTCACGTTGCAATACCATCCAGGGAAGGCGAACGTCGTGGCAGATGCTTTGAGCCGGAAAGCCGTTCATATTTCAACTATGATGGTGAGAGAATTGAAACTGATTGAAGAGTTCCGTGATCTGAACTTGGGATTAGAAATAAGTCCTAAGAAACTAAGCTTTGGAATGCTTAAGATCTCTAATGGTTTGATGGAAGAGATACGTGAGCAACAAGCTAATGATGAATCTCTTCAAGAGAAAAGGGTGTTGGTGGAACAAGGGAGAGCTAGTGAGTTTAGTTTGGGAGCAGATGGAATCTTAAGGTGTAATGGACGAGTTTGTATACCCAACAACCCAGAGATGAGAAAGATGATTCTTGAAGAATCCCACAAGAGTGGATTGAGTATTCATCCTGGTGCAACCAAGATGTATCAGGACATGAAACAAAGATTTTGGTGGCCAGGTATGAAGAAACAAGTTGCAGAATACGTTGCATCGTGTCTAACTTGTCAGAAAGCAAAAGTAGAACATCAGAGACCTGGAGGGATGTTGCAATCCCTAGATGTACCGGAATGGAAATGGGAGAGTATCTCTATGGATTTCGTAGTGAGTTTACCCCGAACACCAAGGAACTTTGATTCGATTTGGGTAATCGTGGATAGGTTGACGAAATCGGCACATTTCTTACCTGTGAAGACAAACTACACAGTAGCAAAGTTGACTGAAGTGTACATAAGAGAAGTAATTAGATTACACGGGATACCCTCGAGTATTGTTTCGGACCGAGATCCGAAGTTTACATCGCGTTTTTGGGAAAGCTTACATCAAGCTTTGGGGACTAAGTTACGTCTAAGTTCAGCATACCATCCCCAGACAGATGGACAAACAGAACGAACGATTCAATCGTTAGAAGATTTGCTAAGAGCTTGTGTGTTGGATAATCGAGGAAGTTGGGATGAACTGTTACCTCTGATTGAATTCACGTATAATAACAGTTATCACTCAAGCATAGGGATGGCACCCTATGAGGCTCTATATGGGAGGAAGTGCCAAACTCCTCTTTGTTGGTATCATGATGGAGAGAGTACAATTCTAGGACCCGAGGTTGTGCAAGAGACGACTGATAAAGTCAAACAGATTCGGGAAAGAATGAGGACATCTCAGAGCAGACAGAAGAGTTATTCGGATAAGCGAAGACGACCTCTCGAATTTCAAGAAGGCGATCATGTGTTTCTGAGAGTCAATCCAACGACTGGGGTAGGTCGGGTAATGAAATCCAGAAAACTCACTCCTAAATTCATTGGACCATACCAAATTCTTCGGCGTATTGGTCCAGTAGCGTACCAAATTGCTTTACCTCCTTTTCTTTCAAATTTACATAATGACTTTCATGTTTCACAATTGAGGAAGTATATTCCTGATCCATCTCATGTAATTGAACCTGATCAAGTACCCTTGAAAGAGAATCTGTCTTATGAGACCGCACCTGTAAGGATTGAGGACAAGAGAATCAGACAACTGAGGGGAAAACAAATCTCTTTAGTCAAGGTTATTTGGGATGATACAACTGGAGAAGCAACTTGGGAAACTGAGGACAACATCAGAGAGCAATATCCTTATCTGTTCACAGGTATGTAATTTCGAGGACGAAATTATTTTAAGGGGGATAGTAATGTAACACCCCGATTTTTTCATGCTTTCTAGGGACGATAAACTCAATTAATGAGTTTATATTTTTATCTGTGCTTTAGAAAACGATTTTGGAAAAACTAAGATCATAGTCTTGTTTTATAAAATCGTAGGATCTTTCGGTTAAGTTTTGGGCCGAAAACTCGAACGAAAACCGATCTACGTTTTTCAGATGATAGTGTTTTCTACTATCACGAATTAATCTGGACTAACGAACGAAACCATTAGTCTTAGAATACATTCCTCTATCTTTTTCCTAAAATGTGTCCTGACGTCCAAAATATAAATAATATTTTATATTCGGGCCGATAATCGATCGAGGAGACGATTCGAGCTGTCTTAGGGTTTTTCGAGACCCACGATCAGATGTTTTTCATACCAAAATTGTATCAAGTAATTTGAGGAATTCATACGAGTGTCGGGACGATTCCAAATATCGGGATGTGAATTGACCAAATTGCCCTTGGTTAATTTTATTACCAATTTACCTTTCCTATTATTAAACTAATAAACTCACAAATATCTAATAATCCCACCCTTATCTCTTCTCATTTTTCGGTGGTCTCTCTCTCCTCAACTCACTTCATCTTCTTCTTTTCTCTTCCTTTCTCTTCTTTCTCTTTTCTTCTCAAAATCTCCATTTTTGGAGGTGGAAAGCTTGAGTTTTTGTGGAGCAATCTTCACCAAACTTGGAGTGGATCATCATAGGAGGTAGTAGTTCAACTCTATCTCTCTCAATCTCTCTTTTCTCTCCTTATATTTTCATGATCAAGGATGTTAGGGTTTTGTCCCTAAAATCTTTGAAAATCCATGAAAAATTGTAGGAAAATCGTATCTGTATCAAACCAGTTTCTATGGCCTAGGTTCATGACATACTTGTATGATCCAAGAGCTTAGAGCCAAGAAATCCCTCTAGCTATGTTTTCTAGGTAGGGGCCGAAACCCCCCTATGGGTGTAGGGTAGGGTTTTGGTTGGTTTTTGATGATCTGATCTGATATCTAGGGCTGTCACACTTAGTTAGGGTGTTATCCAGAAAATGAGAAATTTTGGAGCTCCCTAGCTATTTTTAGCGTAGTAGAGCCGAACCCTAGGGGTGGTGCATTAGGAGAAATCTTCGTTTTGTAAGTTAATGCCGATATGTTTTACGTGCATGTAGTGATCGGCAGCGTGTTGGGACGAGAAACAAGTTGATCGGGTGTTCCGAGTTGAACTGGAAGCTACAAGAGGTAAGGGGATAAACCTGAGGAATTCCATTTCCGACAGCTATGTGCTGCATCGGTGTTTGTACTGTATTTGTATTGTATTTAAATAGTTATATCATGATGTTAGTTAATTTCTTGATTGACTGTTGTTGATTGGAATATGCATTGATGTGCTGATGTATTGATGTAATTGTTGATATAGTTGAATGCATGTTATACTTGCTGAATGGTTATATGGATGTAATGTGTGCCCTGCTGTGGGATTTAGGCATTAGAGGACCTAATTTTGATTAGGATCCGACATCGTGTAACTTAAAAGCTTTAAAAGTCTGAAATGTGTTTTGATAAGGAAAAGTGAAGTTTAAAAGCAAATAGGGCATTAGAAACCTTCACTATGTCTTAATTTGATAAGAAAATCCTTTTGAGTAATGTGGTTTCCGAAGTCATACTGAGTTTATTCAAGAAAAAAAATGAGTTTGTGCAAGTTTTGTTTTAAGTTCGTATTTTACCGAAAAACAACGAAAGAAAAAGAAATGGTCTCTGGACCAAGTTTTGTTTTATGGAAAACCGATCCCGATGACTTTGTGTAAGTATCGGAGATTTTGGGTTTTTGGTTTTCGAGTTTTCAAGAAAAGTGGTTTTAAAGCTTAAAGCTTAGAAACTAGAAACCGAGACGTCGGGGTTCTAGGGTTCTGCAGAACACGTGGATCAAGGATCCGTGTTAGTTATGGTCCTGTCGGCTTAGGGACGATCTTTGTGGTCCTGTGAGCTTGAGGATGTTTTTATGATCTTGAATCCAACGTCCTTGACTGGTGCATCGGTTAGGGGTGTTGGGATTTAAGTTGTTTTTGGGCTAAGTGTCCTGTTTTGAGAAAATATGTTTTGAGGCTTAAAGAGTCTAAGACATTATGGTGGTTGTTAGCGTTGATGCTACAACGAGGAAATATTAATGCGACAAAGATCCATTATCGGAAACTAGATAGGTTTCTCATGCATTCAATGCGGGGCAGACGTGCCGTGATACGGGGGACCTTGATAAACAGGGAGAACCTGAGATGACTTGTTTGTCATAACATTGTGCCTTGATGGACAATGGTGTCATACGTGTTCTGGGAACGTATTGTGCCTTGAGTTGGACAATGCAGTATGACCGTTTTCTTGTGGAGTACTTCTGATTGCGCCCCCATGTGAGAATCGCGTAGTGTCATGGGATTCAAAGTACTCGTTTTTGGGCCACATATTGGAGCCTGATCAGCTCATTTCGAATGGTGATGGGATTTCCGGAAATCTAGTAATCTAGTGTGAATATTAGTTGAGATATATGGAAGTGCCATGCATACGTTTAGGAGATAACGTTGATTGTGGGGTACGAAACCCTTGTGCATTTACTGCCTTTTGTATTTAATAATATATGCCATGTTATATGATGATTTGGGTCTGTTGTGTGGATTGGGCATATAGTTGTTGTTTATGGATTCATATATTGGTTTCTCACCCTTGCATGTTTTTGGACGGGTTGTCCTTTGGTATATATTGTATCGTGTTTACAGATGGAGCCGGAGCCGGATCACCTAGCGCACTCCGGGATGCGCGTCCTAGCGTTTGATCGAAGGACAGACCCAGCCGCGTGGGTTATCCACCCAGGGGTGGAAAGTGCGGCGTATACTGGACCAGTTTGCACTGTAAGCGGAACGACGGAGACGGGACCGCGGAAGAGTACTCGGACAGTGGAGACCATCCAGGTGCCTCTCCCTCCCATCGGGCTGATGCTGCAGGCCCTTATGGAGCAGGGTGTGATCGAGTCGGTCGCCCCCGCTGCACAGTCCCCGCAGCAACAGCTACCCCAGACGCCTCCCCCGCCTTTTGTCTTGGTAGCGGGCGAGCACGTCGTGGAGGATGTGGAGGAGGAGGAGGAGGAGGAGGAAGACCCTGAGGAGGATCCTCAGGAAGACCCGGAGGATCATTCTTCGGATGCTTACGATCCCCATCCACAGGGGAACGGGAATGTAGGTTCCCAGAGTTCTTCCTCTGGTTCCAGCATTGGACTTCCCTCCGGGGGATTGTCCAATGGTTTCCATTAGTCGGACCAGCTTAGGGTGTAGACCTTTTTTTTGAGGCAGTGGTTTTTGGGTAGTCTGTTAACGGCTACTGATGGCCATAGGTTTTAGAGATATGGTTCCAGACTGTCGCTGCCTAGTTTTATAGCTTTTGAGAAGTTTAGAAATCATTCGTTCTTTGTAAAGGGACTTGTTGTCCATTATATATATGTATATATATATATATATCTTGTTCTAATTATTGCATATGAGTAGTTCTGTTATCCGGAGTGGTGAGTTTATGTATTAATGAGAAAAAATTTTGTCACGATTTCCAGAATCTGCTTACGCAAAAGATATATTTTCCGAAAGTAAAACCAGCGAAATTTTATTTATCGTTTCACTAAGGGTTTTGAGTTACAAAAGTGGCACTGGGTTTTGAGGGTGTCACACCAAGGCAGGATATTGGCCTACTACCAATAATCCCCCGCCCCCGGCGCCAACAGTGCATTACATGGGAATCGAACCCATGACCTGCTCTGATAACAAGTGAAGGATCAAGCGCTTACCACTAGGCTAAAAGCTATAACTGTTAGTTAGGGTGCAACTTTATTTTCTTAAGCCTAGTAGCAGTCAGCGTCATGTTTCGATCTGACTACGACCCGACCTGGCCTCGCCACACCCGACTGCGGCCCCACTTGGGCCTCGCCAATGTAGTATGCTGGCCCACCACCAACAGATACAAACTGTGCATTTTTTAGAAGAAAAAAATTATTTTTTTTGAGAGGCCTAAAACTAGAGTCTCACTAGTTTGGGCCTCGGGCCGACCCTGCTGGTAAGGTTGTCAAAGTTGAGAATTCAAGTAAGCTGTTGGAGTTAGGAATGGCAATGGATAGGATATAGGTAGGATACTATAATACTTTCCCCATATACGCATTTTAAAAAAGTACTCGTAGCCGAACTCATACTAGCGTGGGTAGCAACTTTAATACTCGTACTCTTTAACCGCACCCATTACCCACACTTTAATATAAGAGATTTGTGGATGTTTAAAAACACGATAAGAAATTTGTAGTGACAGTTAAGGATAGCATAAACATGTAATACAAATTACGTCATTTTAGTATGTCTCACATTACAGATATACATCAAGATATATCTAAGACTGAAATGCAAAGGTCTTTGATATAAAACATCTAATATTCTTCAAAACATTTAATGCCTAAGACTCGAAGGGAGACTTGGAGTGGCAGAAAGAAGAGTCCGCGAGGATGAACACTCAAACAAAGATGAATGAAGATGAGAGTCCAGGATGATGAACACTCGAACGAAAATTAACACTCTAAGTCCAAATTCAGAGTTACAACATAGCGACAGAAAGGAATAAAGAAACTTGTTAACTAGATTTAGTGTGTGTTTGAGATATATTTTAATAATTGATTATATGTATAATTTATTATTGTTATGATCGATTATAATAGAATCAATTTTTAGTTTGAATGTATTGGCTGAAAAGCGATTATAAGATAATTTATTTTGATAGGATGAAATTAAAAAAAAAAAAGCATTTTTACATAACAAATTACAAAAAATGGTATGTAGTTATTTATTTAGATTAATAGTATTTGATGCCCTTTTAATATATTTTTAAATGTAATTTTTTCATCTATATCATAAATTATTTTTATATTATAAAAATTTGCATAAAATTCATAGTATTTTTTTCATGCCTATGGAAACATGTTAAGTTGATAAATATATTATCATTAGACTCTTTAGTCATAGACAATATAAATATCAATAACAAAAGTTAAAAGGAGATAAAATTATTATTTTTATAGCAAACTAAATATATTTATGAGGGTAGAAGGGGTATTCTAATTCATATAAATGAGAGGAGAAGGGAGAAAATCGCAAGTCTACTGATCATAAGAAACACGTATTCCAAAATAAACTGTTGCAAACCACCTCACTAATACATGAATGACAAGCTACAAAGAAAAACACCCGTTACAGCGAACACCTTAAGAAGGTTTTTATGTGTATAAGAACAAGCTTCTATGCAACAATACAAAAAGAACAGGCTTTTCTAATAGTTACCATAACACCCAATCTGATTCAAAAAGGACGAAACATAAAGGTATGGTAGCCTATTCAATCGCACCAAAAAAGACCATTAGTCTAATGCAATTACATGAAAGCAAACTTGAGCCTGTAAGAAATAAAAGCTTAAGCAAAGCACTCCAAAACTTAAAACCAGTGTACTGTTCTGTGCATTTAATGTAGACTCCTTATGTGCGGACATGAAGTGAGATGGGTATTAGAGTATCAATAACCGCACTCATCCTCATTCAATTTTTCAGGTAATTAATTGCAGGCCATTACAACACATATTGAAGCCTACAGCGAACTCTTAGGTGAGACATTTTTAAAACAAATAATAATATTTTCACAATTACTTCTTTTGTTTGTTTTGAAAAATTTATCTATAACCCCTTTTTGTGATTTAATTAAAGTTTATACTCTTTTTGTTTTGTTGCTTTTGAATAACCTGGTTCAATTTTTCGAGTAGAAATTTATTTATTTTAAAATAAAAGTAATGAACATTTCACAAAATAAATTAAACAACTATAAATCAAGACTAAAATGAAAAAGTTAGAACAATAATAGTTCATTGCATGAGATTATTTCACATAAAAATTCTAGGTGCGTATTGGGACAAATGCAACGTGAAAAGGTAACCAATTTCTACAACATGAAGAGAAAATAATTTGGCACTTGTTATTATTTTATATATATAAATATAAATAACTAAAGATACAACTAACACAATAACCACACAAAACTAACAAGAGCCAACAACACTTACACTAACTGAGTAACAGGCTAGCAGCGTCGTTTTTCTTCTTCCAGCAGTCGCCGCCTCGCCGGCGCCGGAAACCACTCAAACCAGTGAGCCAGAGGGAGTCACACCACTCGTGACTAGTCCAGTCGAAGCGCCGCACCACTCTCCCTCGCTCCAGTGGAAGCGTTGCTTGTAGTGGAGGGAGATGCAGTCTCGCAGAGCCGTCGCCCGTCGGGGCGTTGTGGGAGATGCAGACATGAGACTGTGACTGACCGTCCACCGGACCGCCGTGAGGGTTTGAGACTGAGGTCGTCTGAGACTCTAATGGAGATGAAGAATTGAAGAGTAGAGTCTATGACTCTGTGGAGACTTGAGAGAGAGCTTGGTGAGTAGGGGTGTTCGCGAATTGGATTGGATCGGTTTTGAGCGAAAAAACCATCCGATCCAAAGATGAAAATAACTTGCGGTTTGGATTGGATCGGTTTGCTTACTTAAAAAAATCCGATCCAATCCAATCCAATCAAATGCGGCTTGGATTGGATTGGATAATTCGGTTTTTACCGATACATCGTTACATAGTTATATTAAGTCGAAAACCAACATTAAACCTATATATACTAAAATTAATGTAGTTCTAGTTCCTAAGTACATGCATAAAATCTTCTAGTAAATGAATAACTATTGATTCCTAGGTATATGAATAACTATACACATTCCAATACATCTAGAATTTGACAATTCCAACAAAAATATTAAAGAGAATGAGAGTGTTCGTTCATAAAAGTATGAAAAACAATGCTTAAGTATAAATAGTACTATAATTTAAAAAATAATAGTATATGTATATAGTAGGTCGGTTTGGATTGGATTGGATTGGTTTTCACTAGGGGATCCGAAATCCGATCCAATCCAATGAAAAAAAAGCGGTTTTTTCGGTTTTTGGTTTTTCGGTTTTCGGTTTTTTTGGTTTTCGATTTTTCGGTTCGGTTTTTGCGATTTGAATTGGTTTGGATCGGTTGATGAACACCTCTATTGGTGAGGGTGAGATTCCGAGAGTAAAGGAGACTGAGGGAGGGAGAATCTTTTGAGTTTTGACTTTTTTTTTTTTTTTAAATTGTTAAATGTATCTGAGTGAAGGAGGGAATCAGGGATTGAGTGATACAGTGAGACCGGCCGTGTGTGTTTGGATTGGTTGAGAAAACTCGATTATTTTAATAATTGATTATCTATTATAATAGAATCATTTTTATGTTTAGATGTGTTTTCTGAAAAATAATTATATGATAATCTATTTCGTCTGGATTGTGTAAAAAAATCACTTATATATAATTAATTACTAAAAAGTGTATGAAGTTATTTGTATAATTTAATAATATTTGTTTGGTAGTTTGTTTTGTAGGGATAAAATGGAAAGGATGTTATTGGTTTAAAAATAATCGAACAGCTTTTTAAATAAACTTCAAACTTTTAGCTTATCTAAAAATAATTTTTTTCTCATAAAAACAGTTATTTTAAAATTTAATCAATTTATTCAAACATATCAGCTTCTACGGAAAAACAATTTTTTTTATTAAAAACAACTGTTTGGACGGGTCTCTTGACTCTTCATTTTCTTTTCTTTCTTCTTTTGTAAAAAAATAATAAAGTAACCTTTGGGACTATTTGATTTTTTTTATTTAGGGTGTTTTGAGACCAAAAAGTTGTTTATAAAATAATCTCACATGTTTGCCATTTCGATTAAATGTATGAATTTTTTTTTTTGAAAAAACATCAATTTTTTTCATCACTAGAGTAGAACTGTTAGATTGTTTTGGATTAGATTATTTTCTAATTTTAAAAATGTTTTCTAATTTTATCCCTCCCCCAACGAAATATTATAAAAAAACATCAAATATTATTAATATAAACAAATAACTTTATACTCTTTTTTTGTAAATTACTATGTAAAAATTATTTTTTTTGTACCACCCAAACGAAATAGATTATCTTAAAATCGATTTTTAACAAACATACCCAAACAAAAACAGATTCTGATTATAATCGATTATCACAATAATCGATTATTGATATAATCGATTATTGATATAATCGATTATCAGCATAATCTATTTTTTTTCAGTTTTCCCAAATACAGTCGAAGTTTGTGTTTGGGAAAGATAGATTTTCCAACTTTCAGCTATTTTTGTTGCTAAAAAGTTGTTTCATAGATAATATGTAATGTTTGGCAATTAATTTAAATTTTGGAAAAAGTTTTTTTTTGAAAAAAAAATTGATTTTATACCATCTATTTCATAGAATTATTAGATTGTCTGATTTTGATTATTTTTCCATCTTAATGTAGCTTACCAATCTTACCCATCATTTCAACATGTTTATTAAATAAAGCATCAAATATTATTAATAAAAACAAATAACTTTATACCATTTTTCGTAATTTACTATGTAAAAGTGATTTTTTTATACCACCCAAACGAAATAGATTATCTTAAAATTATCCAAACAAAAACAGATTCTGATTATAATCGATTATCACAATAATCGATTATCAGCATAATCTATTTTTTCCAGCTTTCCCAAACACACTCTAAGTAGTAAAATTTTTTGGATGCCTAAAGCCCTTCCATCATTGGCTTCCCCCTTGGGTCGGGCCTAATTAACCGTACTCATACCCATTAAGCGGATAATTACCCTATCCATCATGAATACTTTTGCGGGTATCCATAAGATCTATTATCGATTGTAATCCCTAATTGGAGTCCTTGTAAACTCAAATTGTTAACTCATAACTGTTAATACTTAATATATCTCGAAAATATTATTTAAAAACATATTCTAATACCTAAAGATAGTTTAAATACATATTCAAAATTAAACTGTGTTTGTCAAAAAAAAAAATCAAAATTAATATTCAACATTCTAACTTCACAAATGTTTTATGATTTTTAGTAACACTTATTTTATTTTGTAGCTTAATAAAACAAAACAAAACAAAAATAATACTTCAAAAATAGTTAGCTTTGTAAATGCAATATATATTGCAACACATAGATAATGCATTATAGATTCGCTGTGGGAAAAAAAATTACAATTTTTATCAGAGATTACTTAAACAGTAAACTTGTACAAGTTTTTGTTAACTCAATTTTGTTAATGACAATTGTAACCTCATTAAGAGAACTTTACAATTTTACAATCATGCTTACTGGTAAGCACCGTGAAAACATCACTGATTTTTATAGTCTTACCCCTAAAATAAAATTAAAAAAAATTACAAACCCTACCTGTAAACATAGAAAATGAAGCGGAAAATAAATGAAATAAATACGAACATAACAATAAAATAACAAATAAAGAAGGTATAGTAGAAGGCCAAGAAAGGATCGAAACGAAATATTAAGGTGGAAATATTAACAAAGAAAAATAAATAGTTAAGCAAAAGGTAGGACACTACTGAACTTTTGTATATTGATAACCAGCGAGTCTAGTGCGAGGAGCTTGCTATGACTTATGAGGAAACATGGTGTTGTAAGGGGCTGAAGAAAAAATGAACCTTCCCTTTCGAGACTACTATGGAGAGAGAGAGGATGAAATCCAGGGAGACGAGAACAAATATGTGGTAACAAGGGAGCAAAAATTACATTAGAACCATTATGTTAGATTTTTAAACGGAAGCTTCCTATATAAGGGACAGATTGTAACAAACATGCATAATGACTTACTTCAATTCCTCCACAAGTCTAATTGCTTCAAGTCCTGCTTTAAGCCCATCCTGCTATGCAGTATGGAAGCAGTGGCTGTAAATAATGACTTTATATTATAAAAAGAAAATTAAAATAATGAATTCTTACTGCACCCAAAATAAGAAATTGCCCGGAGATTTTACTCTAATAGAATATTATAAAACTTACACCTAAGTATTTAAGTTTTTCTATTTGAACCACTGGTTCAAATAGTCTAGCTCTAAAATTAACAATGGAAGATGTACCCAAGTGTGGGAAGCACAAATGTCAAATACTGAGCAAAACATATACTACTATAATTTTAGCAAGCAGTAGCCAGGGAATGAGATCAATGATAAATTAAGGAAGAATGCTGAGTGCCTAAGTCTAACACAACAACAATTTAAACAAAATATCCAACACAGAATTAAAAACGGCTAGTCTGTAGCATAAAAAGTCCTAAATAATGGAAAAGGGACTAGCCAATCTTGCTTTTAATGGGTTCAAAGATGCTCTCAAGCTCCTTCAGATAATCCTCAAACACATCCATTTCTTCCTGCTGGTTATTTCCATCAAGCAATTTTGTGGCTTTAGCAATTGCAGAACTGATATTCTCCTTGTCTCGTGAGCAGAGCACAGAATCGAATTTCTTTAAAGTTGTCCTCATCTTGTAAGCATAAAGATCCAAAGCATTCATTGCCTTGGCCTTCTTAAGGAACTTCTTATCTTCATCTTGAAAATTCAAAGCTTCTTGAGTCAATCTTTCAATTTCTTCAGTTGACAGTCTATCGCTGTCATTGGTTATAGTAATCTCATTTTTATTTCCAGTGGTTTTCTCCTCAGCAGATACGGTTAGGATACCGTTGTCATCTATAGCAAAGCATACAGTAAGAGGATGGCCTCGAGGAGCAGGTGGAAAGCCATCTAGCTTAAACGAACCCAGCAAATTGTTATCACTGGCTCTTGTCCTCTCACCCTCATAAACTTTAATCCTGACGGAGGATTGATTATCTTCCACTGTAACGTACTCTCGTGTCTTCTTTACAGGAATAGGTGTATTCCTAGGAACCACTACACTCATTTCATCTCTTATTATTGACTTACCAAGAGACAACGGTGTCACATCCAACAACACCAACTTTGGAACATTGATTATGCCTTCACTCAGCAAAGCAGCCTGGACAGCTGCACCATAAGCAACAGCTTCATCAGGGTTGATGCTATTGCACAGATCCTTCCCATTGAAAAACTCCCGCAATAGCTGCTGCACCTTGGGAATCCTAGAAGAGCCACCAACAAGGACGACGTCATGTACACTACTCTTGTCCATCTTAGCATCAGTAAGACATCTCTCAACTGTCTCCATACACTCATAAAAAAGGTCCATGTTAATTTCCTCAAACTTGGCACGTGTGATTGACGAACAGAAGTCAATGCTCTGAAATAAAGCGTCTATCTCAATAGTGGTAACAAAAGCGTACGAGAGATTCCTTTTTGCCCCCTCGCATGCACTTCTCAACCTCCTTAGGGCTCTTGGATTCTCATAAATGTCCACTTTGTACTTCCTTTTGAACTCCTGTACAAAGTGGTTCACCATTCTGTTATCAAAATCCTCTCCCCCAAGGTGAGTGTTCCCAGCAGTTGCCTTAACTTCGAAGACTTTATCCTTAATTGTAAGAAGAGACACATCAAAAGTACCACCACCAAGGTCAAAGATGAAAATATTTCGCTCTCCAACACAATTAGATCTCTTGTCAAGGCCATAGGCAATTGCTGCAGCGGTAGGCTCATTAATTATGCGCATAACATTGAGGCCAGCAATGGCACCAGCATCTATGGTGGCTTTACGCTGAGAGTCATTGAAATAAGCAGGCACAGTAATAACTGCATTCTTTACAGGTGACTCCAAAAATCGCTCTGCAATCTCACGCATCTTCGTGAGGACCATGGATGAGATTTCCTCAGCAGAAAGGTGCTTCTCCTGACCCTTGTACTTAACTACAATCATTGGTTTGTCATCACTACCAGCAATCACCTTGAATGGCCAAAGCAAAATGTCATTCTGAATATTGTGGTCACTGTATTTCCTGCCAATTAACCTTTTAGCATCTGCAAAAATAGCAATCATCATTAGCAATCATTTGTCAGGCTATAATAAAATGGAGAAACAATAAAAGTATAAACATTTAAAAGAATATATCAATTACCAAAGACAGTGTTGGTAGGGTTGATGGCAGCCTGGTTCTTAGCAGCATCGCCAATCAACCTTTGGGTGTCAGTGAAAGCAACAGATGAAGGCGTTGTTCTGTTGCCTTGGTCATTGTGGATGATCTCTACTCGATTGTTTTGCTCCTGCCATACTGCAACACACGAATACGTAGTGCCAAGGTCTATTCCTATTGCAATTCCCTCATATTTGTTGGCCATTTTCTTTTGAGGTGAACGAAGAAGGTTCCACAAAAAGAATTGAAGTTAAGAAGAAGATGTATAGTCAAACCTAGAGGTTTGGTTGGTTTTATATCTGTAAAGGATGAAAATTAGCTGAACGTGTACATCTAAATTCTTTAAACGGTAGTAAACATTTATGTGTAAACATACCACTATACTCTGCACAAATAAAATTCCAGCTTAATAGCTAAAGTGTAAACATAAAGTAATGAATACCCTTGTTGTGTGTGATCAAAATTCGGAAGTTACATAAATCATCTCAAAAATGGGAAATACAAAACAGTGTATTTTTCAGGGTGAACGGGTATTTGGTTGTTTTTCAGAGTGGTTTATGTGATCACCAGTTTGGTGTTCGGCTTAGATACTTGAGTCTGAGTACTTGGTGAGTGAGGTGGCAAATTAAAAGATTGAACAAAAAATACATATCAAACAAAACTAATTTGTGTTGAAGCAAAATTGAAAGAATAGAAATAGAAATATACCTTGAGGCTGAGGGCCTTTTCTTCTTGCTTTGCCTTCCTACCCAGAATCCTTCGCACTCTGGCAAGTCTTTTTTATTATGTTGGAAGGGAGCGAAGTGACAGCTGCTGTAGCAAGGAAGACGCAACCTTTTTTTTTTTTTTTTTTTTGACGAAAAAGGAATACGCAAACTTAAGACTTAAGGGAGTGAAAGCTAGGAAACCTAATGTGGGAGAGAAAATTTCAAGATATATATATATATATATATATATATATATATATATATATACACCTCTGAAAACATGCCTAAGCCCAACTCTTCAAAGGTCCAATTCCAAATCAATTATCAATTAATTTCTGATTAGAAACTAAGAAGAAAATGTATGTCCGTATGTATTTAAGTTGATTATAAATATGTTTTAGTAATTTATATGAGTTTAATTGTTATATACTGTTAATGTAAAGTTTTTTTACACTGACAACCAATCTGAAATCATAGTGTGTGTGACTTTTAAGGTAGTTAGGATAAAAGTCAAACACTTTAGCTTATGTGGCAAATTCTGATTGGTTGTCTGTGTAAAAAATATTTACACTAACAGTCTATACCAATTAAATCCAACTTATATTATATTAAGTTGTTTCTTTCAAAACAAAAGTTTTTAATTATATGGATTTAATTTGTATGCACTGTCAGTGTAAAGATTTTTTATTGGTTGATACTGTAAAAAAATTTATACTAACAGTGACAGTGCATAACAATTAAACTATAATTATATATAAAATTTGTTTTATATAATTTGCTTTTATATGTTAATTAAATTTTTTTATTGTTATTTCAATGTTATGTATATTTGGTCGTATCCCTTCTCACATGAAATTCCTGGCTCTGTCCCTGCCAATAGGCACGGTGTCCATGCAAAATCTACTTGTGAGCCATGTGGCTTTAGGTACATCAAGTATATCTTTTTTATATTTTACTTTTAGATTTAATGAACTTTTTAGTCTGGCAAATAAGATCAGTTTTGGTTTTAATTCCTAAAAAAAATTTCTTAGGATTTTTTGTATGCATGTTCAAAAAGTTTGGATTTAGTCCCTACCATTAGATTCCTCCCGTTAAGTGCAGATGCGCTAATGGGATGTCACATTAGCACTGCCATGTGAACAAACGTAATATTTTTTAATACATTAAATTTACTAATATTTATTATTCTTTTTAAGAACTTAAATATAGCTATCATTATTTATTATATAAATACTAAAAATTTTAATTTTTTTATAATATTAATATTATTTTATAAAACAGATTTTATTCAAAAAATCACACTTTGATTATTTTTATTCAAAAATAGTTTTATTCAAAACCTATTTTTATAAAATAATAATAATTGTTCAAAAATTATCACATCATTAAAAATGTTTGAATGTTATCGTAACTTCTTTAAAAGACATAAATAGAATTATTTGTGATTGATTGATAGTATAATTGGTGTACGACATTTTGGTGTCTTGTTTATAGGAATGAGTGTATTCCTATGAATCACAAAACTCATTTCATCAAATATTCCACCCACAACAAGACACAACGGTGTCACATCCAGCGGCAACAACTTTGGGAAATTCATTATGCCTTCACTCAATAAAGCAGCATGGACAGCTGCACCATAAGCAACAACTTCATCGGGATTGATGCTCTTACACAGATCCTTCCCATTGAATAAGTCTTGCAACAGCTGCTGCGCTAGTACATCGATGCACTAAATAAAATTTGGTCAATCTACATGCAAATACTTGTACATTGATTTAAATTTGACAAAAAAGGGGTTATGCATCGATTTAAACCTTAAACCTGACAAAAAAATGTGGTACTTCGATGGCTTTTTTGTGTCTACCCCTTGTTTACTATAAATAGGGTTAAATACTACCTAGGACTTATCTCTTACACCATTTGGGTTTCTTTACACTATTTTGAGCTCTATTTTACCGTTAGAAGTATTCGAGAGCGAAGGAAGACATGTTAATACTCCATTGTTGTAGCTTGAGGTTTGATGTTTTTTTTGGATGTCTCGATTTTTGGTGAGATTCTGACAGATCGGAAATCAAAAATTTGTAACTGGAGTTGTAGTCTCGGATTGAGTTGAACTTGGTCCCATTTAAAAGCTTACACATAGACGTATATAGTATATAAATTTCATTAATTTAGAAGACCTGAGGTGTTCTCAGTTAATTTTTGAAAACAGGGTATTGGCTGACCCGAATGCATCCTGACAGCTTGCACTCAAAAATTTATATCTTGAGTTGTAAACTTTGGAATGAGATGAAACTCGTTACATTTGAAAACTGAAATGTATACTTTTACTTTTTTTAAATTTAGTGTTTTAATAAGACGTGAGGAGGTCCCAATTTAATTTGGAAAGTTGAGTACTGTCTGGCTCGGATGTACTTGGACAGTTCTTACTCCAAAATTTATATCCGAAGTTGTAGACCTCCTTTTTATATGAAACTAGTGTCATTGGAAAACAGACGTATAATTCTTATTGTGGTTAAAATTTCAGAATTTATGGATTTCTGTATTGTTCCCAATGTTTGTTTGAGTTTGGTATAGACTTGCTGAAAACCTCCTCTGGCAGTTAGTTTTGGTAAGGTTGCATCTTGGGCCACAACATTCGAACTTAGGTACTGCCATATGAATTACAAAGTTGTTAAAAAGTATATAGAACTATTTAAATGTTAGGAAGTATACTTATAAAGTGAATTCATAGAGTTGATTAAAGATCAACAACGTGTGACATGAAGATGTAAATCTTAACTGGAACGCTGTCCATAAACAACAATTATGATTAATGAGGTGAATTTAAGTTGTTTCAAGTATTGAAATTACATTTTTGGGAATCACATACCTGAGAATGCTATTACCAGGAGTGCTATTCCTACTAATGTATTTGGTAATAATTTAAATTTCAGGAGTGTTTTTATAATTTATTTAATTAAAAAAATTTAATAATACAAATAAATATGATAAAATGAGGTCTGAGTAGAAAGTTATATGTAGATGAGTTTTATTCTCATGGAATATTAGATTCCCACTATTTAAGATGGAACCAGAAGTGAACAAATCATTTACAAATAACATTCATGCGAATAAAATCTACCTGGGAATAAATTTTTAAAACTTGAAACAAACATGAGAATGTTACATTCCCTCCCTCTCTTCCTGGGAATAATGTTACAATACTTGAAACATTTAATCGATTTTGATCGATTTTTGAAATTTTTTTAGAACATTTAATCAATAAATAACAATTGAATATTAAAAAGGGTCATGCTAATAAGTGTCCTAAGAACATTGGTTAATGAATCAAGAGCAAATCATCATTTTGATCCCTGAAAGTGTGAGGCGCTGTCAGTTCAGTCCCTGGAAGTAGTTAAATTATGAAAAAGTCCCTCAATATTAATTTTGTTAGTCAAGTTAGTCCCTCAATGTTAATTTTGTTCTTCAAGTTGGTCCCTAATTGGGGTGCCGACAGGGACTAACGTAATTAACATTGAGGGGACTTTTTCATAATTTAACCGCTTTTAGGGACTGAATTGACAGTGTCTCACACTTTCGGGAACCAAAATGATGGCTTACTCATGAATCAATATCTAGAAAGCTTTTATTGGAAATCACAGCTTTTCAAATTTTAATATATTGAATTGAACGATTTCCAATACAAATTTTCTATGTTTGATTCCTTAATCAATGTCATCTTCAAGTTTAGTCCATTCAAGTACCAGATGGAAAGGACTAGTTTACCTCTTACCAAGCCAGGGATGGAGGATGATCAGCTGGGGATATTCTTCAATGGAAGTGTCTTTTTAAGGATTAGGCCAAAAGTCCAGGCAAAAGAATTGTCAGATTGCTACTGTTATGCTTTGTGAACCATCAATGTAATAGCTAGCTTCTAGGTGTTTGTTGGGCTGTTATTTTTCTGTTTTGTCTATGTGATAGATATTAGTTACTTGGTAGTTAGGAATAACTGTTTTGTAACTAGAATCTAACAGCTTTTACAGTTATGTTAGTTGTATAGAAATCATAGATGAGGATGGATGATCGAGTGGCAGTATATATATAAACTGCAGAACTGAGAGGATAGGGTAGAATGACTTACTTGTAATCCTTGTAATTGTTCTGGATTGATCATCATAGTGGAAGCTCGGCAACAGTGTGGATGTAGGAGTTCTCTATCTCCAACCGCGATAATTCTTTTGTGTTCTTCTTCTCTTCTTTCTATTCTATTCTTGTTATTCTTCTTTCTCTAATCCTGCAAAACCAGAAAACCGGAGTGTGTGAGAGGCATTTCTGCGAGCACGATAGCTGCATTCTTTCATAACAGCTACCATATATGCTATTCCCCATATAGTTCAGCTGAGGGTGTTTCTAGATGATAAAGTATTTGCTGAGTTATGGGAACCATGGAAAGATGCCCTAATGTGAAGCTTTATGAGCGAGGAGTTGGCTTCCAAATGATGCATGATCGATTGAAAGCTCTATGGAAGCTAGTGGGATTTTTTTTTTCCTGTAAGAGCAATTTAAATATAGTATTCTCTTTTCAAGGAGTTCAATACATCATATCTGTGTTGTGTATATAAGGGAATTTTTTTGTATGTGCAAGTGTAATTTTAGCCCAATGAAAAGTAATAAAAAAGGTAAAAACTTAACCCAAAACAACAAGATTACTACATTAAAAATCATGATCAAATCCATGAAGTTACTAGCATAAAAGAAGATATCACATAAAAATCTCCATTTTGAATTGACAATCACACAATACAAAATTATTAATACAGCAATATATACTTTTGATAATAGCAGTCATAGAGATTTGCATTTGTTACATGAGCACTCTAAAAACTTAGAAACACAAAAATATACTTAAAAAAAAAACGAGAGAAAGCACCAGAGATAGGGTATTCATGCATGCAAAACAAGTTCCTAGAATTTAACAATAATCATCCAAATCACTTTCCTCATCAGTCCAACCAATGGTGATCTTAGCCATAATGGGTCGAAGATTATCTCTAGCAACTTCAGACAGTTCTCAAACACACACGCTTCAACCTGCTGGTTGCCATCAAGTAAATTCCCGGCCTTTCCAGTAGAAGTACTAATCTTCTTCTTGTCTTTTGGACAAATCTCAGAAGTGATACAAGTATCCTTCATAGCATTTTCCATCTTGTAAACATATTCATCCAAAGAATTCATTGCTTTAACCTCCTCTTTGTACTTCCTATCCTCATCCTTGTACATCTCAGCTTCTTCAATCATTCTCTTAAATTCTCGGTTGACAGTCTTCCTTTGTCATTAGTTAAAGTTGTTGGAATCAAAGTGGTTATGGTCCAAATAATCCCTTAAGTTTTGATGTTAACAAAAAGCTAATTTAAGATGAAACAAAGATATGTTATGGACTAACGCTTTATATTAAGTGTGTAGGATAAAACTTAATTGAGTCCAAAGACTATCCATAGTCCAAATACTTTATCTCGTCCAACATTTAATCTTGGTTTACGACTGGACGGTAATATATAGAACCATGAGTCCAAAGACTCTTTCGGTTACTTTTGTAATAGCTAGTCCAATAAATGCTTTTATACTTCAAGCGCGAATATCTTGCAAAAGCATTTGAATTTATTATTCCCTGTAAAAGGCTTACATCCTTGGGACAAAACATTCTTTGTAATATTCGTACAAATATAAAGCGTAAGCCAGAATGTCTCTGTCACTTTAAGAAGTTGACCTTCTTTTTTTGGAAAAACAAAAGGCAACTTTCGTTCTACTCAGAGGATATGTCAGCACCACTTTTAGCTATCATCCTGACAGTCTATCCTACTGATCAGAAACTTCAGAAGCTATCAGACTCAACGGATCAAATGCATTCAATGCTCATCAGAACGGATCTTTTTCCATCCGTTAAAGAGTGAATTCTGCTCAAAGACAAGAGGCTATATACACCTCCATCCCCTGAAAGTGCAAAAATAACTATACAAAACTTGAGCAAAAATACAAGTGAAGCAACACTAGGCAATTCAAAATCTTTCAAGAGATACAAGCAAACATTAGCTTAAGAAATCAAAGAGAAAATCTCAAGCTTGCAAAGCTAGCAAAGCTACTCTGATCTTCATTTTCATATTACTCTCTGTGTAGAGTTGTTTTTAAGAGTCTAAGCTTTAGTTTCGAATTCTCACATTTAGTGAGTTAGTAGAACAAACTCTTTTCAAAACCTTAGTTTGGTTGAGCCTGAAGAGGCTTGTCTGTAAAAGAATACTTAGAGAACCTGAAGAGGTTGAGAATACTGCCTGAAGAGGTGTTGAATACTTTGTAACAAAAGGTTTTTGTTATAGTGGATAAAGCTCTCAAGTAGAGAGGACTGGACGTAGCTCTTTGGTGAAGAGTGAACCAGTATAATATCTTTGTGTTCTTTTCTCTCCCTTACCCTTACTTTAGTTTATTATCTAACTAACTAACTGGAATTGAATTGCCTTTTACTACGCTGCTTTCTTATCTTAGTCAAACTAAGTTAGCGTCCAACTTGGTGTTTGGAAGAGCTCTCTTTGCTTTTAATCGTTTTAGCGTCCAACCTTGCGAAAACTATTATCCGCTTACGAAAAGAATTTAAAATCTTCTGAAACACAATTCAACCCCCCTTCTTGTGTTTCAAACAGGTTCCCTCAATTGGTATCAGAGCTCAGCCTCTGGGTTGAGCACTTTGCCGTGTAGAGGAAAAGATCCTACTGCAGATATGTCTGGACTAGGTATGCCAAGCGGGAGTTAACCTGTTATGGAAGGTACTTCCATGACCAGACCGCCGTTCTTCAACGGTACTCACTATCTGTACTGGAAGGAAAGATTCAAAGGTTTCATCCTCAGTACAAACTCAGTTCTCTGGACCAGGATCACAAAAGGTCCTAATGTTTGTCTCAACTCTGACGGGACAGAAAAACCAGAGGACGACTGGACTGATGCTGAACGGGCTAGAATGGAACTGAATCATAAAGAAAGATATGCGTTAATGTGTGCCCTCAGTCCTGACGAATTTCAGAAGATTCACGCATGTGAATCAGCCAAACAAATATGGGACACCTTGTCTAATCTCCATGAAGGGACAACCAAGGTGAAGGACTCTAAAATCATCATGTTAGTTGGCCAGTATGAAATGTTCACCATGGCTGAAGGAGAGTCCATCCTAGACATGATGGGTCGCTTTCAGCGATCATCAATAATCTGAAATCCCTTGGAAAGGTCTACACTACCAAGGAGAATGTCACCAAGATTCTTAGGAGTCTGCCTAAGAAGTGGAGACCTCTTGTCACTGCAATCACCCAGGCCAAAGATCTCTGTACTTTGACTCTGGATGATCTTGTCGGGACGCTTCAAGTTCATGACCAGGAGCTTGATCTTGACAATCCTGGAAAGAAGAACAAAGGGATTGCCCTGAAAGCTTATAGGTCCAACAACTCAAAAGCTTTAAAAGCTGATGAGTCCAGTGATGAAGCTGATCAGTCTGATGATGATGTATCAGACGATGACGAGCTATCTTTATCTCCAGAAAGATTCAGAATATGTGGAGAAAGAAAAATGGAATGAAAAGAAGGCCATTCCAAAAGAAAAGCTTCAAGGATTATGCCGAACCCAAAGATAAAAGTCAACTGGTCTGTTTTGAATGCAACAAACCAGGACACTTCCAAGCTGATTGCCCTACGCTAAAGGACAAGAAGAAGTTCTTCAAAAAGAAGAAAAAGAACTTCATGGCAACTTGGGAGGACTTGAACTCTTCTGATGAAGAAGAAGAAGAAACAAATGAAGAGGCTAACCTATGCCTTTGGTCCAATAAGCAAGATGAAGACTCTTCGGACGATGAACAACTTATTGTTCCCGAAGAAAGAAGTCAGGAGTCTACCTCTGAAGGAGGATGGAATGTGAATGTTCCACCCATCTTCAAGGGAACAGACTATCCTTATTGGAAATCAATTTTCCAACTATACGTCCAAGCTCAAGACTATGAGTTGTGGGACATCTTCACTAACAGAGATTATCGTCCAACGATTACCCTTGAGGACGGATCAACATCGTCCAAACATGAAACAGACTGGACGAGTGATGATATCAGACGGTGTTCTCAAAATGCTCATGCTAACTGGTGTCTTGTCAACGCCCTAGATCGTCCAAGACTGGACATGGTCTCGCGATTCCAAACAGCTAAGGAGAAGCTGGACGCTCTGGAACATCGGTTCAGACCAAGGAGCCCATCTACCTCAAACCTCTGCCTGATGGTCAAAAGCTCTTCGGACGCTGAATCAGAAGATGACGAGGTATCTGTTTCTGAATCTCATCAAGAAGCATATGATGAACTGCTAAATGATTCTTCTCTATTGCATCATCAATACATCATGCTTAAGAGAAAACTGTCAAAAGTGAATAAAGAGTTGGAAGAGTCCAACAAACTAAATAAACAGCTTGTTGAAGAGAATAATAAGCTTAAAGCTGAGAATGTCAGTCTAACTGACAAACTCACCTCTGAGTCTAGTGAACCCCATGAGGTAACTAGACTGAAACAAGAGGTATCTGATCTCACCAAAAGCGTATCTAAGCTTGTTGGAGGATCAGAGAAGCGAGACCTGATATTGAGCTACACTAGATCACCTCACGATAAGTCTGGTCTAGGCTATGACTCTCAGAAACAAAGTGTGTCTCAGAAAATATCAAGGTCCAACAAACATCACAAGGCTTTTCATTCCTATGGAAAGCAAAAAGAAAATAAATTGCATGCATCCAGAACATACTGTAAGATTTGTGGAAAGAGTGGTCACACCTTTTCAAAATGCATTTACAAAAACAAAAACAAAATGCATGGACGAAGACCACCAACTAACCCAAAAGGACCCAAGTCTATCTGGGTACCTAAGAGTATGATAATACCTATTGCAGATAGATCTGCTTAGCAACACAAAAAAGACCCTAGTCCTGGTACTTGGACAGTGGTTGCTCACGTCACATGACGGGAGAAAGGTGTATGTTCCAAGAAATCCGTGAGAAGACTAGTGGATGGGTCACCTTTGGAGGCAACCAGAAGGGAAAGATAGTAGGAATAGGTAAGATTGGTAAGCATCCTCTTCCCTCTATTGATAATGTTCTTCTGGTTGAAGGATTAAAACACAACTTGCTTAGCATAAGTCAATTATGTGATAGTGGGTCTATTGTTTCCTTCAATAAAGGTGAATGTATAGTCAAGAACCCTGATGGGTCCATCTTATTCACTGCCAAAAGGCAAAATAATCTGTATAAGATTAACTTGGGGGAACTTTCAACTCAAAGTGTATCATGTCTAGTGTCTGTTGAAGATGAGCGATGGATCTGGCACAAAAGACTTGGTCATGCTAGTCTGAGATTAATCTCTAAACTAAACAAGCATAACCTTGTAAGAGGTTTACCAAAGATTGTGTTTAGATCAGACGCTCTTTGTGACGCATGTCAAAAAGGAAAACAAGTTAAGAACTCGTTTGAGTCCAAGAACATTGTTAGTACTTCTAGACCACTGAAATTGTTGCATCTTGATTTGTTTGGTCTAACAAGGACTGCTTCTGTCAGTGGTAAGAAATATGGACTTGTCATAGTAGATGACTATACTAGATGGACATGGGTCAAGTTCCTTGCTCACAAGGATGAGTCTATCAAGGTCTTTTCTGTATTCTGTAAGCGAGTTCAGAATGAAAAAGGCATATTCATCAGCTCGATCAAAAGTGATCATGGAGGCGAATTTGAAAATGAGCTTTTTCAAAGGTTCTGTGATGAAAGTGGTATTCATCACAATTTCTCTGTCCCTAGAACACCACAACAAAATGGTGTTGTTGAGAGAAAGAACCGATCTCTTCAAGAGATGGCTAGGACGATGCTCAGTGATAATTCTGTCCCTAAGCACTTCTGGGCTGAAGCTGTAAATACTGCCTGCTACATTCAAAACAGAATATACATAAGACCAATCTTGAATAAGACTCCTTATGAATTCTGGAAAGGACGTAAACCCAACATTTCTTATTTCCACCCCTTCGGATGTCAATGCTTTATTTTAAATACTAAGGATCAACTAGAAAAGTTTGATGCCAAAGTAGATAATGGAATATTGTTAGGATACTCTGAAACGTCCAAAGCTTTTAGAGTCTATAACTCTAGAACTTTGATTGTTGAAGAATCCATCCATGTTAAATTTGATGACAAACAGCCTGATAAGAGATTATCAGAGCTAGATGATTCTTTTGCAGATATGAATCTGAATGATTCAGATGCTCGTCCAACAACCAACAAAGACGAGGCATCAGACGCTACGCAGGACGCATCATCGTCTCAGCAAGCTGTAAACACCCCTCGTTCATGGCAATTCAAAACTTATCATCCTGAGGATCAAATCATTGGCAAACCTAATGATAGCGTCCGGACAAGGTCAACCTTCAGAGAGCAAGCTGACTCAGCCTTCATCTCTGAGATGGAACCAAAGTCTATGGACGAAGCCTTATTGGACGAGTGCTGGATCCTAGCTATGCAAGAGGAGCTCAACCAGTTTCAACGAAGTGACGTTTGGACGCTGGTCTCCTTGCCTAAGGATAAGTCTGTCTTTGGAACCAAGTGGGTCTATCGCAACATGCTGGACGAAGATGGCAAAGTTGTAAGGAATAAAGCAAGGCTAGTTGCTCAAGGCTACTCACAAGAGGAAGGTATTGATTATACTGCAACCTTTGCTCCAGTAGCTAGATTAGAAGCTATACGCATCTTACTCTCATATGCTGCACATCATAACATCATGCTTTATCAAATGGATGTAAAAAGTGCATTCCTAAATGGTATAATTAATGAAGAAGTATATGTTCTTCAACCACCCGGTTTTGAAGATCAGAACCGTCCTGAGCATGTATATAAGCTTAAGACAGCTTTATATGGACTCAAACAAGCTCCTAGAGCTTGGTATGAGAGACTCAGCACTTTCCTAATGAAGAATGGCTTCTCAAGGGGAAAAGTGGACACAACTCTGTTTACAAAAGTAAATAAAAAGGAATTTATTGTTGCTCAAATTTACGTTGATGATATAATATTCGGTGCAACTGATGAATCTCTTTGCCAAGAGTTTTCTGAATTAATGCAAAGAGAATTTGAAATGAGCATGATGGGAGAACTAAAATTCTTCCTCGGACTTCAAGTAAAGCAAACTTCAAACGGAGTGTACATTCATCAGACGAAGTACACAAAGGAGCTTCTGAAACGCTTCAAGTTGGACGATTGTAAACCTATGAATACACCAATGCATCCAACGTCCGTGCTAAATAAAGATGATAAAGATAAAAAGGTAGACCAAAAGGTATATAGAGGTATGATTGGTTCCCTCTTATATCTAACTGCGTCCAGACCTGATATCATGTTTAGTGTTTGCTTATGTGCTCGTTTTCAATCCGATCCAAGAGAGTCTCATCTCTCAGCAGTAAAAAGAATCTTTAGATATCTAAAAGGTTCTACTAATCTGGGTCTTTTTTATAAGAAATTTGATGAATACAGATTAGTTGGATTTTGTGACGCTGACTATGCTGGAGACAGAATAGAAAGAAAAAGCACAAGTGGAGGGTGTCATTTCATTGGTGCTAATCTTGTCTCATGGTCAAGCAAAAGGCAAAGCACAATTGCTCTATCAACTACTGAAGCTGAGTACATTGCTGCAGCCCGTTGCTGCTCACAACTGCTATGGATCAAACATCAGTTGGAAGACTACAACGTGTTTGTAAGCAACATCCCTATCATGTGTGATAACACTGCTGCTATTAACTTGTCAAAGAACCCCATACTGCATTCTAGAGCAAAGCATATAGAAATAAAGCATCATTTTATTAGAGACTATGTGCAAAAAGGAACAATAGATATTCAATTTGTTGATACTGACCATCAATGGGCAGATATCTTCACTAAACCATTAGCCGAAGATAGGTTCACATTTATAAGAAAATATCTGAACATGCATTTCATTGATTGACTGAGAGTCCAATGCATGCGTCCAATATTTGCATTATGTCCAATATATGCTCGTCCATTGTACTTTCTGATTGCTCGTCTAATGCATTAATGGAACTCAATCTTTGTCGAATGAACTATCATCTTTCATTCCCTTAACTGAGTCAGTTTTTTTGTTTTCTTTGTTTGCCAAAAATGCTTGTTACGGTTTCAAAGTCTGAACGTGTGTCAGGCATTTAATGCACGTCGTTTCGTTCTCTCTCTCTCTTTGAAAATACGAAAGGTTTTCGTTCTCTCTTCTCCTTTCTTTAAAATCTAAGTTTTGTTAAAAATCAAATCTTTACAAAAAGCTTTAATCTTTCTTCTGGCATCTTCGAAAAGGAAAATCCTTTCTGAAAAACCCTTTTTTTTTCCCTAAATCTCCTCTCTGAAACTATGGCAACCTCTTCTGCTGCTGGCTCAAAGGGTAAAGGAAAAACCTTTAACGCTCAGACTGCTGATATCGTGGTCGAGTTCAAGTTTAATCTACAATTCCTGGCTGATAACGGGATTGACATTTTCTCTAACATCCATGCTGCTGGATGGTCATGCTTCTTCGAAGGTTCTCCGGTAATCTACCCTGCTCTAGTTAGGGAGTTCTGGACAAACCCTATTGTCTCTGCAAGGGAGATTCGCAACAAAGTGCTTGATACTGAAGTAATAGTATCTGAAGCAACCATTTCTAATGCGATTGGGTGCGCCCAATCTGGTATAACTGTTGAGGATAACTGGGAGGAAGAGATTGGTGATGCTTCCACCATCAGAGACTGTCTGTTGAAGAACTCGGGTGACAAACTCATAGCCTCAAAAATGACTGACAAGGCTAGGGTTCTTCACCAAATCTTGAACAAGTCTATCCTTCACAAGGCTGGGTCGAAGGATAATGTATCAAAGGCTCATCAATTCTGCCTGGTTCATTTGATACTAGAAAGGCAAATAATCCTTCCCCACTTACTCTTTTCCTTCTTCAAGTATGCCATTGAAGGCTCTGGGAAGAATACTTCAATCATCTATGCTGCTCTTCTCTCAAAAATCTTCGAGAAGCATATGGTCTACAATGACCTAAAGAACTTGGCTCCAGAAAGAAAAGTCAGATACTACGGTGTTCATGGCATTGAACGATTGCATCAGCCTGAGTTTAGCAGGCAAAGTTTGGTGATGATGCAGTTGAACTGCTTCAAAAAGTCCAAACTTGAAGGAAAACAAAAAGGAGCTCAGACGCAAGGCTCAGAAGAAGCGTCTGAACAACGCGTCACTGCTGGACGCTCCACTGAACTAGCTCGTCCAATAGCTAGGACTCCTCCTTCTCGTCCAAAGCTCACCGTCCAACCATCCAGAAAAAGGAAGCTGATTCAAGCTCCCATTGATGAGGACGAAGAGGACGATCCACCCATCTCCAGGGTAGTCAAAGGTCCAAGATTGGAAACCTCGTCTGTTGCACCCCTGCCTAACCTTTTTCAACAAGGGCAAGGTCAACTCGAGCAAAGACAAAAGGAAATACTGAACCTATCTCCAGTTCAGTTATTACTTCTTCTGTTGTCCAATCGTCTGCGATTGAGGACTTGATCTTTGAACCTTCCCTACCACCCTCACCCACTGACCTACCACAAACCCAAACTCTAACCTCAACAACATCATCGCTCACCATACTCTCATCAACACTTAACCAACCAATCACAATAAACATCGTAATAGAAGATCTTTCCAGTACAGTTATCATCATAAATTCAGATAATAGTTCATCAAATAGATAGTTCACCAAAATAAAATCAACAGGTAATCAATTAAATAATTCAACACAATCAACCTCAATCAGTCTCATCATTCATAATATCAACTTAGCAGTGATAGCCCAAAAGTACCTACACCTAGGGTCTAGGCACTTTATCCAGGGCTCAATCTTTAGTAGGGTTTTAGGGTTCCCCTACATAGATATATATACTCTATACTAAGCTTGCCTTCCGGACAATATTAGTTCTTTCTCTCCACCTTAGTGATTTCCTCGTGCAGCTCTGGCTACGACTCCGCAGCTGTCAGTCGGGTGCGCTGTCGGACGTTCGAGTCCTGTCCGATTCTATATAACAAAACACAACCAGAAATCAATACAGTTAAATCCAAAACTCCCTAATTCCTTAGGATTAGTTACTGCCCCTATTTAATTAATTAGGCTAGGGATGTCTAAAAATTCCTAGCTCTTGGATCAATGATCCTCAGATATCCTTAAACATAATCAATGAAGGCATCAACTCAAAAATTAAAGATTTTTCCTACTGCACTACCCCTAGGGTTTGGCCCTATTGAATGAAAAACATGAAAAATAGCTAGGGAGCTCCAAAAATTCTCATTTCTTGGATAACACCCTAACTAAATGTGATAACCCTAGATATCAACTCAAAACATCAAAAACCAACCGAAAACCCTACCCTACTCAATAGGGGGTTTCGATCCCTCTATGGTTAAATACCCTAGAGAGATTTCTTGGCTCTAAGCTCTTGGACCATACAACTATGTCATGAACATAGGCCATAGAAATTGGTTTGGTATCAAAATGATTTTTCTACAATTTTTCATTGAATTTTGAAGGTTTGGGGTTAAAAACCCTAACATTTCTAACCATAGAAATTAAAGGAGAATAAAGAGATATTGAGAGAGATAGAGAGAACTAGCTACCTCCTAGGATGATCTCCTTCAAAAATTAGTGAAGGTTGCTTCACAAAATCTCAAAGACCAAGCTCCAAAAATGGAGAAAAATGGTGAGAAAGAAGAAAAGAAGAGAAAGATGATAAAAGGAAGAAGGTGGGTTCTGGAGGGGGAGGGCTGGACGAGAGAGTGAGGGAGTAAGAGTGAAAAATAGATATATTTACTTAGGTTTTTCTTAAGAGTTAAGTAATGGTAAAAGTAATTAGTAACAAAAAATTAACCAAGGGCAATTTGGTCAATGCACATCCCGATATTTTGAAATCATCACGACACTGGTATGAGTCCTCAAATAACTTGACACAGTTTTGACATGAAAATTATCCGTTCGTAGGTCTCGAAAAACCCTAACACGGCTCAAATCGTCTACCCGATTGATTATCGGCCCAAATATAAAATATTATTTATATTTTTGGACGTCAGGACACATTTTAGCAAATAGGTAGAAGATCGAATTCTAAGACCAATGGTTCAGACCGTTAGTCAAAATGAGGTCTTGATAGTAGAAAAACACTATCATCCAAAAAAATATAGATCGGGCTTCGTTTAAGTTTTCGGCCCAAAACTTAACCATAGCCTCCTATGATGGCGAAGAGCGTAACTATGGCCTCAGAATAATTTATTTAATTTTCTAGACTCTCCAATAAAATAAAATTACTTAAATACTGATTAATTAAAGATTAAGAAAAACCGGGGTGTTACACAAACATTCCTTATAATACTCATTCAGACAAAAGCAAAAAGCTAGACTGTCCCTGCCACATAAAAGAAGTTGACCTTCTTCTTTGAGAAAGACAAAAGGCAACTTTCGAGTACAAAGAGGATATGTCAGTCCCATTTCTAGCTATCAAGCCTGATAGTCTACTTTGCTGATCAGAAGCTTCAAAGAGGTTATCAGACTCAACGGACCAATGCATTTAATGCATGATCAGAACGGATCTTTTTCCATCTGTTGAAGACTGACAATGGCTCAAAGATAAAAGGTTATAAATACCTCCACCCCTTGAAGATGCAAGGATACCAAACTTTAGAAAAATACAAGCATACGAGAAAACACAAGCTATCAAAAGAAAACACTGCTTACAAGCTTACTCTGCTCTTAAACTTTCATATCACTCTCTGCGTAGAGTATTGTTTCAAGAGTTTTAAGCTTTAGATTTGAATTCTCACACTTAGTGAGTTAGTAGAACACAATCTTTTTCAAAACCTTAGTTGGTTGAACCTAAAGAGGCTTGCTTAGAAAGAATACTTGAGCCTGAAGAGGCTTGTCTGTAAAAGAATACTTAGAGAACCTGAAGAGGTTGAGAATACTTGCCTGAAGAGGTGTTAAATACTTGTAACAAAAGTTTTTTTTATTATAGTCGATAAAACTCTCAAGTAGAGATGACTGGATGTAGCTCTTTGGTGAAGAGTGAACCGGGATAATATCTCTGTGTTCTTTTCTCTCCCTTATCTTTGCTTTAGTTTTTATCTATCTAACTCTCTGAGATTGAATTGCTTTTTCTTTGCGCTCTTTGCTTATCTTTATCAAACTAAGTTAGCGTCCAACTCGGTGTTTGGAAGAGTTCTCTTTGTCTTTAAACGTGTTATCGTCCAATCTTGCGAAAACAATATATCTGCTTGCGAAAAGATTTTAAAATCTTAAGAAACACAATTGAACCCTCTTCTTGTGTTTCAAACAGGTTCCTTCAAAATACTCATCAAGCTTAAACACAAATACATCCAATTATTAATTAAGGTTATGGAAATGAAGATGTTACATCTCCACCCCCCCTTAAAATAAATTTCGTCCTCAAAATTTAACGTACTTTAGAATAAATGTGGATATTGCTGTTGCATATCTTCTTCACATCCCCAAGTGGCATCTCCTGTTGTTTCATCCCGTACGACCTTGGCCAATGAAATGTGTTTTCCTTGGAGTTCCTTAACTCTTCTATCCGCGATCCTTACTGGTAAAGCCTCATACTCAAGGTTCTTTCTCAATTGTATTGACTTTGGCTCTATGATATGTATGGATCGGGGTAAAATTTTCTCAACTGAGATACATGAAAGACATTATGAAGATTGGATAGATTTGGAGGTAAAGCAACCTGATAGGCTACGGGACCAATTCGACAAAGAATTTGAAATGGTCCAATGAATCTAGGAGTAAGCTTTCTAAATATGATTGCTCTGCCAATTCCAGTCCTTGGACTACACTGATTGCTCTTTTTCTAGATCTGATTGCTCTGCCAATTCCACCCTATTCATACTATATAAAATCAAATATGAATTGGTCTCCATTGTAGTTTTAAGTTATTTTAATTTTAACATTTTTTATTTTTTATAATATTTTTTTCATTTTCAATTAATTTATACTCAAATATATTTTTAAAAATAATGCTAACATTCCCAAGAAAGATACATTTAAATCAAACATGAAAATCAAAGTTTCTCAATTGATATTCTCGAAAATGTTTAAGGTCTATCAAATACATTTTTAACATTTTGAAGAATTAACATTCATGGGCAACAACAAAAAAATCAACCTACCAAACTCTCCCTTTGAGTGTTAACAATGTTCCGTGACTTCTCAGTTCATTAGCGCTTTTAGAGCACCTCCAACGGGGGTGCTTATGTTGCTTTTTCCTGTTAAGCATGACTACTTAGTAGGCACTTCAACTTTGGCATTGGAGTTCATTGGAGTTGGGTGCTTGTGAAGCACCGTGTGCTTATATAAGCACTATTCTTAAATAGAAATGTGGGCCCAATTTAGTAAAATTGTTGATAAAATGTATAATGATGTGTGGTTATTTGTGGGGTCCATATAGTAAATTTTTTGAAGGTGTACGATTACAAAAATGAAGTGTTTAAATTGTAAAAAGTAAAAATAAGTTATGTGTAAACGCGAGACACACTTAAGAATCTCAAAAAATAAAAATATGAGATGTTGGATTATAGATACTCTTAATATGTAAAGACGTGTCCAATGTTCATTTAATTTTATTCAACCGATTAATATTATATAATACTTTCGTTTGTTATTAAATTTTTAGTTTTACAAATAGTCACTCTAATATCTCACACGTTTATCTTACATTAGTAATTTTTTAGAATTTAATTGTTATGCACTGACAATGTAAATCATTTTTACACAGACAATCAATCACCGATCATGGTATGGATGACTTTTAAGGTAGTTAGGATAAAAGTCAATTTCTGATATGACAACTTATGATTGGATGTCTGTGTAAAAATATTTTACACTGTCAATTTTTTATTATTATTTTAGGTATTAAAATGAAATGATTTTATTTTTTATTTTCTTTTTTCTTTTAAATACGTTGGCTTTTAATTAACAAAATGTTAGCTTCAAGATTTTTAAACGAAAACGAAATCAATCTGATCGAAACCGATTGCTTTGATTGTTAAAATGTAATCCATGAAACTCAATCCAAATTAATATAAATAACATCGTTAGATCAAATGAATTTTTAACTCTAAAATGATCCCAACCAAACCGAGAATAATGGGTTTACCACTAGGTTAAAAGCTGTAGTTGTTAGTCAGGACGCAACTTTATTTCCTTAAGCCTAGTAGCAGCTAGCGCCATTTTTCGATCTGACTACGACCCCACCTGGCCTCGCCACACCCGACTGCTGCCCCACTCGGGCCTCGCTAATGCAAGATGCTGGCCCACCACCAACAATCCCCCTCCCAGCACTTGCGGCGCCTTACCGGGAATCGACCTCGATCTGACTCCGATCGCATTTGGGCCTTGCCAAGGGAGGATATTGGCCTGCTACCAATAATCCTCCGCCCAGCACCAGCAGTGCATTACATGGGAATCGAACCCATAACCTGCTCTGATACCAAGTGAAGGATCAAGTGCTTACACTAGGCTAAAAGCTATAACTGTTAGTCAAGGCACAACTTTATTTCCTTAAGCCTAGTAGCAGCCAGCGCCATGTTTTGATCTAACTACGGCCCCACCTGGCCTCGCCACACCCAACTGCGGCCCCACTTGGGCCTCGCCAAGACAGGATGTTGGCCCACCACCAACAGATACAATATGTGCATTTTTTAAAAAGAAAAAATTGTTTTTTTTAGAGGCCAAAAACTAGGGTCTCACTAGCTTGGGCCTCGGGCCGACCCTGCCAGTAAGGTTGTCAAAGTTGAGAATTCAGGCAAACGATTAGAGTTAGGAATGGCAATGGATAGGGTATAGGTAGGGTACTATAGTACCCGTTCCAATATCCGCATTTAAAAAATTACTCGTAGCCAAACCCATACTCGCGTGGGTAACAACTTTAATACTCGTACTCTTTAACCGCACCCACTACCCGCACTTTAATATAAGAAATTTGTGGATGTTTAAAAATACGATAAGAAATTTGTAGTGACAGATAAGGATACCATAAATATGTAATACAAATTAGCAAATTAGGTCATTCTAGTATGTTCTCACATTACAGATATACATCAAGATATATCTAAGACTGAAATGCAAAGGTCTTTCTTTGACATAAAACATCCAATATTCTTCAAAATATTTAATGCCGAAGACTCGAAGGGAGACAGGGAGTGGCAGAAAGGAGAGTCCACGAGGATGAACACTCGAACGAAAATTAAAACTCTAAGTCCAGATCCAGAGTTACAACATAGCGACAGAAAGGAATAAGGAAACTAGTTAACTAGATTTAGCGTGTGTTTGAGATATATTTAAATAATCGATTATATTATAATTTATTATTGTTATGATCGATTATAATAGAATTAGTTTTACGTTTGAATGTGTTTGCTGAAAAGCGATTATAAAATAATCTGTTTTGTTTGGATGAAATAAAAAGAAACATTTTTACATAGCAAATTACAAAAAATGGTATGTAGTTATTTATTTAGATTAATAGTATTTGATGCCCTTTTAATATTTTTTTAAATGTAATTTTTTCATCTATATCATAAATTATTTTTATATTATAAAAATTTGCGTAAAATTCGTCGTATTTTTTTCATGCCTATGAAAACATGTTAAGTTGATAAATATATTATCATTAGAGTCTTTAGTCATAGACAATATAAATATCAATAACAAAAGTAAAAAGGAGATAAAATTATTATTTTTATAAGCAAACTAAATATATCGATGAGAGTAGAAGGAGTATTCTAATTCATATAAATGAAAGGAGGAGGGAGAAAACCACAAGTCTACTGTTAAGAAGAAACACCTATTCCAAAATAAAAGAGTTTATGGAAAACAGATTTGCCACTACGCCAATTTATTTAATTGGAAAATATATTTCAAGAATGATATATATAATGAAATAACAATGCTACAATATATCTTAACAAAGAAAAAAAGATTGGGGGAGCCATGGCTCCTCCCCGTCACTACAAAGATTCGCCCTTGCTAATGCAGTTCCATCAAAGCAAACTTGAGCCTGTAACTAATAAAAGTTGAAGCAAACCACCCGGAAGCTTATAACCAGTGTAATGTTCTGTGCATTTGATGTAGACTCCTTATGTGCGAGAAATGAGCGGGATGGATATTAGAGTATCAGTAACCACACTGATCCCCATTCAGTTTTGCGGGTAATTAAATGCAGGCCGTTCCAACATCTATTGAGGCCTACAACGAACTCTAAGGTGTGGCCTTTTTAAAACAAATAATAATATTTTCACAATTACTTTTTTTGTTTGTTTTGAAAAATTTACCTATAGCCCTTTTTTGTGATTCAATTAAAACTTGAACACTTTTCATTTTGTTGGTTTTGAATAACTTGATTCAATTTTTTGAGTTGAAATTTATATATTTTAAAATAAAAGCAATGAACGTTTCACAAAAATAAATTAAACAACTATAAATGAAGGCTAAAAAGAAAAAGTTAAAACAATGACATTTCATTGCAAGAGATTATTTCACATAAAAATTCTAGGTACTTGTTGGGTCAAATGCAACACGAAAAGGTAACAAATTTCTGCAACGGGAAGAGAAAATACTTCGGCGTTTGTTATTATTTTATATATAAATATAAATAACTAAAGATACAGCTAACACAATAACCACGCAAAACTAACAAAAGCCTACAACACTTACACTAACAGAGTAACAGTAACTACTGAGTAGCAGGCTAGCACCGTCGTTTTTCTTCTTCCAGCAGTCCGGAAACCACTTAAACCAGTGACTGTGGGAGATGCAGAGATGAGACTGTGACTGGCCGTCCACCGGACCGCCGTGAGGGTCTGAAACTGAAGTCGTCTGAGACTCTAATGGAGATGAAGAATTGAAGAGTACTAGAGTCTGTGACTCTGGAGACTTGAGAGAGCTTGATGAGGGTCAGATTCAGAGAGTGAAGGAGACAGAGAGACGTGAGGGAGGGAGAGTCTTTTGAGTTTTGACTTTCTATTTCTTAAAAAAAATTGTCGAGTGTACGGTCACGAAAATTCGATTATTTCAATAATTAATTATTCATTATAATAGAATCAGTTTTATGTTTAGATGTGTTTACTGAAAAATGATTATAAGATAATCTATTTCATTTGGGTTGTGTAAAAAAAATCACTTATATATAGTTAATTATTAAAAAGTATGAAATTATCTGTATTATTTAATAATATTTATTTAATAGTTAGTTTTGTACGGGTGAAATTGAAAGGATGTTATTGGTTTCAAAATAATCTCACAGCTTTTTATAAAAGCTTCAAACTTCTACCTTCTCTAAAAATAACTTTTTTCTCATGAAAACAGCTGTTTTAAAATTTAATCAGTTTATCCAAATATACTAACTTCTACTAAAACAGTTTTTTCCATAAAAAATAGTTATTTGGATAAGAATTAATTTTACCCAAACACGATCGCATACGTGAGTGAAGGAGAGTCTCTTGACTCTTGATTTTCTTTTCTTTCTTCTTTTGTAAAAAAATATTAAAGTAACGTTTGGGATTGTTGGATTTTTTTTATTTAAGTTGTTTTGAGACCAAAAGTTGTTTATAAATTATTATTTTTTTGAAAAAACATCCATTTTTCCCATCATCACTAGAGTAGAACTGTTAGGTTGTTTTGGATTAGATTATGTTCTAATCTTAAGAATGTTTTCCACTTTTATCCCTCCCCCAACGAAATATTATAAAAAACATCAAATATTATTAATATAAACAAATAACTTCATACTCTTTTTCGTAAATTACTATGTAAAATGATTTTTTTGCACCACCCAAACGAAGTAAATTATCTTAAAATCGATTCTCAACAAACATACCCAAACAAAAACAGATTTTGATTATAATCGATTATCACAATAATCGATTATTGATATAATCGATTATCAGCATAATCAATTATTGATATAATTGATTATCAGCATAATCTATTTTTTCCAACTTTCCTAAACACACTCTAAGTAGTAAAATTTTTTGGAGGCCTAAAGCCCTTCCTTCATTGGCTTCTCCCTTGGGTCGGGCCTGATTAACCGTACTCATACCCATTAAGCGAGTAATTACCCTATCCATCATGGATACTTTTGCGGGTATCCATATAAGATCTATTACCCATTGTCATCCCGAATTGGAGTCCTTGTAAACTCAAATTGTTAACTCATAACTGTTACTGAAGGATTGCATGGTGATCATATCAGCAGCGGAACAAACAATCCAAAAAAAAAATCTTTTGAGTTCAAAGTGTATTTCTGCAATAAGATGTTAATCGAAATACCTGGTAAGGAATTTCTGACACTTTTAAAATTTATCTTCGATTGTATGAAGACTCTATGCATATCCACACTGAGACCAAGCCTTGCTATCAAGCTCTTTCAATCCTGGAACTTGTACAAAAACTGACGAAAAATTGTCAATGCAGAATCGAACAGTGCGTATCTTATATACACATATTTTTCTGCCTGATATATAGATATCTATACATCACTTTCCAATCCTTTGATATTCACCTTAAGCTGCACATTTGAATAGCCATAATAACTATTCAATTCATTAACTCTCCAGATGATGGATTGCTGCACCGTTTGCTTTTCAAAGAATAGCTATAATAGCTATTCAATCATTCAATTCTCAAAAAAGAATAGCTTCACATTTGGCCGTATACCTTAATAGCCATAATGGCTATTCAACTCCTTTTTATTCTCCAAAGAATGGCCACGGGAATGTTGGTGAAAGAATTGGAAAGGTTGTGCAACGTTAATCCTATCTAATAGGAATTCTTCACATAATTGTCTTACCAATTAATTACATTGTGAGTGCTAGCAAAGAATATAATAATATTTCGTTTGGATTAAAAAATTATTTATTTGATTAAATTAAATTCTCTAATTTAATTTATCAAATAATAAATTAAATAATCATTTAATAAAGACTGGAACATTCGTTAGTGTGTGATCCCATAGATTCAATACTAAACCGGTAGTAAATTAGTCAAACTAAATTACTAATCAAGGTTGGCGTCTAGCAATACTCCTTAACGACCGGATAGCATGAAGTAATATCTTTAAGAACCTTTAGAAGAATAATGTAATATTTCCTTTCATCGTTCCAACTCCGAGTTAACTTTAGAGTATGGTATAATTGTCAAAGCTCTAAAAGATAAACTCTTATATTTTATAACCAACTAGTGAATGACTTAAGAAACTCATTTCTTCATTGATTCAATTGCCTTGGCCAAGGTCTTAACTTTGTTGTTATAAACATAGAGCTCAAACTCATTACCAAGAGTTGATGGATTCCTTCTTAATATATCATTAATCCTACAAGTACTTAGCCATACCCAATATCCACTCAACTAGCACCCTAGGGCATTAGGTGTCCGGAATCAAAGTATAACAAGCAACTTGTTAATTACTATAATAATCTCAGGTCAAAGGAAATATTTACACTCTTCATGAGAATATCCTATTGACAAATTAACGGTAATATAAACCATTAGGATTTCTCAATTGAGTCAGTTCAATGATCATATCTCCATATGCATCATCTATATATGTGAATTATAAATGAGATCTATTAATATCTATCCAATAGAGACCATCACATATATATTGATCTATCCGGAATAATGATGTCTCATTCTAAATAATCCTCCGATCAAGAACACTTTAGATTAAATTATAAAAGACTTGCCTCTCATTAACATGATCTCTATCATGATGACAAGTGTCTAAATTTAATCAAGGACTTTGTCATATCAAATAAATAATTATGTAATGAATATGACAAATAAAACCATTTAATGGAATGTCAAATTATTTTATCAAAATAAAATAATTACAATGCGTTACACAATGAATTGGATCTAGGGCATACCAATTATTCCCTAACAGTTAATACTTAATATATCTCAAAAATATTATTTAAAAACATATTCTAATACCTAAAGATAGTTTAAATACATATTCAAAATTAAACTGTTTGTCAAAAAAAAAATCAAAATTAATATTCAACATTCTAATTTTCCAAATGTTTTATGATTTTTAGTAACACGTATTTTATTTTGTAGCTTAATAAAACAAAACAAAACAAAAATAATACTTAAAAAATAATTAGGTTTGTAAATGCAATATATATTGCAACACATAGATAATGCATTATAGATTCGCTGTTGGAAAAAAAATTACAATTTTTATCAGAGATTACTTAAACAGTAAACTTGTACAAGTTTTCGTTAACTCAATTTTGTTAATGAAAATTGTAACCTCATTAAGAGAACTTTACAATCTTACAACCATGCTTACTGGTAAGCACCGTGAAAACATCACTGATTTTTATAGTCTTACCCCTAAAATAAAATTAAAAAAAATTACAGACCCTCCCGGGTAAACGTAGAAAATGAAGCGGGAAAAAATGAAATAAATACGAACATAACAATAAAATAACAAATAAAGAGGGTATAGTAGAAGGCCAAGAAAGGATCGAAACGAAATATTAAGGTGGAAATATTAACAAAGAAAAATAAATAGTTAAGCAAAAGGTAGGACACTGTACAAGTGCTATGCCTATTCCTCTTGTGCTTGTGGGTTTGTGGTTGGAACAAAGAGAACTTATAGGACCATATGCTGGAGTGGACTACTGAACTTATGAGGAACAAGTCTAGTCGTTGGAACAAAGAGACTTACGAGGAATCATGGTGTTGTAAGGGGGTGAAGAAAAAATGAACCTTCCCTTTCGAGACTACTATGGAGACAGAGAGGATGAAATCCAGGGAGACGAGAACAAATATGTGGTAACAAGGGAGCAAAAATTACATTAGAACCATTATGTTAGATTTTTAAACGGAAGCTTCCTATAGAAGGTACAGATTGTAACAAACATGCATAAAGACTTAATTCAATTCCTCCACTACTAGTCTTATTGCTTCAAGTCCTGCTTTAAGCCCATCCTGCTATGCAGTATGGAAGCAGTGGCCGTAAATAATGACTTTCTATTATAAAAAGAAAATTAAAATAATGAATTCTTACTGAACCAAAAATAAGAAATTGACTGGAGATTTTACTCTAATAGAATATTATATAACTTAACCAAAGTATTTATTTTTCTAGTTGAACCACTGGTTCAAATAGTCTAGCTCTAAAATTAACAATGGAAGATGCACCCAAGTGTAGAAAGCACAAATGTCAAATACTGAGCAAAACATATACTACTATAATTTTAGCATGCAGTAGCCAGGGAACGAGATCAATGATACATTAAGGAAGAATGTTGGGTGCCTAAGTCTAACACAATAACAATTTAAACAAAATATCCAACACAGATTTAAAAATGGCTAGTCTGTAGCATAAAAAGTCCTAAATAATGGAAAAGGAACTAGCCAATCTTGCTTTTAATGGGTTCAAAGATGCTCTCAAGCTCCTTCAAATAATCCTCAAACACATCCATTTCCTCTTGCTGATTATTACCATCAAGCAATTTTGTGGCTTTAGTAATTGCAGAACTGATATTCTCCGTGTCTCGTGAGCAGAGCATAGAATCGAATTTCTTTGAAGTTATCCTCGTCTTGTAAACGTAAAGATCCAAAGCATTCATTGCCTTGGCCTTTTTAAGGAACTTCTTATCTTCATCCTGGTAATTCAAAGCTTCTTGAGTCAATCTTTTAATTTCTTCAGTTGACAGTCTATCGCGGTCATTGGTAATTGTAATCTCATTTTTATTTCCAGTGGTTTTTTCCTCAGCAGATACGGATAGGATACTGTTATCATCTATAGCAAAGCATACAGCAAGAGGATGGCCGCGAGGAGCAGGTGGAAAGCCATCAAGAGTAAACGATCCCAACAAGTTGTTATCATTGGCTCTTGTCCTCTCACCCTCATAAACACCAATCCTGACGAAGGATTGATTGTCTTCCCTTGTCTCATATCTTTGTGTCTTTTTTGCAGGAATTGGTGTATTCCTAGGAATCACGACACTCATTTGATCAAAATTTACTTCGATACCAAGAGACAATGGTGTCACATCCAACAGCACCAACTTTGAAACATTCATAATGCCTTCTGTCAACAAAGTAGCCTGGACAGCTCCACCATAAGCAACAGCTTCATCAGGGTTGATGCTATTGCACAGATCCTTCCCATTAAAAAAGTCCTGCAATAGCTGCTGCACTTTGGGAATCCTAGAAGAGCCACCAACAAGGACGACGTCATGTACACTACTCTTGTCCATCTTAGCATCAGGAAGACATCTCTCAACTGTCTCCATACACTCATCAAAAAGGTCCATGTTAATTTCCTCAAACTTGGCACGTGTGATTGAAGAACAGAAGTCAATGCTCTGAAATAAAGCATCTACCTCAATAGTGGTAACAAAAGCGTAAGAGAGTATCCTTTTTGTCCTCTCACACGCACTTCTCAACCTCCTTAGGGCTCTTGGATTCTCATTAATGTCCACTTTGTTCTTCCTTTTGAACTCCTATACAAAGTGGTTCACCATTCTGTTATCAAAATCCTCTCCCCCAAGGTGAGTGTTCCCAGCAGTTGCCTTAACTTCAAAGACTTTATCCTTAATTGTAAGAAGAGACACATCAAAAGTACCACCACCAAGATCAAAGATGAAAATATTTCTCTCTCCAACACAATTAGATCTCTTGTCAAGGCCATTTGCAATAGCTGCAGCGGTAGGTTCATTGATGATCCGCATAACATTGAGGCCAGCAATGGCTCCAGCATCTATGGTGGCTTTACGCTGAGAGTCATTGAAATAAGCAGGAATGGTAATAACTGCATTCTTTACAGGTGACTCCAAAAATCGCTCTGCAATCTCACGCATCTTCGTGAGGACCATAGATGAGAATTCCTCAGCAGAAAGGTGCTTCTCCTGACCCTTGTACTTAACTACAATCATTGGTTTGTCATCGTTACCAGCAATCACCTTGAATGGCCAAAGCATAATGTCATTCTGAATAATGTGGTCACTGTATTTCCTACCACTTAACCTTTTAGCATCTGCAAAAATAGCAATCATCATTAGCAATCATCATTTGTCAGGCTATAATAAAATGGAGAAACAATAAAAGTATAGACATTTAAAAGAATATATCAATTACAAAAGACAGTGTTGGTAGGGTTGATCGCAGCCTGGTTGTTAGCAGCATCACCAATCAACCTTTGTGTGTCAGTGAAAGCAACACAAGAAGGCGTTGTTCTGTTGCCTTGGTCATTGTCGATGATCTCCGCTCGGCTGTTTTGTCCCTGCCATACTGCAACACACGAATACGTAGTGCCAAGGTCTATTCCTATCGCAATTCCCTCATATTTTTTGGCCATTCTCTTTCACGTAATGCACAAGCTTCCACAGAATAATTGAAGTCAGGAAGATGTATAGGCAAACCTAGAGGTTTGGTTGGTTTTATATCTGTAAAAGATGAAATTTAGCTGAATGTGTACAGCTAAATTCTTTAAAGGGTATACATTTATGCGTAAACATACCATTAATTAATAGCTAAAGTGTAAACACAGTGTAATGAATACCCTTGTTGTGTGTGATGGATACAAAACAGTGTATTTTATAAAAGATTGAACAAAAAATACATATCAAACAAAACTACACCGTGTTGAAGCAAAATTGAAAGAATAAAAATAGAAATATACCTTGAGGCTGAGGGCCTTTTCTTCTTGCTTGCCTTCCTACTCAGAATCCTTCGCACTCTGGCAAGCCTGTGTAGCGAGTGAATTCAAATGTCTCTCTCAACAACGAGAGCTGTACTTGGAAGGGAGCAAAGTGACAGCTATTTGTAGCAGTTCGTTGCAAGGAATACGCAAAGACGACTGAATATTTATGCTTTCTCTCATATGTTAATAATTTGGACGTTGCTATCGTACCCTGAAATTTAAAAGGTTTGGATATCCTAAGGGTTTGGATATCCTATGTTCAATCAGAATGCGCCACCTCAATTAATTAAGTCATGTGAATATCATAAGGGACTAAATTCCCACCCTTTGATTGGGCCACATAGGCAAGGTTATGGTACCTAAGGGATACCATAGAATCTTCCTAATAATTTTGGGGTAAAAATTATCCTACCCAACCAGAATACGTCATCTCATTTAAATGAATCATGTCATTAAGTCAAGTCAAATGATTCTCACATCTGATTGAATTACGTAAGTAGGTTAAAGTTATCCTTGGGTACCCAGAATTGTCCATGAAAATTTGAAACAATTGTGTTTTTATTTTTATTTTTATTTTGATTCTCAATTTTGTTTTTATTTTGTATATGTAAAAAATCAACATAAAATTTTTTATGGTGCGCAGAAATCAACACAAATTTAATTAAGCTTTGATTTAGTTTTTATTTTGACTTAGTACGTTTGGGTAAACGACTTAATTAAACGTTTATTATATAAGCGCTTATATATAAGCTATT
Source organism: Ammopiptanthus mongolicus (assembly GCA_039655645.1). Lineage (NCBI taxonomy): Eukaryota > Viridiplantae > Streptophyta > Magnoliopsida > Fabales > Fabaceae > Ammopiptanthus > Ammopiptanthus mongolicus. The sequence goes on from CM077348.1 coordinate 85,162,691, forward strand.
TCTATAATCAAAGAGAAAATATAGTCAAACTGTTTTCATATAAGTTATAAGCTGTTTTAATAAGCTGTTCTGGAGAGCTTATCAAAATAAGTTGTAAACAGCTTATGGATATATCATAAGTTGTTTCCATAAGCTCTCTCAAACACTCTGACAAGTGCTTATGCCAGTAGATAAATCCAAATAAGCTGTTTATAAGCCAATCCAAACAGGCCCTAAGTGTGTTTCATGACGATAAATTTACCCATACCCGACACACACGCATATACTTGTGGATAAAATGCAATGTAAGTTTGGCTTAGGTAGCTTAATGGGTATCCGCAGCTAAAATAAACAGATTTTTTTCTTTACCCACTTATTAATGGGGCAATACCCGAGCCTTATATAGAAAATGTCGCCCTACTTTTTGATTAATGTGCTAATTATGTCATTAATTTTCTATTTAGGTGTTTTTGATAAAACGGGGCAATAATGATACTCTTATTAAGTTGTTGTTTTGTATAGAGAAACAACTATGCAATGTTTTAGATATCCAGGGATATCTGTTGATACTCGCGGATATTCATAGCATCTGTTTAGAACCCGAGTAACAGATATCCATGTGGGTACTGGACGGGTATAAGACAGATTTTTATCTGGGGGGCGGGTGACAGAGGATTACTACTCGTGTTCGCCCCGCCCAATCTCATCCCTAGGTACCAAGTAACTTAGAAGTTAGTCAACGAGCTTATTTGATCCCAAAAAAGCTACTAGAGCTGTTTTTGGTAAGGAAGCTTTTCTGGAGAAAAAAGTTCTTATTTAATTGACAAAACTAGTGCTTTGGTCCCTTAAGTTTTTTTTGTGACAAACACGTCCCTTAAGTTTTTTGTGACAATCAGGTCCCTTAAGTTTTTTTATGATATCATAATATCATAATTCACTGATTTAATAGCAAGACCACACACTGTCATAGCAACTTAAGGGACTTGACCAAAGCACTAGTTTTGCCTATTTAATAAGCTAATAGAGGTAACGTATAACTTATAAGTTAGGGACTGCTAGACTTGTTTGCCTTGTTTTTACCCCTGTCTGTTTACAAAAATGGCAACCTTTTACCCTCCCCAAATTAATATACTTATTTTTAGCCTTAATGTTAAATTAAATAATCCTAAATAAAACTCATCTTCTCCTCTCCCAATAATAAATTTATATAGTTTTAGTTGTTACTATTATTATATAATAAATATATATATATATAAAGATACATACCCTAAAGTAACAGACGTTGGGGTCATTTTTTCCCGTCTAAACTAGGGTTAAAATAGGAAATTAGGGTGTTGTGTTATCTTATCTTTATAATGTTTTAATAGCTAAAGTGGAAAAAACCTTGGTGTGGATTTGTTTCCCAGGTATGAACTTAGTCTTTTATGATGAAAGCCTTTTGTTAGCCATAGCCTCTACGATTAGAAAGCCAGTTAAAGTTGATAATCACACGCTAAGAGTAGAAAGAGGCAGATTCGCTTGTATTTGTGTCGAAATCGACTTGAATAAACTGGTGGTCGGTAAAATATGGGTGAGAGGAGTTTGGCATAAAGTTGCTTATGAAGGACTCTACATAATTTGCAACTGTTGTGGATGTTATGGCCATGTCTTACAGAACTGTCCCACACCCAAAACTGCCAAGGTAGATGTCAATATACCACAAGGAGGGCCTACAGTGGTTGGAGAGGTAACGATGGCAGTTGTGGCGACTCAAAATCCTATTCGGAAAGAAACAAACGAATCAATGGGTAGGACCCAGACAATCATTAATGCACAAATTGTTGAAATTCCAATCATCACTGTTGCTTCCAAAACACATTCAAGGGCAAGTGTACCCTGTCGCAGAAATAATATAGGACGGAAGTCGAGATATCGTATTCAAGAGATTAATTGTGATATAATAGCGAAAAAGTAAGTAGATAGAGAAATCCTTATGTTATTCAGACTAATCAAATACTAATAATAATAAATAATAATAGATAAATGGTAAAAGATAATGAAAGAAGATAGAGTTGAGAATTCAAGAGTAAAAGAGCCTAGAGTCATGGTTTCACTTATACTTTCGATACCCCCAAATCCTAGTTCTATTCAATTTCGCAGTTGCTTTTCGAAGATCAATCCCTCTACGAAAACTATTGTTTGTCAGGCAACTAATATTCTTTTCCCCAGATGAACCCAATGGTTGTCAGGCAAAGAGTTTAAATGATTAGAAAGCATAAAAAGCAAAGAGGTTGAATGACTAAAAAGAATAAATCATGTTTTCTCAAATCTAGAAATTAAACCCCGGTTATCCTATAGATCTACCAATTTAATGGGGCTTGATAGCCAAAATATCAATCAATTGATTAAGAGCATACAAAGGGTGCGCAATCCTAGTATGGGATGAAGAATAAACTGAATAACACTATTCAAATCGCAACTTTAAAACCAAATAGAATTTGAATTAAAGCTAAGATATAGCAAAAAGGGTTTCTACTAATACAAGATCCATCACAACTCTAGTGGTGAATTTAGCTACCTATAATAATAGATAAAACCAAGTTCAACAATGGAAAACGCATCCTGAGGAGTTAGAAGGAGAAGTGCTTCCAACTTAATCTCCAGGTGCAAAGCCTACTCTAGAAATCAAAACTACTAAAAACTATTAACTAGAAAGCTATGGCAAAGAGGATAGTATGATAGTATCAAAGCATGCCTAAGAATGGCACAGAGGGCCTCTATTTATAAGAAAATATGAGAACTAGACCCAAAATTAGGCCTTCCGCGCAGTCAGCACGGGCGTGCTCTTTATTATGTTAGGTTGTGCTCAATTTTGAACGGGCGTACCATCTTCGTAAAGCAAAGCTCTAGTGCACTGGCATCAGCACGAGCATGCTTTTCAGTCAGCACGGCGGTGCTCCCTTTAATCAACCCCTGTTTATCTGAGGCTGGGATCTCCTCATCGAAAACCATAAGTGAGGTCTCCAGCCCTGTAAATCCGCCCCTTCTTCTTGACCCCGACCACATCCAACCGACACTAGGACAGAAGTCTCTGCTCCTCGACGGGTTCAGGAGGAGTGCACGTTGAGCCGACGGTGCATGATGCAACATCTTCCATAGCCTGAGATAACTTGGTCCCAAACTGTTCCTGTTATTCATAAACAAAAACATCATGTCATAAATATATATATTAAAACAATATCAAAATGAAAAAAATAAACTACAGAATTCTAGAAAAGGACTCATCATTGTCTGCCTGGACCTCTCATCGACGAAAAATGCAAGAAAATATACATGAGAATGGTGGTGGCAGCTCTGTGTCGTGGTAGCTGCTCTTTTGCTTGAGAATGGTGGTGGTAGCTCTGTGTGGTGGTGGCAGCTCCTCTGCCTGAGAATAAATGGTGGTGGCAGCTCCAATGCGCGGAGGCCGTCTCAGGTGGAGGGGAGGCGTTTCCAGTGGGGGTCACGCGCAGAGAAGGGAAGAGGTGGTCTCAGAGAAGGGAAGGAAGAGGCTGGTGGTGATGGAGGGAAGAGGGAAGGGAGAAGCGGTGGCGACGGGAGAGCAAAGAGGGAAAGGGTTCAGAGAGAGGGAAAGGGAAAAAGAAATGGGGGAGGGAGAGAGCGCTGACGCTTAAGTGAAAGGTTACCGACAGCCTTCTCCGTCGTAACGTGTAACCGTTGAGTGTACCGACGGAAAGGTCCGTCGGTAATGAGTATTTGTTGAGAGTATCGACGTAATAATCCGTCTGTAAATTGAAATAATGAATGCACATTAATGTTGGTGTTACCGACGGCTCATGCCTTGGTAATGTTATCCACTTTACCGATGGATTAATTCGTTTGTAATTTAAAAAAGCCTTCACTGACAGAGAGGTCGTTGGTAAACATCTAGCGTAAAGTTTGGCGCATAAACATGCCAAAATTACCTACGGATGGAGCCGTCGGTAATGCTAAATGACCTTAACGACGAAAATATCCGTTTACCGATAGAGTCGTGGCTGTCGGTAAAAACCCTTCGGTAATAAGCATTATTCTTGTAGTGTCGGTGCTTACAAAAAAAAAAAGCAATAGTAACACTAATATCTCACACGTTTCTCTTATTTAATAATTAAACATTATTATTTTAGTCATTTCAGTAAAAAAAAAAAAATTGAGATATTCTTATTTTTTGTTTTATTTAATTTTTTCTTTTCAATAGGTTGGCTTTTAATTCACAAACTGTTAGTTTCAAAACTTTTAATCAAAAACCAAATAAACCAATTTAATCCAAACAGATTATTGGTTTGATTTTTAAAAATACAATCCGTGCAACTCAGTGTAAGTTGATGTAAATAATAGTGTTTGGATCAATTGAATTTTTAACTCTAAAATGATCCAAACCAATCGTGAATACCTATACTAATAAGGTTATCAAACTCAAGAGTTTAGGTAAACTCTTGGAATTCTTTATTCTCAAATCGTTAACTCATAATTGTTTACATATCTTAAAAGGGAGGGGATCCACTTATTCCAGGAGTAACATTAAAATGTTACCCTTCATCATGACCCTCCATATTATCTTAATTCAACGTCTCATATTATTTCATTAAAACACCCATGTGACATTCACATATTCCTTTTTTTGCCCCTGCCTTGTTTATCTTCTTCCATTAGCACCATTGAGAAGCTTTTCCTAAACCTAAACACAGAGAACCAATGCGGCACCGTTGCCGCTCTATACTTCGCGCCACCGTCGCCCTCTACAGCTGCCTTCGTGCTCCATCCGCATCGTCGTGTTGTTCCAGTCCACGCCGTCATCGTGCTCTAATGTGTGCCATTATCACTGGTAATATTAATAAAACATGGAAAAACATTTTATACTTTTAAAAGATTGCTCGTATTTTGCAATTTCCCTTTGAATAACATTACTATTCATACATTGCAATCCTGGTTATTTTGTTTGATTTTAAATCGAGGAGACGACACGAGAAATTGGTGAGTGTGAGTGTGACCTAAACAAAAGGAATTAGGAATTAGCGAGTGTGGTCTTTTAGCGGCAGCTAGTATTATGGAGCCTAGCGTCCCACACATTGTGACTCAAACGGCGACGACAAAAGCACAAGAATCCTGTTTGAAGGATAACAGAGGCACGAACTGGAGGCTGACGGCAACGCGAACTGGAGGACGATGGTAGTGCAGCCTGGAGGGCGGCGACGACACATGGAGGACAACAATTTTGACTCTCTATTCGCACCTTCTTTGTGGCTGGAGGAGAATAAGAATGTGTTTTGATTTGAGAAGAAAACAGGGAGGGAGCAAAAACGAAACCTGGAAGGTGATTGTGCTTTTTTGTGTCATGTGACTTTTTAAGTCATAAATTCTCAACCTTTAGATATAAGTATAAATCAATGGTCCAGATGAAGAGTAACATTTTAAAGTTATTCTTGGAGTAACTTGATCACCTCCTATCTTAAAATATTATTTAAAAACATATTCTAATACCTAAAGATAGTTTAAATACATATTAAAAATTAGGAAAAAGCTCCTCTACAGTGAGCAAAAGTGTAAAGTGATAAAGTAAGGGTTAATCCACCCTTGATTATTTTAAGTGGGTTGAGATCTCAATGCACTTTAACTAATCAATGGTAGATAAACCCTTACTTTCTCACTTTACACATCTATTCACTTTGGAGGAGCCTAATCCTAAAAATTAATATTCAACATTCTAATTTCACAACAAAACAAATAAAAATAATAAAGTATAACTCAATACTTGACCTAAATGTTCTATGATTTTTAGTCAAACACTTTCTTTAGTTTGTAGCTTAATAAAACAAAACAAAAATAATACTCAAGAAAGTAAAATTATCTTTGTAAAGTCAATATATATTGCAACACATAGATAATACAATTCAAGTATTAACATCAACCGAAGATTTACATTCTGGTGCCAAATTTGAATAATATAGTCTCATAAATTCGCTGGTAGAATAAAAAAAATTATCAATTTTATCATAGTTCACTCAAAATGGAAAAAATATTATTAGGAGAGGTCCCCGCTTAGACATCTGACAGTACCTCAGGAAATTAGTCTCTCACCCATCAAGTGGAATAAGACACTCTAAAACCAAAAAATAGCAAACTCATACGAGTTTTACTAAAAAGAGTTTATATACGAGTTAACTCACTTTTGTTTTTGAAAATTGTAAACCCTTAACATTTTAATAGTTGAGCAAGGTTAACAACACCCTCTTTAACACCCTCTCTTCAACACACTCTCAATTATTAGTGGATTTCATGTGAGACCCATTAATACATATAGCCTCACTCTCTATTTAGTCGGTCCAGCAAGAAATATATCCGATAATAGAGAATATGTTGAAAGGAGTATGATAAAAAATGTGTTGCTAGCATTTCTCGAAAGAGTTAACTCTACAATTTTACAACTACATTTACTAGTAATCATCGAGAAAAGAACGCTAATTTTTACAGTTTTACCCCTAAATAAAATAAAATAAAAATAGACCCTCCCTATAAGGCTGTTTTTATGGTGCACCTGATACATCTTAACATTGAATGATCTGAACCGTTCATATATCATGCTATCAAATTCTTACGGTGGACAGACATGCATATGATTAATTCATTTATTAATATTATATATTTTTTATTATTTATAATTATTATTAATATTATTAAAATATTTAGAAATTTTGTTCGTTTCCTCTTCTTTCTTCCACTAGTTCTGAGTTTCAAAATTATAAGGAAAAAAAGAGAAAAGCGTGACACGCGCACGCGCAGTGGAAAAAAAGAAAGAAAGAAAAGACCCTCCTAAAAGTGGAGATCCTCTTAGGGTGCGTTTGGAAGAGCTTATGGAGAGCTTATGAGAATAGCTTATGGAATTAAACTTATACAAATAGTTTATGAAAATAGTTTATGATCTTTCCATAAGCTGTTTTTAGCTTATTTCCATAAGCTTGTCAGAGAAGCTTATGAAAATAAGCTGTTTTTAGCTTATTTAAAAAAGAGCTTATTGCATAAGCGCTTAAATAAGCTGTATACCCAAACGCACCCTTAGTAAGGAGGGGAAGATGATAGATTTTAGCTGCACATAGAAAAAGAAGCAAAAAAAGATAGAGAAATGAAAGAGAGAGAGAGATTGAGAGAAATGGCGTTATTAATGGAGGTCGGTTAACATCGTGGAGAGGGGGAAGTGGGTAAGAGAGTAGGGGTGTGTGAGTGTATTTCAAGGTCACTCTCACTCTCCCCCCTCTTTTTTTCCTTCTAATTTTTGGTTTTTTATCTTGTAAAAAATGAAATTGAAGCTGGTTTCTTCAACGGGTGAAAATCCTTAAAACGACTTAAAAAAGCTTCAAATTCAGCTCCAGTTTTTACTTCAGCTTTGCAGCATAGGACTTGATAATTTTAGCTAAAAAATAAAAAACAAATTGAAATGCAGAGATCCGAAGGTAGAGGAAACGAAATGAAACAAATTTATAAAGAGTTCTGAGTTTGAGGTGTACTCTGAAGAACAGGGTTAGGGTTCAAAAGAAATGGTCGAAATGGAACAAATTTTTGGTTTGGTCTCGGATGATTGAAGTGAACAGGGAGGGGAGAAATTTCTAAATATTTCAATAATATTAAAATAATAATATTGATTATAGTTATAAATAATAAATAATAAATAATATTAATAAATGAGCTGATCAGGTGCTTGGCAGTCCATTGTAAGACTATGATAGCATGATATATGAATGGTTCAGATAATTTAATCTTAAGGTGTATGGGTGCATCTCTTTTTAGCAAGTGCACCATAAAAGCCGCCTCCCTATTAAAGCAGAAAATGAAGCTGAAAAAAAAAATGAAATAATACGAACATGAAAATAAAATAATAAATAAAGAAGGTATAGTAGAAGGCCAAGAAATGATGGTAACGAAATATGAGGTTGAAATATTAATAAAGAAAAATAAATAGATAAGCAAAAGGTAGGACATGGTACAAGTGCTATGCATATTCCACTTGTGCTTGTGGATTTGTGGTTGGAACAAAGAGTACTTGTAGGAGCTGATGCTGGAGTCTGGTGCTGGGAGCTTGCTATGGCTTGGGGCCTTGGAATGAGGAAACATAGTATTGTAAGGGGGTGAAGTGAAATAAAAAAGAACCTATCCTTTGGAGACTACTATGGAGACAGAGGGGATGAAATCCAGGGAGTCAAGAGAACAAATACGAGGTAACATGGGAGCAGCAAGGCAAATTAAGAATAGAATTGCTAAATTAACATTAGAACCAATATAGTATGTTAGATTTTTAAACGAAAACATCATATAGAAGAGGCAAATTGTAACAAACATGCATGACTTTCTTCGACTCCTCTACTAGTCTACTTGCTTCGAGTCCTGCTGTACGACCATCCGCTATGCAGTACGGAAGTAGTCAATGCAAATCAAGACTTTCTATTGTAAATAGAAATAGAAATTAAAAATAATGAATTCCTATTCAACCAAAAATAAGAAATTGACTGTAGATTTTACTCTACTAGACTATCTATTTTTTCTGCTTGCACCACTGGTTAAAAAAGTCTAGCTCTAAACCCAACAATGGAAGATGTACCAAGTGTAGACAGCACAAATACTGTGCAAAACAATGAAACTATAATTTTAGCAAGCCGTAGCCAGGAAATGAGTTCAAGGATCAATTAAGGAAGTATGCTGAGTGCCAAAGTCTAATACAATAACAATTTAAACAAAATATCTAACACAAAATTATTCAATATATAAACTATTTTTAGATAATATCGATCATAAAGATTTGTCAATATTGCTTTTAATGGGTTCAAAGATGCTCTCAAGCTCCTTCAGATAATCCTCAAACAAATCCATTTCTTCCTGCTGGTTATTTCCATCAAGCAATTTTGTGGCTTTAGTAATTGTAGAACTGATATTCTCCTTGTCTCGTGAGCAGAGCGCGGAATCGAATTTCTTTAAAGTTGTCCTCATCATGTAAATGTAAATATCCAAAGCATTCATTGCCTTGACCTTCTTAAGGAACTTCTTATCTTCAGCTTGGTAATTCTCAGCTTCTTGAGTAAATCTTTTAATGTCTTCAATCGACAGTCTTTCCTTGTCATTGGTTATGGTAATCGTGTTCTTATTGTCGGTTGTTTTTTCCCAAGTAGAGACAGTTAGGATACCGTTGTCATCTATGTCAAAGCATACAGAAAGAGGATGACCACAAGGAGCAGGTGGAAAGCCGTCAAGAGTAAAGGAACCCAACAAGTTGTTATAATTGGCTCTTGTCCTCTCACCCTCATATACATCAATCTTGACCAAGGATTGATTATCTTCTATTGTAATTTATTCTCGTGTCTTCTTTGTAGGGATGGGTATATTCCTAAGAATCACTACACTCATTTCATCATATTTTACAGACTTACCAAAAGACAATGGTGTTACATCCAACAACGTCAACTTTGGAGGGAAAGGTTACCGATAGCCTTCTCCGTCAGTAACGTGTGACCGTTGAGTGTACCGAAGGAAAGGTCCGCCAGTAATGAGTATTTGTTGAGAGTACCGACGTAATAATCCGTTGGTAAATTGAAATAATAAATGCGCATTAATGTTGGTGTTACCGACGGCTCATGCATCGGTATTGTTATCCACTTTACCGACAGATTAATTCGTCGGTAATTCAAAAATGCCTTTACCGACGGATAGGTCGTCGATAAACATCCCGCGTAAAGTTTGGTGCATAAACACGCCAAAATTACCTACGGATGGAGCCATCGGTAATGCTAAAAGACCTTACCGACGAAAATATCCGTCGGTAATGGTTGCATTACCGACAGAGTCGTGGCCGTCGGTAAAAACCCTTCGGTAATAAGCATTATTCTTGTAGTGCAGATGCTTACAAAAAAAAAAAAAAAGCAATAGTAACACTAATATCTCACACATTTATCTTATTTAATAATTAAACATTATCATTTTAGTCATTTCAGAGATATTCTTATTTTTTGTTTTATCTAATTTTTTATTTTCAATAGGTTGGCTTTTAATTCACAAACTGTTAGTTTCAAAACTTTTAATCAAAACCAAATAAACCAATTTAATCCAAACAGATTATTGGTTTGATTTTTAAAATACAATCCATGCAACTCAATGTAAGTTGATGTAAATAATAGAGTTTGGATCAATTAAATTTTTAACTCTAAAATGATCCAAACCAAATCGTGAATACCTATACCAATAAGGTTGTCAAACTCAAGAGTTTATATAAACTCTTGGAATTCATTATTCTCAAATCACTAACTCATAATTGTTTACATATCTTAAAAGGGAGGGGATCCACTTATTCCAGGAGTAACTTTAAAATGTTACCCCTCATTGTGACCCTCCATATTATCTTAATTCAACGTTTCATATTATTTTGTTAAAACTCCCATGTGACATTCACATATTCCTTTTTTTGTCCTTGCCTTGTTTATCTTCTTCCATTGACACCATTGAGAAGCTTTTCCGAAACCTAAACACAGAGAGCCCAATGCGGCACCGTTCCCGCTCTTTACTTCACGCCACCGTCGCACACTACAGCCGACTTCGTGCTCCATCAGCATCGTCGTGTTGTCCCAGTCCACGCCGTCATCGTGCTCTAGTGTGCGCCGATGTCACTGGTAATATTAATAAAACATGGAAAAACATTTTATACTTTTTAAAAGATTGCTCGTATTTTGCAATTTCCCTTTGAATAACATTACTATTCATACATTGCAATCCTGGTTATTTTGTTTGATTTTAAATCGAGGAGACGACATGAGAAATTGGTGAGTGTGAGTGTGACCTAAACAAAAGGAATTAGGAATTAGCGAGTGTGGTCTTTTAGCGGCAGCTAGTATTATGGAGCCTAGCGTCCCACACATTGTGACTCAAACGGCGACGACAAAAGCACAAGAATCCTGTTTGAAGGATAACAGAGGCACGAACTGGAGGCTGATGGCGACGCGAACTGGAGGACGATGGTGGCGCGGCCTGGAGGGCGACGACGACACGTGGAGGACAACAATTTTGACTCTCTATTCGCACCTTCTTTGTGGCTGGAGGAGAATAAGAATGTGTTTTGATTTGAGAAGAAAACAGGGAGAGAAGAGAAACGAAACCTGGAAGGTGATTGTGCTTTTTTGTGTCATGTGACTTTTTAAGTCATTAATTCTCAGCCTTTAGATATAAGTATAAAGCAATGGTCCAGATGAAGAGTAACGTTTTAAAGTTATTCTTGGAGTAACTTGATCACCTCCTATCTTAAAATATTATTTAAAAACATATTATAGTACCTAAACATAGTTTAAATACATATTCAAAATTAATATTCAACATTCTTATTTCACAACAAAAAAAATAAAAATAATAAAGTATAACTTAATACTTGACCAAAATGTTCTATGATTTTTAGTCAAACACTTACGTTAGTTTGTAGCTTAATAAAACAAAACAAAAATAATACTCAAGAAAGTAAAATTATCTTTGTAAAGTCAATATATATTGCAACGCAGAGATAATATATACAATCCAAGTATTAACATCATCCAAAGATTTACATTCTGGTGCCAAATTTGAATAATATAGGCTCATAAATTCGTTGGTAGAATAAAAAAAATTACCTATTTTATCATAGTTCACTTAAAATGGAAAAAACATTATTGGGAGGGGTCCCCGCTTAGACATTTGACAGTACCTTGGGAAATTATCCTCTCAGCTATCAAGTGGAATAAGACACTCTCTAAAACCAAAAGATAGCAAACTCATATGAGTTTTACTAAAAGGAGTTTATATACGAGTTAACTCACTTTTGTTTTTGAAAATTGTAAACCCTTAACATTTTAATAGTTGAGCAAGGTTAACAACACCTTATTTAACACCCTCTCTTCAACACACTCCCAATTATTGGTGGATTTCATGTGGGATCTATTAATACATATAGCCTCACTCTCTATTTAGTCGGTCCCGCAAGAAATATATCCAATAATAGAGAATATGTTGAAAGGAGTATGATAAAGAATGTGTTGCTACCATTTCTCTAAAGAGTTAAGTCAACAATTTTACAACTACATTTACTAGTAACCACCGAGAAAAGAATGCTGATTTTTATAGTTTTACCCCTAAATAAATTAAAATAAAAACAGACCCTCCCTATAAAAGTAGAAAATGAAGCTGGAAAAAAAATGAATAAGGGCATAACAATAAAATAATAAATAAAGAAGGTATAGTAGAAGGCCAAGAAATGATCGTAACGAAATATGAGGTTGAAATATTAATAAAGAAAAATAAATAGATAAGCAAAAGGTAGGACATGGTACCAGTGCTATGCATATTCCACTTGTGCTTGTGGATTTGTGGTTGGAACAAAGAGTACTTGTAGGACGTGATGCTGGAGTCTGGTGCTGGGAGCTTTCTACGGCTTGGAGCCTTGGAATGAGGAAACATAGTATTGTAAGGGGCTGAAGAAAAAAAGAACCTATCCTTTGGAGACTACTATAGAGATAGAGGGGATGAAATCCAGGGAGTCAAGAGAACAAATACGAGGTAACATGGGAGCAGCAAGGCAAATTAAGAATAGAATTGCTAAATTAACATTAGAACCAATATACTATGTTAGATTTTTAAACAGAAACATCATATAGAAGAGGCAAATTGTAACAAACATGCATGACTTTCTTCGACTCCTCTACTAGTCTACTTGCTTCAAGTCCTGCTTTACGACCATAAGTAATCACTGCAAATCAAGACTTTCTATTGTAAAAAGAAATAGAAATTAAAAATAATGAATTCCTATTGAACCAAAAATAAGAAATTGACTATAGATTTTACTCTATTAGACTATCTATATTTTCTGTTTGCACCATTGGTTAAAAAAGTCTTGCTCTAAAATCAACAATGGAAGATATACCAAGTGTAGCTAGCACAAATGAGTTCAAGGATCAATTAAGGAAGTATGCTGAGTGCCCAAGTCTAAAACAATAACAATTTAAACAAAATATCTAACACAGAATTATTTAATATAGAAACTGTTTTTAGATAATATCGATCATAAAGATTTGTCAATATTGCTTTTAATGGGTTCAAAGATGCTCTCAAGCTCCTTCAGATAATCCTCAAACAAATCCATTTCTTCCTGCTGGTTATTTCCATCAAGCAATTTTGTGGCTTTAGTAATTGCAGAACTCGTGAGCGGAGCACGGAATCAAATTTCTTTAAAGTTTTCCTCATCATGTAAATGTAAATATCCAAAGCATTCATTGCCTTGACCTTCTTAAGGAACTTCTTATCTTCAGCTTGGTAATTCTCAGCTTCTTGAGTAAATCTTTTAATGTCTTCAATCGACAGTCTTTCCTTGTCATTGGTTATGGTAATCGTGTTCTTATTGTCGGTTGTTTTTTCCCAAGTAGAGACAGTTAGGATACCGTTGTCATCTATGTCAAAGCATACAGAAAGAGGATGACCACAAGGAGCAGGTGGAAAGCCGTCAAGAGTAAAGGAACCCAACAAGTTGTTATAATTGGCTCTTGTCCTCTCACCCTCATATACATCAATCTTGACCAAGGATTGATTATCTTCTATTGTAATTTATTCTCGTGTCTTCTTTGTAGGGATGGGTGTATTCCTAAGAATCACTACACTCATTTCATCATATTTTACAGACTTACCAAGAGACAATGGTGTTACATCCAACAACGTCAACTTTGGAACATTCATTATGCCTTCAGTCAACAAGGCAGCCTGGACAGCTACACCATAAGCAACAGCTTCATCGGGGTTGATGCTCTTGCACCGATAAATATGATAAAATGAAGTGAGAGTGGAAAGTTTTAGTGTTGGAGCACACGCACACACGCAAGAAAAAGGAAAGAAGACAAGATTTACGTGGTTCGGCGAATAGTGTCTACTTCCACGGGAGCTGTTACGGCTTTGTTTCACTATATAGAAATAGGGTTACATAAGCGCAGTATTTATACTAATCACCAACTGTCAGTATCTTTATGAGCCATACTCAACATTTAGGTAGTTGAGTTTTATTCTCATGGGAATACTAGATTCCCACCCTTTAAGATGGGAAAAAGAAGTGAACAAATCATATACAAATAACATTCATGTGAATAAAAACTACTAGAGAATAAATTTTTAAAACTTTAAACAAACATGGGAATGTTGTATTCTCTCCCTCAATTTCCGGGAAATAATATTATAATACTTGAAAAAACGCACTAAGTTTTTTCATTTTGATCTTTTAAACAAAGAAACTAGAAAAATAAATATGATAAAGTATTTGCTGTGTAACACCCCGATTTTTCATGCTTTCTAAGGACGATAAACTCAATTAATGAGTTTATATTTTTATCTGTGTTTTAGAAAATGATTTTGGTAAAATTAAGATCATAGTCTTGTTTCACAAAATCATAGGAGCCTTCGGTTAAGTTTTGGGCCGAAAACTCGAACGAAAACCGATCTACGTTTTTCAGATGATAGTGTTTTCTACTATCACGACCTAATCTGGACTAACGAACGAAACCATTAGTCTTAGAATACATTCCTCTATCTTTTTCCTAAAATGTGTCCTGACGTCCAAAATATAAATAATATTTTATATTCGGGCCGATAATCGATCGAGGAGACGTTTCGAGCTGTCTTAGGGTTTTTCGAGACCCACGATCAGATGTTTTTCATACCAAAATTGTATCAAGTTATTTGAGGAATTCATACGAGTGTCGGGACGATTCCAAATATCGGGATGTGAATTGACCAAATTGCCCTTGGTTAATTTTATTACCAATTTACCTTTCCTATTATTAAACTAATAAACTCACAAACATCTAATAATCCCACCCTTATCTCTTCTCATTTTTCGGTGGTCTCTCTCTCCTCAACTCACTTCATCTTCTTCTTTTCTCTTCCTTTCTCTTCTTTCTCTTTTCTTCTCAAAATCTCCATTTTTGGAGGTGGAAAGCTTGAGTTTTTGTGGAGCAATCTTCACCAAACTTGGAGTGGATCATCATAGGAGGTAGTAGTTCAACTCTATCTCTCTCAATCTCTCCTTTCTCTCCTCATATTTTCATGATCAAGGATGTTAGGGTTTTGTCCCTAAAATCTTTGAAAATCCATGAAAAATTGTAGGAAAATCGTATCTGTACCAAACCAGTTTCTATGGCCTAGGTTCATGACATACTTGTATGATCCAAGAGCTTAGAGCCAAGAAATCCCTATAGCTATGCTTTCTAGATAGGGGCCGAAACCCCCCTATGGGTGTAGGGTAGGGTTTTGGTTGGTTTTTGATGATCTGATCTGATATCTAGGGCTGTCACACTTAGTTAGGGTGTTATCCAGAAAATGAGAAATTTTGGAGCTCCCTAGCTATTTTTAGTGTAATAGGGCCGAACCCTAGGGGTGGTGCATTAGGAGAAATCTTTGTTTTGTAAGTTAATGCCGATATGTTTTACGTGTATATAGTGATCGGCAGCATGTTGAGAAGAGGAACAAGTTGATCGGGTGTTCCGAGTTGAGCTGGAAGCTACAAGAGGTAAGGGGATAAACCTGAGGAATTCCATTTTCGACAGCTATGTGCTGCATCGGTGTTTGTATTGTATTTGTATTGTATTTAAATAGTTATATCATGATGTTAGTTAATTTCTTGATTGACTGTTGTTGATTGGAATATGCATTGATGTGCTGATGTATTGATGTAACTGTTGATATAGTTGAATGCATGTTATACTTGCTGAATGGTTATATGAATGTAATGTGTGCCCTGCTGTGGGATTTAGGCATTAGAGGACCTAATTTTGATTAGGATCCGACATCGTGTAACTTAAAAGCTTTAAAAGTCTGAAATGTGTTTTGATAAGAAAAAGTGAAGTTTAAAAGCGAATAAGGCATTAGAAACCTTCAATATGTCTTAATTTGATAAGAAAATCCTTTTGAGTAATGTGGTTTCCGAAGTCATACTGAGTTTATTCAAGAAAAATGAGTTTGTGCAAGTTTTGTTTTAAGTTCGTATTTTACCGAAAAACAACGAAAGAAAAAGAAATGGTCTCTGGACCAAGTTTTGTTTTATGGAAAACCGATCCCGATGACTTTGTGTAAGTATCGGAGATTTTGGGTTTTTGGTTTTCGAGTTTTCAAGGAAAGTGGTTTTCAAGCTTAAAGCTTAGAAACTAGAAACCGAGACGTCGGGGTTCTAGGGTTCTGCAGAACACGTGGATCAAGGATCCGTGTTAGTTATGGTCCTGTCGGCTTAGGGACGATCTTTGTGGTCCTGTGAGCTTGAGGATGTTTTTATGATCTTGAATCCAACGTCCTTGACTGGTGCATCGGTTAGGGGTGTTGGGATTTAAGTTGTTTTTGGGCTAAGTGTCCTGTTTTGAGAAAATATGTTTTGAGGCTTAAAGAGTCTAAGACATTATGGTGGTTGTTAGCGTTGATGCTACAACGAGGAAATATTAATGCGACAAAGATCCATTATCGGAAACTAGATAGGTTTCTCATGCATTCAATGCGGGGCAGACGTGCCGTGATACGGGGGACCTTGATAAACAGGGAGAACCTGAGATGACTTGTTTGTCATAACATTGTGCCTTGATGGACAATGGTGTCATACGTGTTCTGGGAACGTATTGTGCCTTGAGTTGGACAATGCAGTATGACCGTTTTCTTGTGGAGTACTTCTGATTGCGCCCCCATGTGAGAATCGCGTAGTGTCATGGGATTCAAAGTACTCGTTTTTGGGCCAAATATTGGAGCCTGATCAGCTCATTTCGAATGGTGATGGGATTTCCGGAAATCTAGTAATCTAGTGTGAATATTGAGATATATGGAAGTGCCATGCATACGTTTAGGAGATAACGTTGATTGTGGGGTACGAAACCCTTGTGCATTTACTGCCTTTTGTATTGTATTTAATGATATATGCCATGTTATATGATGATTCGGGTCTGTTGTGTGGATTGGGCATATAGTTGTTGTTTATGGATTCATATATTGGTTTCTCACCCTTGCATGTTTTTGGACGGGTTGTCCTTTGGTATATATTGTATCGTGTTTATAGATGGAGCCGGAGCCGGATCACCTAGCGCACTCCGGGATGCGCGTCCTAGCGTTTGATCGAAGGACAGACCCAGCCGCTTGGGTTATCCACCCAGGGGTGGAAAGTGCGGCGTATACGGGACCAGTTTGCACTGTAAGCGGAACGACGGAGACGGGACCGCGGAAGAGTACTCGGACAGTGGAGACCATCCAGGTGCCTCTCCCTCCCATCGGGCTGATGCTGCAGGCCCTTATGGAGCAGGGTGTGATCGAGTCGGTCGCCCCCGCTGCACAGTCCCCGCAGCAACAGCTACCCCAGACGCCTCCCCCGCCTTTTGTCTTGGTAGCGGGCGAGCACGTCGTGGAGGATGTGGGGGAGGAGGAGGAGGAGGAAGACCCTGAGGAGGATCCTCAGGAAGACCCGGAGGATCATTCTTCGGATACTTCCGATCCCCATCCACAGGGGAACGGGAATGTAGGTTCCCAGAGTTCTTCCTCTGGTTCCAGCATTGGACTTCCCTCCGGGGGATTGTCCAATGGTTTCCATTAGTCGGACCAGCTTAGGGTGTAGACTTTTTTTTTGAGGCAGTGGTTTTTGGGTAGTCTGTTAACGGCTACTGATGGCCATAGGTTTTAGAGATATGGTTCCAGACTGTCGCTGCCTAGTTTTATAGCTTTTTAGAAAGTTTAGTAATCATTCGTTCTTTTGTAAAGGGACTTGTTGTCCATTATATATATGTATATATATATCTTGTTCTAATTATTGCATATGAGTAGTTCTGTTATCCGGAGTGGTGAGTTTATGTATTAATGAGAAAAATTTTGTCACGATTTCCAGAATCTGCTTACACAAAAGATATATTTTTCCGAAAGTAAAACCAGCGAAATTTTATTTATCGTTTCATTAAGGGTTTTGAGTTACGAAAGTGGCACTGGGTTTGAGGGTGTCACATTAGTGGTATCAGAGCTGGTCGAGTCTTTCGGGAATCCTTGGGGAATAGGTCTGTTGTGTTTGCTGTTGTGTGATCTCTGTATTCGCGAGGCGAAAGTGATTCGCGTCGCGAGCCCGAGAAGTTTCTTATGGCATGTTCTCTGTCTCGCGTAGCGAATGGGAATTCGCGTCGCGAGGCAGGGAGATGATGCTCTGTTCCTCGAGTATGTTCTCTGCGTCGCGTAGCGAAATGGATCTCGCGTCGCGAGGCAGAGGAGGGGAGTTGCATGTTCTCTGGATCGCGTAGCGAACCGAAATTCGCGTCGCGAGCCAGAGAAATAGTGCTCTGTCTCTCAGGTAGGTCCTCTGCGTCGCGTGGCGAAATGAGTTCGCGTCGCGAGACAGAGGAGTGGAGTTGCATGGCCTCTGATTCGCTAAGCGAAATGTATTTCGCGTCGCGAAGCAGAGAAGCTTTCTAGATGTGTTCTCTGCATCGCGTGGCGAATGGGATTCGCGACGCGAGGCAGAGGAGTGGTGTCTCGGACAGGACCCCTGCAATCGCGTAGCGAACTGTATTTCGCGTCGCGAAGCAGAGGGCATGTTTTCTTATCGCAAGGCGAAGGAACTTTCGCGTCGCGAGGCCGAGAGTTATGTAGGCTTCCAGGATCGCGAGGCGAATGAGTGTTCGCGTCGCGAATCCGAGGAGCTGTTCCTTGTTTCTCAGGCAGACTCTTTGGTTCGCGTAGCGAATCTGTTTCGCGTAGCGAAACCAAGGGTTGAGATGTTACTACTCTTGGAAATGTTGTATGTCTAGAACTGCTTATTTGCTTTGTTTTCTGGTTGCTATTTGACTGAATTTGGGCCTTGTAGGTCAGATATGGAACTAGAAATTGGAGCAGAAGCAGGACGTGGACGTGGCCGTGGACGTGGTCGCGGTCGGGGAGCTGGTGTCCAAGCTGAGGATGTTGCTGGAGCAACTGGAATGGATTTTGCTGCTCAGGCAATGGCTAACATGGCTGCGGCTATTGCTGTCCAAACTGCAACCATGAACGCCCACAATGCTCAGGAACAACTTCGTGCTGACCAGGCCGCTGAGGGTCGAAGCTTGACTACTTTCAGGCGTCAGAATCCGCCACAATTTTCTGGTGACGTGGATCCTGAGAAAGCTAATCTTTGGATTCATGAAGTTGAGAAAATTTTTGAGTTGATACGTAGTCCCGAAGAAGTGAAGGTGCCATATGCCACATTCCTACTGATAGGAGATGCAGAGTATTGGTGGAAGGGAACGAAACAACTACTGGAGGTAAATCACGAGGTGATTTCGTGGACGCTGTTTAAGGATCGCTTTTTGGGAAAATATTTCCCTCAGAGTGCAAGAGCAGAGAAAGAGCAAGAATTCTTGCGACTACAACAGAGAGATATGTCAGTCGGAGAATATGCAGCTAAATTCGAATCGTTGGCCAAGTATTTCCGTTTCTTTCAGAATAACCCTGAGGAAGAATGGAAATGCGAAGCTTTTGAGAGAGGACTGCGGTATGAGATAAAAGAGTCGGTCCTACCACAAGGAATTAGAAATTTTCAAGCACTCGTTGAGAAAAGCAGACAAATAGAACTGATGAAGCGTGGGAGAGACAATAGAGGAAACGTCGGAGGACCTTTCCGATTCAAGGGTCAATCTCAGGACCAGAGAGGGAAACAGATTCAAAAGAAACCATATTCTCGACCACCTGGGAACTTCCAGAAGCAACCTTATCGACCTGTTGCTCGTGCATCGGGCAGTGGAGGTCAAGGAGGGCAAAACCAAGGGAGGAAGTGTTTCAAGTGCGGGGATTCATCGCATTTGGCAAACAACTGTACTGTGAGGAATGACCATTGCTATCGTTGTGGACAACCAGGTCATTTTGCCAGGGATTGTAGAGCCCAGAATCCAGTCCAAACTGCGGACAGGAGTGGTGGAGCCAAACGACCGACGGCTAGGGGAAGAGTTTATACCCTGAGTGGTGCTGAGGCTTCGAACTCCGAAGATCTGATACAGGGTGTGTGTGACATAGACGGTAATCTCTTATTAGTGCTCTTTGATTCAGGTGCAACCCATTCATTCATTTCTATGGATTGTGTGAAACGTTTAGAGTTATCTGTTTCTTCCTTGCCATTTGATTTAATTGTTTCTACACCCACTGCTGAACCTGTTGTTGTGAATTCTATATGTCTAAACTGTCCTATTGTTATCCAGGATAGACATTTTCTTGTTGACTTAATATGTTTGCCTTTAATACAATTAGATGTAATTTTGGGCATGGATTGGTTATCTTCCAACCAGATCCTATTAGATTGTGCACATAAAACCCTAGTTTTTCCTAGTACTGAGATTTCTGGATTTTTAACCGCCAACCATGTTAGAACTTCTTCGAAAGAAGGAGATCCGAAATACGTGCTTTTAACCAACTTAGAAGTCGAGGGGAAGACCGAGCTGAGTCAGATGCCTGTTGTGAGAGATTTTCCCGAGGTGTTTCCAGAGGATGTTCCAGGTTTGCCACCTGTGAGGGACATAGAATTCTCCATCGATCTGATCCCAGGAACCGGACCGATATCGATCGCTGCATATCGAATGTCGCCTACTGAGCTTGCTGAGTTAAAGACACAAGTCGAGGACTTGTTATCCAAGCAGTTCATCAGACCAAGTGTTTCGCCATGGGGAGCGCCGGTTCTCTTAGTGAGAAAGAAGGACGGAGGTTCGAGACTTTGTGTGGACTATCGTCAGCTGAACAAGGTTACGATCAAGAACAAGTATCCGTTGCCTAGGATTGATGACTTGATGGATCAACTGCGAGGAGCTGCTGTTTTCTCAAAGATCGACTTAAGGTCAGGATACCACCAGATTCGAGTGAAAACGGAGGATATACCAAAGACCGCTTTTAGAACTCGTTATGGACATTACGAGTATCTCGTGATGCCTTTTGGAGTG
Organism: Ammopiptanthus mongolicus; assembly: GCA_039655645.1. NCBI lineage: Eukaryota > Viridiplantae > Streptophyta > Magnoliopsida > Fabales > Fabaceae > Ammopiptanthus > Ammopiptanthus mongolicus. The sequence goes on from CM077348.1 coordinate 85,183,627, forward strand.
ACAAACGCACCTGCTGTTTTCATGGACTACATGAATCGGATTTTTTGTCCGTTTCTTGATAAGTTTGTTGTAGTGTTCATAGACGATATTCTAGTTTATTCTAAGAATCGTGAAGAACACGAGGAGCATTTACGGCAAGTCCTTCATGTTTTGCGGGAAAAGATGTTATATGCGAAACTCTCTAAGTGTGAGTTTTGGCTTGAAGAAGTCGGATTTTTGGGTCATGTTATCACAAAACAAGGAATTTCTGTGGACCCTGCTAAAGTAGAAGCCGTACTTTCTTGGGAAAAACCAAAGACTGTAACCGAGATAAGAAGTTTTGTGGGATTAGCCGGTTACTACCGAAGGTTTATTGAAGGATTCTCTAAGATTGTGTCACCATTGACTCAATTGACGAGGAAAGACCAACCTTTTGTTTGGACTGATCAGTGTGAAGAAAGTTTTCAAAAGATTAAGGAACTTCTGACTACTTCACCAGTGCTGATACTTCCAGAACCGAGTGAACCTTATGAAGTATATTGTGATGCTTCACATCAAGGTCTAGGTTGTGTGCTGATGCAACACCGCAAAGTGGTGGCTTATGCATCACGACAGTTAAAGATTCATGGAAAGAATTATCCCACTCATGACCTAGAATTAGCTGCAGTGGTTTTTGCACTAAAGATATGGCGACACCATATGTATGGTGCAAAGTTCGATGTCTTCAGTGATCACAAGAGTTTGAAATATCTGTTCGACCAGAAGGAGCTCAATATGAGGCAAAGACGATGGATGGAGTTTTTAAAAGATTACGACTTCACGTTGCAATACCATCCAGGGAAGGCGAACGTCGTGGCAGATGCTTTGAGCCGGAAAGCCGTTCATATTTCAACTATGATGGTGAGAGAATTGAAACTGATTGAAGAGTTCCGTGATCTGAACTTGGGATTAGAAATAAGTCCTAAGAAACTAAGCTTTGGAATGCTTAAGATCTCTAATGGTTTGATGGAAGAGATACGTGAGCAACAAGCTAATGATGAATCTCTTCAAGAGAAAAGGGTGTTGGTGGAACAAGGGAGAGCTAGTGAGTTTAGTTTGGGAGCAGATGGAATCTTAAGGTGTAATGGACGAGTTTGTATACCCAACAACCCAGAGATGAGAAAGATGATTCTTGAAGAATCCCACAAGAGTGGATTGAGTATTCATCCTGGTGCAACCAAGATGTATCAGGACATGAAACAAAGATTTTGGTGGCCAGGTATGAAGAAACAAGTTGCAGAATACGTTGCATCGTGTCTAACTTGTCAGAAAGCAAAAGTAGAACATCAGAGACCTGGAGGGATGCTGCAATCCCTAGATGTACCGGAATGGAAATAGGAGAGTATCTCTATGGATTTCGTAGTAAGTTTACCCCGAACACCAAGGAACTTTGATTCGATTTGGGTAATCGTGGATAGGTTGACGAAATCGGCACATTTCTTACCTGTCAAGACAAACTACACAGTAGCAAAGTTGACTGAGGTGTACATAAGAGAAGTAATTAGATTGCACGGAATACCCTCGAGTATTGTTTCGGATCGAGATCCGAAGTTTACATCGCGTTTTTGGGAAAGCTTACATCAAGCTTTGGGAACTAAGTTACGTCTAAGTTCAGCATACCACCCTCAGACGGATGGACAAACAGAACGAACGATTCAATCGTTAGAAGATTTGCTAAGAGCTTGTGTGTTGGATAATCGAGGAAGTTGGGATGAACTGTTACCTCTGATTGAATTCACGTATAATAACAGTTATCACTCAAGCATAGGGATGGCACCCTATGAGGCTCTGTATGGGAGGAAGTGTCAAACTCCTCTTTGTTGGTATCAGGATGGAGAGAGTACAATTCTAGGACCCGAGGTTGTGCAAGAGACGACTGAGAAAGTCAAACAGATTCGGGAAAGAATGAGGACATCTCAGAGCAGACAGAAGAGTTATTCGGATAAGCGAAGACGACCTCTCGAATTTCAAGAAGGCGATCATGTATTTCTGAGAGTCAATCCAACGACTGGGGTAGGTCGGGTAATGAAATCCAGAAAACTCACTCCTAAATTCATTGGACCATACCAAATTCTTCGGCGTATTGGTTCAGTAGCGTACCAAATTGCTTTACCTCCTTTTCTTTCAAATTTACATAATGTCTTTCATGTTTCACAATTGAGGAAGTATATTCCTGATCCATCTCATGTAATTGAACCTGATCAAGTACCCTTGAAAGAGAATCTGTCTTATGAGACCGCACCTGTAAGGATTGAGGACAAGAGAGTCAGACAACTGAGGGGAAAACAAATCTCTTTAGTCAAGGTTATTTGGGATGATACAACTGGAGAAGCAACTTGGGAAACTGAGGACAACATCAGAGAACAATATCCTTATCTGTTCACAGGTATGTGATTTCGAGGACGAAATTATTTTAAGGGGGATAGTAATGTAACACCCCGATTTTTCGTGCTTTCTAAGGACGATAAACTCAATTAATGAGTTTATATTTTTATCTGTGTTTTAGAAAATGATTTTGGTAAAATTAAGATCATAGTCTTGTTTCACAAAATCATAGGAGCCTTCGGTTAAGTTTTGGGCCGAAAACTCGAACGAAAACCGATCTACGTTTTTCAGATGATAGTGTTTTCTACTATCACGACCTAATCTGGACTAACGAACGAAACCATTAGTCTTAGAATACATTCCTCTATCTTTTTCCTAAAATGTGTCCTGACGTCCAAAATATAAATAATATTTTATATTCGGGCCGATAATCGATCGAGGAGACGTTTCGAGCTGTCTTAGGGTTTTTCGAGACCCACGATCAGATGTTTTTCATACCAAAATTGTATCAAGTTATTTGAGGAATTCATACGAGTGTCGGGATGATTCCAAATATCGGGATGTGAATTGACCAAATTGCCCTTGGTTAATTTTATTACCAATTTACCTTTCCTATTATTAAACTAAAAAACTCACAAACATCTAATAATCCCACCCTTATCTCTTCTCATTTTTCGGTGGTCTCTCTCTCCTCAACTCACTTCATCTTCTTCTTTTCTCTTCCTTTCTCTTCTTTCTCTTTTCTTCTCAAAATCTCCATTTTTGGAGGTGGAAAGCTTGAGTTTTTGTGGAGCAATCTTCACCAAACTTGGAGTGGATCATCATAGGAGGTAGTAGTTCAACTCTATCTCTCTCAATCTCTCCTTTCTCTCCTCATATTTTCATGATCAAGGATGTTAGGGTTTTGTCCCTAAAATCTTTGAAAATCCATGAAAAATTGTAGGAAAATCGTATCTGTACCAAACCAGTTTCTATGGCCTAGGTTCATGACATACTTGTATGATCCAAGAGCTTAGAGCCAAGAAATCCCTATAGCTATGCTTTCTAGATAGGGGCCGAAACCCCCCTATGGGTGTAGGGTAGGGTTTTGGTTGGTTTTTGATGATCTGATCTGATATCTAGGGCTGTCACACTTAGTTAGGGTGTTATCCAGAAAATGAGAAATTTTGGAGCTCCCTAGCTATTTTTAGTGTAATAGGGCCGAACCCTAGGGGTGGTGCATTAGGAGAAATCTTTGTTTTGTAAGTTATTGCCGATATGTTTTACGTGTATATAGTGATCGGCAGCGTGTTGAGAAGAGGAACAAGTTGATCGGGTGTTCCGAGTTGAGCTGGAAGCTACAAGAGGTAAGGGGATAAACCTGAGGAATTCCATTTCCGACAGCTATGTGCTGCATCGGTGTTTGTATTGTATTTGTATTGTATTTAAATAGTTATATCATGATGTTAGTTAATTTCTTGATTGACTGTTGTTGATTGGAATATGCATTGATGTGCTGATGTATTGATGTAACTGTTGATATAGTTGAATGCATGTTATACTTGCTGAATGGTTATATGGATGTAATGTGTGCCCTGCTGTGGGATTTAGGCATTAGAGGACCTAATTTTGATTAGGATCCGACATCGTGTAACTTAAAAGCTTTAAAAGTCTGAAATGTGTTTTGATAAGAAAAAGTGAAGTTTAAAAGCGAATAGGGCATTAGAAACCTTCAATATGTCTTAATTTGATAAGAAAATCCTTTTGAGTAATGTGGTTTCCGAAGTCATACTGAGTTTATTCAAGAAAAATGAGTTTGTGCAAGTTTTGTTTTAAGTTCGTATTTTACCGAAAAACAACGAAAGAAAAAGAAATGGTCTCTGGACCAAGTTTTGTTTTATGGAAAACCGATCCCGATGACTTTGTGTAAGTATCGGAGATTTTGGGTTTTTGGTTTTCGAGTTTTCAAGGAAAGTGGTTTTCAAGCTTAAAGCTTAGAAACTAGAAACCGAGACGTCGGGGTTCTAGGGTTCTGCAGAACACGTGGATCAAGGATCCGTGTTAGTTATGGTCCTGTCGGCTTAGGGACGATCTTTGTGGTCCTGTGAGCTTGAGGATGTTTTTATGATCTTGAATCCAACGTCCTTGACTGGTGCATCGGTTAGGGGTGTTGGGATTTAAGTTGCTTTTGGGCTAAGTGTCCTGTTTTGAGAAAATATGTTTTGAGGCTTAAAGAGTCTAAGACATTATGGTGGTTGTTAGCGTTGATGCTACAACGAGGAAATATTAATGCGACAAAGATCCATTATCGGAAACTAGATAGGTTTCTCATGCATTCAATGCGGGGCAGACGTGCCGTGATACGGGGGACCTTGATAAACAGGGAGAACCTGAGATGACTTGTTTGTCATAACATTGTGCCTTGATGGACAATGGTGTCATACGTGTTCTGGGAACGTATTGTGCCTTGAGTTGGACAATGCAGTATGACCGTTTTCTTGTGGAGTACTTCTGATTGCGCCCCCATGTGAGAATCGCGTAGTGTCATGGGATTCAAAGTACTCGTTTTTGGGCCAAATATTGGAGCCTGATCAGCTCATTTCGAATGGTGATGAGATTTCCGGAAATCTAGTAATCTAGTGTGAATATTGAGATATATGGAAGTGCCATGCATACGTTTAGGAGATAACGTTGATTGTGGGGTACGAAACCCTTGTGCATTTACTGCCTTTTGTATTGTATTTAATGATATATGCCATGTTATATGATGATTCGGGTCTGTTGTGTGGATTGGGCATATAGTTGTTGTTTATGGATTCATATATTGGTTTCTCACCCTTGCATGTTTTTGGACGGGTTGTCCTTTGGTATATATTGTATCGTGTTTACAGATGGAGCCGGAGCCGGATCACCTAGCGCACTCCGGGATGCGCGTCCTAGCGTTTGATCGAAGGACAGACCCAGCCGCTTGGGTTATCCACCCAGGGGTGGAAAGTGCGGCGTATACGGGACCAGTTTGCACTGTAAGCGGAACGACGGAGACGGGACCGCGGAAGAGTACTCGGACAGTGGAGACCATCCAGGTGCCTCTCCCTCCCATCGGGCTGATGCTGCAGGCCCTTATGGAGCAGGGTGTGATCGAGTCGGTCGCCCCCGCTGCACAGTCCCCGCAGCAACAGCTACCCCAGACGCCTCCCCCGCCTTTTGTCTTGGTAGCGGGCGAGCACGTCGTGGAGGATGTGGGGGAGGAGGAGGAGGAGGAAGACCCTGAGGAGGATCCTCAGGAAGACCCGGAGGATCATTCTTCGGATACTTCCGATCCCCATCCACAGGGGAACGGGAATGTAGGTTCCCAGAGTTCTTCCTCTGGTTCCAGCATTGGACTTCCCTCCGGGGGATTGTCCAATGGTTTCCATTAGTCGGACCAGCTTAGGGTGTAGACTTTTTTTTTTTGAGGCAGTGGTTTTTGGGTAGTCTGTTAACGGCTACTGATGGCCATAGGTTTTAGAGATATGGTTCCAGACTGTCGCTGCCTAGTTTTATAGCTTTTTAGAAAGTTTAGTAATCATTCGTTCTTTTGTAAAGGGACTTGTTGTCCATTATATATATGTATATATATATCTTGTTCTAATTATTGCATATGAGTAGTTCTGTTATCCGGAGTGGTGAGTTTATGTATTAATGAGAAAAATTTTGTCACGATTTCCAGAATCTGCTTACACAAAAGATATATTTTTCCGAAAGTAAAACCAGCGAAATTTTATTTATCGTTTCATTAAGGGTTTTGAGTTACGAAAGTGGCACTGGGTTTGAGGGTGTCACATGCTGAGTTGTGGGAACCATTGAAAGATCCCTTAATGTGAAGTTTTATGAGCGAGGAGTTGGCTTCCAAATAATGCATGATCGATTGAAACCTCTATGAAAGCTAGGGGGATTTTTTTTTTTTCTCCAAGAGCAATTTAAATAGAATATATATACAATTCTCTTCTCAAGGATTCAATATATAATATCTGTGTTGTGTATATAAGGGAAATTTTTGTATGTGCACAAGTGTAAATTTTAGCACAATGAAAAGTAATAAAAAATGTAAAAACTTAAATCAAAACAACAAGCTTACTACGTTAAAAATAATGATCAAATCCATGAAGTTACTAGCATAAAAGAAGATATCATATAAAAATCTCAATTTTGAATTGACAATCACGAAATACAAAATTATTAATATAGCAATACATTTGATAATAGCAATCATAAGAGATTTGCATTTGTTACATGAGTAATCTCAAAACTTAGACCCTCAAAAATCTACTTAAAAAAAAGAAGAGAAAGCACAAGTGATAGCGTTTTCATGCATGCAAAGCAAGTTCCTAGAATTTAACAATAATCATCCAAATCACTTTCCTCATCAGTCCAACCAATGTTGATCTTAGCCATAATGGACTCAAAGATTATCTCTAGCAACTTCAGACAGTTCTCAAACACACATGCTTCAACCTGCTGGTTGCCATCAAGTAAATTCTTGGCCTTTCCAATTACAGTACTAATCTTCTTCTTGTCTTTTGGACAAATCTCAGAAGTATCCTTCATAGCATTCTCCATCTTGTAAACATATTCATCCAAAGAATTCATTGCTTTAACCTTCTGCTTGTACTTCCTATCCTCATCCTTGAATATCTCAGCTTCTTGAATCATTCTCTCAATTTCTTCAGTTGACAGTCTTCCTTTGTCATTGGTTATAATAATTTCCTTCCTATTCCCAGTTGATTCTTCCTCACAGGACACAGTTAGGATACCATCGTGATCTATTTCAAAGCAGTGAGTTGTAAGATGACCTCTAGGAGTAGGTGTAAGCCCTGTAAGACGAAACAAACCCAGCAAGTTGTTTTCACTAGCTTTTGTCCTCTCACCCTCATACACCATAGTTTCGACTATAGTTTGGTTATCTTTCACTGTCGTGTGTACTTTTTTCTTCTTTACGGGAATGGTAGTGTTCCGAGGTATCATAACGCTCATGAGACCTCCTTTTAACTTTACACCAAGTGATAGCGGAGTCACATCCAATAGCACCAAGTCAGGAACATTCTTAATGCCATCACTTAACGAAGCAGCTTGAACAGCTGCACCATAAGCAACAGCCTCATCAGGGTTGATGCTCTTGCACAGATCCTTCCCCTTGAAAAAGTCCTGCAACAACCGTTGCACTTCGGGAATCCTAGAAGAGCCACCAACAAGGACAACATCGTCCACACAACTCTTGTCCATCTCAGCATCAGCAATACACCTCTCAACAGTTTCCATACACTTTTTAAATAGATCATTGTTAATATCCTCAAACTTGGCACGAGTGATGGATGAATAGAAGTCATTGCCCTCAAATAATGCATCTAACTCAATGGTGGTCTCAGTATCATATGAAAGTATCCTTTTTGCCCTCTCACATGCAGTTCTCAACCTCCTTAGAGCTCTTGGGTTCCCACTTATGTCCAATTTGTTCTTCCTCTTGAACTCCTGTACAAAGTGGTTCACCATTCTATTATCAAAGTCCTCTCCTCCAAGGTGAGTGTCTCCAGCAGTGGCCTTAACTTCGAAGACCTTATCCTTAATTGTAAGGAGAGACACATCAAAAGTACCACCACCAAGGTCAAAGATGAAAATATTTCGCTCTCCAACACAATCAGCTCTTTTGTTAAGGCCATATGCAAGAGCTGCAGCAGTGGATTCATTGATTATGCGCATGACATTTAGGCCAGCAATAGTACCCGCATCTTTGGTAGCTCGACGCTGAGAATCATTAAAATAAGCAGGCACGGTAATAACAACATTGTTTACAGTTGATTCCAAAAATGCCTTTGCAATCTCACACATCTGTGTAAGAATCATAGATGATATTTCCTCTGCAGCAAGGTGCTTTTCCTCACCCTTGTAATTAACAACAATCATTGGCTTGTCATCATTACCGGCTATGACTTTGAATGGCCACAGCTTCATATCATTCTGAACAATGGGATCACTATATTTCCTTCCAATTAACCTCTTAGAGTCTGCAAAACAATTAATAATTGTCAAGCATCATTTGTCCTGATAAAAGCAATCAGAAAAACAATAAATATAAACGAAACTAGAAACAAAAAAAGATCAATTACCAAAGACAGTGTTGGTAGTGTTGGATGCAGCCTGGTTCTTAGCAGCATCACCAATCAACCTTTGGGTGTCAGTGAAAGCAACACAAGAAGGTGTTGTTCTGTTGCCTTGGTCATTGTGGATGATCTCTGCTCGATTGTTTTGCTCCTGCCATACTGCAACACACGAATACGTAGTGCCAAGGTCTATTCCTATTGCAATTCCCTCATATTTTTTGGCCATTTTCTTTTGATGTGAACGAAGAAGGTTGGTTTTATATCTATAAAGGATGAAAATTCTTTAAACGGTAGTAAACATTTATGTGTAAACATACCACTATACTCTGCACAAATAAAATTCCAGCTTAATAGCTAAAGTGTAAACATAAAGTAATGAATACCCTTGTTGTGTGTGATCGAAATTCGAAAGTTACATAAATCATCTCAAAACTGTGAAGTGAAATACAAAACAGTGTATTTTTCATGGTGAACGGGTATTTGGTTGTTTTTCCGAGTGGCTTATGTGATCACCAGTTTGGTGTTTGGCTTAGACACTTGAGTCTGAGTACTTGGTGAGTGAGGTGGCAGCATAGAAAGTTAAAAGATTGAACAAAAAATAAATATATCAAACAAAACTAATTTGTGTTGAAGCAAAATTGAAAGAATAGAAATAGAAACGTACCTTGAAGGCCTTTTCTTCTTGCTTTGGCTTCCTACTTAGAATCCTTCGCACTCTGGCAAGTCTTTTTTATTCTGCACTTGGAAGTTGGAAGGAAGCAAAGTGACAGCTGTTGTAGCAAGGAATACGCAAACTTAAGACTTAAGACTTTCTGGCTAAGCCCAACTATTCAAAGGTCCAATCCAAACCAATTACCAATTAATTTCTTATTAAAACTAAGAAGAAAATGTATGTCAATGGATTTAATTGGTATGTATTGTTAGTGTAAAAATTTTTACATTGTCTACCAATCATAAATTATCACATAAGTAAAAATATTTGACTCATATCCTAACTACCTTAAAAGTCACTCATATAATGATTTTTGATTGATTGATATCATAAATAACTTTACACTAATAGTGACAGTACACAACAATTAAACTCTAATTATTATATATAAAATTCGTTTCATATAATTTGATTTTATATGTTAATTAAATTTTTTATTGTTATTTCAATGTTATGTATATTTGATCGTGGCCCCTCTCACATGAAATTTCTGGCTCCGCCCCTGCTAATAGGCACGGTGTCCATGCAAGATCTACTTGTGAGCCATGTGTCTTTAGGTACATCAAATATTTTTTTTTATATTTTACTTTTAAGTTTAAAAACCTTTTTAATCCGACAAATAATGCGAGTTTTGGTTTTAATCCCTAAAAAATTTTTCTTAGGATTTAGTCCCTATCAATATATTCCTCCCTTTTGTGATGTCCTGATTTTCAAGTTCTTTTAATTAATATTTATGAATTTATATTTTTTTGGAGGGTCTAGAGGGTGAAATAAAATAAACCGAGACAATAGTCAAGCGCTATACTATCGTAGGAAGCTATGGTTAAATTTTGGTCGAAAACTCAGACGGAGCCCAGTCTGCGTTTTTACACTGACAGTATGATTTTACTGCTCAGACGACCTAATTTTGACTCGTGAACGAAATAATTAAGTTTTAAATAAAATTGCAAACAATATCGGCGATTTTGAAAAATTTCAAAATAAATAAGTTCTCACGACTTTCTTGGGCGAAAACCCTAAGTCGGGAAATCGACGGAATCGAGAACGGATGTGCGGGGACAAAACCGGACACCAGAGGAGGAACATGAGTCACCTGAGCAGAATGAGTCAGAGGGTGAGTCACCACCATGACTCACCGCGTCATCATTACGTTTCTACAAAATATTTGAGATATTTAGGGCTAGAAAAGACCGTTTTTCCCCTAGGAATTGATGAAATTACAATTCGTGCCATGTGACTCATTACTGTCATTATTACGTTTCTGAAAATATCTAGATATTTATGACGAAATGACGTTTATGCCCTTGATCTTTTGTTAAAATGACAATTTTGTCCCTCGGAGAAATTACTCTTTTGCCATAAAATATCTAAAAAATTGGGCTTTGGGCCAAAAAGCCCATCAAGGGGGGCAACTACCTTAGCCTATAAATACACTCTCGCTTCCTTTGTTTTCCTTCACATCTTCCTTCATATCTCTCCTTAAAACCTCCATTGTTGTCTTCAAGTGCAAGCTTTCTTCTTCTTTTTTCTTCAAGCTTCAAGAGGTAAAATCTCTAATACTTACTTTCTTTGATCCATACGTTTCATTGTTCTTCACTTAGTTCATGTTTAAACATTCTAAATTTTAAGTTCAAAAATCTCTAGAAAATCATAGAAAAATCCTTTTAATGTGAAATCAATTTCTATGATCTAGTTTCATCATTCTGTATCACTATCCAAGAGCATGTAATCAGATAACATGTCTAGCTATATTTTCAAAGAGGTGGCCGAAATCTATGCTTTGAGAAATCATAGGTTTTGTTTCAAAGTTTTTGTGTAAAAAGACTTAATATAGTATTGTGTATGCTTAAAGATCATTGATCCAAGAGTTAGTAAAGTTTTAACACCTCTAGACTATTTTTCTAAAAAGGACCGAACCTTAGTTCATAGGAACTAGGTGGGTTTTGTTGGATTGTGTTAATTTCTGATTGTGATTTGTGGTGAAGGATCAGACCGTGTTCGATCGTTCTAAAGCGTGTACGGATGCCGGTTCGAGGAGTAAGGCTGCGGCTGTGAGGCTGTGCAGAGGAGCAAGAAGTGCTCATGAGTTCGTGATTGTTGCTACGTTTACTATCAAGTGGGGAAAGAACCACAATATCGTCGGGGAGACAAGCTTTAAAATAACATATATATTGATATGCATAGGGGGACCCAAACCCTACTAGAGGTCGTTTGGCCGATAGGTTGATTTTGTTGTATATCGAGGTTGTTGGTGATGTGATTGGATATTTAATATGTTATATGTGATATATATGTTATGCTTATTATCTGCTTATGATTGATTAAATATGATTTATCTGTAAGTTGGTTTTACTGTTGAATCTGTTGCTGGTTGTTATTTATGTACTGTTGTGACTGCTGATGTCTGAGTAGAGCTAAGCAGTGATTTCTGATAAGTTGGGAGATGAATGTGTGGTGAGAAAGTCGAGGATATATATATATGTCGTAGTGCTCAACCTAGAGATACAATTGATCTGTTAATGTTGTGATATAAAGTTGATACTCGGTTAAGCCGGAGGAAAGTTGGTTGTAGTTGTTTATAAGTCGTGGTTGAGGCACTAAGTGTTGATCCTGAGATGACTCAATGAGATTCATGTTGCATAGTTGTTGTTCATCACTGTGTTGGCATATGGGTGATTCCGATCTTACCTGCGGGGAGATGATCATACCGATTAGTTTGGCGTAGGGGCGATTCCGATCTTGCCTGCAGGGAGATGTTCGTACCCATTAGTCGAATTGTAGACGAACGGGCGAATGTCTCGACCTGGCTTGCGAGCGGGGGGATATGTCGTTGCCGTAAGTCGAGTTGTTAACAGACGGGCGAATGTTCCGACCTGGCCTGCGGACGGGGGAATATGTCATTGCCATAAGTTAAGTTGTGGGAGGGCGATGATTTCGATCTAGGCTGTGGGTGGGGGAATATCATATCCGTGAGTTGAGCCTGAGGGCTTTTGACCGAACCCTGCTTTACGGGGGGTGACACAGAGATGAACAAGACATCTTGATCTCTTGGGGATGTCGCGTCGTGATCGTGTCCATATAGTTGTCAGTTGCATGAGTGTAAGAGACAGTAGTTAAGAGAGAATTATCTGGGAGTTGTTTGGCTATTACTGTTGTGCTGTGAGTATTGCTATTTATATAAATTATTTTATATAGATGTTTTCCCATATATGATGAATTGCTGTTTCTTATCCCCTATATTTTCTATGTCGTATTTTATTATTCTCGACTGTACGAGAAGATCCTGTTGAGGAACTGCCGGAGGAAATTGATGGCATACCCGTAGAACCAGATGCTGGCAGGAGAGCCCTGGATCCCGATGCTGGAGGACTTTAGACATTAGGGGTTAGTAGTTGTAGTTGTTATGGCCAGTATATGGGTTGAGTGACATGTATTTTTGGGGCCAGTAGAGGAAGTCGTATGTACTTTTATTTCCCCTAGTATGCTTTCAGTTTTTATTTGGTGCGTACTCTGAAGTCTTTTATAGTTGGTATCAGTTGTTATAGGCTCTACTGATGGAGCCAGTACTCTTACCTATGTATAAGACGTTTATAGTATCAGTGTGTTGAATGCTTTAAATATTTCCGTATTTTTATATTACCACGCTGCACTTCAACGTTAAGAATTTGAGTTTGGGTTACCAATGGGAGCTCCGAAGAAGGGGTTGTCTCACCTTTAAGTGTTGATGTGCTAATGCGATACCGCTTTAGCACTACCACTTGAACAAATATAATATTTTTTTTTGATGAGTAATATAATATTGTTTAATACATCACATTTACCGATATTTATTATACTTTTTAAGATTTTAGTTATAGCTATCATTATTTATTATATAAATACTAAAATTTTTTATTTTTTTATAATGATTATATACTCAATCTGGTCCCTAAAATTATAGTGTCCTATCAACGTAGTCTTCCATATTATCAATATTCTAAAATGATCCTTGGAATTACAAAATGTTAATCAGATTTATCCCTCCATTTGGATCTGTTAGCAAATGCATCCCTGGCATTGTTAACTTAGTTTCAAATGCATCCCTAACATTACCAACTTAATGTCATTATAGTCTATGCAAATACCTACGGAGGGACGAATCTTATTAACTTTCGACAATTCCAGGGAACATTTTGGAATATTGATAATGTGGGAGACCAAGTTGATACGATCCTATAATTTTAAGGACCAAATTGGCTATTTACTCTTTTTATAATATTAATATTATTTTACAAAACAAATTTTATTCAAAAAATCACACTTTGATTAATTTTATTCAAAAATAGTTTTATTTAAATAATAATAATAATAATAATAATAACAATAACAATTGTTCAAAAATTGTCAAATCATAAAAAATGTTTGAATATTATCATAACTTCTTTAAAAGTCATACATAGGATGATTTGTTATTGATTAAGAAGGTAATTGGTGTACGGCGTTTTGGTGTCTTGTTTATAGGAATGGGTGTATTTCTATGAATCACCAAACTCATTTCATCAAATATTCCACCCACACCAAGGCACAACAATGTCACATCCAGCAGCGTCAACTTTGGAAAATTCGTTATGCCTTCACTCAACAAAGCAGCATGGACAGCTGCACCATAAGCAACAACTTCATCAGGATTGATGCTCTTACACAGATCCTTCCCATTGAAAAAGTCCTGCAACAGCTGCTGCACTATATAGTACATAGATGTACTAAATAAAATTTAGTCAATCAACATGCAAATACCTGTACATTGATTTAAATCTGACAAAAAATGGGGTTGTGCATCGATTTAAACTTGACAAAAAAAAAAAAAGGTGGTGCTTTGATGGCCTTTTTATGTCTACCCCTTATTTACTATAAATAGGGTTAAATACTACCTAGGACTTATCTCCGAGACCATTTGGGTATCTTTACACTATTTTGAGCTCTGTTTTACCCTTAGAAGTATTCGAGAGCGAAGGATGACGCGTGAAGACTCCATTTTGTAGCTTGAGGTTTGATGTTTTTTTTTTGGGTGTCTCTGTTTTGGGTGAGATTCTAATAGACCGGAAATAAAAAAATTGTACTTGGAGTTGTAGTTCTCGGATAGAGTTGAACTTGGTCCCATTTGAAAGCTAACACACAGATAGGTATATAGTGTATAAATTTCGTTAATTTAGGAGACCGGAGGTGTTCTCAGGTAATTTTTGAAAACAGGGCATTGGCTGACCCGACGCATCCCGACAGCTTGCACTCAAAAATTTATATCTTGAGTTGTAAAATTCGGAATGAGATGAAACTTGTTGCATTTGAAAACTGAAATGTATGCTTTAATTGTTTTAAAATTTCGTGTGTTTAATGAGACCTGAGGAGGTTCCAGTTTAATTTGGAAAGTTGAGTACTGTCTGTCTCTGATGTACTTGGACAGTTCTTACTCCAAAATTTATATCTGGAGTTGTAGACCTCTTTTTCATGTGAAACTAGTGTTATTGGAAAGTAGACATATAAGTCTTATTGTGGTTAAAATTTCAGAATTTATGGATTTCTTTATTGTTCCCAGTTTTTGTTTGAGTTTGGTATCGACTTGCGAAAACCTCCTCTGGCAGTTAGCTTTGGTAAGGTTGCATCTTGGGTCACGACATTCGAACTTAGGTACTACTAGTTGAATTACAAAGTTGTTAAAAATTATATAGAACTATTTAAATGTTAGGAAGTATACTCATAAAGTGTATTCATAGAGTTGATTAAAGATCGACAAAGTGTGACAACAAGATGTAAATCTTAACTGAAACATGTGTTGTCCATAAACAACAATTATGAATAATGAGATGAATTTAAGTTGTGTGGCCAAGGAGGCCCTATGTGATTGGACTAATAATAAGAATGCTTTAGTAATGGCTAAATGTTCTACATTTTGAATTACTATGTGAACAATGTGTTATAAAGATAATGAATGAGCAAGAATTGTTTGTTTATAATGTAATATTAGGAGTTTTGTTGATTTAACTATAACGTAGGTTATGAGAATGAAAGTATAAGAAAATGGCATTATTGATATTTACGATTGTGGATGGTACCGTGTACTTGTGCCTTGGTGGTTGATAATTGATAAATTTGTGCGCGTTGAGGTTATCCATTATGGAAGGGTAATATATATATACACACTGGTGACTAGTTTGCTATGATGCTTATGTACATGTTTGACGGTGATGAAATATTGAAATGAGTACTCTGGTACATGAGTCATGAAGTGTGATAAGTCTTTGGCTTTGTGAAATGATTAAGAGTAAATGGTTGATTTGCCACTATGATTATGAGATCATGATGCATGGATAAACTTGAGTATGGTTGTTGTGCAGTATGGGTAAACATTGCTTGATACATATTTTATGGTTTATAAGCTGTTAAATGGCGAAAACATTAAGGTATGAGATTATGAAAAAAAACACAATTGTTATAAATGGTACGATCTCTCAAATGAGAGTAACTACATATGCAAAAGACTTCATTATAAGGTTAGGATATGTTTCAGTGTAAGCATTGGATTATCATTATTAAATTGTTAAAATATCATGTAACATATGATATTGGAATTTACATGAGGTATGAAAGTGATGCCAACTATTAAGTTTCGATATGTGTATCTAATGTGAATTATGGAATATACTTGATGCTTGAATTCACCGCTGAAAAGTCGCAATAGGGACGGCGAGACGTAACGCCCAGCTACGCGAGATTTCGATTATGAAAATGCACTGGGGACGGCGAGACGTAACGCCCAACTGCATAGTGTTACGGATAGCCTACTGGCGACAACGAGATGTAACACTCGGTAGAGCTTGGATGTGATGATGTGGCCATATACTAGGGACGCCCAGTAATTGTGAGATCGCATTGGGGATGACGAGACGTAACGCCCAGTGACAGATGGATTGTATGTCTATCGAGGATGGAGAGACGTAACGCTCGATAGTGCGGATGAAATACATTATATTCAATTTTTGAGGCAAATCAAGCATTAGTATGAAATGTTAAGTATGTGAGATTAAAGGTTTTGATGAGTTGGACATTGTTGTATTTTCTGTTTGCATTATTTTCACATGTTTTTACTTGTGAGGCCTTTACCGAGTTTATTTAACTGACTCCCTCATAATGTTGAGATGCAGGTGTGGAAACCGTTGGATCATCGTGAGCTGGCTGACTCCTAATTTTGGAGTTAACGTGCCAAGCCGCAACGTCTAAAGATGCTTTTATTTATATACTAAAGTTAATGTGTTTTCTTGTAAAACCTTAAAAGCTAAAGTGTATCTTTTGTTTTACAAACTTTTAGTATTTAGAGTTATTATTAGGAGTTCCTTGCATCCCATTTATAAAAACTTATCAGATGAAGTTTTCCTCTAAACCATAAGTTCTTCTTTTCCTAAAGGTTCAATATTAAAACATTTTTTTTGGTTATTTACTTATCTTGAATTAAGAATGAGAAAGTATTAACATGGGCAAGGCTTCGGACTTGGGGTTGTCACCCCTTTTCTGGTCGGTCAGTGACACCAATTTTGGGTCGTGACTATATTTTAGAGGGATGAAAACTAAAGAAAATTTGTTATAGGGACCAAAACCAAAATCTGCTCGTTTTCTAGGGACTAAAAACATATTTAATCCTTAATTTTTGTTTCGTTTCCCTCGGTATCCCGCACGCAACCGTGGAGATTAATATCTCGAGCCGATTAGGATAATAAGGGCAACAAATCTTTCCCTCAAAAGGGTCAATGTTTCTGCATTTCCAAGGCTAGATTCGAAGTTGAGACCATTGGTTAAGCTGAAAGAGATCCGTGTCATCTCCTCCAAGTGCTCTTGAGTAAAAAATTATCATATAAGCTTTGATTTATTTTTTATTTTGTATATGAAAAAATCAACATAAATTTAGTTTTTATTTTGAGTGTGTTTCATGATGACAAATTTACCCATACCCGCATATACTTGTGGGTAAAATTCGCTATGAGTTTGGTTCAGGTAGCTTAACGGGTATCTGCGGCTAAAATGAACAGATTTTTTTCTTTACCCGCTTATTAATAGGGCGAGGGCGGGTATCAAGGTACACGTGCCTACGGGTACCCGATATATGAAATTACTTAAATACCTCGTAACTTATATAAAAAATGTCGTCCTACTTTTTTTATTAATGTGTTGATTATGTCATTAATTTTCAATTTAGGTGTTTTTGATAATTCAAGACAGTAACGAGACTTTTATTAAGTGGTTGTTTTTTTATAGAGAAACAACTATGTAGTAGTTCAATAGGTATACATGGATATATGTTGATACTAGTGGATATTTATAACATCCGTTTAGAACCTGACTAACAGATATTCGTGTGGGCATTAGGGGGTACAAGTTAGATTTTTATCTCGGGGTGATGCCTGAGGCTGACGAGGGCGGGGAGTGATTGGCGGTGTTTGAGGCATAAACAAGGAGCGGCTCATGGCAGGCTTCTAGGCAAAGGGATACATGAATGAACCGAATTCACGTCGGAATGAGAGGGATCCTAAGACTGTGCAGGTATGGGACTGCATAGTTAAGGAAGGCTTAAAGGAATGATTAATACTACTTATACCAAAAAGATGCATCTTCTTTTTGATAGCCGATCACTTAAGAATGCCAAAGTTAAGCGTGCTTGACTTGGAGTACTTGTGGGATGGGTGACCTTCAGGGAAGTTTCCCAAAAAGCGTATAAGTGAGGACAAAGCACGCTATAAAGACATGTATTGGTTGGTGGGGACAGTCGATAATCCTGAAAGCAGTTTGTGCAGTTACAAAGGGTATTAAAGCGGACCTCTCCCAGTACGACGTGGTTCGAGGACGAACCCGGCAGAAGTTGGTGGGCATGTGACGCCTAAGGCTGACGAGGACAGGAAGTGATCGCTGGTTCATGAGACACGGACAAGGAGCAGCTCCTAGGAGGCTTCAAGGCAAAGGGACACATGAATGAACCGAATTCACATCGGAATGAGAGGGATTCCGAGATTGTGCAGGTATGAGACTGCATAGTCAAGGAAGGCTTAAAGGAATTGATTGATACTATCTATACCAACAAGATACATCTTCTTTTTGGTAGCCGATCATTTAAGAACTCCAAAGTTAAGCGTGCTTGACTGAGAGAATTTATGGGATGGGTGACCTTTTGAGAAGTTTCCAAAGCGTATGAGTGGGGATAAAACATGTTGAAAAGACACGTGTTGGTTTGTCGGGACAGTCGAAAATCTTGAAAGCAGTCCAGGCCGTTACACCAGGGGCGGGTGGCAATCTTGGGTTAATAGTATCCATTAGCCTGGATATCTTCGTAGTACTTCATTGAACGGTTTGTCATTAGAGTCGCGGTTGTAAACATGTATTAGCTATGCATTTTTACACTCATGAACCTACGGAAGAATCTTTTTACATATTGGATGTTCCTATATACCTTTTTCTGAGCTGTGAAATTCTCCCATGGAATTTTTGTGAGGATTAAGAAATCCTGTCTAGTCTCGAGTCGTGAAATTTCGAGGACGAAATTTTTTTTAGTGGGGTAGTAATGTAACACCCCGATTTTCACACTTTCTAAGACCAGTAGACTACATATATATGAGTTTAAATTTTTTTAACTGTGTTTTAGAAAAGGATTTGGGAAAACTGAAATCATATTCATGCTCCATACAATCGTAGGAACCTACAGTTAAAGTTTGGGCCGAAAACACAAACAAAGCCTGGCCTACGTTTCATGGATAGTAGTGTTTTACTACAATAAAGACCTAATTTTGACTAACGGTCAGAACCATTAGTCTTAGAATTTGATCCTCTACATATTTGCTAAAATTCGTCCTGACGTTCAAAAGTGAAAATAATATATTATAGTCGGGCCTATAATCGAACTAGGAGACGATCGGAGTCGTAGAAGGGTTTAATGGGACCCGTAAACGGATAATCTTGAAGTCAAGTCAGTGTCAAGTCACCTAGGGACTCGTGCCAGTGTCATGATGATTTTCAAAATATCTGGACGCGAAATAACCAAAATGCCCTTGGTCTTTTAGCAAAATACCCTTCTAGCAAAATATAAGTTTGCCATTGTAGAAAAAAATATCTCTCACTCTCTCACTCACCTAAGGCCATTCGGCCGTTCACTTTCTCCCCCAATCTTCATTTTTATCTTCTTTCTCTCTTAAGTTTTTCATTTTCTCCATTGTTGAAAGCTTGAAACTTAAGAGTTTTTTGGTGATTGAAGCTTGATTTTCTTAAGGAAGTTCGTCTAGGAGTGATTATCAGATAATCGGGCGAGGAATCGAAAGAATTCGCAAGTCGATTGAACGACTTTTACTCGGAGGAGGAACTTCAATGGGTAAGGGGAGATAGCTTGAGGAATTCCAATTTCGATAGTTATGTGCTATGATTGTATATTTGGAATTTAAATATTTATCTGTATTTGGCTGTTTGTGGCGTGATTTGTTTTACTGCTGATAATTGATTTTATCTGTTTATGCCTGAAATACTTGCTTATATGTGATTGTATGGTATGAAATTGAAAATGAGTGTATGGATGTATCATATGCCCTGTCGTGATGATTATTGCATCAAAGGATCTAACACTGGTTAGAATCCGATAATATGTGATATGAAAGCTTTAGAAAGCTCGGGATGTGGAATAAAGGAAAATAATAATATTAAATTAGTTTTTCAATGAACTTTGGGAGAAAAAGAAACAAATTGCCTTTTTGGAATAAAATAATAATAAATATTTGCTTTTTAAGGGTAAGTTGACTTAAAGGACAAAACGGAGAAGATTTGACCTTAATAAAGAAAAAATGAATTTTTTAGGATGAATAGTGTTTTTGGAAAACTTTATTGGTTTCTAAAATAGTAAAGTTAACCTTTTTGAGTAAAAGCGTTTTTGGGGAAACGTGATTCCAAATTATTTTGTTTTATCCAAGTAAAAGGGTTTTACGAACCGTATTTCAAGGTTTTGTGTTTTACCGAAATCCTTCGATAAGGAAAAAAGTGGCTTTTAACCATGAACGTTTTGTTTTGGAAAACCGATCCCGAGGGCTTTGTGCGTAAGCTTTGGAAACTTGGGTTTTGGTTTTGAGTTTTCAAAACAGAAATGTGGTTTTCGGTTTGGAACTTAGAAACAGAGACGTCGGGGTTCTAGGCTTCTACAAAACACGTGGATCTAGGATCCATGTTAGTGTGTTGATCCTGTAAGCTTGGGGACAATCTTTGTGGTCCTGTAGGCTTGCAGACGTTTTTATGCTTTTGAATCCAAAATCCGAAACTGGTGCATCGGTTAGGGATTTTTGGGTTCGAGCTATTTTGGACTGAGTGTCCTGTTTTGAGAAACATGTTGTAAAAGCTTAAAGAGTCTAAGACATTATGGTGGTTGATAGCGTGAATGCTTCAACGAGGAAACAATAATGCGACAAAGAAAAACATACGACAACAAAAGCTTTTCTCATGCATTTTTTTTTTGGACAAACGTGCCATGGGATGGTAGACCTTGAGGATAGGAAACCCTATGATGACTTTTTAAGTCATCGTGTGTCATTGTACCTTGATGGGCAATGAGAAATCCATATAATGTGAAGCATTGCACCTTGTGTTAGTCAATGTGATATGGTGATAAAATCCATATAATGTGAAGCATTTGTACAGTGTGATATGGTAAATAAATCCTTATAATGTGAAGCATTATGTCTGGATTGGACAACGTGGTATGGTAATGAAATCCATATAATGTGAAGCATTGTACCCTGTGTTGGTCAATGTGATATGGTAAATACCGTGGGCCTTGATTGGCAATTGAGTTTGAACAACTCATTCTTTTGGTGTCGGGATTTCCGAAAATTGGGAATCGAGTGTTAGATGGTATATTGGAAGTGTCATGCTTATGTTTGTAAATCGACGCTGACTGTTGGGTATGAGACCCTTGATTTATCTGTATTGTCATAATATCCCCACTTGTAATCCTAATATACTATATTATGTTTATCATGCTGAATGACTGTATTTGACGTACCTATGTGAATCTGCTGTTTGCGTTTTGGGTATGTAGTTGTCGTATTTTGAGTTCATATATTGGTGTCTCACCCTTGCCTGTACGTGTTGGACATTCGATTGTGTTTTTGGATATACACGTACAGATGTTTTGTTAGCAGTCCTCTGGATCTTTCTAGAACCCTATAGCTTGAGTGCTGTTGGTGACAACGAGACTCTGTCCTTTTGGTATGACTAATGTCGGGGTGGTACACCGTTTTATCTGTAGACTTCTTTTGGTCAGACCTGCTTAGGTTTAATTATGAGGTAGTGACTTTTGGATTAGTTCGTTATCGGCTCTTGATGGTCGTGTTTGTAGACTTGGGGTCTTAATGGATGATGCTTATATATATATATATATATATATATATATATATATATATATATATATATATATATGAGTTATGTTATTGTTATCTTGGGCATTTGTTAATCAAGTTATAAGAAGAAAAATTTTCTCATGATTTTCAGGACTTAATGAGAAATAAGAATTGAGTAAAGAAAACCTGTTTTCCGAAAGCGAACCAACAAATCCTTTTTCCTACTTTATAGTGTTTGGGATTACAAAAGTGACACCCGAAGGAGGGGTGTTACAATGTGGCACATTATTTACAGCATCACCAGTTAATGCTAATTGACTAACAATAGGGATGTTGACCAATTTTTTTTTACTTTACAAGGATGAAAACCAAAAAAAGAAATTTGTAAGGTTGAAAACCAAAACATCCTTTATTATTATTATTATTATTATTTTGTGTGGGACCGGTCACCTCATAGGCAAGCTGCGAGATTAACCCTCAGGTCGGGGAGGTGGTTAGGTAAAGCTCTCCCCAAAGTGACCACTCCAGGATGCGAACCCTTGACATTGCAAGTGAAGGTCGCCTAGGGTTGCAATCTACTCTCACTGCAACCAACCATTGTTGGGTAAAACATCCTCTATTTGCAGGACCTGAAACTTATTTAACTCTAATTTTAAAATAATTTTATTAAAAGCTTTGTTGTCTTTCTAAATATTTCTAAATTGTTATTTTAATGATTATTGAGTATTTGAATGATTGCACCCAATAGAAACTGTGTCCATACAAGATCTACTCGTGAGTCATGTGGCTTTTGGTACGTCAAGTATATCTTTTTTATACTTTTTTTAGGTTTAATAGATTTTTTATTCCCGGTAAATAAGGCGATCAGTTTTGGTTTGGGTCACTAAAAAAAGTTTCTTAGGATTTGGTGTATGTAAGTTCAAAAAATTTGGATTTGGTCCATACCATTAGATTCCTTTGATTAAGTGCCGATGTGCTAACGGAATGTCACATTAGTACTGCTACGTGAACAAAAATAATATTTTTAATATGTTGCATTTAATAATATTTATTATACTTTTTAAGATTTTTAGTTATAACTATTATTTATTATATAAATATTAATTTTTTTATTTTTTATTATAATATTACTATTGTTTTACAAAATAGCTTTTTATTCAAAAACTATTTTTATAAGATGATGATGATGATGATAATAATAATAGTAATAATACTAACCATTGTTCAAAAATTGTCACATCTTAAAAATGTTTGACTTTTATCATAACTACCTTAAAAGTCACATATAGAATGATTTATGAATGATTGACAATGTAATTGGTAACGACATTTTGGTTCCTTCTTTGTAGGAATGGGTGTATTCCTCGGAATCACAACGCTCATTTCATCAAATATTGCACCCACACCAAGAGACAACGATGTCGCATCCAACAGTGTTAACTTTGGAAAATTCATTATGCGTTCACTCAACAAAGCAGTCTGGACTGCTACACCATAAGCAATAGCTTCATCAGGATTGATGCCCTTGCACAGATCCTTCTTAATGAAAAAGTCCTGGAATAGCTGCAACACTATATAGTACATCGATTTACTAAATAAAATTTAGCCAATCAACATGCAAATACATGTACATCAGTTTAAATCTGACAAAAAATGGTTTTACATCAAGGGCCTTTTATGTTTACCTTTTATTTACTATAGATAGGTTAAATGTTATCTTGGACTTATCTCTGACACCATTTGGGTATCTTTTACACTAATTTGAGGTCTGTTTTACCATTGGAAGGGAGCTTGATTGATGTAAAATATGTGGATTATGTCGTGAGGCCATATTATTTAAATAACCTGGATGATTAACCGAATGTAGGTATACTAAGGGGATGTGAATTGATTACGTCTATGGTTAAATTTGGTGGAAGCGTTTATATGGTGAATATATTTATGGTGTTAATGTATTATTGTGATATATATTAACATGATAATATATGAGCACATTGATGTACATTGAGATTGATTTATATAATGATTGAGAGAGTATTGTAGGTAATGCTTGTTATGAGGTGATGGTGTTAAATAGTAAATTGTTGAACTAACTAATTATATGTGTTCTAATGTGAATTTGGATGAACAGACAAGTTGGTGATAGTATGAGTGGTGATATGGTTTATTATAGCTTTTATGTTATGAAGTTGAAAGGTGCATATCCCTTATTTTTTATTCTTGAGATTGCTTTATGAGCTAATTATGTCATAGAATGTTAAATGTGAAATACATTGACTATGAGATTGATAAAGTATTTATATGTGATGATGATTGATATATGTGGTTAAAATTATGGCAAATACTTGGTAGAATGGATTGCCAAATGATGATCATGAATCTTTGGGTAGGCCGACCGGTAAGGGGAAGACTCCGGTATATAAATAACACCATCGGGGAGAGAGACCCCGTGAGTCGCCCGGGTGTTGAGGAGGGATGCTAATGTTGGTCGGAGGGTGCGGTATCTCCGGGATACGAAACTAAAACCGCCAGGGCGGAGGATCATAACAACCCCATATGGGACCCAAAGAGTCAATTATTTTATTTATATGTGTTATGTTTCCCCATATGAGCGAAACCTGGATTGTGAGAAAGAAAAGTTAATGCCAGCCATTCCACAAGTATTCCATGAGGGACAAGATGTCCACTTGCAATTTAGTTTGTTATATAAACATATTTGTGTATTGATGGTTGTAATAATAATACAAAAACTGATTGTGTAGGATTATAAATTGCTCGCATGACTGTGTATTGTTTCATACTTACTTTTGCATGGCTGCATGTGTTTGGGGGATTTACCCTCATTGAGTCAGTGGACTCACCCTACGTTTAACATTTCAGATGCAGGTATTTGCGAAGCCGCCGAAAGCCTTGGATGCCATGTGGACAACCATTAATGGGTTGATACCCATAGTTTAAGTGTATCTAGTTTTTTTTTTTTTTTTTGCAGGGCTTTGTAATTTATGTTTTGTTTAGTTACTCTGATATATTATATTCATTATATTGATGTAATTAATAAATATAATATTTTCCTTTGGATGAAACAGATTTATGTATGCTTGTGAGGTTGCGAAGGGGAAAGAAGAGTCATTCCCTTTAGCCTGGTCATGGCTACAGACGCTACAAGAAAACATGAATTTAGTGACCGAAAAAACGATCCCTATATGGGGTAAATCAGTCGCTAATTTAGCTAGCGACTGAATTTGTGACCGAATTGCGGTGGTAGCTAAACCATTAGTCGCTAAATTGTTCAACGACAGATTAAAAAAGGATCTCTAAGTTGTGACCGAATTTTTCGTCGCGAAGTTTTTCAAATTCAGTCACTGAATTGACTTCATCTCATGTTTAAGGCGACCATTCTAGCGACCGAGTTTTTTAAAATGGCGACGGAACAAATTGGTCGCTATCTCCAACGGATAGTATGTAGCGACTGGAATGGTAGTCGCTAATTCGGTCGCTAGTTTAAGTAAATTTTATTCAAAATTTTATTTATAAAATAGAATAAATACAGATTTATGGTTAATAATAATATGAGTAAACACCCAATTTGGTCCCTGAAATTGTAAGGTCGTATCAACCTGGTCCCTGACATTAACGAAATTGGCAAATTGGTCGTGATAGGGTGAGGGGTATGGGCTGATATCATCGTCATTAATAGCATCCTCATCAACAGTAGAAAGGTCCTCACTCGGTGGAATGACGCCAATTGCATTGGCGTCGCCTGCAGATCTCGAACCACTCGGCTGACACATCCGAAAAAGCTTCTCAATCCGGGCATCTTGCTGGTCCATCTGAGCCCTCATCGCCTCGACGACAGTGTCCTTCTCTGCTATCTCCCTGTTTAGATTGTGGAGGACCTCTCGGCAGTCGACAGTAAGGCCAAAAAATGATCGTAATGAAATATAAGGTGGAAATATTAACAAAGAAAAATAAATAGATAATAGGCAAAAAAGGTTGAAAGTGCTATGTCTATTCCTCTTGTGCTTGTGGGTGGAACAAAGAGAACTTGTAGGACGTGATGCTGGAGTGGACTGCTGGATTTCTATATTATGATAACTAGCGAGCATGGTGCGGGGAGCTTGCTATGACTTAGAGCCTTTGGAGACTACAATGGTGACAGAGGAGATGAAATCCAGGGAGTGAAGAGAACAACTATGAGGTAACATGGGAGCAAGGGAAATTAGGAATAGAATTGCAAAATTAACATTAGAATAATTATATGTTAGATTTTTAAACGGAAACGTCATATACAAGAGGCAAATTGTAACAAACATGCACAATGACTTACTTCAAATCCTCTACTAGTCCGCTTTCTTCAAGTCCTGCTTTAAGGCCACCCTCCTTTGTAGTATGTAAGTAGTTGATGTAAATAATGACTTTCTATTATAAAGAGAAATTTAAAATAATGAATTCTTACTCAACCAATAATAAGAAATTAGTTGACTGGAGATTTTACTCTAATAGAATATTATATAACTTACACCAAAGTATTTATTTTTTCTTTCTATTTGTACCACTGGTTAAAATAGTCTAGCTCTAAAATCAACAATGAAAGATGTACCCAAGTGTAGACAGCTCAAATGTCAAATACTATGCAAAACATTAACTGCTATAATTTTAGCATGCAGTAGCCAGGGAACGAGATCAATGATAAATTCAGGAAGAATGCTGAGTGCCTAAGTCTAACACAATAACAATTTAAACAAAATATCAAACACAGATTTAAAAATGGCTAGTCTATAGCATAAAAAGTCCAAAATAATGGAAAAGGGACTAGCCAATCTTGCTTTTAATGGGTTCAAAGATGATCTCAAGCTCCTTCAGATAATCCTCAAACACATCCATTTCTTCCTGCTAGTTATTTCCATCAAGAAATTTTGTGGCTTTTGTAATTGCAGAACTGATATTCTCCTTGTCTCGTGAGCAGAGCACAGAATTGAATTTCCTTAAAGGTGTCCTCATCTTGTAAACGCAAAGATCCAAAGCATTCATTGCCTTGGCCTTTTTAAGGAACTTCTTATCTTCATCCTAGTAATTCAAAGCTTCTTGAGTCAATCTTTTAATTTCTTTAGTTGAAAGTCTATCGCGGTCATCGGTTATTGTAATCTCATTTTTATTTCTAGTGGTTTTTTCCTCAGCAGATACGGTTAGGATGGCCGAGAGGAGCAGGTGGAAAGCCATCAAAAGTAAACGATCCCAACAAGCTGTTACCATTGGCTCTTGTCCTCTCACCCTCATAAACACCAATCCTGACAGAGGATTGATTGTCTTCTGTTGTCTCGTATCTTTGTGTCTTTTTTGTAGGAATTGGTGTATTCCTAGGAATCACGACACTCATTTGATCAAAATTTACTTCGATACCAAGAGACAACGGTGTCACATCCAACAGCACCAACTTTGGAACATTCATAATGCCTTCTGTCAACAAAGCAGCCTGGACAGCTGCACCATAAGCAACAGCTTCATCAGGGTTAATGCTATTGCACAGATTCTTCCGATGAAGAAGTCCTGCAATAGCTACTGCACTTTGGGAATCCTCGAAGAGCAACCAACTAGGACGACGTAATGTTCACTACTCTTGTCCATCTTAGCATCAGTAAGACATCTCTCAACTGTCTCCATACACTCATCAAAAAGGTCCATGTTAATTTCCTCAAACTTGGCACATGTGATTGACGAACAGAAGTCAATGCTCTGAAATAAAGCATCTACCTCAATGGTGGTAACAAAAGCGTACGAGAGTATCCTTTTTGTCCTCTCGCACGCACTTCTCAACCTCCTTAGGGCTTTTGGATTCTCATTAATGTCCACTTTGTTCTTCCTTTTGAACTCCTGTACAAAGTGGTTCACCATTCTGTTATCAAAATCCTCTCCCCCAAGGTGAGTGTTCCCAGTAGTTGCCTTAACTTCAAAGACTTTATCCTTCATTGTAAGAAGAGACACATCAAAAGTACCACCACCAAGATCAAAGATGAAAATATTTCGCTCTCCAACACAATTAGATCTCTTGTCGAGGCCATATGCAATAGCTGCTGCAGTAGGTTCATTGATGATCCGCATAACATTGAGGCCAACAATGGCTCCAGCATCTATGGCGGCTTTACGCGGAGAGTCATTGAAATAAGCAGGCATAGTAATAACTGCATTCTTTATAGGTGACTGCAAAAATCGCTCAGCAATCTCACGCATCTTCATGAGGACCATAGATGAGATTTCCTCAGCAGAAAGGTGCTTCTCCTGACCCTGGTAGTTAACTACAATCATTGGTTTGTCATCATTACCGGCAATCACATTGAATGGCCAAAGCATAATGTCATTCTGAATAATGTGGTCACTGTATTTCCTACCAATTAACCTTTGGAGAATGCTAACGAGTGTCCTAAGGGCACTCATTAAGGTTTCAAGAAAAGCAAGTTTGTATGGGAAAATGTGTATTTATTATTTTAAGATGTATATTTTGTTTTCCCATAAAAACATGCTTTTTCTGGTTCTTTAAAGAGTGCCCTTAGGAGACTCGTTAGCAAGACCCTTAACCTTTTAGCATCTGCAAAAATAGCAATCATCATTAGCAATCATTTGTCAGGCTATATGCGTAAACCTAGAGGTTTGGTTGGTTTTATATCTGTAAAAGATGAAAATTAGCTGAACGTGTACATCTAAATTCTTTAAATGGTATACATTTATGCGCAAACATACCATTAATTAATAGCTAAAGTGTAAACACCGAGTAACAGATATCTGTGTGCATACTGGGCGGGTACAAGACAAATTTTTATCTGGGGGGCGGGTGACGGAGGATTACTAATCGTGTCCGCCCCGCCCATTCTCATCCCTAGGTACTAAGTGACTTATAAGTTAGCCAACCTGCTTATTTGACCCCAAAAAAGCTACTAGAACTGTTTTTGGTAAGGAAGCTTTTCTGAAGAAAAAAGTTCTTATTTAATAGGCAAAACTAGTGCTTTGGTCCCTTAAGTTTTTTTGGTGACAAACAGGTCCCTTAAGTTTTTTTATGACATCATAATTCACTGATTTAATAGCAAGACAAGACACTGTCATAACAACTTAAGGGACTTGACCAAAGCACTAGTTTTGCCTATTTAATAAGCTAATAGAGGTAACGTATAACTTATAAGTTAGGGACTGGTAGACTTGTTTGCCTTGTTTTTACCCCCGTCTGTTTACAAAAATGGCAACCTTTTACCCTCCCCAAATTAATATACTTATTTTCAGCCTTAATGTTAAATTAAATAATCCTAAATGAAACTCATCTTCTCCTCTCCCAATAATAATAATAATAATAAATTTATATATATATATGTATAGATATATAAATAAATAAAGATATTTACCCTAAAGTAACAGACGCTGGGGTCATTTTCCCCCGCCTAAACTAGGGTGAAAATAGGAAATTAGGGTGTTGTCTTATCTTATCTTTATAATATTTTAACAGCTAAAGTGGCAAAAACCTTGGTGTGGATCTATTTCCCAGGTATGAACTTAGTCTTTTATGATGAAAACCTTTTGTTAGCCATGGCCTCTACGATTGGAAAGCCAGTTAAAGTTGATAATCACACGCTAAGAGTAGAAAGAGGCAGATTCGCTTGTATTTGTGTCGAAATCGACGTGAATAAACCGGTGGTCAGTAAAATATGGGTGAGAGGAGTTTGGCATAAAGTTGCTTATGAAGGACTCTACATAATTTGCAACTGTTTTGGATGCTATGGTCATGTCTTACAGAACTGTCCCACACCCAAAACTGCCAAGGTAGATGTCAATATACCACAAGGAGGGCCTACGGTGGTTGGAGAGGTAACGACGGCAGTTGTGGCGACTCAAAACCCTATTCGGAAAGAAACAAAACAATCAATGGGTGGGACCCCGACAATCATTAATGCACAAACTGTTGAAATCACAATCATCACTGTTGCTTCCAAAACACATTCAAGGGCAAGTGTACCCTGTCACAGAAGTAATATAGGACGGAATTCTAGATATCGTATCCAAGAGATTAATTGTGATATAATAGCAATAAAGTAAGTACTGAAATAGAGAAATCCTTATGTTATTCAGACTAATCAAATACTAATAATAATAAATAATAATAGAGCAGTGGTAAAAGATAGAGTTGAGAATTCAAGAGTAAAAGAGCCTAGAGTCGTGATTTCACTTGTACTTTCGATACCCCTAAATCCTAGTTCTATTCAATTTCGCAGTTGCTTTTCGAATATCAATCCCTCTACGAAAACTATTAATTGTTTGTCAGGCCACTAATATTCTTTTCCTCAGATGAACCCAATGGTTGTCAGACAAAGAGTTTAAATGATTAGAAAGCATAAAAAGCAAAGAGGTTGAATGACTAAAAAGAATAAATCACATTTTCTCAAATCTAGAAATTAAACCCTGGTTATCCTATAGATCTGCCAATTTAATTGGGCTTGATAGCCAAAATATCAATCAATTGATTAAGAGCATACAAAGGGTGCGCAATCCTAGTATGAGATGAAGAACAACAAAATAACACTATTCAAATCGCAACTTTGAAACCAAATAGAATTTGAATTAAAGCTAAGACATAGCAAAAAGGGTTTCTACTAATACAAGATCCGTCACAATTCTAGTGGTGAATTTAGCTACCTATAATTAAAACCAAGTTCAACAATGGAAAATGCATCATGAGGAGTTACAAGGAGAAGTGCCTCCAACTTAACCTCCAGGTTCAAATCCTACTCTAGAAATCAAAACTACTAAAACCTATAAACTAGAAAGCTATTTCAAAGTGGATAGTATGATAGTATGAAAGCATGCCTAAGAATGGCACATAGGGCCTCTATTTATAAGAAAATATGAGAATTAGACCCAAAATTAGGCCTTCTGCACAGTCAGCACGGGCGTGCTCATCAGTCAGCACGATTGTAACACCCCGATTTTTCGTTCTTTCTAAGGACGATAAACTCAATTAATGAGTTTATATTTTTTTTATCTGTGCTGTAGAAAAATGATTTTGGGAAAACTAAAATAATATTCATGTTTCAAATAATCGTAGGAGCCTACGGTTAAGTTTTGGGCCGAAAACTCAAACAAAGCCCGATCTATGTTTTTCGGATGATAGTGTTTTTCTACTATCAAGACCTCTTTTTGACTAACGGACGAGACCATTAGTCTTAGAATTTGATCCTCTATCTTTTTCGTAAAATGTGTCCTGACGTCCAAAAATATAAATAATATATTATATTCGGAACGATAATCGATCAGGGAGACGATTCGAGCTGTCTTAGGGTTTTTCGAGACCCATGATCAGATGTTTTTCATGCCAGAATTGTGTCAAGTTTTTTGAGGACTCAAACCAGTGTCGTGATGATTTCAAATATCGGGACGTGAATTGACCAAATTGCCCTTAGTTATTTTTTATTACTAACTACCTTTTACCTATTACTAAAGTCTTAAATCTATATATCCCATAAATATCTCATTTCACTCTTATCTTCTCTCACTTTTTTCGACAGCCCCTCTCCCCCAAAACTCTATCTTCTCCATTTCTCTCATTTTTCACTTTCTCTCCATTAGAACTCATTTTTGGAGCTTGAGTTTTTGATTTTTCTTGAAGCAACCTTCATCAATCTTGGAGTAGAGCATCGTAGGAGGTAGTATTCCATCTCTATCTCTCCCAATCTCTCCTTTCTCTCCTCCATTTTTCATGATCAAAGGTGTTAGGGTTTTGTCCCTAAAATCTTCAAAAATTCATGAAAAATTGTAGGAAAATCGTTTCTGTACCAAACCAATTTCTATGGCCTAGGTTCATGACATACTTGTATGGTCCAAGAGCTTAGAGCCAAGAAATCTCCCTAGCTATATTTTCTATGAGGAGGCCGAACCCCCCTATGTGGGTAGGGTAGGGTTTTGGTTGGTTTTTGATGTTTTAATCTGATATCTAGGGTTATCACACTTAGTTAGGGTGTTATCCAAGAAATTAGAAATTTTGGAGCTCCCTAGCTATTTTTAGTGTAATAGGGCCGAACCCTAGGGGTGGTGCAGTAGGAGAAATCTTTGTCTTTGTGAGTTAATGCCTTTATGGATTTTGTGTATGTAGTGATCGACAACTAGCTGAACCAGTGGTCAAGTTGATCGAGTGTTCGCAACTTACCTCGAGACTACAAGAGGTAAGGGGATAAACCTGAGGAACTCCATTTCCGACAGCTATGTGCTGCATCGGTGTTTGTATTGTAATTAAATATTCTATATCTGATTGTTGGTTGATTGTTTGGTTTACTGCTGTTGATTTGAGTATGCATGATATAACTGCTGACATATTTGAATACATGCTATAATTGTTGAATAATTATATGGATGTATCGTGTGCCCTGCTGTGGGATTTAAGGCGTTAGAGGACCTAATTTTGATTAGGATCCAACATCATGTAACTTAAAAGCTTTAAAAGCCTGCTGGAATGTGTTTTTAATAATGAAAATCGTAGTTTAAAATAAATAGGGCATTAGAAACCTTCATTTGTTCTAAATTGATAAAGTTGACCGTTGAGCAAATTTGGTTTGAGAAATGTGGTTTTCAAAGTTATATTGGTTTTATTAAAAAAAAAGGGGGTTTTACAAGCTTTGTTTTAAGTTTGTGTTTTACCAAAAAAACAACGAAAGAAAAAGAAATGGTCTTTGGACCAAGTTTTGTTTTATGGAAAATCGATCCCAATGACTTTGTGTAAGTATCGGAGATTTGAGTTTTTGGTTTTCGAGTTTTCAAGAAAGGTGGTTTTAAAGCTTAGAAACTAGAAACTGAGACGTTGGGGTTCTAGGGTTCTGCAGAAACACGTGGATCAAGGATCCGTGTTAGTTGTAATCCTGTCGGCTTAAGGACGATCTTTGTGGTCCTGTAGGCTTGAGGATGTTTTTATGATCTTGAATCCAACATCCTAGGCTGGTGCATCGGTTAGGGATGTTTAGGTTTTGAGTTGTTTTGGACTAAATGTCCCGTTTTGAGAAAATGTTTTTGAGGTTTAAAGAGTCTAAGACATTATGGTGGTTGTTAGCGTTGATGCTACAACGAGGAAATATTGATACGACAAAGATCAATTATCGGGAACTCAATAGTTTCTCATGCATTTTGTGTGTTGGGCAGACGTGCCGCGAAACGGGGGACCTTGATAGGCAAGGGGAACCTGAGATGACTTAATGTCATTATGTAACATTGTGCCTTGATGGACAATGATGTCATACGTGCCAGGGAGAGCGTATTGTGCCCAGTGAAGAGGACAATATAGTATGACTTATACATCGTGAGTACCACTGACATGCACGTCCATGTATTATTTCCTGGAAGGTTACATGCTCACGTTTTGCCGAATTTTAATTCTGGCATTTGTCATTGTTTCCTGTGGGCAATGACGTTGAGTCTGATCAACTCGTGTTTATGGTGATGGGGTTTCCGAAAATCTAGATTGAATATTAGTTGAGATATATTGAAGTGTCATGCATATGTTTAGAGAATAACATTGATTGTGGAGTACGAAACCCTTGTGTGTTTATTGCTATTAGTACATGATTATATATGCTGTACTATGTGATGCATGATGAATTGAGTGAGTTGTGTTATATGAATCTACTGTTTGGATTGGGCATATAGTTGTCATTTTTGGATTCATATATTGGTTTCTCACCCGTGCATGTTTTCTGGACTAGTTTGTCCTCTTGGTATATATATTATATCCTGTTTACAGATGGAGCCGATGCCAGATCATCTCGCGCACTCGGGGATACGCGCCCTGGTTTTTGATCTGAGAACAGACCCAGCTGCGTGGGTTATTCACCCGGGGGTGGAGAGCGCAGCATACACCGGACCAGTTTGCACTGTGAGCGGGACGACAGAGACGGGACCTCGCAAGAGTTCCCACACTGTGGAGACCATCCAGGTACCTCTACCTCCCATTGGGATGATCCTGCAGGCCCTTATGCAGCAGGGATTGATCGAGCATCACGCCCCCGCTGCACAGTCCCCGCAGCAGCAGCCACCACAGACACCTCCCCCGCCTTTTGTTTTGATAGCGGGCGAGCATGTAGTGGAGGATGTGGAGGAAGAGGAGGAGGAGGAAGACCCTGAGGAGGATCCTCAGGAGGACCCGGAGTATCATCCTTTGGATGCTCCCGAGCCTCATCCACAGGAGAACGGGAACGTAGGTTCCCAGGGTTCTTTTCCTGGTTCTAGCATTGGACCTTCCTCTAGAGGATTGTCCAATGGCTTCCATTAGTTGGACCAGCTTAGGGTGTAGACCTTTTTTTTGAGGCAGCGATTTTTGAGTAGTCTGTTAACGGCTACTGATGGCCATAGGTTTTAGAGATATGGTTCCAGACTGTCGCTGCCTAGTTTCTAGCTTTTTAGAAGTTTATCTTTTATAGTTCTTTTGTAATGGGACATGTTGTCCATAGCTTTAGTTGATGATATATATATATATATATATATATATATATATATATATATATATATATATATATATATATATCTTGATATATGAATATGCCTGTTCTTTCTGGAGTGGTGGTTTCATGAGTATTAAATAAGAAAAATTTTTATCACGATTTTCAGGACTTAATAAGATATATTAAATGAACTGTTTTTCCGAAAGTAAAACCAGCAAGTTTTATTTAATGTCGTAATTGATGTTTTGGGTTACAAAAAATGGCACTGGTTTTGAGGGTGTCACAACGGTCGTGCTCTTTATTATGTCAGGTCGTGCCTAATTCTGCACGGGCATACCATCTTCGTAAAACAACGCTTTAGTGCACTGGCATCAGCACGAGCGTGCTCTTTAGTCAGCATGGCGGTGCTCGCTTTAATCAACCCTTGTTTATCTGAGGCTGGGATCTCCTCTTCGGAAACCACGAGCGAGGTCTCCAGCCCAGTAAATCCGCCCCTTCTTCTTGCCCCCGACCACATCCAACCAACACTGGGTCAGAAGTCTCTGCTCCTCAACGGGTTCAGGAAAAGTGGATGTCGAGCCGACAGTGCAGGATGCAACATCCTCCATAGCCTGAAATAACCTGGTGCCAAACTGTTCCTATTATTCATAAACAAAAACATCATGTCATAAATATATATATTAAAACAATATCAAAATGAAAAAAATAAACTACAGAATTCAAGAAAAGGACTCACCATTGTCCGCCTGGACCTCTCATCGACGAAAAATTCAAGAAAATATACATGAGAATGGTGGTGGCAGCTCAGTGTCGTGGTGGCAGCTCTATGTGGTGGTGGCAGCTCCTCTGCCTGAGAATAAATGGTGGTGGTAGCTCCAATACACGGAGGCCGTCTCTAGTGGAGGGGAGGTGTTTCCGGTGGGGTTCGCGCGCAGAGAAGGGAAGAGGTGGTGTTGACGGAGTCGTGGTACCAAAGAAAGGAAGAGGTGGTCTCAGAGAAGGGAAGGAAGAGGCTGGTGGTGATGGAGGGAAGAGGGAAGGGAGAAGCGGTGGCGGCGGGAGAGAGCAGAGAGTGAAAGGGAAAAAGAAATGGGGGAGGGAGAGAGCGCTGGCGCTTAAGTGAAAGGTTACTGATAGCCTTCTCCGTCGGTAAAGTGTGACCGTTGAGTGTACCGACGGAAAGGTCCGTCAGTAATGAGTATTTGTTGAGAGTATCGACGTAATAATCCGTCGGTAAATTGAAATAATAAATGCGCATTAATGTTGGTGTTACCGACGGCTCATGCATCGGTAATGTTATCCACTTTACCGACAGATTAATTCGTCGGTAATTCAAAAATGCCTTTACCGACGGATAGGTCGTCGATAAACATCCAGCGTAAAGTTTGGCGCATAAACACGCCAAAATTACCTACGGATAGAGCCATCGGTAATGCTAAAAGACCATACCGAGGAAAATATTCGTCGGTAATGCTTGCATTACCGACAGAGTCGTGGCCGTCGGTAATAAGCATTATTCTTGTAGTGCCGATGCTTACAAAAAAAAAAAAAGCAATAGTAACACTACTATCTCACACGTTTATCTTATTTAATAATTAAACATTATCATTTTAGTCATTTCAGTAAAAAAAAAAATGAGATATTCTTATTTTTTGTTTTATTTAATTTTTTATTTTCAATAGGTTGGCTTTTAATTCACAAACTGTTAGTTTCAAAACTTTTAATCAAAAACCAAATAAACCAATTTAATCCAAACAGATTATTGGTTTGATTTTTAAAATACAATCCATGCAACTCAATGTAAGTTGATGTAAATAATAGAGTTTGGATCAATTAAATTTTTAACTCTAAAATGATCCAAACCAAATCGTGAATACCTATACCAATAAGGTTGTCAAACTCGAGTTTAGGTAAACTCTTGGAATTCATTATTCTCAAATCGCTAACTCATAATTGTTTACATATCTTAAAAGGGAGGGGATCCACTTATTCCAGGAGTAACTTTAAAATGTTACCCCTCATCGTGACCCTCCATATTATCTTAATTCAACGTCTCATATTATTTTATTAAAACACCCATGTGACATTCACATATTCCTTTTTTTGTCCCTGCCTTGTTTATCTTCTTCCATTAACACCATTGAGAAGCTTTTCCTAAACCTAAACACAGAGAGCCCAATGCGGCACCGTTCCAGCTCTCTACTTCACGCCACCGTCGCCCACTACAGTCGCCTTCGTGCTCCATCCGCATCGTCGTG
Source organism: Ammopiptanthus mongolicus (assembly GCA_039655645.1). Lineage (NCBI taxonomy): Eukaryota > Viridiplantae > Streptophyta > Magnoliopsida > Fabales > Fabaceae > Ammopiptanthus > Ammopiptanthus mongolicus. The sequence continues at coordinate 85,219,903 of CM077348.1, forward strand.
TTGTTCCAGTGCACGCCGTCATCGTGCTCTAGTGTGCGTCGTTGTCACTGGTAATATTAATAAAACATGGAAAAACATTTTATACTTTTTAAAAGATTGCTCATATTTTGCAATTTCCCTTTGAATAACATTACTATTCATACATTGCAATCCTGGTTATTTTGTTTGATTTTAAATCGAGGAGACGACATGAGAAATTAGTGAGTGTGAGTGTGACCTAAACAAAAGGAATTAGGAATTAGCAAGTGTGGTCTTTTAGCGACAGCTGGTATTATGGAGCCTAGCGTCCCACACATTGGGACTCAAACGGCAACGACAGAAGCACAATAATCCTGTTTGAAGGATAACAAAGGCACGAACTGGAGGCTGACGGCGACGCGAACAGGAGGACGATGGTGGCGCGGCCTGGATGGCGACGACGACACGTGGAGGACAACAATTTTGACTCTCTGTTCGCACCTTCTTTGTGGCTAGATGAGAATAAGAATGTGTTTTGATTTGAGAAGAAAACAAGGGAGAGAAGAGAAACGAAACCTGGAAGGTGATTGTGCTTTTTTGTGTCATGTGACTTTTTAAGTCATAAATTCTCAGCCTTTAGATATAAGTATAAAGCAATGGCCCAGATGAAGTGTAACATTTTAAAGTTATTCTTGGAGTAACTTGATCACCTCCTATCTTAAAATATTATTTAAAAACATATTATAGTACCTAAAGATAGTTTAAATACATATTCAAAATTAATATTCAACATTCTAATTTGACAACAAAACAAATAAAAATAATAAAGTATAACTTAATACTTGACCTAAATGTTCTATGATTTTTAGTCAAACACTTACTTTAGTTTGTAGCTTAATAAAACAAAACAAAAATAATACTCAAGAAAGTAAAATTACCTTTGTAAAGTCAATATATATTGCAACACAGAGATAATACAATCCAAGTATTAATATCATCCAAAGATTTATATTCTGGTGCCAAATTTGAATAATATAGGCTCATAAATTCGTTGGTAGAAAAAAAAAAAAATTACCTATTTTATCATAGTTCCCTAAAAATGGAAAAAAACATTATTGGGAGAGGTCCCCGCTTAGACATTTGACAGTATCTCAGGAAATTAGCCTCTCAGCGATCAAGTGGAATAAGACACTCTCTAAAACCAAAAGATTGCAAACTCATACGAGTTTTACTAAAAGGAGTTTATATACGAGTTAACTCACTTTTGTTTTTGAAAATTGTAAACCCTTAACATTTTAATAGTTGAGCAAGGTTAACAACACCTTCTTTAACACCCTCTCTTCAACACACTCTCAATTATTGGTGGATTTCATGTGGGACCGATTAATACATATAGCCTCACTCTCTATTTAGTCGGTCCCGCAAGAAATATATCCAATAATAGAGAATATGTTGAAAGGAGTATGATAAAAAATGTGTTGCTACCATTCCTCGAAAGAGTTAACTCTACAATTTTACAACTACGTTTACTAGTAATCATCGAGTGGACTGACATGCTATCAAAATAAAAATAGACCCTCCCTATAAGGCTGCTTTTATGGTGTACCTCTACATCTTAAGATTGAATGATATGAACCGTTCATATATCATGCTATCAAATTCTTACGGTGGACTGACATGCATTTGATTTATTCATTTATTAATATTATATATTTTTTATTATTTATAATTATTATTAATATTATTAAAATATTGTGAAATTTTTTTCGTTTCCTCTTCTTTCTTCCACTAGTTCTGAGTTTCAAAATTATAAGGAAAAAAAGAGAAAAGCGTGACACGCGCAGGCGCAGTGGAAAAAAGAAAGAAAGAAAAGACCGCCCCTAAAAATGGAGATCCTGTTAGTAAGGAGGGGAAGATGATAGATTTTAGCTGCACATAGAAAAAGAAGCAAAAAAAGATAGAGAAATGAAAGAGAAAGAGAGAGATGTGGTTATTAATCGAGGTCGGTTAACATCGAGAAGAGGGGGAAGTGGGTAAGATAGTAGGGGTGTGTGAGTGTATTTCAAGGTCACTCTCTCTCTCCCCTCTTTTTTTCCTTCTAATTTTTGGTTTTTTATCTTGTAAAAAATGAAATTGAAGCTGGTTTCTTCAACGGGTGAAAATCCTTAAAACGATTTAAAAAAGCTTCAAATTCAGCTCCAGTTTTTACTTCAGCTTTGCAGCATAGGACTTGATACTTTTAGCTAAAAAATAAAAAACAAATTGAAATGCAGAGATCCGAAGGTAGAGGAAACGAAACGAAACAAATTTATAAAGAGTTCTGAGTTTGAGGTGTAATCTGAAGAACAGGGTTAGGGTTCAAAAGAAATGGTCGAAATGGAACAAATTTTTGGTTTGGTCTCGGATGATTGAAGTGAACAGGGAGGGGAGAAATTTCTAAATATTTCAATAATATTAAAATAATAATATTGATTATAATTATAAATAATAAATAATAAATAATATTAATAAATGAGCTGATCAGGTGCTTGGCAGTCCACTGTAAGACTATGATAGCATGATATATGAAGGGTTCAGATAATTTAATCTTACGGTGTATGGGTGCATCTCTTTTTAACAAGTGCACCATAAAAGCCGCCTCCCTATAAAAGTAGAAAATGAAGCTGGAAAAAAAATGAAATAATACGAACATGACAATAAAATAATAAATAAAGAAGGTATAGTAGAAGGCCAAGAAATGATCGTAACGAAATATGAGGTTGAAATATTAATAAAGAAAAATAAATAGATAAGCAAAAGGTAGGACATGGTACAAGTGCTATGCATATTCCACTTGTGCTTGTGGATTTGTGGTTGGAACAAAGAGTACTTGTAGGACCTGATGCTGGAGTCTGGTGCTGGGAGCTTGCTATGGCTTGGGGCCTTGGAATGAGGAAACATAGTATTGTAAGGGGGTGAAGTGAAGTAAAAAAGAACCTATCCTTTGGAGACTACTATGGAGACAGAGGGGATGAAATCCAGGGAGTCAAGAGAACAAATAGGAGGTAACATGGGAGCAGCAAGGCAAATTAATAACAGAATTGCTAAATTAACATTAGAACCAATATACTATGTTAGATTTTTAAACGAAAACATCATATAGAAGAGGCAAATTGTAACAAACATGCATGACTTTCTTCGACTCCTCTACTAGTCTACTTGCTTCAAGTCCTGCTGTACGACCATCCGCTCTGCAGTACGGAAGTAGTCAATGCAAATCAAGACTTTCTATTGTAAATAGAAATAGAAATTAAAAATAATGAATTCCTATTCAACCAAAAATAAGAAATTGACTGTAGATTTTACTCTACTAGACTATCTATTTTTTCTGCTTGCACCACTGGTTAAAAAAGTCTAGCTCTAAACCCAACAATGGAAGATGTACCAAGTGTAGACAGCACAAATACTGTGCAAAACAATGAAACTATAATTTTAGCAAGCCGTAGCCAGGAAATGAGTTCAAGGATCAATTAAGGAAGTATGCTGAGTGCCAAAGTCTAACACAATAACAATTTAAACAAAATATCTAACACAAAATTATTCAATATATAAACTATTTTTAGATAATATCGATCATAAAGATTTGTCAATATTGCTTTTAATGGGTTCAAAGATGCTCTCAAGCTCCTTCAGATAATCCTCAAACAAATCCATTTCTTCCTGCTGGTTATTTCCATCAAGCAATTTTGTGGCTTTAGTAATTGCATAACTGATATTCTCCTTGTCTCGTGAGCAGAGCACGGAATCGAATTTCTTTAAAGTTGTCCTCATCATGTAAATGTAAAGATCCAAAGCTTTCATTGCCTTGACCTTCTTAAGGAACTTCTTATCTTCAGCTTGGTAATTCTCAGCTTCTTGAGTAAATCTTTTAATGTCTTCAATTGACAGTCTTTCCTTGTCATTGGTTATGGTAATCGTGTTCTTATTGCCGGTTGGCATGATGCATTGCAATTAATGAACGCATTTACAATCTAAGGGATCAAAATTACAAAATCGTAATATTTGGGGGATCCAATTTACACAATTATAATTCGAGGGACTAAATTTCATCATATATTACAGACTTACCAAGAGACAATGGTGTTACATCCAAAAGCATCAACTTTGGAACATTCATTATGCCTTCAGTCAACAAGGCAGCCTGGATAGCTCCACCATAAGCAACAGCTTCATCAGGGTTGATGCTCTTGCACCGATAAATATGATAAAATGAAGTGAGAGTGGAAAGTTTTAGGTAGTTGAGTTTTATTCTCATGGGCATACTAGATTCCCACCCTTTAAGATGGGAAAAAGAAGTGAACAAATCATGTACAAATAACATTCATGTGAATAAAAACTACTAGAGAATAAATTTTTAAAACTTTAAACAAACATGGGAATGTTGTATTCTCTCCCTCAGTTTCCGGGAAATAATGTTATAATACTTGAAACAAACCCACTAAGTTTTTTCATTTTGATCTTTTAAACAAAGAAACTAGAACAATAAATATGATAAAGTATTTGCTGAGTTGTGGGAACCATTGAAAGATCCCTTAATGTGAAGTTTTATGAGCGAGGAGTTGGCTTCCAAATAATGCATGATCGATTGAAACCTCTATGAAAGCTAGTGGGTTTTTTTTTTTTCTCCAAGAGCAATTTAAATAGAATATATATACAATTCTCTTCTCAAGGATTCAATATATAATATCTGTGTTGTGTATATAAGGGAAATTTTTGTATGTGCACAAGGGTAAATTTTAGCACAATGAAAAGTAATAAAAAATGTAAAAACTTAACTCAAAACAACAAGCTTACTACGTTAAAAATAATGATCAAATCCATGAAGTTACTAGCATAAAAGAAGATATCACATAAAAATCTCAATTTTGAATTGACAATCACGAAATACAAAATTATTAATATAGCAATACATTTGATAATAGCAATCATAAGAGATTTGCATTTGTTACATGAGTAATCTCAAAACTTAGACCCTCAAAAATCTACTTAAAAAAAAGAAGAGAAAGCACAAGTGATACGTTTTCATGCATGCAAAGCAAGTTCCTAGAATTTAACAATAATCATCCAAATTACTTTCCTCATCAGTCCAACCAATGTTGATCTTAGCCATAATGGGCTCAAAGATTATCTCTAGCAACTTCAGATAGTTTTCAAACACACACTTCAACCTGCTGGTTGCCATCAAGTAAACTCTTCGCCTTTCCAATTGCAGTACTGATCTTCTTCTTGTCTTTTGGACAAATCTCAGAAGTGTCAAACACACAATACAAAATTATTAATATAGCAACACATTTTATAATAGTAGTCATAAGTGATTTGCATTTGTTACATGAGTAATCTCAATACTGAGACCTTAAAAAATCTACTTAAAAAAAAGAAGAGAAAGCACAAGTGATAGCGTTTTCATGCATGCAAAGCAAGTTCCTAGAATTTAACAATAATCATCCAAATCACTTTCCTCATCAGTCCAACCAATGTTGATCTTAGCCATAATGGACTCAAAGATTATCTCTAGCAACTTCAGACAGTTCTCAAACACATATGCTTCAACCTGCTGGTTGCCATCAAGTAAATCTTGGCCTTTCCAATTGCAGTACTAATCTTCTTCTTGTCTTTTGGACAAATCTCAGAAGTATCCTTCACAGTATTCTCCATCTTGTAAACATATTCATCCAAAGAATTCATTGCTTTAACCTTCTGCTTGTACTTCCTATCCTCATCCTTGAATATCTCAGCTTCTTGAATCATTCTCTTAATTTCCTCAGTTGACAGTCTTCCTTTGTCATTGGTTATAGTAATTTCCTTCCTATTCCCAGTTGATTCTTCCTCATAAGACACAGTTAGGATACCATCGTGATCTATTTCAAAGCAGTGAGTTGTAAGATGACCTCTAGGAGTAGGTGTAAGCCCTGTAAGATGAAACAAACCCAGCAAATTGTTTTCACTAGCTTTTGTCCTCTCACCCTCATACACCATAGTTTCGACTACAGTTTGGTTATCTTTCACTGTCGTGTGTACTTTTTTCTTCTTTACGGGAATGGTAGTGTTCCGAGGTATGATAACACTCATGAGACCTGCTTTTAACTTTACACCAAGTGATAGCGGAGTAACATCCAATAGCACCAAGTCAGGAACATTCTTAATGCCATCACTTAACGAAGCAGCTTGAACAGCTGCACCATAAGCAACAGCCTCATCAGGGTTGATGCTCTTGCACAGATCCTTCCCCTTGAAAAAGTCCTGCAACAACCGTTGCACTTCGGGAATCCTAGAAGAGCCACCAACAAGGACAACATCGTCCACACAACTCTTGTCCATCTCAGCATCAACAAGACACCTCTCAACAGTTTCCATACACTTTTTAAATAGATCGTTGTTAATATCCTCAAACTTGGCACGAGTGATGGATGAATAGAAGTCATTGCCCTCAAATAATGCATCTAACTCCATGGTGGTCTCAGTATCATATGAAAGTATCCTTTTTGCCCTCTCACATGCAGTTCTCAACCTCCTTAGAGCTCTTGGGTTCCCACTTATGTCCAATTTGTTCTTCCTCTTGAACTCCTGTACAAAGTAGTTCACCATTCTGTTATCAAAATCCTCTCCCCCAAGGTGAGTGTTTCCAGCGGTGGCCTTAACTTCGAAGACCTTATCCTTAATTGTAAGAAGAGACACATCAAAAGTACCACCACCAAGATCAAAGATGAAAATATTTTGCTCTCCAACACAATTAGATCTCTTATCAAGGCCATATGCAATAGCTGCAGCAGTAGGTTCATTAATTATGTGCATACCATTGAGGCCAGCAATGGTACCAACATCTTTAGTGGCTTTACGCTGAGAGTCATTGAAATAAGTCGGGACAATAAATACTGCATTTTTTACAGGTGATTCCAAATATTCCTTTGCAATCTCACACATCTTTGTGAGGATCATAGATGAGATTTCCTCAACGCAAAGGCGCTTCTCTTGACCGTTGTAATTAACAACAATTATAGGTTTGTCATGAATTCCAGCAATGACCTTGAATGGCCAAAGCAAAATGTCATTCTGAATAAGGGGGTCACTAAATTTCCTACAAATTAACCTCTTAGCATCTGCATAAATAACAATGCTATCATTTGTCCACCTTCAAAGAAACAATAAAAGTATAGACATTTAAAAGAAGCTACTACCAAAAGAATATAAATTACCGAAGATAGTGTTTGTAGGGTTGGTGGCAGCCTAGTTCTTTGCAGCACCGCCAATCAACTTTTGCTTATCCGCGAAAGCCACAAAAGAAGGCGTAGTTTTGTTCCCTTCGTCATTGTGGATGATTTCCAGTCGATCGAGTTGCTCCTGCCATACTGCAACACACGAATATGTAGTGCCAAGGCCTATTCCTATCGCAATTCCCTCATATTTTTTGGCCATTCTCTTTCATGTAATGAAGAAGGTACCACAGAAGAATTGAAGTCAGGAAGATGTATAGGCAGTATAGCATTGTAGAAGATTTAAGATGAAAATTAGCTGAATGGATATTCCTATCAAAAGTCACGACTTAATTATCCTCATAACTGAATCCCCCTAATTATGGAAAACTATAATACATTTGGAAGTCTTCGGGAACAAGGGAAGATCCTCTTCATTTTTTCTTTCATTTAGGAGAAAGATAGATACAAATTTTTTTAATGATTTAATATTTTAAAATAATTAAATAAGTTTAAAATATAAATTTCTCATTAATTTATGTCTATCTCTCTAAATGGAGATTGTCATTTATCCCTAAATGAAGAGGATTTGAACTCGTAGGAGACACTGATACCACATTCTTTACATTTCCTTCTTTTCAAGGTGAGCTGCCTTTTCGTATGTAAAGACTTATCCAGTATTCAAAGTATGCGAGTTTTTCAAGGTGAGGTTATTTACATTTTTTTTTTTTTTGACAAGAGGTTATTTACCATTATAATCACCTGCTTTCATAGTTTCATTCTTACTAACCAATTAAAGTTTCAAATTTTTTTTAATAATAATCACCAACTAATGAAAAGGACGAATAATAAACAATTAAAAATATACCAATAACAACTCTCTTTCGTAACTTTTCATTTCACGAAATAGTGACTATAATTTAAGGATTTAATTGTATTACACTTGGAGTGTAAAGGTTTTTTCTATATATTATTGTGGCAAAATTACATTTTTGGTCTCTCAAATTAATTGTTTTGTTCAATTTGGTCCCTTAACTTTTTTTTGTAACAAACTAGTCCCTTATAATTACCAACGTTAACAATATCGGCCTAAGTTTTACTCTCTATTCAACTCTATTAAACATGTCCGTTAAGTCTACAACTAGATGTATTAAGTGGCTGATGACTTGGCTGTTACCATTGTGGGTGTATGAGTTATCTTCCTCCCCCTTAAATGGTGACCTAGAGTTCATGGTTCTCAATCTTCTTCCCTACAACTATGGCTACAAAGCTTGGTTTATATCTACCTTACTCGACACCGATCTGAAGTCGCCAAAACTATGTCATTTTGGCCAAGCCACTAAGCCAGCTGCACGCCAGCGTCATGTTGGATACTTAACAGACACTTATGATTGTTTGAGGCGGTGTTTACTAATGTTTAGGCCAACATTGTTAATGTTTGTAAACATAGGGGACTTATTTATCACCAAAAAAAAGTTAAGGGACCAGAATGAAGAAAACAATTAAGATAAGGGACCAAAAGAGTAATTTTGCCTATTATTGTCAATCAATCGTATTTTTACACACCATTAAAATGTTAGACTCCTATTTTAACTATCTTAAAAGTCATTTATATGGTGATATTTGATTAGGGGTGTTCATGGATCGCTTTCGATCAGTTTTGAGCCAAAAAGTCATACGATCAAAAAATGAAAACAAATTGTGGTTCGGTTTGTATTGAATTGATTCTTATATCAATTCCGAACCAATTCAATCCGATTAAAAACGATTTGGATTGGATTGGATGACTCAGTTTTTTCATCATCAACGGATATCACATCTAACATACTAAAAGTTAAAACATTATGATCTAACAAGTATGAATTTTTCGTTTGGAATATTAAAAACAATAGAAAATTAAGCTTTAAAAACCAACAAATAATAGTCTCATACGACGCCACATGATAATAATAGAATAAATAAGTATTAAGCTTTATATATGTTGTTCGGTTTGGTTCGGTTCGATTTCAAAATAAAGAAACCCAAATTACCGATCCGATCGGTTTTCACAAAACTTGGTCCAAAAAAATCCAGTAAAAACGGTTTTGTTCGGTTTTCGATTTTTTAACAGATTGGTTTGGATGTGAACACCCTTATATTTGATTGATTCATAATATAAAAAATTTTACACTCTTAGCCATTTGGTATAAGGATTTTTTTACTTGGGATCCTATGTTCTCATGTTTGGTATGGTTTTAAAAAAAAAAAAAAAAAAAAAAACACATTTACAAGAAACTAGCATTCACAAGAATGTTTTGTTTGGTTGTTTCCCCCAAAAACATTACCATGAGATAGGGCAAAGTGGATTGTGATCCGCGGGTCAACCCGTTTAACCCATCAATTTTGGAAGGGTTGGGTTGGGATTCTCAACCCACCAACCCGTTTGACTCGTTCCGCTTAACCCACCAAGAAGGGGGTCAGAGGCGGGTTTTAAAAAATTATATATATATATATATATATATATATATATATATATATATTAATTTTTTGTTTTATTTTTTAGCCGGTTGGGGCGGGTTGGCCCACCAACCCGACCAACCCGTCAAACCTCTCAGGTGCCATATAAACTTGGGTCCTGAGCCATGCCAACCCGTGACTGATTGACAAACATGGCAGAGAAGAATCCATGGATGCTTGGTCACCAGAAAGTTTGCATTGTGAACCTTTGCATGGCATTCCCAACAAAGAGTGGCATGATCTGATTCACATAACAACTTTGCGGGACAATTGCACAACTCGCACTTCTTCATATCAAACCTTAAAATCGTTTTATCTATGTAGTTATGGGCAGAGAGGCTACATTAAATTATGAACAAAAAAATATTACATGATTTCAAAATTGAGTCAGTAAAATACTTGTAAAAAATGACCTAGCAATTTTACATGTGTCAAACCTTTACTGGTACAAATAATAATGGCATCGGTGCTCTTCAAAATGAGTGGGCACTCGAGCAATGCCCAAAAATTAATTTAATCAAATAAAAAAAATATAAAAATGGTAAAGTTGGTATTTTGTTTTCTAGGTAAGTGATTTTGTGATGTTATGCTTTGCATTGCGTATTGATTTTGAAGTGCTTAAAGTTACGGTTTTTGGATTTAATTGATCATCAACATGCATTTCATATTATCATAGTTCATGATTTTGTTGTCATTGATGTAATGATAGTTATTGTCGCCCTTGTTTTAATTTTCACTACAAGGTGTAAGATTGTGATTGACATATTTTCTGATCAGCTGCTTGCAATGTGTTGGGTTCTGATGTTGACCTCTTCTATGGACAGATAGTTGTGTGTAATCTTTCGGAGAGGGGGCTATGTGAGTTCTCTTGATGCTTTGGAGATGTCCATAAATGCATTGATGGGTGAGCGTGAGGCTCTATAATTATTAGCATTTAAGATTGGGCCCAATTAAGGGAGTGGATTGATTTATATAATATAAGTTTGAGAGTTACTTTATTATCCAAAATGTGTAGACAATTTGGATTCAAACTTCCCAATTTATATACATTTCAATTGTTTTTATTTTGTCCTATGTGGGACTTTATTCTCCAATACTCCCCCTTAAGTCACAACTGGTCCTCCAGTTGTGACTTGCTCAAATTGATTTTTGATTTTTTTTTTGTTGCCTGAGCTTGTGCCATTTTTTTTTTTGAGTCAGAGGCCCCATTTTTTTATGATTTTTTTAATGAGCTTTGATACCATATTAGCATTTAAGATTGGACCCAATTAAGGGAGTGGATTGATTTGTATAATAAGTTTGAGAGTTACTTTGTTATCCAAAAAGTCTAGACTATTTGGATTCATGCTTTCCAACTTATATACATTTCAATTGTCTTTATTTTGTCCTATGTGGGACTTTATTCTCCAATAATAAGTGGGATTATCTTTTCATTTTCATAATAATTTAGTTTAAAATTTATGTGCTCTTTATGTTGTGTAATTATGATTTCGATAATAATTTATTGATTATGGTTGTTATGATTCGGCAGGTGGTTGGTGTTACTATAACTGTGAATGGAAATCTTAAAAACCAGTTTCTGGAAACTAATGTTGGTTTTGATACAATTTGTAAGGTGTTTATATGTCCTTTGATGGTGAGCAATTTAGTTTAATAGTATTAACATGTGAGGGAGCCTAATATATGCTTCTCTTTGTGCTTTCTATTTGAAATTTGATGTTATTCTAGAGGGCTTGCCAATTACAAGACTCTTATAGAAGCCCCCAATTTATGTTTCATTGAAGCTTATGATTTCATGTTAGAGCAATCTATATTTTATTTTAATTTGTATCTTTTATGTTCAATCTACATAGCAAAATAAGCAAAAAGTTTTATTAGAAATAAAGACTGAAATTGATGAAGCAGAAGTTATGTTTATGAATTTGTAGATTCGAAAAATAGACCTTGATGCAAGTTGAAGCCAAACATTAAGGTTGTGCTGCTTGCTAAGTTGTTGGAGTATAAATCAGATCTGAATAATCTCAAAAGTGAAGTTAGGAAAATTGTATTCGGCGACTTAAACCCTTTTGTGTGGGATGAGTCAAGGAACATTCAAGAGCATTAAAAGTGTTGATTCAAGACTTATTGGAAGATCAAGGAGTTAAGAGACATTCAAGAGGATTCACTACAACAAAAAACGCTTTTAATAGCGTTTCTGTACAAACTTTAATAGCGCGTTAACGCGCTATTTATGTCCCTGTAATTAAATGTTGTCAATAAAGATAGCGTTTAGGAGGCGCTATCACAGGTGTAACTTTAGATAGCGTTTTCCTAAATAAACGCTATTGTAAGGTCGTTTTAAAGTTTTCGCGGGTTGTCTTAAGATAGCATTTGTTTTAACAAACGCTATCTAGAGTTACACCCTAGGATAGCGTTTTCAGAAACAAATGCTATCTTATGTATGACTTTAGATAGCGTTTGTTGAAACAAACGCTATCTATTTGATAATTTTTTTTTTTTCAAGCTCAGTTTAATTCTTATATCTTTACTTTCTCCCTGCATGTTCAGCAAAAAGTTATTCAGAGGCTACAATCCAACAGGTGCATCAATCACATACTTTAGAACATATATGACAGTGTGCAGCAATCACAACACAACAAAAAAGATGTCAATATCATCATATATTTATGCAACAATCTCCAACAGTATGTGCAGCAAAACTCAGGCACCTAAGTTAGTTGAACCAAATTAAACCATACGTAACAAAGTACATATATACTTTAGATCATATATATGACAAGGGTAATCAAATAAAATTATCAACAATATAGCGAGACCAATCTTCCTTGACTTCAGATAGTTGAGCACTGGAGTATGTGAAGCATTTGCAGTCAGGGAAGTATTGCGATATCAAAATTTAATAAATTAAGTTACAATTGCAATAAGCCGATAACATTTGAATGGTCACATTTAAGAGTAAATAACCAGTACTGAAACTACATACCGTCACTGGTATTTTAACTTGGTTTTGTAAGATAATTTCCTTCATGAAACGCATGACGTAATATCCACAATCTATATTGTTGGTTTGTCTAGGGCACTATAAAACAGAAATAATAAATCAGTAATTTTTTTTTTTGAAAATTATTGCTTATTAAGTTTTGCAGATATATATACCACTATTTGGATCCATTTAATGTTGTTTGCTTTTGAACGAGGCACCTTAGCTCCGCTACATGCGCGGTAAATTTTCAAAGCACTAATCACAAAATCAAACAAACTTCATTAGGAAACATTTTCAATCATCACAAAAACAATCTTGAAGCAGAAATTGAAAACTATAGGATTTCTGGAAGTTTATGACCAACATCCTGAGGAATTTCACCCCACAAGGAGTTTGCAGCTAAGGCCAAGTTAACAAGAAGACAAGTTGTATATAATAGGTGGAACAGTCCCAGCGAAATTGTTAAGAGTGAGATCAAGCTCAATTAGATTATTTAGCCTACCCAAGTCACAGGGAATCCTTCCTTCACTTCACTTCCAGTGTTCCACACTCCACACAACAAAATGCTAACCCTCAATCTCAATTTCAATCCTATTTCTTCGTAAGTTCTCTCTCTCGTTCTCTCTGTTTTTCTTCCCTCTTAGTTTTATTATAATAAATAATAAATAAATAAATATATATGATATTGTGGCAGGTTCTCAATTGTTCCCTTTCTATCTACTCAAACTCAAACTCAAACTCAAACTCAAACTCAGTTATTACTTCCTTCTTCCAATCTCAGTTACTCCTTTACTGCACATACTGCTACTCTCTCTCTCTCTCTCTCTCTCTCTCTCTCTCTAATGATTGCTTTTGATTCGCTGTTTAATTTCCACTTTCACCTTTGGTTGCAGCAACCAGAAAGTTCAAGACTTTTCAGCTCAATAAATTTAACTAATACGCACAACAGACAGACAGACAGACACAACTGAAACTCTTCTCACTCTCATCTCTTGACCACACCCATAGTACACAGCACATCCCATTGTTTCTAATTCTTTGAACTCGTCTGCTTCTGGCCAAGGACTTGAGTCCAACTACTAATGCCCATGCCCCACAAAAAAAGGAAGCGCTTTAACAAAAACTGATACATAAAAAAGTCTTGTAAGGCATGAATAAAAAGAGAACAACTCCATGCTAAAATCATCCAGCTTGAAAAACAATTGGATATGAAAGGAAAATTAGATGTCATGAATCACTAATCATTAAAGAGCTTAAGAGCAATGATGAGCTGTAGGAAGCTCGAAAAGAATTGATTGCTTACCTATTGACCATATTCTTTAAGGCTAGGCGATTCTTAGGATCAGAATGCAAGGGATCCAAATAATAAACAATCTCTTCAACAGGATTGATCCCTAACAACACCCAATGCTCCCTACGAAAATGTTAAGATAGCAAATCCTAAGCAACTCAAGTTTTATATAATTCATTAACGTAAATTAAGTTCTAAAGGATAAGTGACTCACCCTACATTGCATGGTGCCAGAAACAAGGGCTGGCATTCTTTGTCTGTAATAGCCAAGCGGTCAGCTATATACTGTGATTGTGATTCCCCATATAAGAATGTAGATATTCGATGTGGGGATAAGAACAGAAACCTCCTCGTTCTTCCATTTTGAAGCAAAAATTCTTCATACAAATACCTTAAATTGAAATATACAAATAGGTCAATCCGATGACATAAATATTTAAATGGAAAGATTAATAAACTGATTTAGTACCTGATATATATGGAAATAACAGAGGCACTTAATTGTCCATGATTCAAAATTTCATTGATATTTTCAATACCAATAATATCAACGATATGATCACCAAAAATACTTGCTTCTATCTCTATGTGCAATTGGTCATCATCCCTCATCTTCTTACGTACATGTATTTTAAGAAAATGGCAATATTCTAGAGAAAGACTATCAGAACCAGTTGTAGGATGGATGGTATGAGATTTGCCCCCCTTCTATACTGGGGTTGTAATAGACTCCTTTGTATGTTCGGACACTAAGCCCTTATCTTTAGATTTTACAGGTACCTAGAAGTTTTGCATTTCAGTACATCAATTAGAGTCCAACTAATGTAATAAATATATGCAGATTATGATAAGGTGGAAAAATCCAACATACCATATCCATTACAACCACGAGGTTGATTGGCCATGCCACATAAGTACCTATTGCATCTCTTATTGTCATCACATCTGCCTCATCAATAGGTATGGGCAATGGCGCATCCCCCTCAACTGCAACCTCAACTCCAACTTTCACATGGTTTAGGGGTAGTGGGCGGGTGTGCAATGTTTCACCTTCTGGTCGATTATATACTTTACCCTTGCCAACCATGCGGCGGGTTGGGGTTGATAAAAATAGTCGACATGAGTTGACACCCTAAACCAATGATAGATAAATGAGCTATGAAGTCTGTTATAAGTAATTGAACATGTAATAGATAATGCAAAATTTCAGGCCTTACAACAGAGCACAACAAAATTTCAGGCCTTACCTCGGTAAGCTTGATAGTAGATGCTAGAGTGCAACTATCTTTGACGCTTGGGCTTACTAAATTATCCTGCCTCTCCTCATCCTCCTTTTTTTTCTGTTTATCTTCCAAATTGTTCACTTTTTCTGTGAGTTGCTCCACCAACGTCTCCAACCTTTTAATTTTAGTTAAATCTCCTTGTTTTGTATGACTTTCCGGTGGGAAGTAGTCTCTTTGAGAGACACCAAAACCAACACCCCTAACACGACCGGGGTACTCTGGCATACCTAGGGCTTTGGTAAGAATATCTTGGCGGCCACAAACTTGTATCTCTCCCTCTGATGCATACTGTAGGGTCACCTGACATAGTTATTAGTGATATGGAAATGTTAAACATTACTATTGTCATAAGAAAATAACAAATAAAAATGTTAACACTATGTTACTTGCACATTTATTCCACACATGCTGGGTATTTTCGTTTTCAATCACACCCGCCTTGTTCATACGGGCTTTCTTCCACACAATATGGCGCTCAATTTTTGTAACTTCTGACTCTGCCTCCTTTATCTGTACATTGAAATAATATATATTAACCAAATTGATTAAAAGAAATAAATACCACACATTTAATTATATACATACCATTTCATCCTCAAGGTCAGCATACCACTTACGTGATGCTTTGTAAGGGTGAGCAGGATTTAACGCTCTCTGGCGATTATCATGGCTTAATTTCTATTTAGATACATAGTAGTTATATTAATAGATGGTTATATGACCAATATAGAAATATATATATATATATATATATATATATATATATATATATATATATATATATATATATATATATATGTATATATGTATAACGTGATATTAAACATACCAGGAATCGTGCATCTCCTGTGCGTATTGCTACAAAATCTACCCATTCATCCCTTGATATGATGTGTGCATATTTTGATGGAGGTTCCTCGTTGAGATTCCCATCGGCATCTCTTAGAAATTTTTTTGTCAATCTACTTCTGAATGCTCGATGAAGTTTCCCGGCTTCCTGAAGTACAAATCTCCATCGGGATTCGTCAACATTAAAAGACATCTGCAAAACAACAAAAACAAAGTCAAAGAGTAAGTATGTTTACAGAAGAAACAATACAACTCACAAATATTAATAACTACCTGTATATCAGCCCATAAGTTCTCTTTGGAAGCATCCAAAGAGTTATCCTTCCAATTATCACAAGTAATTGGGATCATCTGCCGAACAGCCGACCCAATGTAACTCTTCATTTTTTTGGCATTGGAACGAATTGGTTGATCCTTATAATTCCAGTCAACCTAATAAAAATGATAAAGTAATTAAATCTATATAACAAATAACATAATGAAATCCTTCGATTAGTAAGTAAATTACCTCAAACTTTAGTCCTTTACTCCTAGCGCGGATGATTGCCTTCATAATTGTTGGCCCACGTCGCTTCACATTGGCAGCACTAGCATTATTGGAAGATGCCATTTACCTACAGCAAAATTAGACACACAAGTAAAATGATACTGAAAAACCATACACGTTTAATTAGATAAATCACTAAATATAAATTTAATTGATCATAAAGTTCATGTAAACACAAACAATACATACATGTTTAATTCGATCTTTTTCTTTTACTTGTTTGATTGAGACTTGATAGTCCTTTATTAGTACAAAATGGCGGATTAACCCAAAGCCCCTCATCATGATCATCTCTTGTATACATATCATCATCTCTAGTTGGATCAATCTCAATTGATTGTGATGTCCCAATGAAAGGATCATCTTCAATATCGACATCTTCATGGTCATGATCATCAATCTTAGTAACAATTATTTTATTAGTCAAGAGAACAATGGACCACTTCATATCAGCTGGATCAGTGACATAGAACACTTGTTGAGCTTGAGATGCTAATATAAAAGGCTCATCTTTATAACCTACCCTATTTAGATCCACCTTCATGAATCTTGACTCATCAATCCGAACACCGTTATTATTGTCAACCCACTTACAACCAAACACACCCACCTGAAACATTGTGTAATCCAACTCCCATATGCGTTCAATGACGCCGAAGTATGACATATTTGCATAAATGGGGTTTCTATCTTTGGCACTCGAGATATGCATAGACTGAGCTACAAGCGTCACACCACTATTTTGCATTGTGCTCCGATCATCTTGTTCTTTTGTATAGAATGTGTACTCATTAATTTGATAACCATTGTAAGAGAAGACATGCAAGCTTGGACCTTTCGCTAACCATCTCAATCTTTCTGAAACTGAAGTAGGATTTACAATCAATTCTGCAAAAATGTGATCTCTTAGCCACGTTATAAAACAACGATTGTGTTCTCTAGTTAACCAATTCTGATTTTTATTTGGATACGAACTCTTAAGTATGTCCTTGTGTTTTTCAACATATGGCTCAACCTCATCGGCATTGTGTAAAACATATAAGTGTGCTTGCTCCCATTCTGACCTTGGTATGGTCACTATTTTAGTTCCAGTAATTCCTTGCCCCATCGTTCTCCCTGTGTGACGAGACTTTGGCAGCCCTATGGAATCAACATTCGTTAGGTATTTTGTACAGAATTCAACAGCTTCTTCCACAATATATTGTTCAACAATACAACCTTCTGGCCGTGATCGGTTTTTAACATAGCCTTTTAATATCTTCATATAACGCTCAATCGGGTACATCCATCTCATATAAGCTGGCCCACACAGTTGTGTCTCTCTAACAAGGTGAATGGTTAGATGAACCATTATGTCAAAGAATGAAGGTGGAAAGTACATCTCAAGCTCACACAAAGTCACAACTATTTCCTTTTGCAATGATGGCAACTTCCCAGGGTCAATCACTTTGCTGCAAATTGCCTTGAAGAAGAAACAGAGTTTAGTTATGCCCCCCCGCACTTTGTTAGGCAAAATGGACCTTATACCAATTGGTAGCAACTGCTCCATGAGAACATGACAATCGTGGGACTTGAGACCTTTTAACTTGAGATCTTTCATTGATATGAGATTCTTAATGTTTGAAGAATACCCTTCTGGAACCTTAACTCCGTCAAGAAACTTACAAAAAAAATTTTTTTCTTTTCTAGATAGAGTGTGAGCGGCCGGAGGAAGATATGTACGCTTTCCCTTCTTCGTCGGTCCCAATTCTTCTCTTATTCCCATACTAACTAAGTCCAATCTTGCATTGATTCCATCTTTAGTCTTCCCTGGCACATTGAGTAAAGTACCAATGACACTATCACATATATTTTTTTCAATGTGCATCACATCAAGGAAATGTCTTACATATAATGACTTCCAATATGGCAACTCAAAGAAAATCGACATTTTTTTCCACCCTCTTGTGACAACCTCACTCGCAAAAGGTTTACCAAATTGGATACTCAAATTCTTTACCTTTTCAAACAATTGCTCACCCGTCAACGGCGAAGGAGCTCTGCCTTCTTCCGAGTTCCCATTGAACGCTTTTCTCCACCATCGGTAATGATGAGTTGGATGCAAAAATCTACGATGCCCGAGGAAGACATTCTTCTTACAATGTTCCAACCGCATCCAATCTGTACCCTCGTCACATATAGGACATGCACACTGACCCTTGATGCTATATCCCGACAAATTACCGTACGCTGGAAAATCATTAATTGTGCCAAACAACATTGCCTTCAAATTGAAACTTTCTTCCTTATACCCATCATACACCTCTACACCTGTCTCCCACATTTGCTTCAAGTCTTCAATTAAAGGAGCCAAGTATATGTCTATATCATTTCCTGGTTGTTTGGGCCCAGAAATTAACATTGACAACATCATAAATTTGCGCTTCATGCATAGCCATGGGGGTAGATTATAAATCACCAAAATCACAGGCCATGTACTGTGGGAGCTACTTTGAACACCGTGCGGGTTAAATCCGTCAGTAGACAATGCAAGTCGTATGTTTCTTGGTTCTTGCCCGAAATCAGGATAATCATAATCAATTCTCTTCCATTGAGGAGAATCTGCCGGGTGTCGTAGCTTGCCATCTTGAATCCTTTCATCCTGATGCCATATCAAGTGCTTTGCATCTTCTGAACTGCGATACATACGCCTAAATCTAGGTATTATGGGAAAATACCACAAAACCTTCTCTGGAGCTGATTCTTTCTTCTTATACCGTGAGGCATTGCATTTAGGACACACGTTTAATGATGCATATTCATTTCGAAATAAAATGCAATCATTAGGACATGCATGTATCCTCTCATAGCTCATGCCAATCGAACGTAACATTTGTTTAGCCTCATATGTCCGACTAGGAAGCACATTATCCTCCGGCAACATATCTTTTAATAGTGAGAGTAAGTCCGTAAAACTCTTATCAGTCCATCCATTACCCGATTTCAAGTTATACAACTTTAACATCGCCGACAATCTTGTGAATTTAGTACAACCATCATACAATGGTTTCTCGGCATCACTTAGCAACCTCTCAAACATTTGGGGACAATCCCGAAGATCTTCTTCAACCGCATTTGCAATGTCTTCAAAACGATCACCCTCATAAGTACTTGTGTTTGTATCATTTGATGAATATCTCACACTAGTCCTCATATCATTTGACTCATCTCTTATCTCACCATGTTTTGTCCAACATGTATAACTTTGATCGATTCCATTACACAATAAATGTTCTTCCAACTCGGCTACACTAACTCGCCTTGCATAACAACAATCTAAACAAGGGCATATGATTCTACTAGGGTTTTCTGCATGACGAACTGCAAACCTAATAAACTCTTTCACTCCATCCTCATAATCCTTCGTTAAACGATTAGCAGACATCCATTTCCGATCCATGCTTTCTTGATCTACCATTTTTCAATACAAACTTTTAATTCACTTGCAGGGCTAATATCTAGTTGATGCTCCTACGTAAAGCACTGTGTGGTTGTTAACTTAATAGACAAGCTAGAACTCCTATTCAGCAAAAAACATTAAATGATGAAAAGATTTAGAAATTTAAAACAAAATTAACAAAACTCCTTTTTTGGAATGCATCAAAGGGAGTTGAGAGGAAAAGGAAATACGTTTGATCTTTGGCAAATATCAAACTACTGTGTCTATGAATGGTAGGAGTGAGTGAGTGTGGGTTCCTTTTTACTTTAAGCCTAAGAGAGTATATTATTACATGGGGTTTTTGATGCCCATGGTTTGTGGACAGACAGAACAAAGCAAACTGAAATGAATGGATTGATTTTTCTGTACTATGCAGACTAACACAGAATTGCTACTGAACTCGAGTACTCCTGTCAGATGCAAGTGGGCATGATCAAACAATGTAACAAATTCAAATAGATCAGCAGTGACATTACATACCATTAAGCATTAATTTCCACCAATCAGCATTCATCTTGACAATTTTTTTACTTTGTTCATGTGAAATTCTAATCTAGATGCATCAACTGTCTAACTGAGTAACATTTAAAGTGTCATTATCAAACTGAGAAAGACAAGCTCTCAGCACAATATGATGAAACAAAAGAATGGCAATCAAAGCAGGAAATAACCCTTCAAATTGACTCATAAAACAAAGAAGCAACGAGATACCTAAATTTGGCTGCGCGATTGGCCGAGTTTCACTAACAGAGGAGCTTTGTGGCACTTCCTTAACAGAGCTTTGTGGCACTCAGCGAGAGGGGGAGAGAGTGAGAGAGGGAGAGATAGGCTGAAAGCTTTCTCCGCCGCAGCATTCACCGCCGCAGCATTCACCGCCTAGGCAGAAAGGGTGATGAAATGAGTTATTAGCTGTGCGACGAGGCTGAGTTTCACTAACAGAGGAGCTTTGTGGCACTTCCTTAACAGAGCTTTGTGGCACTCAGCGAGAGAGGGAGAAAGAGTGAGCGAGGGAGAGAGAGGCTAAAAGCTTTCTCCGCCGCAGCATCCACCGTCGAGGCAGAGAGGGTGATGAAATGAGCGCAGGGGTGAGAGAAAGAAAAGATATATTAATTAGGGTGAGGGGAATGAGCGCGGGGGTGATGCTATATTGCGGGAAGTTATAAAAATTACCTACGATAGCGTTTTTAAAAGACACGCTATCTTAAATTATATACGATAGCGTTTTTATAATAAACGCTATCTTAGGTGTATCATTTAATAGCGTTTTATGAACAAACGCTATCTTAGGTTACACAAATTTTTTATCATTTATTTTGAAACATAAACGATAGCGCTGTAGAAAACAAACGCTATCTTAGTATAACTCTTTAATAGCACTTTTTCTAACAAATGCTATTAAAAGGGTACAAACATTTTTAGTATCGTTTCCGCTTTACAAACGCTATTAAATGAGCGTTATTGTAGACGCATTCTGGCGTAGTGATTGTTCAATTTAATCCAAATTCAATGAAAGACTCATAAAAGTAGAAGCTCACATTTCAACAATTGAAATTAAAGGAATAAATAATTGCAACCACTTAATCACATAATTAAGTGCAAATAAGTGTCTTTCCATTAAATGACCCAATTCAAAAACCTTTCATATTTCTTCATATCAAACTCATCAAGAATCCCTTCCTTGTGTCATTTATCACTTTATAGTTTGGGTTCTTGATTTTCTATAATCAATGGGTTGAAGTTTTGCTTCAACAAATCTAATATAGCTTTCTTGGGAACATCCAAATTTTGCTGTTGGGTTTTTGGGACTTTGATTCCCAAGGGTTCACATTAGCTATCATATGAGCTTATAACTATCAGCTCCTAAGTTTCAGCTAAACTAGCCAGCTTTTTAGCTTTCATTTAAGTTTTCAACTAGTTTTGCCAAACAGAGCCTTTGTATATGTATAAATCAACACAAATTTAAACAACTTTTTTTCTTTTGTTTGATGTTTGATGCATAGCACAACCAAAAGAATACCAAATATACTACAATACTTTGTGGAGCCATAAGAAAAACTATCAAGGTATTATCAAAACAATATGGTGGCGATGGCGGCGATGATGGTGATGATGATGGTGGTGGCGGTGGCAGCGATAGTGGTGAGGGAAAGAAGGAGGTAAGGAGCAAGGGTGAAAGAGTGTGTCGCAGTCTTAATTGAAGAAGGGAGTGATGGTAGGGATTAACAATAGGAACTTTGAACGAACAATATTACTTTGCAAGGATGAAAACCATCAAAAAGATTTCGTAGGGACGAAAACCAAAACGACTCTACTTCCAAGGACATTAAACTTGTTTAAGCCATTTAAGTAAGGCCTCGTTCACTGGTGATAGAGATGTTGACCAAATTTTTTGCTGAGTTTTTCACATCACCAATTAAGTGTTAACGTTAGTTGTTTAACGATAGGGACGTTGACCAATTGTTTTTAGTTTACAAGGATGGAAACCATCAAAAGAATTCATAGGATGAAAACCAAAACAACCTCTATATAAGTCAAACTTTAAAATAATTTTAGTAACGACTTTGTTGTCTTTTAAAATTGTCATTTTAATGACTAATAGACATTGTATTTATGCAAGATCTACTCGTGAGTAGGGATGACAAACCACTAATGCCCCATGGATTACCCACACTGGATAATTAATGGATGTCTATTGGATGTGGATGAGGATCATAGTACCCGTCCCACGGATACCCACATATTCATAATAAATATTTTTTAATAAATATATAATATGCATTATGACAATTTCTATCACTTTGAGATGAAATAAATAGTATATTCTTATTATTTCATACTTTTAAGTGGTTAAACTCATAATAATAATATTTTTAAAATACATATAGTATATTATATAATGTTAATTTAATATATTACTATATTATATTGTATAATTTTATTTTCTTTCTTTTTATTTCAGACTCTTAAATACCCGCGGATATCAGTGGATACCAGCTACCTCTATAAATATCCATGGATATTGACAGGGATGGATACGGGGGAAGCACTACCCGCACCCGCCCCATTATCATCCCTACTCGTGAACCCCGTTGCTTTAGGTACATCATGTATATCCATTTTCATATTTTTTTTAATATGCCAATTAATTCCATTATTTATTTTTTACATTATTTCAATTTAACATATTTCACAATCACGTATGTCAATTAATTCTTTTCTCCTTTTTATACCCATTATTCTTTTAATAAAACAAATCAAGATCCCACTATAAGCTTTTATTATTTTTAAATTAACAAATGGCAATATAGGGCTCCAACGTTTTTATTACTCCAAGAGACCACATTCGTCATATTAATGTAACAGTGCTGTTATTTGAACATCAAAAGTTGACAATAAAAATCAACAACATTTTACATGGTTAATGCAATTTAAAAATGTGGTTGATGAAATATTGAGTTTGATTAATGGATATACAAGGTGTCGCATCTCATTAACCATCCCCTGAACTTCATTAACCACGATTTTCAGGTATTCAAAATTTTGAATTTCACATGCATATTTGAACACCTGAAAAATCTTGGTTAATAACGTTTAAAATCGTGGTTAATGAAGTTCAATGGATGGTTAATGAGTTGCAATACCTTGTATATCTATTAACCAAACTCAACACTACTTTAACCACGTTTTTGAACTATATTAACCAAGTACAATGTTGTCGATTTTTGTTGTCAAATTTTTTATGTTCAAAAAACATTTCTCTTAATGTAATATATTACTTCCTTCCATCTTTCATAGAATACATGATGTTCCGACTTTAAGCTTTTATTACTCCCAAATAGCATATACCAATATGAATATGGTTAGGATCCAATTTTTTTTTTTGTGTGCACAAAGGTATCACTAAATCCATAGCCGAAGACTGATCCTTTTTCAAGGTGTAAAGATCATTGAAGTGAGTTTTGTTTTTCCCAACAAAGCCTTTTCAATACACACGGAGATGGTCAGGATCCAATCTTTTTTTTTTTTTTTTTTTTTGTACATAGGATCCAATCTTTTTATTCTTCCTCATTTGTACAATCTAAATCATAATATAATATTACTTAATTTTATTATGCAATCATTACTGTCTATTCCAGGTAGAGTTCAGCTTGTCCAATCAGTTATTTATGGAATGCTTATCTATAGCTTCATGGTTTATGCTTGGCCGCTTAGTTTGATCAAAATGATTGAGAAATGGGTGAGGAACTTCATATGGTTAGGTGACATTAATACAAAAAAGGTGGTAACAGTGGCCTGGAAAAAGGTTTGCAGTCCTATTCTTGAGGGGGGGCTAGGAATTAGATCTCTTGCAGATATTAATAAAGCAGCAATGATGAAGATGTGTTGGGAGTTAATGACTTTTGAATCTCAATGGACCATTCTTTTAAGAAAGAGAATTTTCAGAAATAAACTACCAGTTTCATATCCGGTTAAATCTTCAATTTGGTCAGGTATGAAGCCTTATTTCAATACTGTTTCTCAGAACATTACTTGGCTAGTTGGAAATGGGCAGGAAATCAATTTTTGGACTGATCAATGGCTCTCTCAACCCTTAGTTGATTTGATGAATATCCCTGTTATGTTGCATAACCAACTAGTTGCTAAGGTGGAGAGTTTTATCATTAATGGTGATTGGTGCATCCTTGAATCTTCAATGCTGCAATTTCCTGGTTTAGCAGCTAAATTGAGGAAAATTGTTATACCAGTTTTTACTGGCCAAGATAAGCAAATTTGGAAACCTTCTTCATCGGGATGCCTATCTCTTAAAGATGCTTATTTCCATTTTAAGCCTCTGGGTCAACAACTTCATTGGAGCAGGATCATTTGGTAAAAAAGTATCCCTCCTTCGAAGTCTTTTATTATTTGGAGAATCTATCACCAAAAAATGCCTACAGATGAAAATCTTTGGAGTAGAGGTTGTGTTTGTGTGTCTATGTGTAGCTTGTGTTGTAAGTGTTGGGTCAAGCAACCATCACACAAGAGGGGGGTGAATTGGGTGATGTGGGAATTTTAAAAACTTTTCTTCAAAACAGATAACTAGCACCAAAAACTCTTTTCTGAATATGTTCAAGGAACATTGAGATGAATCAGAGATGTTTTACTAACATATTTTGTAATACAAAATAACTTAGAGTTTGTCAGTTTCTCCGAGTCCAATTACATCAGAATATGTTGAGTCCAATTACATCGGATGCAAATTGTGTTGAGTCCAATTATATCGGACGCAAATTGTGTTGAGTCCAATTACATCGGACGCAAATTGTGTGTTGAGTCCAATTACATCGGACTATGTTGAGTCCAATTACATCGGACGCAAACTGTTGTGAGTCCGATGTAACGCAAACTGTTGTGAGTCCAATTACATCGGACTATGTTGAGTTCAATTACATTGGACGCTGGACTCTAACCAGATTGGACGCAATCTGTTGTGAGGGGATAAATACTTTTGAAAACAGTTTTAGAACAAAGTTCTTATCCCTAGTTAGAAACTTGTTGAAATACATAAAACAACATAAATAAAGAGATATGGGCAGAGAGAAACATGCAACAAGATTTATCCTGGTTCACTCATAAAAACCATGAGCTACGTCCAGTCCCAGCGTCAACTGAGTTTTCTTTCATTATCATACCAGATAATTACAACAAGTATTCTTTGCATACCTAGCCTTTCCAGGCTCAGCAAGTATTGTTCTTAACCGACCTCTTCAGACCGTTGAGTATTCTTTTCACTTAGCCTTTCCAGGCTCATTGAGTATTGTTCTTCACCGACTTCTCCAAGATAGAATTTGAATGAAATGTATATTTGATTGATTGATGTCCAGGATCGAATGCCAGTACATAAGTAGTTACAAGGATAGCTAATTACTCCTAAAAATATGCTAGAGATTGATATGTACAGGTTGTACATGATAAGATACATAGGATCTGATTTGATTTAAGAGAATAATATTATGATCTTAATAGATACTAATTAATGCTAACAGATAGCACAGCTGGATCAATCTATCAAGATTCTTGGATAATCACTCAGCACCTTTACCCTTTAACTCCCTCCCTCAAACGAGAGGGTATAGGAATCACCCCGAGTTTGTCTCTTAACTGGCTGAACCTGGTATATGTAAGAGTTTTAGTTAGACAATCAGCTATTTGATCTACAGAAGGAACATAGGCTACTGTGACTTGGTTGTTCAGGATTTGGTCTCTTATATAGTGGACATCAACTTCAATATGTTTAGACCTGGTGTGCATTACAGGATTTGAGGCCAGTGCCTTTGCACTATGATTATCACACCACAAAGTTGGTGTCCTTGGTAAAGGTAGCTTAATTTCCTGAAGTAAAGACCTGATCCATGTGACTTCTGCAGCCAAATTTGCAAGTGCCCTGTATTCAGACTCAGTGCTTGATCGAGACACTACTCTTTGTTTCCTTGATGACTAAGTGATGAGAGTTTCACCCAGAAAAACACAAAGACCTACTACTAATTTTCTGTCATCGATACTAGTTGCCCAATTAGCATCCGAGAAGGCAGTGATATCCAAGTCAACGGATGCCTTGAGGTGAACACAGAAAGTTTTGGTCCCCTGGAGGTATCTCAGAACACTTTTCACCCCTTGCCAATGAAGAAGTGTTGGTGAGCTCATGTACTGACTTAATTTGTTGACTGAATAGGCTATATCGGGCCTAGTGTTTGTCAAGTATTGGAGAGCTCCAGTTGCCATGCTAAATAAGGTGGGATTCGTCATTATTTCTCCTTCTGTTGTGAAGACTTTGTCTGTCACCATTGGAGTTGGACATGATGAAGCATTTTCCATATTGAACTTCCTTAATAGGTCATCTATGTACTTGCTTTGCTTGAGGTACATGCTACTAAAATCCCGGTACACTTCTATTCCAAGAAAATAGTGAAGTCTCCTGAGATCCTTTAATGCAAAAATTGTATTTAGCTGTTTGATGAAGGCCTGCAAAAAATTAGGATTGCTCCCCGTTATAATAATGTCATCAACATAGATTAGAAGAAAAGTTATGTGATTATTCCCTTTGAGAAAGAATAGAGAGTTATCACTCTTGGTGTTTTTGAACCCCCATTCAAGCAAGGCATTTTTAAGCCTTTCAAACCAAGCCCTCGGAGCATGTCTCAATCCATAGATTGCCTTTGACAGTGTACAAATGTATTGAGGTTTATTTGGATCTTCAAAGCTTTCTGGTTGTTGCATAAAGACAGTTTCCTTAAGATGGCCATTCAAGAAAGCATTGTTGATGTCCATTTGTCTCACTTCCCAATTGAAATGAACAGCTAGTGTCAAGATAATTCTAATCGTGGTTGCTTTGATCACGGGACTAAAAGTTTCCTCATAATCTAGGCCTGCTGACTGCTGAAACCCCTTGGCAACTAATCTGGCTTTCCGATCCTTTCAACGGTTCCATCTGCCTTGTATTTTGTCTTGAAGACCCATTTTGAGTCAATTACATTCTTTTGACCTTCATAGGGCACTAGGGTCCACGTTCCATTAGATATTAGAGCTTTAAATTCAGATTCCATAGCTTTTCTCCAATCTGGTTTTTGCAAGGCTTTTGTGACAGTTTCAGGTTCCTTTTCTTCAGTCTGCCTCTCAGCAGTGGCTACATACGGTTGCTTGGGCCTAAAAATCCCAGCTTTGCTTCTAGTGCACGTCCTATGCGTGTTTACTGGTGAAGAGGGAGCAATATCAGTGGCTGTACCTGCAGTATCAGCGACTGTGTTTTGAGAGTTGGTCTCTTCATTTTGGGTCTGTTCTCTTAGTGCAGAGGCTGAATGTTGCTCATCATTTTGCTGGTTGCTGCTATTAAGTTGTGCATTTATGCTGCTATAATTGTCATTGTTATAAACATTATTTGTTCTCCTGCGTCTGACTCTTGATGGTCAACTGATTCTTGCTGTCCAAGTTCATCTGCAGAAAAAGATGGATTAAAGAAAACAGCAGGCTTAGTTGAAATTTCAATTGGCTTCTTTGTGTTAAGAAATCCTTCATGAAAGGGAAAAAGTTCTTCATTGAACACCACATGTCTAGAAATAAAGATCCTGCCTGTAGAGTTCATATACTTGTACCCTTTGTGAGAGTTACTGTAACCAGAAAAATGCATTTTGTTGTATGAAACTGCAATTTGTGTTTGTTGTAAGGTTTTAGGCAAGGGTAGCAGGCACAACAAAACGACTTTAAGATGTTATAGTTAGGTTCTTTCTGAAATAACAGTGAGTAGGGGTTCTGATTGTCAATTACCGGTGAGGGCAGCCTATTTATTAAAAAGATTGCTGTGGAGAAGGCTTCCCACCAAAAGTACAAGGGCATCTTGGCTTGAGCAAGGAGAGTTAGACCCAATTCGACTATATGCCTATGCTTCCTCTCGGATCTCCCATTCTGAGCAGAAGTGTATGGACATGATATTCTCACTTGAATTCCAGTTTCTTGTGCTAATCTTTGAATTGGCTTATATTCACCTCCTCCATCACACTGTACTATTATTATTCTTTTGCTGAATAAGTTTTCAGTTATGTTCTTAAATTGGGTGAAAGCTTGCAGAACTTCAGATTTTTGTTTAAGAGGAAATATCCAAACAAATCTACTAAAATCATCAATAAAATGAACATAGTATCTAAATCCAGAAGAGGACATTATAGGTGCTGGACCCCAAACATCACTATGAATCAGGTCTAGCGGTCCTTTAGCACGAGAAGAGGAATTTTTAAATGGTACCAATGAGATTTGCCATATTGGCATGCTTCACAAAAAGAAAAGGAATCATCAAGTGAGACTACTATATTTCATTTCTTTTAAGATTTCTTCTAAGACTCTGCTACTAGGGTGTCCAAGCTTCTTATGCCAGCTTTCCTTGAGAGACAGAAGAGCAGTTGAGTTATTATTTGCTTGAAAGGAATCTTCTGCTAACTGATAAAGTCCATTCTTAATGCTGCCTTGCACAGGATCGTCCCTGTCAACTTGTCCTTCACAAAACAATGATTTGGATGAAATTCAACCACAATATTATTATCTGCAGTAAGCCTAGAGATGCTCAAAAGGTTTTTAGTAATTCCAGGAACATATAAGACTTCTTTCAATTTTAATGGTTTCTAACAAGTATTAATGGATGTGAAACCAGTAGCAGAAATTTCAAGTTTCTCACCATTTCCTACTGTAAGAGCATCCTTACCATCATGTCCGGCAATCTCTTGGAACCTGTTGGAGTCATTTGTCACATGGTTGCTTGCACCACTATCGAAGTACCATTCTGGGTCTCTAACTGAGTTGGGGGAGGCCACAAAAGCATTGAAATTCTGGTTGTTAAATCTCTCTTACTTGTTTTCTTCTTGCGAATGACCTGTGTAGGATTTATCAAACCTGTAGTAGCAATGTAGAGCTATATGACCTCCCTTTCCACATTACTGGCATTCTGGTTTATTGTTTGAGAACCTGCCTTTGCCTCTTCCGCCTCTTGGTCCTCTTAGACTTGTTGTTCCTCTCCAATTTCCTCTGGTGAACGGCTTGTTACCTCTGTGGTCAAAACAGGCAGCAACATTGGCTGATGGATTTAGAGTGAGATTGGAGAACCTATTCAGCTGATCAAGCCTATTTTCAAAGGCTAGCAGTTGTGCCTGCAATCAACCCAAGTTAGATTACTTTTGTCTGATAACTGAACGACAATAGCATTATATTCAGTGTCAGCAAGTGTTTGAATGATGAGATCACTGGTGGAGATAGGACTTCCTGCAAGTTTGAGATTGTCAGTCAAGGTTTTCATTTTTATCAAATAGTCTTCCATCTTTATTGACCCTTTCCGGGTGCTGTGAAATTCAGATTTGAGCAAGGTGACTCTGGATCGTGTGTGAGCACCGGCAAGGCTTTAAGCAGCTTCCCAAAGATACTTTTGATGTTTCACAATGCAGCAACTGAGTGGCAATATCTTCAGTCATAGAGTTGAATAGCCATCCAAGCAACTGTTGATCACTGGTGATCCAATCTTCATAGGCAGGATTTGACATATTGCTTGTACCTTCGGTGATGAATTCCTCTGGGCACTTCTTTGTGCCATTAATATAACCATTCAATTTGCTTCCTCTGATTAAGGGAAGCACTAGTGACTTCCAAAGCAGATAGTTTCCTCTGTCCAGCTTGATAGAGCATAGGAAGGTGAGAGCATTTTTCTGGTTGCTGTTGGTTGTGTGGACGCCTGAGGCTGACGAGGGCGAGGATGTTATCGCCGATGTTTGAGGCACGGACAAGGAGCGGCTCCTGGCAGGCTTCTAGGCAAATAGACACATGAATGAACCGGATTCACATCGGAATGAGAGGGATCCTGAGGCTGTGCAGGTATGGGACTGTCCAGTTGAAGGAAGGCTTATAAGAATTGATTGGTACTACCTATAAAAACAAGATGCATCTTCTTTTCGGGAGCCCAGAACATAAGAACTCCATAGTTAAGCGTGCTTGACTTGGAGCACTTGTGGGATGGGTGACCTTCTGGGAAGTTGCCCAGAAAGCGTGTGAGTGAGGACAAACCACGCTGAAAAAACCCGTGTTGGTTTGTGAGGACAGTTGGCAATCCTGAAAGCAGTCCGGATCATTACATATGGTATCAGAGAGGACCTCTCCCAGTACGATGTGGTTCGGGGACGAACCAGGCAGAAGCTGGTGGGCATGTGATGCCTGAGGTTGACGAGGGCGAGGATGTGATCGCCGGTGTTTGAGGCACGGACAAGGAGCGGCTCCTGGCAGGCTTCTAGGCAAAGGGACACATGAATGAACCGGAATCACATCGGAATGAGAGGGATCGTGAGGCTATGCAGGTATGAGACTGTACAGTTGAAAGAAGGCTTATAAGAATTGATTGGTACTACCTATAAAAACAAGATGCATCTTCTTTTCGGGAGCCCAGAACATAAGAACTCCATAGTTAAGCATGCTTGACTTGGAGGACTTGTGGGATAGGTGACCTTCTGGGAAGTTTCCCAGAAAGCGTGTGAGTAAGGACAAACCACGCTAAAAAGACCCGTGTTGTTTGTGGGGACAGTCGGCAATCCTGAAAGCAGTCTGGATCATTACAGGTTGAGGTCTCCATATTGAGAAGCTGAATGCGAGAGTGGAAGGTGGTGAGCTCTAATAGCTCTAATGCCAAGATAGAATTTGAATGAAATGTATATTTGATTGATTGATGTCCAGGGTCGAATACCAGTACATAAGTAGTTACAAGGATAGCTAATTACTCCTAAAAATATGCTAGAGATTGATATGTACAGGTTATACATGATAAGATACATAGGATCTGATTTGATTTGAGAGAATAATATTATGATCTTAATGGATACTAATTAATGCTAACAGATAGCACAGCTGGATCAATCTATCAAGATTCTTGGATAATCACTCAGCACCTTTATCCTTTAACTCTCCAGGCCGTTGAGTATTCTTTTCACCTAGCCTCTTCAGGCTCGATGAGTATTCGTCTTAACCAGCCTCTCCAGACTGTTGCTAGTATTATTTTCGCCTAGCCTCTTTAGGCTCACTGAATTTTGATGAAGATTACATAGAAATAATCTCACAACACTCATAGAGTGTGTTTTAAAATGAAGTATAGAGAAAAATGTTCTTCCTACACTCACAAGAGTGAATATATAATGAAGTTCATAAGAACTAAAGAAAATCTCTCATAACACTCACTTGAGTGGGTATAGAATAATTATGTTGAGAAGAAATTATGTTGAGATGTAAATAGTGATGCTCTCATTTTTATCAACTGCAGTAGCAACAACAGTAGCAACCTTATCTTGTATAAGCATTCACTCTATCTGATCTTCATCTTCAGATCTCCCTTATATAGACATATAAAAATATAGCTGTTGAAATATAGCTGTTGGAGATTTTTGACCGTTGCACAAAGTCTTTATCCTTTATGCTGAGTACACTTTAGATAAAGTGTTTTTGCTTCTGCAGATTTTGCACTTTTGCTCAGGCTTTTCTTCTCTTTCTTCCTTTTCCTTCTTTCTAATAAAGTTACTGAAGTTTTTGTCTTCTTCTGCTACAGTAACTCATGTTTTAGAACTTTGTTGAAAATAATGTCTCATTTTCTGATATAGCTTGGATTTTGAATATATTAATACTTTATTCAAAATCACTTGTCCAGCCATCAAATTGTTCTATATTCTAAGTAGACACTTGATTAGCTTCATTAGACGCTTCTTAAATGAACTCAGATGCTTTGTTCTGCAGTAGACATATTCACAAGGCTGTCAAATTCGTAGAATCTACTAAATCAGCGTATTTTGCTTCTTTGACCTTCTTAACCTTCGAATTAGTCTTCGATGTCTTCATGAAAAATATAACTATGGAAGTTAGCTTTAACTCGACACCTATTTAGTCCAATTTGGACACCTTCAGCTCCAGATATTTTTATTGGACGCATGAATGGTCTGGCTGTCAGGAACAACATTATGTCTCCAACTTGCAGACAAAATTTCACCCCGATAGAGATTGATTAAGATCTCAACTTCTTCATGAAAGATGTAAATCTTTCTCTTATCTTTCCAACGAGACCAAGATCATCTTATTTGGATAAGTTTATCACATGATATGTCAAATCTTGCTTCTGACCATTGATATCTTTTCTGACCTTCATATCTTCTTTCCTTATAAGTGTTACGTCAGACCTTCAGTCTTTGTTTTCCTGGAGTATGTACTTCATTATATTGGAGGCAGAACATTTACTATATTCTTAAGGTGTATTCTCCTTGTTCTGCTACTTAGCTTCAACTTGTAAGATAGTTGTTCATTAAGATATGTTGGACATGCTTAAGCTTTGGACTTATATAACTTCCTTTGATATCATTGGACTCTTCGTGCAGTCCGTACAGTCTTTAAACTATAAAGACTTATCTTTAATTTATCAATCTGCACACTTGAGCACACAGTTAGCAACGTTCTCACGTTTATATGATAAATTATATATGCAATATTTTTAGCAAACTTATTTTTTTGATTTGTTATTACTCAAAACCACATAAAGTAATTGTTCATAACAATTATAGCATTTTCAGTAAGGATGCCGAATACTCAACATCTTTTCTGTGAATGTTCTTTTGCTAAGAAGATTTGGGATTGGTTTGCGACTGTAACTAACTGCAAAATGGATACTACCTCGGTTCAATCCATTCTATCATTGTGTGATAAGCAGTGGTCTTTTCAAGTAAAAGATATCATCATAGCAGGTATTGTCAATGTGTTTTGGGCTATATGGTTCTGTAGGAATAAGCTAAGGTTTGAAAACAAGCATATTCCCTTTCATTCAATCATTTCTATGATAATTGCTAATGTTTCTTTGGTTGGAAAAGCTAGTACTGGTATTGGTTCTCTGTCTTCAACCTCAATTGAGAATTCAATTCTGAAAATTTTTGCTGTTGAAGCTAAATCAGCGAGGGCTCCAAGGATTCAACGAGTTACTTGGTTTCCTCTTGCTTGTTCTTGGGTCAAATGCAACACAGATGGTGCAGCAAAAGGAGCTCCTGGTCAAGCAGCTTGCGGGGGTATTTTCAGAGGTCATAATGCAGAAGCTCTTGGTTGTTTTGATGCTAACCTTGATATTACATATGCTATTAATGCTGAACTAATAGGTGCTATGATGGCCATTGAATTGGCATATAAAAAAGGATGGCTTAATCTTTGGTTGGAATGTGATTCCCGACTAGTTATTTTGGCCTTTACTTCCTTAAACATTGTTCCTTGGCCTCTAAGAAATAGGTGGAGAAACTATTTGTTCTTAGTTAAAAACATGAGATTTAATGTTTCTCATATTTTTAGGGAAGGCAATCATTGTGTTGATAAAATTGCCTCTTATGGAACTACCATACAAGGTTTTGTTTGGTGGGATACTATTCCTAGTTTTATTAGGGAGGAGTTCTATTATAATAGGATCGGTCTTCCTAATTGCAGGTTTTCATAGTGCTCATGCATGGGTTTGTTTGGGTAAACGACTTAATTAAGCGCTTATAGGATAAACGCTTATTATATAAGCGCTTATGCATAAGCTATTTCTATAATCAAAGATAAAATATAGTCAAACTGTTTTCATATAAGTTATAAGCTGTTTTCATAAGCTATCCTAGAGAATTTATCAAAATAAGCTGAAAACAGCTTATGAATATGGCATAAGGTGTTTCCATAAGCTTTCCCAAACATTCTGACAAGCGCTTATGCCAGTAGATAAGCCCAAATAAGTTATTTATAAGCCAATCCAAACAGAACCTTTTTGAATTCCAATCCATTAAACACAACACTACAACGAATATAAACAGAAAAATCAAATTAAAATAAAAATATTTCAGTAATTGCTTACAAGATTCAATTATTTATGAGTGAAATTGTGAGGTTCTGTTACCTAGTCGTGTCTGCGTGATCCCTGGTCACAATAGCCACAACGGCTGCAAAAGATTACCAGCGCTTATCAATGAGCAAAAGAACTCAGTAGAAGCTAAAAGCACCACAATTATATAGGCCCAAAACCATTTTTTCCAAAACATAAAACTCAATCTTCCAAAACATTTTTTTCTAAAATCAATTCTCCTAAAAACAACAAATAATAATGTATTCATGGTTTATCCAAGTCAGAAGCCAATAATTGGATTGAATGAAAATATAAATAAACCAGAAGGCATGCACTTCATATGGTGACCAGAACCATAAAAAAAAACACTCCCTCTTGCGCATACTAAAGTAGGCCAATACCGTGAGACCAAACAAAAGACCCAAATTTCTTACCAATCATAACAGAAACTTCACAATTTAATATGATAACAATACCTTACCCACGACCCAGTTTATAAAAATTTCATAATATATATCCCAAATGATGTTCTAAAGCATTCAAACTCCACTTCCCCTCAAGTAAAACAGTGAACATCGGGTACACATAACAAATTTCCCCAACAGAATGGAACCATGGTTTATCCAAGTTAGAAACCACTAATTGGATGAAAAGAAAATATAAATGAGCACATTATGCACATCTTATGGTGATTAGAACCATCAAATGATACTCCCTAGCCATTTTCATACGAATTAATGTACTCAACATAGAATGACCACACATCATATATAAAAGTTTTCTATGGAAGCCAATAATAGCATACTGGTTTACCAATAATGAATTTTTTATCAAATAACTATTGTGCCAAACTACACACAAACAACCGAAAAATACACATGGATTCGTCTAAACCTTTCCTCAAACAACTTACAGGCAAATAATAAAGCATCCCAAATGGGTAAAAAATAAGGAGAGAAAAATTCAGTACGGTGAAGAGAAAAAATGGATAAAGCAGAAGGATGGTTTTGTCAAAAAAGATAGGGAGAAAAAAATAGAAAAAGCAAATGAAGAGAAAGCATACAACGAGTGGTTGTGCTTCTTGGTGGCAGTTTTTTGACAGTGTCGTGGTGGTGGTCTGGTTTCTGCAAGGCATAAAACTGAGGACGCTGGAGTAATACTAAAAATTCAAGTACCAAATATGGAAGGAAAACAAGTACTGTTTTATTGACTTTCAACAAAGGTCAACCCTTAGCCAGTGTGACTAAGAGGAATAGTACATTGCGTCAGTATCACTGAATACGATAGTAGCAGAAGAAGAATAAGCCAGGGAGAGGAGAGAATATCAGAGGGGAGAGAGTACACACACTTTTTTCATGACTACAAATGATTACCCCCTTTTCCCTATATACTACCCCACTACACATAGTCTTGGAGCCTGCTATTGGGCCTTCTCTCTCTGCGACCCCTTCTTAATTCCTTGATTCCCGGATCGGCCTCAACTAACTCAGCCTCATTTTGTTGCCCCATTCCACTCACATGTGCTGAGTCACCTTTCCCATGTGCCTTGCCAGCTGGTATATACGTTACAATGCCGTCCCCTTTAAGAGAAACCTTGTCCGCAAGGTTGAAATCAGGGTATGCTTCCTCAAATTCTTCCAAGTCTTCCCAAGTAGCCTCTGAACTGTTGCAATTGTCCTATTGAATGAGCACCTGTGGAACCAGGTTAGGACCCTTGATTAA
Organism: Ammopiptanthus mongolicus; assembly: GCA_039655645.1. Taxonomy (NCBI): domain Eukaryota; kingdom Viridiplantae; phylum Streptophyta; class Magnoliopsida; order Fabales; family Fabaceae; genus Ammopiptanthus; species Ammopiptanthus mongolicus. The sequence continues at coordinate 85,256,125 of CM077348.1, forward strand.
AGTCCGAGTCTTCAATACTTGTGCTGGTGCTATGATTGGCCCAAATTCTGAAGTTTTCAAAGGCAGTGGTAGGTATGGCTCTTGAGCAGCCCCTTTAAATGGTTTAAGTTGTGACACATGGAGGACTGGATGTATTTTAGCTGACGCCGGTAGCAGTAACTTGTAAGCCACGGCTCCTATCTTCTGAATCACTTTGAATGGTCCAAAATATCGCATGGACAGCTTGTGATTCTTCCTCAAGCCAGCAGAATGCTGTCTGTAAGGCTGCAGCTTCACTAGTACATCATCTCCAATCTCCAATTGCAATTCTTGCCTCTTGTTATCCGCTTGATGCTTCATGACTTGTTGTGCCCTGCTGAGATTAGTTTTTAGCTGAGATAGCAACTCATCTCTACTCTTCAATTGTGCCTGCACTGCACTTGGATCGGTAGTGCTGTAGTTATTTCTAACTAATGTAGGAGGCTCCCTACCATATACTGCCTTGAATGGAGTCATTCCTGCACTCGAATGGAAAGCCGTGTTGTACCAATACTCAGCCCAAGGCAAAGCCTTATACCAAGCTTTCGGGTTATCAAAAGAGAGACACCTCAAGTAAATTTCCAAGCATTTATTGAGAGCCTCAGATTGGCCATCTGATTGAGGGTGGGAAGCCGAACTCATTGCTAAGGTGGTGCCCTGCAGCTTGAAGAGATGCTGCCAAAAATTGCTAGTGAATGCTCTATCTCTGTCAAAGACAATCGATTTAGGGATACCATGTAGTTTGACAATGTGAAGCATAAAAGCTTCTGCCACACTCTTGCTAGTATAGTCAGATTTCATTGCCACAAAGTGTACATATTTACTCAACCGATCAATCACTACCATAATCACCGTAAATCCAAAAGAATTTGGCAAACCGGTGATGAAATCCATTGCTATATCTTCCTATATTTGCTGAGGAATTTGCAAAGGCTGCAAAAGCCCAGCTGGCCGAGTGTTTGATGTTTTAGCCTGCTGACAAATAACACAATTCTGCACATATTCTTTGACATCAGCTCTCAGATTGGGCCAGTAAAATTGAGAGGCAACCCGAGCCATGGTTCTAGCAATTCCAGCATGTCCCCCAATTGAAGAAGCATGATATTCCAACAATATCTGCTGCATAAGAGAGCTCTTTGCAGGTATAACCAGCCTGTTTGCCAGTATAATAACCCTTCTTTGCTGGAATATTGGCTACCAGTGAGACCAGTGTTCATAAGCTGCTGCATTTCCTGACTCTCTTGCAACTTTTGTCTCAGCTGTTGCATAAACAGAGACTGAGGCTCGGACCAAGCCATGAGGAATACTCTAGATAAAGCATCTGCAGCTAAATTCTCCTTTCCAGGCTTGTATTCAATTGTAAAATCATACCCAATAAACTTATGTAGCCAAGCCTGCTGAATTGGAGTTTGCAGGGACTGATCCAGCAGACTTTTAAGGCTTTTTTGGTCTGTCCTTATCACAAACTTGTGGCCCAATAAGTAGTGTCGAAATTTAGCCAAAGCTTCAGTAATAGCAAGCAACTCTCGGTTGTATGCAGACTGCTTCTGCATTCTAGGTGCTATTTTCTTGGAAAAATAGACAATTGGATGCCCATTCTGACTAAGCACTGCTCCTGCCCCAATGCCAGAGGCATCGGTTTCCAGAACAAACGGCTGAGAAAAATCTGGTAGAGCCAATACTGGTGCTGAAGTAATTGCCTGTTTGAGTTTAAGAAATGCCTCCTCAGCTACCACATTCCATAAGAAGGCCTCTTTCTTTAACAAGTCAGTCAAAGGGCCTGCAATGTTTGCATAAGATTTGATAAATCTTCTATAATATCCTGTTAAGCCAAGAAATCCCCTTAATTGCTTGACATTATTGGGAGTGGGCCACTGTAACACTGCCTCGACTTTATCCTCATCCATAGCCACCCCTGCTCCTGACACTTTATGGCCCAAATAATCAACCTCTTGCAACCCAAAAGAACACTTGGACAGCTTTGCAAACAAGGTATGCTGCTGCAGTATCTGCAAAACAGATTCTAAATGCTGTAAATGTGTGGACCATGAAGGGCTGTACACCAAGATGTCATCAAAGAATACTAACACATACCTCCTCAATTCATGTTGGAAGATTTTGTTCATTAGACTTTGGAATGTAGCTGGTGCATTGGTCAGTCCGAATGGCATAACAAGCCACTCATAATGCCCATGGTGTGTTCTAAAAGCTGTTTTGTATCGATCTTCCGAAAGTAACCGGATTTGGTGATATCCGGATCTAAGGTCTATCTTAGAAAAGTATTTGGCACCAAATAACTCATCGAGCAATTCATCCACGGTGGGCATGGGAAAACTATCCTTGATAGTTATTGCATTTAAGGCTCAGTAATCCGTACGAAATCTCCAACTGCCGTCCTTCTTCTTAACTAGGACAATAGGAGATGAGAAAAGGCTATTGCTCTCCTGAATAATGCCATTTTCTAGCATTTCTTGCACCATGTTTTCAATCTGTTCCTTTTGGCTATGAGGGTATCTATATGGTCTCACTTTGATTGGATTGGACCCTTCTGGAAATGGAATTGGATGGTCTTGCTCCCTGGTAGGAGGTAAACCTGTAGGGGTGTGAAACACTGTCCTATACGTGCACAGCAAAGTAGCCAGTTCTGGTTCCATATCTAACGGCAAGTCGGCCCAAATGTCAGCAGAATTCTCAGGGGGTACAATTTGGATGGTAAAGCATTTTGAAATGGCTTATGTGTGTTGCATTCTTCTCAATTGGTGGCATTGAGCTGGTCCGGGAGTCAGCACTGTTTCACCCTGCAAGGTAATGAATTTATCTTGATGAAAGAATTTAAGTGTCAAGGCCGCATAATCCGCCACATGGGGACCCAATGTGGCCAACCATGATGATCCCAAAATGAGATCAGCACCTGAAACAGGAAGCAAATATACTGGAATCAACAATTCTTGACGCTGAATGTTCACAGGCAGCCCCTGCACCCACCCTTCAGTTTGCATGCTATGACCATTTCCAACTAACACCCTGAAACTAGGTGTTGGTTCTACCTCCAGCTTAAGACACTTGGCAATTCTTGGTTGTAGGAAGTTCTCAGAACTACCACCATCTACCAGGATTTGTACTTCAATGCTGCCAATCTTGCCTGTGAAACGAATTGTCCCCACACCATTGACTCCCCTCATTGCATTAAGGGATAAATGATGTTCTCCATTTGTACCCTCCTTACTCTCTTTGCCCAGGTCAGGTGGTTCAGGCTCATGGTCAGTGTCACTGTCATCATCCAAATCAAGCATTAGTAAATACTTATTTGGGCATTTGTGAGTGTGAGTACACTTTTCATCACACCAATAACATAAGCCTTTGTCTCTTCTTATTTGAATTTCTGCTGGGGAAATCCTACGAATGTTGCTACTTTTTGGGTTAATGGGTTTGGTGTTTGGGGTTGGTAAAAGGGGTGGTAACTGAGGTTTGGTGGTGTTTTGGCTCGGTTCTGTTTTGGTCAAGTTTGAGGTGTATTTGTTTGGTGTTTGGTAAGCTGAATTTCTGGTTTGGTAGGCTGAGTGTTTGGATTTGGCTGCACTTGCATATTTTTCCTCATAGAGTTTAGCTAATGCTACAGCTTTGCCAATATTTCTAGGTGCCAGGGCCTTAACATCTCTGCGGATATCATCATGCAATCCGCTAATAAAACAATCTTTAAATGCTTCAGCACTTATGCCTTCCACCCGATTTGCTAATGCAGTGAATTCTACATAGTACTCATTCACAGTGCCAGTTTGCAGCAGCTTAAACAAAGTAGATCGAGGGCATTCATATTCAGATGGACCATAATCCTGTTCTAAAGCTCTAGTGAAAGCTGGCCAAGATTGAAAAGGGTTAGCTCGTTGTAACATTTGAAACCAAGGTACCACATCTTGATCCAAATGTACAGATGCAATAGTCAATCTATCATAATCAGGTGTCTCATTATAATCAAAGAACTGTTCGACTTTAAAGATCCAGTGCATGACATTTTTTCCATCGAATCTAGGAAAATCGAGTTTCACCGATCGTACCTGAAATGGTGTTCTTGCGTTATCCCTGCTCGAGTTCGGGTCGCCATGGTTAGAGCGTGGAGGATAGATATCTCTCGTCAGAAGTTTCTGGAGTGCAGAGTTGATCTGAGCAAATTGGGACTCATTTGCAGCTTGGTTCGCTTGGGTCGTCACCTCCAGGCGTTGTATCTGATTCTGAAGGTCCGCATAATATTTCTCCATGGTGTCACAATTCCTCTTGACCTCAGCACTCAGCTCTTTCAGGCGTGTGTTCTCTGCCATGGGGAAATGAAAGCACCAATGTAGTAATACTAAAAATTCAAGTACCAAGGGAAACAAGTACTGTTTTATTGACTTTCAACAAAGGTCAACCCTTAGCCAGTGTGACTAAGAGGAATAGTACATTGCGTCAGTATCACTGAATACGATAGTAGCAGAAGAAGAATAAGCCAGGGAGAGGAGAGAATATCAAAGGGGAGAGAGTACACACACTTTTTTCATGACTATAAATGATTACCCCCTTTTCCCTATATACTACCCCACTGCACATAGTCTTGGAGCTTGCTATTGGTCCTTCTCTCTCTGCGATCCCTTCTTAATTCCTTGATTCGCCTCAACTAACTCAGCCTCATTTTGTTGCCCCATTCCACTCACATGTGCTGAGTCACCTTTCCCATGTGCCTTGCCAGCTGGTATATCCGTTACAGACGCTCTGGGGAAAAAAACAAAGGACGAAGATGAAGAGAAGAGAGTAAGAAGGGCTCCGGGAACGATGGTCGTTTGACGAGAAGAGCCCAAGAGAGGGAGTGAGGAGAGTTTCAAGCTGAGCAGAGAAGCAAAGAAGAGAGGCACTAAATAGAAAAGCATAAATGAGGAAGAAAGGCACTCGAGCGTTAAATTAGAGATTTAAGATTTAGCTAATGAAATTGAGGGTTACTAAAATGATCACTAACAACTAAAAATGATAGGTGGTCGCTAATTCGATCGCTAGTTGACTTTCCCTTTACTTTTATTTATATCAGTTAGGGACCAATCATAGGCTATCGCTAAACTTGGCCTCCAGGAAAAAAAAATGCATGTTAGCGATCACCCAATGGAGATCAGGCACCCGGTAATTAAAGCTACGTCGGTCGCTAGCTATCCTTTCCTTGAATTTTCATTTACACCAATTAACGATTGGTCATAAGCTAAATGTGGCCTCTAGAAAAAAAAATGCAAGTTAGAACATGCCAATTGGAGACGAGGCACTCTAGTTGCTAAATCGGTTGCCAATTGACTTTTCCTTGACTTTTCATTTACGTTAATTAGTGACCGATCATAGATTGTTGCTAAACAACCCAATAATGAAATAATTCAAAGGACCTTTAGCGATCAACTTAGTGACGTCTGTCGCCCAGTTAGTAGCTGCATATTGAAATCACTAAATCGGTCGCATAGCAGTCCAAAATTATTGACATTTTAAATTTTCAATGATTAGCTACCAAAAGGAGCGACCGACTGCTTTGCTATATATGTCGCTAAAAATTGAAATGCAAACTTATGTTAAAATAAGCTATTCGATTGCAAGGCTGGTTGCTATTAGCAACAAACACAATTTCGATTGCTATTTTTTATTGCTACATAACACTTTTCTTGTAGTGATATAAGTGTAAATAATAGCATTCAGAGTCTTAGTGCCAAGCCGTTTATAAGATCGTACAAACCATTCATAAGGTCATTCAAATAATTTTAATTTTTTATTTTCAAAGCTATTCACTATTGCTATTTTATTTCCACAAAAAATCCTTTAGTGTTTTTTTTTTTCATTTTGATCTTTTAAATAAAGAAACTAATTAAAATAATATGATCTATTTTAGATATTCTATCCAAATGAAAGAAATACAAAATCTCCAATCAAGAATGATATATAACAAAAACCACAACTTAAAATATATTTATCATTTTAGAGTATAATGAATATGTAAAAGGAGTGCTAAGAACACACTCTCTAACACTCTCTTTCCAACATACTCTCTTCTATTGGTTGAAATTTATGTGGGTCTCACTAATTCATGTGGGTCTCACTTTAATTTTGTAGGATCCACATGAATTTCAATCAATAGGAGAGAGTGTACTGGAAAGAGAGTGTTAGAGAGTGTGTAGCTAGTATTTCGCAGATAACATATGTAGTTTTGAAAACTTTGACAAACCCCAAATCTCCACCAATTGGATTGCAAACTGTTGAGCCACAACACAACTGATGTGTTTGACAAAATAACTCACCCACTCTTTTTACTGAATGCAGGAACTATGAATGGAGAACAAAGAAAACGAAAATGAAGCAAGACTGAGAAAAAGAAAAGAAGAAGAATGAACACAAGGTATTATCGTGGTTCGGAGAAATATGACTCCTACGTCCACACTGTTGCAGAGCTTCCTTTGATGATCTCCAAGAACCAAACTCAAGTGATTTTACAGGTAATTTTCCAATCTCTCAAATCCTATCAGCATACAGTTTATATATCCACTGCATACTCATCATCAACTAACTATCTATGACTTCTATACTAACAAACCTATACAAAGTTGTTAGTATCTAGTTACAAAACAGTTATTACTAACTAGCTACCAAGTACTAACTAGTATCACATAGATAAAACAAATCTCTACAAACACCTAGAAGCTAACTATTACATTGATGATTCATAAAGCATAACAAATCTCCACCTTGAATCTTCAATGTCTGCCCAGTCAGCTCCTAGCAGCCTCATGTGAGGCTTCACCTTTCACAGTTTCCAATATTCTCCAAATTCAAACAATGAGTGAATTTGGTGCTTGGAATAACCTTTTTAAGCATATTTGCAGGATTGTCTTCACTGGCCACCTTCTTGACTGCTATCAATCCTTGAGCAATGATGTCCCGAATATAGTGTAGCCTCACATCAATGTGTTTTGTTCTCTTATGAAACACTTGGTTCTTAGAGAGACAAATGGCACTTTGACTATCACACCACACACAAGTAGAAACAGATTTCCCTTCCAATTCAGCCACCAATCGTCTCAGCCACACAGCTTCCTTGATAGCTTCGGTTAGTGCAATATACTCTGATTCAGTGGTTGACAAAGACATTATCGATTGTAAGTTTGCTTTCCAACTTACAACACTTCCAACTTAAACAGGTGGTAGGATCTCTAAGGTATTTGTGCAATACCAGACCAGATTTGGCTTACAGTGTTGGACTGATAAGCAAGTTTATGGAGGATCCTAGGCAGTCTCATTACATGGCAGATAAGAGGATATTGAGGTATGTCAAAGGAACAACTGATTTTGGTATTTTGTATCCAAATAATCTGAACTATTTGAAAGCAAAAATTAGTGGTTACTGCGACAGTGATTGGTGTGGACATCAAGATGATAGGAAAAGCACCACTGGGTATGTTTTTCTGTTTGGAGATGCACCAGTCTCATGGTGTTCGAAAAAGCAAAATGTGGTTGCTTTATCATCTTGTGAAGCATAATATATTCCTGCATCATTGGCAGTTTGTCAAGCTTTATGGCTTGAAACTCTGTTGGTGGAATTAAGCTTGAGAGAAGCTAAACCAATGCATTTGATGATTGATAATAAATCTGCAATGGATTTAGCTAAACATCCCATTGCACATGGGAGAAGCAAACATAGGGAGACAAGATATCATTTCCTTAGGGATCAAGTATGCAAGGAAAGACTTGAGCTGAAATATTGTAAGACAGAGGACCAAATTGCAGATGTCTTGACAAAATCCTTGAAGTTGTTCAGGTTTCAAGACTTAAGGAGCAGATTAAAAGTGGAATCCTCAACTAATTTGAATTAGGGGGTTGTGTTGTTAAGTAATTCAGTTAGTTAGGTTGTTAGTTAGTTAGAAAGAGATATGGTTAGTAGCTGAATTTGTTGCAGTTACTTGAGTTAGTTGTACTCTATAGGAGACTTGTATAAATACCTCTATGAAGGAGAGGTGAATAAGATTTTGATGCATATTCAATATACTTGTTTTTAATCTTTGTTCTCTAAGTTTCTTGTGCTAAGTGTGAGTGCATTGCTGAGTGATTGAGAGATACACGAGTGTGTGAGTTAAAGCCTTTTGTATCTAATAGTGGGAACCATGGAAAGATGCCTTAATGTGAAGCTTTATGGGTGGGGACTTGGCTTCCAAATGATGCATGATCCATTGAAAGCTCTATGGAAGCTAGCAGGAGGTTTAACTCTAAATATGAAGAAGGCATAGGTAAGATTATTTTTTTTCTAAGAGCAATTTAAATAGAATATACAATTCTCTTTTCAAGGAGTTCAATATATCATATCTGAGTTGTGTATATAAGGGAAGTTTGTGTATTTGCCGGTGTAATTTTTAGGCTAAATGCTACTTTTGGACTCCAATCTTTATTTTAGTTTTCATTTTGGTCCCTTTTTATTAATTTTTTTTATTTGATCTCATATTTTTCAAAATTATATCAATGTGGTCCATCTTTTATTTTTTATTCTAAAATGGCTCTTATTTTGCGAAAGTTAAATCTATATGGTCCCTTTTTTTATTCCGATATGATCTCTCTTTTACTTCTTTTTTCCAAACTGATCCCTTATTTTACACAAGTTATACCAATGTAGTCCATGGAGTTACTAGCATAAAAGAAGAGAGAATACTAACAAGTGCCTTAAGGGTATTGTTTGAGGTATCAAAAGAAGAAAAAGTTTATCAGGATGAATGTATTTAATATTTTGAGAAGTTAGTTACTTAGTTTTTCAATAAAAAATTACTTTTAATGGATTCCCTGACCAATGTTCTTAGGGCACGGGTTAGCAAGACCCTAAAAAAGATATGACATAAAAATCTCAATTTTGAATTCACAATCTCACAATACAAAATTATTAATATAGCAATACTTTTGATAATAGCAGTCATAGAGATTTGCATTTGTTACATGAGTAATCTCAAAATTAAACTTAGACCCTCAAAAATCTACTCCAAAAAAAAAAAAAGAAGAGAAAGCACAAGTAATAGCGTATTCATACATGCAAAGCAAGTTCCTAGAATTTAACAAAAATCATCCAAGTGACTTTCCTCATCAATCCAACCAATGTTGATCTTAGCCATAATGGACTCAAAGATTATCTCTAGCAACTTCAGACAGTTCTCAAACACACACGCTTCAACCTGCTGGTTGCCATCAAGTAAATTCTTGGCCTTTCCAATAGCAGTACTAATCGTCTTCTTCTCTTTTGGACAAATCTCAAAAGTGATAGAAGTATCCTTCATAGCATTCTCCATCTTGTAAACATATTCATCCAAAGAATTCATTGCTTTAACCTTCTTCTTGTACTTCCTATCCTCATCCTTGAACATCTCAGCTTCTTGAATCATTCTCTCAATTTCTTCAGTTGACAGTCTTCCTTTGTCATTGGTTATAGTAATTTCCTTCCTATTCCCACTTGATTCTTCCTCACAAGACACGGTCAGGATACCGTCGTGATCTATGTAGAAGCATACACTTATACCATGACCTCTAGGAGCAGGAGTAAGCCCTGTAAGACAAAACAAACCCAGCAAGTTGTTTTCACTAGCTTTTGTCCTCTCACCCTCATAAACCATAACTAGGACTGCAGTTTGGTCATCAACACATGTACTGTATAATATTTCCTTCTTCATAGGAATGGTAGTGTTTCGAGGAATCACAACATCAAAGAGATCCCCTTTTATAGATATACCAAGTGAGAGCGGAGTAACATCCAATAGCACCAAGTCAGGAACAATCTTAATGCCATCACATAACAAAGCAGCCTGGACAGCTGCACCATAAGCAACAGCCTCATCAGGGTTGATGCCCTTGCACAGATCCTTCCCCTTGAAAAAGTCTTGCAACAACCGCTGCACTTTGGGAATCCTAGAAGAACCACCGACAAGGACAACATCTTGCACACTACTCTTGTCCATCTTAGCATCAGCAAGACACCTCTCAACAGTTTCCATGCACTTTTTAAATAGATCGTTGTTAATATCCTCAAACTTGGCACGAGTGATGGTTGAATGGAAGTCATTGCCCTCAAATAATGCATCTAACTCAATGGTGGTCTCAGTATCATGTGAAAGTGTCCTCTTGGCCTTCTCGCAAGCAGTTCGCAGTCTCCTTAAGGCTCTTGGGTTCCCACTAATGTCCACTTTGTTCTTCCTTTTGAACTCCTTTACAAAGTGGTCCACCATTCTGTTATCAAAGTCCTCTCCTCCAAGGTGAGTGTCTCCAGCAGTGGCCTTAACTTCAAAGACCTTATCCTTAATTGTAAGGAGAGACACATCAAAAGTACCACCACCGAGGTCAAAGATGAAAATAGTTCGCCTTCCAACACAGTTAGCCCTTTTGTTAAGGCCATATGCAAGAGCTGCAGCGGTGGGTTCATTGATTATCCGCATGACATTAAGGCCAGCAATAGTACCAGCATCTTTGGTAGCTCGACGCTGAGAATCATTAAAATAAGCAGGCACGGTAATAACAGCATTGTTTACAATTGATGAATCCAAAAATGCCTTTGCAATCTCACGCATCTTTGTGAGGATCATAGATGATATTTCCTCTGCAGCAAGGTGCTTTTCCTCGCCCTTGTAATTAACAACAATCATAGGCTTGTCATCATTACCAGCTATGACTTTGAATGGCCACAGCTTCAAATCATTCTGAACAATCGGATCACTATATTTCCTACCAATTAACCTCTTAGCATCTACAAAACAATTAATAATTGTCAAGCATCATTTGTCCTGATAAAAGCAATCAGAAAAACAATAAATATAAACGAAACTAGAAACAAAAAAAGATCAATTACCAAAGACAGTGTTGGTAGTGTTGGATGCAGCCTGGTTCTTAGCAGCATCACCAATCAACCTTTGGGTGTCAGTGAAAGCAACACAAGAAGGTGTTGTTCTGTTGCCTTGGTCATTGTGGATGATCTCAGCTCGATTGTTTTGCTCCTGCCATACTGCAACACACGAATACGTAGTGCCAAGGTCTATTCCTATTGCAATTCCCTCGCATTTTTTGGCCATTTTCTTTTGAGGTGAACGAAGAGGTTTGGTTGGTTTTTTATCTGTAAAGGATGAATATGAGCTGAACGTGTACATCTAAATTCTTTAAACGGTATACATTTATGTGTAAACATACCACTATACTCTGCACAAATAAAATTCCATCTTAATAGCTAAAGTTTGAACATAAAGTAACGAATACCCTTGTTGTGTATGTGATCGAAATTCGAAAGTTACTTAAATCATCTCAAAACTGTGAAATACAAAACAGTGTATTTTTCATGGTGAACGGGTATTTGGTTGTTTTTCAGAGTGGTTTATGTGATCACCAGTTTGGTGTTTGGCTTAGACACTTGAGTCTGAGTACTTGGTGAGTGAGGTGGCAGCATAGAAAGTTAAAAGATGGAACAAAAAATATATATCAAACAAAACTAATTTGTGTAGAAGCAAAATTGAAAGAATAGAAATAGAAATATACCTTGAAGGCCTTTTCTTCTTGCTTTGGCTTCCTACACAGAATCCTTCGCACTCCGGCATGTCTTTTTTATTCTGCACTTGGAAGTTGGAAGGGAGCAAAGTGAAAGCTGTTGTAGCAAGGAATAAGCAACCTTTTTTTTCCTTTTTGATGAAAAAGGAATACGCAAACTTAAGACTTAAGAAAGTGAAAGTTAGGAAACTTAATGTGGGAGAGAAAATTTTGAGGTGCGAGAACTTGTTGAAACCATTAACTACAAAATCACATAATTGATTTTTTTTTTTTTTGGGTTAAATATGTTTTTGATGACCAAGAGTGAATTTTGATTTTGATCCCTATAAAAAAATTTCTTTGATTTTTATTCCTCTAAAATCTAAAATCATTATTTTTGGTCCTAACAGAAGGTCATATGATCATCCCAAATGACACTTAATGATCTTTGTGATGTCATGTTAGCATATGATTCCCCTAAAATTTTTCTTGACTCCTAAGATGAATTATATTTATCTATCCTAAAATAAATGGTAAGGACTCAAAAATGTGATATTAAATTTTACAGTATGAAAACCAAAGAAAAACTATTTACAGGGTTCAAACCCAAAATTTACTCATTTTATAGGGACCAAAATTAGTAATTTCATATTTGTGAAACCAGGTGCTATTTTACAAGGTAATAAGAATTTAACTTCTTTTACTTGTGTTAAATAAATTTTTTTTATATAAAAGTTATAAGAGAAAAAGATTAAAATAAGTACAGTTGAGGGGAAAATAATTAAATTTGAATAATCCATAATAAATTATTAAAGTTTAAGTTAATTTATTTATTTATTTTAAAAAAGAAAGAAAGTATCAAATGTTAATTTACAGAGGGAGGAGGATTGTCATGGCCTCCCCAAGTTTTCATATATATATATATATATATAGGGAGGGGATCAAGTTACTCCAAGAGTAAGTTTAAGAGACTTACTCCTAATCTCATCCATTTATTTATTCTAAGCCAATGAAAGTCATGTGGTTTCTTTAATGAATTAATATAGGTCATTGGGTTAGAACAAATGGATGGATGAGATTGATATATATATATATATATATATATATATAAACATGCCTAAGTCCCTCTAAAAACATGTCAAAGCCCAACTCTTCAAAGGTCCAATTCCATACCAATTACTAATTAATTTCTGATTAGAAACTAAGAAGAAATTAAATGTATGTCAGTATGTATTGAAGTTGACTATAAATATGTTTTAGTAACTTATATTATGTTAAATTGTTTCTTTCAAAACAAAAGTTGTTAATTATATGGATTTAATTGGTATGCACTGTGAGTGTAAAGATTTTTTATATTGTCAACCAATCATAAATTATCACATAAGTAAAAATGTTTGACTCATATCCTAACTACCTTAAAAGTCACTCATATAATGATTTTTGATTGGTTGATACTGTAAAAAACTTTACACTAACAATGACAGTGCATAACAATTAAACTCTAATTATATATAAAATTCGTTTCATATAGTTTAGTTTTATAGGTTAACTAGATCTTGTACCCGTGCTATGCACGGGTGTATCATGTTTTTGATTTTTTGTCTTGTTTGAATATTATTTTTTTTAAAATGTCAAAACTTACTAATTAAAATATCAACGAATACGTATTTGTGTAATATTTGAAGTTTTCGGGACCCTTGTTAACCATCCCGAAGTTCTGGATGGATGTTCATGTCCAGAGCAGCGGGAATGGTCTAATCGAGATATGAAAGTAAAACATTTTGGGAAATGGACTTTAATGACAACTCTTATGGGACGTTATAGTTTGGTATACATGTATATAAGATATACATCTCCCCATGTGATTGAGACGTGATATATGTGATGGCAACTCCAAGGTATTCCATAAGTAGCCTCTTGTTGAACTATACATCGTATTTGTTTGAATTTAGATTACCAGATCGAACATTGTACTGAGGTATGGTATTGTTAACAATTGAAGAAGATAAACTTGTAAATCACTATACATAACCAAAATGGTAGAGCAGCAGATAATGACGAATTGTCGATCACTCAGATGCTCATTTTGTCTTCCTTCAAATATATCAAAATGTTATTTAAGATTAAACTATTGGAATATATCTAGGAAACTTTCCATGTCCACACTCCATAACATACAAGTTATGCTATCTCTTACTAAAGCTGAAACGTTCTTGACATATATGAACAATAATTTCCAAGACATGTTTGCTTCTTTATACAAAGAAAGCTAACAGCAAAAATTATCAGAATTAACCTTAGTTTCTTATTTCTAATCATTCAATTATTCATTCAGTGCAAAAAAAGGTAGAAAAACTTCAAAGGGTATTCCAAAAAGGCCTAGTTTGAATTATTCCATGTAATACTTGCATCTCCATTCGAGCAAAATCAGACTCAGTCGTTGTAACACCCTATGCTTCATAGGGACCAATCCCAAAAACAGTCTATACAATCAACAACGGTCACCAATCAAGCCACACCCACAAAATGTTAATTTTTTGTCAAATAAAAATAAAATATTAGCATTGTTCACAATCTCTACGGTATTTGTTCTTTTCCAGATAATATAAAAATTAACATTTCAAAATACATCGCAGGAAAGGTAAGCATATTATAAATCTTCACATAATTATATAAGACAGGAAAAATAAGTTGCTACAGGAAGAGCTGAGAATATAACAATGACAATCGCGTTTATCAGGCATTCCCTTCTTTTCATCTCTTTTAGCACGTCTTCAAGACCTGCCCTTTGAGCTCCTGCAGTTTCTAGTTGCCTCTATATTAGTAAGCATGAAAATACATTAAAAGGCTTTCTATTGCTAGTTCTGATCAATATTCTATTCAATTTCAGATCTCAAATTTCTCTCGGAATTTCTTAGCTTTTATAAGCATTTTTCATCAAGTGTGTAGTGAAGAAGAAAACTCATCAGTGGTTGGTTGATTGTTCATTTTTTTTAATCATAGGCATAGTTTCAAATTACAATTGTGGAGTCATAAACATATGAAAACAGTAATTCTTAGCGGATTGTGGACTACACCGAATTCGAATGGAAATTTTTTTTAAAAAAAAAAACAGATGTAAAGACAGTAGAATGCAGCATGAGTACAATAATACAGCATAGATATCGAACAAAATGAATCAAATACCTAACAATAATACAACATATGTATCTTGACTCTAGGAGGCAATAAATATTGCTTCAGCACGTGATCTACAAACATGGTAATTTGTCAGGCAATGGTAAAGATTAGTAGGAAGGATTAGGCATAATATATGAAACAAATTTGAATGATTTTTTTCCCTATTGCGCATATTTGAATTATTTCTAAATTTTACTGAATCAAGCAGACAGAACCGAAAACCTATAATGGATTAAGTATGAGTTACCTATTTTAAATTCTGAAAGACCTCTTTGTAAACTTGTTTTTGGAATTTTCAATCTCATTTTCTTTCTTTTTTTCATTTATAAATGTATTGCAAGTACTGTTGCAAGATTTGATTATAGTTTTTCTAATTATGATCTATTTCAGATTAGGATTGGAAAAAGGAGCAAGAACTCCAATCCAAGGTGTCTGAATTGAGAAAAAGGGAGTAGGTATGTGATTGAACTGGACCAGAATTAGAGTAAAATTGAAGTATTATTGATAAAAAATAATCTCTGAAACTGTGATACTGAGACAGATATTAAGAACTATGCCAATACAAACTCTCCTATTCTAGGTAGTCGAGATACCTGGTTCTCCCTCCTCCACTCCTTGCTCCTTACTCCACTCACAATACAAAATACCAACTCCCTCCCCTTATTTCTTCTTTTATAACTATTTCTAGTTCTATTATCGTAACTGACACTAAAAGCATCTAGACAATTAGTTATTTCCTAACCACTCAAGGTTTTACTTGCTTACCATCTGGCCTATTTCTAGTTATTTCCTACCCCATTCTATATCATTTTTTACAAAAATAGCCATACAACTCTCTATTTCTCTTCCTCCTTACAGAAGCAGTAAAGCCATAATGTGCACGGCAATATGAAATCCAAATGACCCAATAATCATCTGCAGTCACCCACAATAGAATTCAATTCCAAATCAGTAATTCATCAATCTCACTTCCCATGAATGTCTTACATCAACTAAACACTTTTATGATTTATGCGCTTGCTTGCTAGCTAATAAATCACATTAAGGTTGTTAGCACAAAACACACATTTTAGTCTTTGCTTCCTAACTAATAAATCACATAAGGTGCTTAGCACAAAACACACATTTTAAGTGCCTGCTTGCTAGCTAATGCATCACAATAAGGTGCTTAGCACAAAAAGAAAACACACAAATATTTAGATGCTCCCAACATCAATTAAAACTTTAATTTACAATATATAATAAAGTCTATATAATTTCTAGTTTCTTCAATCTCAAGAAAAGTGCATGACAAATAACCAATGCATAAATGCAACACATTAATGAGTAGAAGGTGGTATCGGCACTGTCCTTCATGGCCAATATAGAAGAGGTCATAAGTTTAACAATGCTTTCTTCTATCATAGTTTATGTTAAATAGGAAATGATAAGTCCTGTCAAAAAGATTTTTTTCAAGTAGCTAAACAAACATAAACTACATAGCATACATAACCACTCACCTGTTCCATGATTGGCAATATCAATACGCACACATTTTTTATCAGGTCTCATGCCCACGAACATTCGTAGATCAAGATTTTCCATTTTCTGCCACCTGCTCCACACATTCAGTTCCCAAAATTGAATTCCCTTCTCCTTGAGTGCTGGGAGACATAGAAAGCATTCTTGCATCAGAAGCTCCTATTTATGGTGACATAAGATCCTCCTGATTAGAAAACTTTGATGGCCTATCACGCCTTTCATAGTTGGGACTGCCGCTGTGGCTGTAACTTCTACAGCTAATAAATTTTAGGGTTGCAAATGGTGCTGAAGAGACAAAGAAAGCTAAAAAAATTAACAAAAACATTTTTTAAAGATGTGATTTTACAGTATTCGACCTTCAATTTATATGTATAAATGATTGGCATGTATTTTAAAGATGTATTGCAAATGATAACCACGTATTTATTAAATTAGTTAAATACGTATAAATGATAGCATAGCTAAAATAGGTTTATAGCATACAACATATTTTATATGTCACCACACGTATGTCAATGAACCTTATGTACGAGTGAATTATGAGTAAGGAGTAATATTTCACACTATTTTGAAAGAATATTCATACGTAAATCTAGAAAATAACAATAAATTAAAAGAGCAACAAATAAAAATTCGTGTAGTAATTGAAGCAGAATTATTGACACCACTATCAGTCCTTGAAGAGAACTATTGACACCAAGGATAATATAATTTCATTAAATAAATACATGGATTTCTTAGTCAATTCATTTAGCACTAAAAAATATATGCATACCTTCCCCCTTTTCCAGATTGAGTTATACCTTTAATATATTAATCATGAGCATGAGATGTCATTTTCCTTTTCTTCGTGCATCGTAAAATGTTAAAAGTAGTAAAGATTATCCATTCTGCATTATCTTTAGCAATCAAAACAATGGCAAATTCTGCAGCAAAATATGAATGACAAAACAATTGACCTTATCCATTTAACTGATTCATCCAAATTGATTGTCGTCAGGATTCTCCATGTTCTACATCTGTAATAAGCCACGCTTTTCCCTGCAGGAACTTAAAAAATTTCAGCAGATACCTTAGGTAGAAAGAGGCAATTTGACTTTTGCTTTGAAGGTAAAAGGTACCTTTTGTTTTTTCCACATGTATAACATAAAAGATCATAGTGATGTAACTATAAATATAGCTAGAGATGATCAGTAAATGATATAGAACTACTCGAGCCTCTAAAATTGTTAATGGTACCACAACTTTTCCCTTTGAAAAATTGACCATGCCTTCATCTGCAACAATAGTAATTTAAAAGTTCAGCTAAAAAAATTGAAGGTCAGCAGTCATAACCTGTAATTTTTTGCCATGCAGACATGGTTGTCGGTACCAAATCATAATGGCAACCTATACAAAAGAAGAAGGAAGAAAAACAATGTCTTAAGATAGTAAAATCATATTAGAATCTGACTGCTCCTAAAATGGATCTGATACATAAGAAAAACATTTAAAGTGAGGACGAACATGAAACCATCCTAAAACCTGTTCAAGTGGCTAATATAAGATAAATCAAAAGATAAAATATAATTGTAGCAACTGTGCATGGTGCAGAGAACCATTACCCAGTGGAATCCCATCAAAATACCACCATATTGTATCATTAAAAATTAAAAAATCT
Source organism: Ammopiptanthus mongolicus (assembly GCA_039655645.1). NCBI lineage: Eukaryota > Viridiplantae > Streptophyta > Magnoliopsida > Fabales > Fabaceae > Ammopiptanthus > Ammopiptanthus mongolicus. The sequence goes on from CM077348.1 coordinate 85,274,033, forward strand.
CCATACAATTAAAAGAATACAAAAGGAATTCAAATTACGAAATTAGTCTAAGAAGGAGAAAAGACAACGATTAAGATTAAGAAGTAAGACAAAATACATAGGTGAGGGGCACTCGGCACATTTGAAAACCAACATATCATTAGAAGTATATCCTTGATCAGCTTCTGATGAAGGAAAATCAACATGATTGGATTGTAGACCCTGAAAATAGATAATATCTTCAAGTACATAGATATCAGGGTTTCAATACAATAAAGTTAACAGCTATATTAAACACTATCATCAATATTATGTAATTCAAACGATTCATTAATCTTTAGGTGGTTTCGTTTTTTTTTTTTTTTTATGATATGATTCTTTAGTGGGTCCATCACTGGACCCTGCGCATGGAGGGAGCTTTACAGCACCAAATTGTCCTTTAAAATTCTTTGGGCTGTTCTTAATTGTTTTCCAACTTCCAAGTGATCATGGTATTTCATAGACAATGGTATAGGCTAACTAAAAAAGGAAGTAAGCTTTCAATATGACATTAACATTGCATATCATGATACGATTCCAATACCTTACAGCTGTGTGTACTACCATGTATTCCTTTTTTTTCTTTGAGACGCGAACATGTATCTAAGACGTGTTGCCACCATAATGAGAAGACAAACAAACATAAAAGACAGCATACGAATTATTAAATTTTCAAGGCTTACCAATGAATAAATAATTGAACTAATAATGGTGTCAATCTCCTCATCTGAATTCCATACTATGCAAATAAAAAGGTGCTCAGTTTAAGTAGTCTACCTTGATTACCAATATTAACCATTGTGCACCCAATAGCCTTTACCGAAATGAGGCCAAGGGTGTGGCTTTCATTTCACTCTCATCAGTTGTGTTAATAGCTCGCTCATCCATGGTCCCAGGAATAGCAACATCCATAAGCTTGCTATAGCAATTAAAAAAAATCCAATTTTTAGGGGGGTAGTTAAACTTTCTAGAAAAGAAATTTTGAGCTCAGGTTGGGTATCTCCTGTCCCATTTTGGTGTATCACACAATGTCCCAACCAAAAATATCTTACCATGTATTCTGATTTTTCAATATTAAATAAAATTTTAACTTACATGACAAGATATTATTGGTTGAGACATGATGTAGTACACCAAAATGAGACAGGAGATCCCCATCCCTTGAACATCTACCATAGAAGGACTCCATCTTTTGCAAGATCAAACAATGCATTTGACGATGGATCAATAGGAAGAATCTGCTTATGATTAATCAACTTGAGAAACATAGCGCTTATAAAAAATACTTGAGAAACATAGCTTTCAAATAAAATAAAATAAAAAATAAGAATGTTGGCTTTTATCAAACAAAAATACTTGTATTGTACCAACCTTTATTGTACCAATTGTTCCAGCATTCTCTCTAAGACTTTTTTTTTATAGAATTTCTCTCTAAGACTTTGTGCGATAGTTTCACATTTAAAGGCATTAAGCATCTCCACTGCCAAATAGAATGACTTAGTTTCACATAACAACAAAACTTAAAACCAAAAACACAAAATCGAAAGTGTATATATAGATTCCTAAACACAAATTCCCTTCACTTCTACATAAGAAATCACCCAATCAGCTTCATGGTCTCACAAATAACACCAAATGGATTCAATAAATCACAAACCACCCAAAAAATTAAAAACCCATTTTAAAAAAACAACCGGGGTGCTGATTCCAACCCCAAACACATGCCCACATCAACAATTATAAAAATCCCAATTCCAAAAGCCAAAAAAACAAAACAAATTAGAAGCGCAAGATGAAACCACCGAGTGTGCCAGGCATGCCTTGCACGTCCTTCAAGGTTTGACTTGGCATTGCATGGTCAGTAGATGAAGGGATAATGAAGATACAAATATATACAAACCGTAAAACAGCCACCACTGAAGCTTGGTTTGCGTGAGAAAATAACGGCACCGGTGCTGAAGACACAAAGACTGTGTTGAAGACACCATGACACCCACATGATAAATGTGATTACTATTTTACCCTTGGTAGTGTCTGAATATTAAATCACTAACACAACTGATTTTACAAAAATGCCCCGGCCTGTACATTCCTTTTATATATAAAGATTAAATTTTTTATTGTTATTTCAATGTTATGTATATTTGGTCGTGGCCTTTCTCACATGAAATTTCTGGCTCCGCCCCTGCCAATAGACATTGTGTCCATGCAAGATCTACTTGTGAGCCATGTGGCTTTAGGTACATCAAGTATATCTTTTTTATACTTTACTTTTAGGTTTAATAAACCTTTTAGTCCGGCAAATAAGGCGAGTTTTGCACTACAAGAATTCAAGCTAATACCGACGGCTAATTACCGACGGCCAAAAAGCCGTGGGTAATTTCGTCATTTCCGACACAGCTAACCAATTTTCCCACGACCTTGGCCGTCAGTAACGTTACCTAGGGCGAAGCCGTTGGTAGGTCCGTCGGAAATTTTGGCACAATTACCCGTGTATATTCTCCCGCTAACTTACCAACGGCTTTGCCCATCGGTAATGGTATTTATATGTTACCGTTAGTTAAGGCTGTCGGTAATGAATAAATACCCTTACCGACGGGCGTCGCCGACGGTAAGTGTCGGAAAGGAAAAAATACCCTTACCGACGGGCCGTCGGTAAGCGTCATTTGAAATTTAAACATTACCAACGGTCTAGGCCGTCGGGGTAACGTTACCTAGGGCGAAGCCGTCGGTAGGTCCGTCGAAAATTTTGGCGCAATTACGCGTGTATATTCTCCCGCTAACTTACCGACGGCTTTGCCCGTCGGTAATGGTATTTATACATTACCGTCGAATAAGGCCGTCGGTAATGAAAAAATACCCTTACCGACAGGCGTGGTCGTCGATAAGGGTTTTGACGTTACCGACGAGCTAGGCCGTCGGTAAGGAAAAAATACCCTTACCGACGGGCGTGGCCATCGGTTAGCATCGTTTGGAATTTCATGCACAAACGGCTATTTTTAATGTTACTGACAGTCTAGGCCGTCGGTAAGGAAAAAAATACCCTTCCCGACGGCTCCGCCCGTCGGTAGGTCGTCGGTAAGCATCATTATCACTAATACACGCGTCTCTTCCCCCTTTCACTTTCTCCCCTTTGTGACCACTTTCTCTCTCTCTCTCAGAACCCTTTCACTTTCTCCCCTTCTTCTTCTCCTTCTCCTCCTTTTTCTGGCCAACCACCACCGAGCTTCTTTGCACCCTCCACACCGCAAGCGTCTCTGCAAAGGTAAGTCCTCTCCTTTTAATTTCTCTTTGTTTTCCCCATTTCATTTTTCCTCTCTAACTATTTTCCCTCCTCTGCACAGGCAACACCACCACCACCACCACCACCACTCTTCTCCCTCTCAGGCGACACCACCACCGCTAGCTTCACCGAACAGGTAAGTCTCTACTTCTTCCTCCTTTATGTTTCTGGGTATGAATGTATGAACATATGTTCTGATTCTGCTTCTTCCTCCTTTCTGATTCCACCATATGAATGTGTGTAATGATGATTATATCTCTGTTTAATTTTGTCTCTGTTTCTTTTTCTGGGTATAAACATGAATGTATGTGATGATTCTGTTTCTATAATTTAATTTATGTTTGTATGAATTTTGACTATGTTTTTTTATGATTAATGGTTCTGTTTTCTTGTTTAATGGATGTATGTTTGAAGATTGTTTTGTATAATTTGTTTTAAAAAAAATAATTTAGAGTTACTGACGGCCTAAGCCGTCGATAATTGGTGTAAAACATTGCAGACGGTCAGGCCGTCGGCAATGGAGCGTGGGTGGTTGCCTGTCGGTAACTTTCCGACGGCCTTTTGCTCTAGGCCGTCGGTATGCGTTACCAAGGAGCTTATTTCCGACGGATTTTTGGCCGTTGGAAAAGACCCATTACCGACGGCTTTTTGACGTTACCGACGGCTTATGACTGTCGGTAATGGGCTTTTTTCTTGTTGTGTTGGTTTTAATCCCTACAAAAAATTCATAGGATTTTTTGTATGCAAGTTCAAAAAGTTTGGATTTAGTCCCTACCATTAGATTCCTCCCGTTAAGTGATGATGTGCTAATGGGATGTCACATTAGCACTACCACGTGAACAAATATAATATTTTTTAATACATTACATTTACTACTCCCTCCATTCCATTTCTTTAGTCTCTTTAGCAATTTGTTTTTGTTTCAAAACAATTGGGGTTTTATAAACCCAAGATATAATTTCACCATTTTTTTTTCATATATACCCTCAATTGGGCTTTACGTCTTTCTAGCTTATGCTTCTCGATTGAATACTTCATTTAATTCTTCATTGGATTCCAAGAAAAATATATAAATAAAACATTTAAAATAAACTTCTACTTTAAAATAAATAGTTTCTAGAATAAGGATATTTTGATACATTTACACACAAATTAATGATTTCTTAATTTGTGTGTAGAATGCTAAAAACACTAAAGAAATGGAACAGAGGGAATAATATTTATTATACTTTTTAAGATTTTAGTTATAGCTATCATTATTTATTATATAAATACTAAAAAAAATTAATTTTTTTATAATAGTAATATTATTTTATAAAACAGATTTTATTCAAAAAAATCACACTTTGATTATTTTTATTCAAAAATAGTTTTATTCAGAAACTATTTTTATAAAATAATAATAATAATAATAACAATTGTTCAAAAATTGTCACATCATTAAAAATGTTTGACTGTTATCATAACTTCTTTAAAAGTCATATATAGGATGATTTGTGATTGATTGACAGTGTAATTGGTGTACGACGTTTTGGTGTCTTGTTTATAGGAATGAGTGTATTCCTATGAATCACAAAACTCATTTCATCAAATATTCCACCCACACCATGACACAACGGTGTCACATCCAGCGGCGTCAACTTTGAAAAATTCATTATGCCTTCACTCAACAAAGCAGCATGGACAGCGCACCATAAGCAACAACTTCATCAGGATTGATGCTCTTACACAGATCCTTCCTATTGAAAAAGTCCTGCAACAGCTACTACGCTATATAGTACATCGATGTACTAAATAAAATTTAGTCAATCTACATGCAAATACTTGTACATTGATTTAAATCTGACAAAAAAAGGGGTTGTGCATTGATTTAAACCTAACAAAAAAAAGGTGGTACTTCGATGACCTTTTTATGTACCCCTTATTTACTATAAATAAGGTTAAATACCACCTAGGACTTATCTCTGACACCATTTGGGTATCTTTATACTATTTTGAGCTCTGTTTTACCGTTAGAAGTAATCAAGAGCGAAGGAAGACGTGTGAAAACTCCATTGTTGTAGCTTGAGGTTTGATATTTTTTTTGGGTGTCTCGGTTTTGGGTGAGATTCTGACAGACCGGAAATCATTAATTTGTAACTAGAGTTGTAGATCTCGGATTGAGTTGAACTTGGTCCCATTTGAAAGCTAACACAGAGAGGTATATATTATATACATTTCGTTAATTTACGAGACCTGAGGTGTTCTCAGCTAATTTTTGAAAACAGGGCATTGGCTGACCCGAATGCATCGTGACGGCTTGCACTCAAAAATTTATATCTTGAGTTGTAAAATTCGGAATGAGATGAAACTTGTCGCATTTGAAAATTGAAATGTATATTTTTATTATTTTAAAATTTCGTGTTTTAATGAGACCTGAGGAGGTCCCAGTTTAATTTGGAAAGTTGAGTACTGTCTGTCTCGAATGTACTTGGACAGTTCTTACTCCAAAATTTATATCTAGAGTTTTAGACCTCCTTTTTATGTGAAACTAGTGTCATTTGAAAACAGACATATAAGTCTTGTTGTGGTTAAAATTTCAAAATTTATGGAATGCTGTATTGTTCCCAATGTTTGTTTGTGTTTGGTATATACTTGCTGAAAACCTCTTCTGGCAGTTAGTTTTGGTAAGGTTGCATCTTGGGCCACAACATTCGAACTTAGGTACTACTAGTTGAATTACAAAGTTGTTAAAAAGTGTATAGAACTATTTAAATGTTAGGAAGTATACTCATAAAGTATATTCACAGAGTTGATTAAAGATCAGAAAAGTGTGACAGCAAGATGTAAATCTTAACTGGAACATGTATTGTCCATAAACAACAATTATGAATAATGAGGTAAATTTAAGTTGTGTGGCCAAGGAGGCCCTATGTGATTGGACTAATAATATGAATGCTTTAGTAGTGGCTAAATGTTCTACATTTTGAGTTACTATGTGTACAATGTGCTATAAATATAATGAATGAGCAAGAATTGTTTTTTTTATAATATACTATTAGGAGTTTTGTTGATTTAACTATGACGTAGGTTATGAGAATTAAAGTATAAGAAAATGGCATTATTGATATTTACGATTGTGGATGGTACCGTGTACTTGTGCCTTGGTGATTGATAATTGATAAATTTGTGTGCGTTGAGGTTATCCATTATGGAAGGGTAGTATATATATACACACTGGTGACTAGTTTGCTATGATGCTTATGTACACATTTGACGGTGATGAAATATTGAAATGAGTACTCTGGTACATGAGTGATGAAGTATGAAAAGTCTTTGGCTTTGTGAAATGACTAAGAGTAAATGGTTGATTTGTGTTGCGTTCAAAACACACTTAAGGGTAGTGTACCCTGTCACAGAAGTAATGTAGGACGGAAGTCTAGATATCGTACCCAAGAAATTAATTTAGATAACTAAGTGATAAAGCAAGTACTAGTATAGAGAAATCCTTATGCTATTTAGACTAATCATGAACTTAGAAAATAAATAATAATAGAGCAGTAGCAAAAGATAACAAAAGAAGAATAAAAAGAGAGTTAAGAGATCAAGAGTAAAGAGCCAAGAGCCTTGGTTTCACTTGTGCTTTCGATACTCCCAAATCCTAATTCTATTCAATTTCGCAATTGTTCTTCGAATATCAATCCCTCTACGAAAACTATTAATTGTTTGTTAGGCAATTAATATTCTTTTCCCCAAATAAATCCAATGGTTGTAAGTTAAAGAGTTTAAATTATTAGAAAGCATAAAGCATAAAGAGGTTAAATGATTGAAAGGAATAAATCACGTTTTCGCAAATCTAGATATTAAACCCCGATTATCCTATAGGTCTACCAATTTTAATTGGGCTTGATAGCCAAAATATCAATCAATTAATTTAGAGCATACAAAAGGTGCGCAATCATAGTATGGGATGAAGAACAACAAAATAACACTATTCAAATTGCAACCTTGAAACCAAATAGAATTGAATTAAAGCTAAGACATATCGAAAAGGGTTTCAACTAACACAAGATCCACCACAACTCTAGTGGTGAATTTAACTACTCATAGTAATATAGAAAACCAAGTTCAACATTGGAAAACGCATCTTGGATAATTGAAGAGAGAGAAGTTGTCTCCAACTTAATTTCCAGGTGCCAAATCCTACTCTAGAAATCAAAACTATAAAAGCTAAAAGACTAGAAACCTAAGAAAAGAGTTCAAAGGTAAAAAGATGAAAAGAAGTAAAGATGCCAAAGATGATCTCTTAAGTGACACAAAGGGCCTCTATTTATAGCAAAAATAGGAGAAAATCCCTAAAATTTGTTGTCAGCGTCGCAAGCACGACCGTGCTAAATTCAGCACGGCCATGCTCCCTTTTCGTAAAACAGCGTCATAGTGCACGGGATTGAGCACAGCCGTGCTGGATTTAGCCTCAGCACGGCCATGCTCTTCCCGTCATTTTGTACAGCCTTGTAGATCTTTGCGTCAACTTTCCAGCGCCACAAAGAACGCCTCAATCGGACATCCAGAGCTCAAGTTATGATCAAAATGGTGACGAGGGATATATGTAGAAATCTCTTCTGTACAGGAAGCACGGGCATGCTCATATGTCAGCACGGCCGTGCTCTTCATTATGTTAGGCCTTGCTCAAATATGGAAGGGCGTACCAACTTTGCATATCAGCGTTCTACTGCACGGGCTTCAGTACGGGCGTGCTCTCCTTCTGGCACGGGCATGCTCTTTGAGATTAGGACCGTGCTAGCTTCTGTCAGGCCTTTCTTCGCTGAGTGAGGCCTTTCTTCAATGTGGCATGGGCGTGCTCTCGCATGGCACGGCCGTGCTGAGTCTCCAGAGGTCAGCTTCAAGTAATTTCGTAAGGCTTTGTTTGGATGGATGGATTTGGAAGGTTGGCACGGGCGTGCTCTCGTATGGCACGACCGTGCTAACCTCAGAACTTCAGTATGAAGCCCAATTAAGCTCTAAAACCTTCATTTTTTCTTCAAAAGTCCATTAAGCTGCCTCTGAACGTCAATTCTGTCAAAACTTAAGTAAAATGGTGAAATACAATCATATTTATCTTTAAATGCATTGAAATTCGACCCAAATACCCCCTATAAAATGCACAGAATTGAGGTTCGTCAATTTGCCACTATGGTTATGAGATCATGATGCATAGATAAACTTGAGTATGGTTACTGTGTAGTATGGGTAAACATTGCTTGATACATGTTATATGGTTTATAAGTTGTTAAATGGCAAAAACCTTAAGGTATGAGATTATGGAAAAGACACATTTGTTATGACGATCTCTCAAATGAGAGTAACTAGATATGCAAAAGACTTCATTATAAGCTTAGGATATGTTTCAGTGTAAGCATTGGATTATCATTATTAAATTGTGAAAATATCATGTGACATATCATATTGGAATTTACATGAGGTATGAAAGTGATGCCAACTATTAAGTTTCGATATGTGTATCTGATGTGAATTATGGAATATACTTGAAGCTTGAATTGACCGCTGAAAAGTCGCACTGGGGACGACGAGACGTAACGCCCAGCTGCATAATGTTATGGATAGCCTACTGAGGATGGTGAGACGTAATGCCCGGTAGAGCTTAGATGTGATGATATGGTCATATACTAGGGACGCCCAGTAATTGTGAGACCACACTGGGGATGGCGAGACGTAACGCCCATTGATGAACGGATTGTATGACTATCGAGGATGGCAAGATGTAACGCTCGATAATGCGGATGAAATATGTTATATTCAATTTTTGAGGCAAATCAAGCATCATGCTAGAAAATCCACAATGGGAGTCTGAAATGTTAAGTATGTGAGATTAAAGGTTTTGATAAGTTGGACATTGTTGTATTTTCTGTTTGCATTATTTTCACATGTTTTTACTTGTGAGGCCCTTACTGAGTTTATTTAACTCACTCCCTCATAATGTTGAGATGCAGGTGTGGAAACCGTTGGATCATTGTGAGCTGTCTGACTCCTAATTTTGGAGTTAACGTGCCAAGCCGCAACCTCTGAAGATGCTTTTATTTATATACTAAAGTTAATGTGTTTTCATTGTAAAACCTTGAAAACTAAATTGTATCTTTTTTTTTTTTTACTAAAGTTTAGTATTCATAGTTGTTATTAGGAGTTCCTTGCATCCCATTTATAAAATCTTATCAGATAAAGTTTTCCTCTAAAACATAAGTTCTTCTTTTCCTTAAAAGAAGAAAGGTTCAATACTAAAACATTTTTTTTTGGTTATTTACTTATCTTGAATTAAGAATGAGAAAGTATTAACCTGGGCAAGGCTTCGGATTTGAGGTTGTCACCCCGTTTCTGGCCGGTCACTGACACCAATTTTGGGTCGTGACAATATTTTAGAGGGATGAAAATAAAAGAAAATTTGCTATAGGGACAAAAACCAAAATCCGCTTATTTTCTAGGGATTAAAAACATATTTAACCCTTGATTTTTGTTTCATTTCTCATGGTATCCGGCGCGCAACTGTGGAGACTAATATCTCGAGTCGATTAGGATTATAAGGGCAACAAATCTCTCCCTCAAGAGTTTCAATCTTGCTGCATTTCCAAGGCTAGATTCGATCTTGAGACCATTGGTTAAGCTGAAAGAGACCCGTGCCATCTCCTCCGAGTGCTCAATTAAAAAATTATCATATAAGCTTTGATTTATTTTTTATTTTGTATATGAAAAAATCAACGTAAATTTAATTAAGCTTTAATTTAGTTTTTATTTTGAGTGTGTTTCATGATGACAAATTTACCCATACTCGCATATACTTGTGGGTAAAATTCGTTGTGAATTTGGTTCGGGTAGCTTAACGGGTATCCGCGGCTAAAATAAACAGATTTTTTTCTTTACTCGCTTATTATTAGGGTGAGGGCGGGTATCAAGATACACGTTCCTATGGGTACTCGATATATGAAATTACTTAAATACCTCATAACTTATATAAAAAATGCCGCCCTACTTTTTGATTAATGTGTTGATTATGTCATTAATTTTCAATTTAGGTGTTTTTAATAATTCAAGGCAATAACGAGACTCTTATTAAGTGGTTGTTTTGTATAGAGAAACAACTATGTAGTAGTTTAATAGGTATACATGGATATATGTTGATACTCGCGGATATTCATAACATCCGTTTAGAACCCGACTAACAGATATTCGTGTGGGTACTGGGCGGGTACAAAGTAGATGTTTATCCCGGAGTGATGCCTGAGGCTGACGAGGGTGGGGAGTGATCGCCGGTACATGAGGCACAGATAAGGAGCGACTCCTGGCAGGCTTCTAGGCAAAAGGATACATGAATGAACCAAATTCACGTCTAAATGAAAGGGATCCTGAAACTGTGCAGGTATAGGACTGCATAGTTAAGGAAGGCTTAAAGGAATTGATTGGTACTACTTATACAAATAAGATGCATATTCTTTTCGGTATCACTTAAGAACTCCAAAGTTAAGCATGCTTGACTTTGAGCACTTGTGGGATGAGTGATCTTTTGGGAAGTTTCCCAGAAAGCGTGTGAGTGAGGACAAAGCAAGCTGAAAAGATACGTTTTGGTTTGTGGGGAGAGTCGGCAATCCTGAAAGCAGTCCGGGTTGTTACAAATGGTATCAGAGCGGACCTCTCCCAGTACGACGTGGTTCGAGGACGAACCAGGCAGAAGTTGGTGGGCATGTGACGCTTGAGGCTGACGAGGGTGGGGAGTGATCGCCGGTGCGTGAGACACGGACAAGGAGCGGCTCCTGGGAGGCTTCAAGGCAAAGGGACACATGAATGAACCGAATTCACATCGGAATGAGAGGGATCCTGAGATTGTGCAGGTATGGGACTGTATAGTTAAGGAAGACTTATAGGAATTAATTGATACTACCTATACCAACACGATACATCTCCTTTTTTGTAGCCGATCACTTAAGAACTCTAAAGTTAAGCGTGCTTGACTTGGAGCACTTGTGGGATGAGTGACCATTTGAGAAGTTTCCAAAGCGTATGAGTGAAGACAAAGCAGGCTGAAAATACACGTGTTGGTTTGGGGGGACAGTCGGCAATCTTGAAAGCGGTCTGGGCCGTTACACCGGGGGCCGGTGGCGGGGGATTACTACTCGTTCCCACTCCGCCCATTCTCATCCCTAGGTACCAAGTAATTTATAAGTTAGTCAACCAGCTTATTTGACCCTAAAAAACCTACTAGAGCTGTTTTTGGTAAGGAAGCTTTTCTGGAGAAAAAAGTTCTTATTTAATAAGCTATAGAGGTAATGTATAACTTATAAGTTACGGTCTGCAAGACTTGTTTTGCTTGTTTTTACCCCTGTTTGTTTGCAAACTTGGTAACCTTTCCCCCTCCCCAAATTAATATACTTATTATCAGCCTTAATGTTAAATTAAATAATCCTAAAAGAAACTCATCTCCTCATCTCTCAATAATGATAATAATATTAATAATAAATTTATATATTTTTAATTTTTACTGTTATTATTTAATATATATATATATATATATATATATATATATATATATATATATATATATACAAACATATACATATACATATACATAAGTATGTCCTTTTACGTCATTTAATAAATATCATCTAATCTTATCAAACACTTCCAATTCAACCAGCTAGTTTATTAGCCTTCAGCTTTCAGCTAGCTAGCCAGCTTTTCACCGTAAAGCTAGTTGTGCCAAACAACCTTTTTTCTTCTATTTGATGGTTGATGCATAGCACAACTAAAACAATACCAAATGTACTACAATGGAGAAATAACAATAACAATCAAGGTATTATCAAAATGATGTGGTGGTAATGGCGGCGGCGGTGGCGGTGGAGATAGTGACGGCAGCGACGGTAGTGGTGGGGGGAGAGAATGAGGTAAGGAGTGGGCACGAAGGAGTGTGTCACGGTCTTAATCGAAAAAGAAGGGAGAGATGTAGGGACTGACAATAGGGACTTTGACCAATTTTTTTACTTTGCAAAGATGAAAGTCATCAATATAGTTTCGTAGGGACAAAAACCAGATGACCCCTACTTGTAAAGACATGAAACTTATTTAAGCCAATTAAGTAATGCTACGTTCACTGGTGATGTGGCACATTATTTACCGCATCACCGATTAATGCTAGTTGACTAACAATAGGGATGTTGACCATTTTTTTTTTACATTACAAGGATGAAAACCATAAAAAAGAAATTCGTAAGGAAGAAAACCAAAACGTCTATTATTATTTTTTTGTGTGGGACTGGTCATCTCACAGGCAAGCTACGAGACTAACCCTCAGGTTGGGGTGATGGTTAGGTAAAGCTCTCCCCAAAGTGGTGATTCCAGGATGCGAATCCCTGACATTGCAAGTGAAGGTCGCCTAGGGTCGCAGTCTACTCCCATTATGACCAACCATTGTCGGGTAAAACGTCCTCTATTTGCAGGACCTGAAACTTATTTAACTCTAATTTTAAAATATTTTTTATTAAGAGCTTTGTTGTCTTTCTAAATTGTTATTTTAATGATTATTGAGTATTTGAATGATTGTACCCAATAGGAACTGTGTTCATGCAAGATCTACTCATGAGCCATGTGGCTTTAGGTACGTCAAGTATATCTTTTTTATATTTTTTTTTATAGGTTTAATAGATTTTTTAGTCTCGATAAATAAGGCGAGTTTTGGTTTGGGTCACTAAAAAAAGTTTCTTAGGATTTGGTGTATGTAAGTTCAAAAAGTTTGGATTTGGTCTCTGCCATTAGGTTTCTCCGATTAAGTGCCGATGTGCTAATGGAATGCCACAAAGTACTGCCACGTGAAAAAAAAATATTTTTAATACATTTTATTTAATAATATTTATTATACTTTTTAAGATTTTTAGTTATAACTATTATTATTTATTATATAAATATTAAATTTTTTATTATAATATTACTATTGTTTTACAAAATAGTTTTTTATTCAAAAAAGCACACTTTGATTATTTTTATTCAAAAATAGTTTTATTCAAAAACTATTTTTATAAGATGATGATAATAATAATAATAGTAATAATAATACTAACAATTGTTCAAAAATTGTCACATCTTAAAAATATTTGACTTTTATCATAACTACTTTAAAAGTCACACATAGGTTGATTTGTGATTGACTGACAGTGTAATTGGTATACGACATTTTGGTGCCTTCTTTGCAGAACTGGATGTATTCTTAGGAATCACAACGCTCATTTCATCAAATATTGTACCCACACCAAGAGGCAACGATGTCGCATCCAACAATGTTAACTTTGGAAAATTCATTATGCCTTCACTCAACAAAGCAGTCTGGACAGCTGCACTATAAGCAATAGCTTCATCAAGATTGACACCCTTGCACAGATCTTTCTCATTGAAAAAGTCCTGAATAGCTACAGCACTATATAGTACATTGATGTACTAAATAAAATTTAGCCAATCAACATGCAAATACATGTACATCAATTTAAATCTGACAAAAAAGGGTTTTACATCAATGACCTTTTATGTTTACCTCTTATTTACTACAGATAGGGTTAAATACTATCTTGGACTTATCTCTGACACCATTTAGGTATCTTTTACACTAATTTGAGCTATGTTTTACCATTAGAAGGGAGCTTGATTGGTGTAAAATATGTGGATTATGTCGTGAGGCCATATTATTTAAATAACATGGATGATTAACCGAATGTAAATACACTAAAGGGGTGTGGATTGATTACGTTTATGGATAACTTTGGTGGAAGCGTTTATATGGTGAATATATTTATGGTGTTAATGTATTATTGTGATATATATTGACATGATAATATATGAGCACATTGATGTACGTTGAGATTGATTTATATAATGATTGAGAGAGTATTGTTGGTAATGCTTGTTATGAGGTGATGGTGTTAAATAGTAAATTGTTGAACTAACTAATTATATGTGTTCTAATGTGAATGTGGATGAACAAACAAGTTGGTGATAGTATGAGTGGTGATATGGTTTATTGTAGCTTTTATGTTATGAAGTTGAAAGATGCATATCCCTTATTTTTTATTCTTGAGATTGCTTTATGAGCTAATTATGTCATAGAATGTTCAATGTGAAATACATTGACTATGAGATTGATAAAGTATTTATATGTGATGATGATTGATATATGTGGTTGAAATTATGGAAAATATTTGGTGGAATGAATTGCCAAATGATGGTCATGAATCTTTGGGTAGGCCGATTGTAACATCCTACTTTTTCACTTCTATGTATATATGTGTTAATACTTAATTATAGATGTTTGCGTATGTTGTTTATGCCTGTTTTTGATGCATAAGTTCATAGTTGTAGTAGTTCAGCTTTTAGAATAATCGATCCATCCGTGTCTAAATAACCTGTTTCACGGTTTTGGCCATATCTTGAGTTCTAGACATCCGATCAAGATGATATAGGATGCGTTGGAAAGCTTAGAGGATTACCTACAAGTCTTATTCAGGTGTCGATGCCAAAAACACGTTTTCTGAAAGGGAAATCGATTTCCAGGTGAAGAAATCGATTTCCAGAAAGTGGAAATCGATTGTTTGAATGGAAAAATCGATTTCTTTGATAAGAAAATCGATTTGGCCAATGGAAAATCGATTTCCATGGTTGTGGAATCGATTCTCATGCGTGTCAGAGCTTGTGTACGCGTTTGGGTTAGCGGGCTATGCTGGGTACGGCCCATTCGTCCTGAACACCCTATTGTACACACTCTTTGCCTCTTCTCATCCCTAAGAGCTCTAATTGATCTCTTGCTCTAGAAAACCCAAAGGACGAATCCTGCTTTGGTGTTCTTCGTCAAGAACACGCCGTTGTTTGGCTAGTCTATCCCTGCTGCTAGAGTTAATCTCCTAAGTTAGAAACCAAGGTGAGTTTCTAATCCTAGATTTGTTTTCCCTTTCAATCCTTAACTTAAAGATCGACTCTGCTTTCCAGTGTTGCGATCGTGATCAAGTGCTGAACCCGTAAGAAGGAACCGTAGCAGAACTTGGCTCTGTTCTCTTTCCCTTAGGCTGTGAATCGTCATACCAGGTATGGGGGGAGAAAATTGGTCATGAATATGTGGGTTTTGGGATAGGTTAAGATGAAGGGGTTAACCCATGACCTCTATGTATGCCTG
This sequence comes from Ammopiptanthus mongolicus, assembly GCA_039655645.1. Lineage (NCBI taxonomy): Eukaryota > Viridiplantae > Streptophyta > Magnoliopsida > Fabales > Fabaceae > Ammopiptanthus > Ammopiptanthus mongolicus. The sequence goes on from CM077348.1 coordinate 85,289,530, forward strand.
TGTGTGCCTATGAATGTTGTTATGTTGTTTTCTGGCTATATGAGTATTGATTGATGAATAATCTGATGTTATAACATGTTTATAACTATGAGTACAAGATTTATATGATTGTTGATGAATTGATGATGATGAACATGTTGTTTATGCCATGATATGGTGTTTTGTTAACCTTATGCTATAAGAACATAGTTATAGGGAGAAAATAAATAGACAATGTGAGATTGATGACCAAGGATTAGTTTGAAAACCCTTAGGTTATGATTTATGAGTGTTGGACTAATCAAATTGGTGATAAATAGCTTAGGCTTGAATGATATGTTAATTAGAGAACGTAGACTGGTTCAGTAGCGGAGGAAACCCTCTGCTGTATGATCTGACACCCAGAAATAAATTTCCAGCACATGGAAATCGACTTGAATCCTCCCAGAATCGATTTCCAAGGCGTGGAAATCGATTTGGCCTTGTAGAAATCGATTTCTAGAATCGATTTTCCTTATTCGAAATCGATTGGGGAAATCGATTTGAACATGTTGAAATCGATTTCTAGAGATTGGAAATCGATTTGAAGACTTGAGAAATCGATTCCAGAGATTGGAAATCGATTCTCACGTTCCCAGAAGTAGTTTTGACCCCTTTTGCTTGATGGATAGTGTTATGTAGGCTTGTTATAATCTTAATAAGATATGAATTGTGGTTTAGATATTAACATTAAGTTATGATTTTAATAAGATATGAATTGTGGTTTAGATATTAAGATTAAGTTACAATCTTAATAAATATATGACTTGAGGTTTAAATATTAAGGTTAAGTTATAATCTTAACAAAATATGAATTGAGGTTTAGATAATAAGATTAAGTATAATACTTAATAAAGGTATTGTTAAGTTAAGACTTAAAAAACAATTAATAAGACGATGATATTATTGGTAACGACGTACTGTTACCGATGTTATTGGTTAAATCATTCTTGATGCTTATTGGTCAAGTTTGATGTTGATAAATCATCTTTGATGCTTGTTGGTCAAAGTTGATAGCCATGTAATGGTATGATGGTGGATGGTTGAACATGTGTTTACATGTTGTTGAGCATAGCATGCATCATACGTTGACGTTGATATGTTGGGTGGAAAGCAAACGATGAATCGCGGTAGTGGAGGCCACGAATGGTGTTATCCCGGCCTTGCGAGTACATTGGGTAGGGAAGTTCCAGGTGACATGGGCTAGCTACCTATTGTCGGAGTGACCTAATGAATAAGCTTGATGTAACACCCCGATTTTTCGTGCTTTCTAAGGACGATAAACTCAATTAATGAGTTTATATTTTTATCTGTGTTTTAGAAAATGATTTTGGGAAAACTAAGATCATAGTCTTGTTTCATAAAATCATAGGAGCCTTCGGTTAAGTTTTGGGCCGAAAACTCAAACGAAAACCGATCTACGTTTTTCAGATGATAGTGTTTTCTATTATCACGACCTAATCTGGACTAACGAACGAAACCATTAGTCTTAGAATACATTCCTCTATCTTTTTCCTAAAATGTGTCCTGACGTCCAAAATATAAATAATATTTTATATTCGGGCCGATAATCGATCGAGGAGACGTTTCGAGCTGTCTTAGGGTTTTTTGAGACCCACGATCAGATGTTTTTCATACCAAAATTTTATCAAGTTATTTGAGGAATTCATAAGAGTGTCGGGACGATTCCAAATATCGGGATGTGAATTGACCAAATTGCCCTTGGTTAATTTTATTACCAATTTACCTTTCCTATTATTAAACTAATAAACCCTAAATATCTAACCACTTTTACTCTCAACCTCTCACTTTTCTTCTCTCATTTTCGGCAGCCCCCCTCCCCCAAATTACCTCATCTTCTTCCTCCTCTCATTTCTCATTTCCCCTCCATTAGAACTCTTTTGAAGCTTGGGTTTTGAGCTTTTCTTGAAGCAACCTTCACCAATCTTGGAGGAAAGCTTCATAGGAGGTAGTAGTTCAACTCTATCTCTCTTAATCTCTCCTTTCTCTCCTCATATTTTCATGATCAAGGATGTTAGGGTTTTGTCCCTAAAATCTTTGAAAATCCATGAAAAATTGTAGGAAAATCGTATCTGTACCAAACCAGTTTCTATGGCCTAGGTTCATGACATACTTGTATGATCCAAGAGCTTAGAGCCAAGAAATCCCTCTAGCTATGTTTTCTAGATAGGGGCCGAAACCCCCCTATGGGTGTAGGGTAGGGTTTTGGTTGGTTTTTGATGATCTGATCTGATATCTAGGGCTGTCACACATAGTTAGGGTGTTATCCAGAAAATGAGAAATTTTGGAGCTCCCTAGCTATTTTTAGTGTAATAGGGCCGAACCCTAGGGGTGGTGCATTAGGAGAAATCTTTGTTTTGTAAGTTAATGCCGATATGTTTTACGTGTATGTAGTGATCGGCAGCGTGTTGGGAAGAGAAACAAGTTGATCGGGTGTTCCGAGTTGAGCTGGAAGCTACAAGAGGTAAGGGGATAAACCTGAGGAATTCCATTTCCGACAGCTATGTGCTGCATCGGTGTTTGTACTGTATTTGTATTGTATTTAAATAGTTATATCATGATGTTAGTTAATTTCTTGATTGACTGCTTGATTGACTGCTGTTGATTGGAATATGCATTGATGTGCTGATGTATTGATGTAACTGTTGATATAGTTGAATGCATGTTATACTTGCTGAATGGTTATATGGATGTAATGTGTGCCCTGCTGTGGGATTTAGGCATTAAAGGACCTAATTTTGATTAGGATCCGACATCGTGTTGCTTAAAAGCTTTAAAAGTCTGAAATGTGTTTTGATAAGGAAAAGTGAAGTTTAAAAGCAAATAGGGCATTAGAAACCTTCAATATGTCTTAATTTGATAAGTAAACCCTTTTGAGTAATGTGGTTTCCGAAGTCATACTGAGTTTATTCAAGAAAAATGAGTTTGTGCAAGTTTTGTTTTAAGTTCGTATTTTACCGAAAAACAACGAAAGAAAAAGAAATGGTCTCTGGACCAAGTTTTGTTTTATGGAAAATCGATCCCGATGACTTTGTGTAAGTATCGGAGATTTTGGGTTTTTGGTTTTCGAGTTTTCAAGGAAAGTGGTTTTAAAGCTTAAAGCTTAGAAATTAGAAACCGAGACGTCGGGGTTCTAGGGTTCTGCAGAACACGTGGATCAAGGATCCGTGTTAGTCGTGGTCCTGTCGGCTTAGGGACAATCTTTGTGGTCCTGTAAGCTTGAGGATGTTTTTATGATCTTGAATCCAACGTCCTTGACTGGTGCATCGGTTAGGGGTGTTGGGATTTAAGTTGTTTTTGGGCTAAGTGTCCTGTTTTGAGAAAATGTGTTCTTGAGGCTTAAAGAGTCTAAGACATTATGGTGGTTGTTAGCGTTGATGCTACAACGAGGAAACATTGATGCGACAAAGATCAATTATCGGAAACTAGATAGGTTTCTCATGCATTAAATGCGGGGCAGACGTGCCGTGATACGGGGGACCTTGATAAGCAAGGAGAACCTGAGATGACTTACTTGTCATAACATTGTGCCTTGATGGACAATGGTGTCATACGTGTTCTGGGAACGTATTGTGCCTTGAGTTGGACAATGCAGTATGACCGTTTTCTTGTGGAGTACTTCTGATTGCGCCCCCATGTGAGAATCGCGTAGTGTCATGGGATTCAAAGTACTCGTTTTTGGGCCAAATATTGGAGCCTGATCAGCTCATTTCGAATGGTGATGGGATTTTCGGAAATCTAGTAAGCTAGTGTGAATATTAGTTGAGGTATATGGAAGTGACATGCATACGTTTAGGAGATAACGTTGATTGTGGGGTACGAAGCCCTTGTGCATTTACCGTCATTTGTATCTGATGATATATGCCATGTTATATGATGATTTGAGTGAGTCACAGTCTATGAGTCTGTTGTGTGGATTGGGCATATAGTTGTTGTTTATGGATTCATATATTGGTTTCTCACCCTTGCATGTTTTTGGACGGGTTGTCCTTTGGTATATATTGTATCATGTTTACAGATGGAGCCGGAGCCGGATCACCTAGCGCACTCCGGGATGCGCGTCCTAGCGTTTGATCGAAGGACAGACCCAGCCGCGTGGGTCATCCACCCAGGGGTGGAAAGTGCGGCGTACACGGGACCAGTTTGCACTGTAAGCGGAACGACTGAGACGGGACCGCGGAAGAGTACTCGGACAGTGGAGACCGTCCAGGTGCCTCTCCCTCCCATCGGGCTGGTGCTGCAGGCCCTTATGGAGCTGGGTGTGATCGAGTCGGTCGCCCCCGCTGCACAGTCCCCGCAGCAACAGCTACCCCAGACGCCTCCCCCGCCTTTTGTCTTGGTAGCGGGCGAGCACGTCGTGGAGGATGTGGAGGAGGAGGAGGAGGAGGAAGACCCTGAGGAGGATCCTCAGGAGGACCCGGAGGATCATCTTTCGGATGCTTCCGATCCCCATCCACAGGGGAACGGGAATGTAGGTTCCCAGAGTTCTTCCTCTGGTTCCAGCATTGGACTTCCCTCCGGGGGATTGTCCAATGGTTTCCATTAGTCGGACCAGCTTAGGGTGTAGACCCCTTTTTTTTGAGGCAGTGGTTTTTGGGTAGTCTGTTAACGGCTACTGATGGCCATAGGTTTTAGAGATATGGTTCCAGACTGTCGCTGCCTAGTTTTATAGCTTTTAGAAGTTTAGAAATCATTCGTTCTTTTGTAAAGGGACTTGTTGTCCATCATATATATATGTATATATACCTTGTTCTAATTATTGTATATGAGTAATCCTGTGTTATCTGGAGTGGTGTTCATACGTATAATTAATGAGAAAATTTTTTGTCACGATTTCTAGAATCTGCTTATACAAAAGATATATTTTCCGAAAGTAAAACCAGCGAAATTTTATTTATCGTTTCACTAAGGGTTTTGAGTTACGAAAGTGGCACTGGGTTTGAGGGTGTCACACTTGAGTACCCTGACTAGCCACTATACGTTATCAGGATTAGTGAGAGTGTTCGGGGATGGCCCATGGTCTGGCATATCATCCACGTTGATAACCGGACATGTACTCCTAATCGTCTTTCCAGAGTTAGAGTTGTTGGCCACGTGCATACGGAGTAGTGAGGTGCATTCCCATTGACATGCATCTTTGATATATATATTGATTATACATGTGTTGATTGATGTATGTTGTATGTCATCTTAATTACTATTCCATTCCATATACATATATTTATGATCGTATTTCTCACCCCCATCTTTTGTTGTTCTTGTGCATATGATGTTGCATGTGCAGAGGAGGGTGAGCATGCTGACGAGGAGTTATCCTGTGGAGATCTCTCTTAGTAGTAGTAGTTAGGATTTACGTTCAGTTGTTTAGTTTTATTCCGATGTATTATCGATATATGTATACCAACTCTGATATGTGACATCGGATTTTGGGTTATGTTTATCATTTATGTTTTTCCGCAATTGTTTTATGTTTAAAACGTTTTCGGATCATGTGGTGTTTGCTACCTTTTAAGTTAAAGTTTTTAGATTTTATTTAAATTGCATGCTTTATTTACTTTTATCGTATGCGGGGTAGCGGGTGTCACACCGATCGGGAAGCGGGAGACTCCGGTATATAAATAACACCGCCGAGGAGAGAGACCCTGTGAGTTACCCGGGCGTTTAGGAGGGATGTTGATGTTGGCCGGAGGGTGCGGTATCTCCGGGGTACGAAACTAAAACCGTCGGGGCGGAGGACCTTAATAACCCCAAATGGGACCCAAAGACTCAATTATTATATATATGTGTTATGTTTCCTCATATGAGCGAAACCTGGATTATGAGAAAGAAAAGTTAGTGAAAGCCATTCCACAAGTAATCCATGAGAGATAAGATGTCCACATGTAATTTAGTTTGTTATATAAACATATTTGTGTATTGATGGTTGTAATAATAATTCAAAAAGTGATTGTGTAGGATTATAAATTGCTCACATGACTGTCTATTATAGTTTCATACTTACTTTTGCATGACTGCATGTGTTTGGGGGATTGATAATCCGCTGGCTTATCATGTTTTATCTATTATTTTATAGCGGATTTCAATAATTAAGTTGAGTTGAATGCTTGATTTTACCCAAATTAGACTTTGTTTATTTTGTTGCTTAGAGTTAATTTATTTATTTTATCCATTTTAATTAGATTTTAATTAGTTTTTCTTTTGTTTTGCATTTTGTGAGTTTTAGGAAAGGGCAAAGAAAAAGGATTGCAATTGAATTATAAGGAAAGAAAAGCTAAACAAAGAAGCTGAAATTCCAATTTCATTCTGGACTTGGCCGATGTGAGATAAATTGTGGCCGGATCCGCAAGATATATTGCTTCAAATTGCAATTGAGAGCATCAAAGTGAATCAAATCTGATCGAGGCAAAGGAGGGGCAAGTCAATTTTGCAACAAAAGAAGATCAATCCATTCAAGTCCAAGAAAAACCATTCAAGTCCAAGTGACCAGTGTTCTTATTTTGGCTATATCTTGAGTTATAGATATCCGATTGAAGTGATTCTTAATTCGTTGGAAAGATAAGAGATATATCTACAATTTTTATTGTAAGCTCAAGACCTGATTCATACTCTATCATGATCAAAACTGGGATAGAAGTTAGGGACGCTGTTCTGGACGGATTTGGTCTCATTTAGCAATTTTTAGGCTTGTAATTGGGTTTTGGTTTTAATTGTATAGTGGGCTTCATGGTCCATGAAAATGCTCACCTCCTTAACCTAGAATGTTCCTTAACTTCTATAAATAGGACTTGTATTGCCTCATTTTTGATAACTTTGAATGAAATTAGAATTTATCCTATTTGGGTATTTTTGTGAGTTGAGCCTTGGCTCCTCCTCTTCAAGTTCTTGGATTAGAACTTGCTTGATTCTTATCAAAGAGTTCTATCTCTTTGTGGCGAATCCTCCTTGGCTTATCAATCTTCCAATTTTATGGATATTTGTGGCGCCTTCCCCTTCCATTTTCTTAATTTATTTTATGTTCTTCCTTACATTTGTGCCATTTACATTCTGTTTTTAATTGTTGCACTTTAATTCTTTGTTTGGTTAAGTTTCTTGTTTAGGTATTTCCATTCTTTAGTTGTTTCCTTTTGTTAATCATATTTGGGTGACAACCGCACCTTCTTCTTCCCCAATTCTTTTCATCTTTTTTTTTTACATAAGAACTAAGAACAAGCTCTTGGATAGATCCTTCAAATTTGATGATTCTAACTTGGATCATATCATGTGGTATCTAGAGCTAGCTTCCTTGAGCCTAATTTCTTTTTTAGTTTGGGTTTTTCTAGTTGGATTGTATTGAAATTTTTGCAATTCCATGTTAGAATCATCAAATTTGAAGGATCTATCCAAGAGCTTGTTCTTAGTTCTTATGTAAAAAAAAGACGAAAAGAATTGGGGAAGAAGAAGGTGCGGTTGTCACCCAAATATGATTAACAAAAGGAAACAACCAAAGAATGGAAATAACTGAACAAGAAACTTAACCAAACAAAGAATTAAAGTGCAATAATTAAAAACAGAATGTAAATGGCACAAATGTTAGGAAGAACATAAAATAAATTAAGAAAATGGAAGGGGAAGAAGATGAAGGGGAAGGCGCCACAATCATCCATAAAATTGGAAGATTGATAAGCCAAGGAGGATTCGCCACAAAAAGATAGAACTATTTGATAAGAATCAAGCAAGTTCTAATCCAAGAACTTGAAGAGGAGGAGCCAATGCTCAACTCATAAAAATACCCAAATAGGATAAATTCTAATTTCATTCAAAGTTATCAAAAATGAGGCAATACAAGTCCTATTTATAGAAGCTAAGGAACATTCTAGGTTAAGGAGGTGAGCATTTTCGTGGACCATGAAGTCCATTATACAATTAAAACCAAAACCCAATTACAAGCCTAAAAATTGCTAAATGAGACCAAATCCGTCCAGAACATCGTACCTAACTTCTATCCTGGTTTTTATCATGATAGAGTACGAATCAGGTCTTGAGCTTCCAATAAAAATTGTAGATATATCTCTTATCTTTCCAACGAATTAAGAATCACTTCAATCAGATATCTATAACTCAAGATATAGCCAAAATAAGAACACTGGTCACTTGGACTTAAATGGTTTTTCTTGGACTTGAATGGATTGATTTTCTTTTGTTGCAAAATTGACTTGCCCCTCCTTTGCCTCCATCAAAATCTACAAGGGGTCCATGTCCAAAATGATAGAAAAAGGGTGCCAGAGGCCATGTAAAGCACCATTCTTTCTAATTGAAATGTTGGAATTAGTATTGTGAATTGAGAAGACAATAGCTTGGGCCTAATAACAAAGAACGTGAAACAAGAATGCAGAGAGGCCCACGTGAATTCAACTTCAATTGAATTAGAGATTAAAAGTTGAAAGAGAAAAGATAAGCCAAATTCAATAGGGATTGCAATAAGATAAGGGTGTACCGTTTTTGAGATAGAGAGGAATTCAACTGAAAAAAGGAAAACTCAAGTACAATATAAAAGCAACAGTGCCGCAACATAGAGGACGATTCTACACAACAACAGTTTTACTTTTATTTTCTTTTCATATTATTTTCTTCTTCTTTATTTTAGTTATGAACTAAACCCTTTTCTAGGGTGACGATGTAACCATGCCATGACAGTTTGGTGATTTATTTCAGTTTTTCTTAATTTATTCTTCTCTTCTAATTGTGTTTTATTTCCATTCTTAATGCTTCTAATTGCTTGATCACCAATTAGATGATAGACTAATCATAATGAGACCGAGAGGAGATTTATGTGTCAAGGGTATGGAGATAAAACCATTGGGTAACTTGAGACCGAGAGGAGATAGGAGCCGTATGCAACTGCTATAGAGAATCATAGATCTTAATAAATTCTTTAATAAATAATCATCATAGAGATATAGTTGATTAGATATCAAGGCGTAAATTTTAGTGTGCTCTAACCCAGACATTAAAATAAATTAGGATTCTTGGTTGACATTAGAAGTTGATTAAGAGATTAGGAAGAATTGATATAATTGAACCAAACTAAGTGGGGTTAAGATTCCTTGTCTATGAGGAATCTATATTCATAGCGTTGGTGAAATCGGATCCCTAGAGTTTTCTTTCATTGTTTGTTCATCATTTTATTTTATTTTTCTAATTAATTAATTCAAAAACTCAAAAATATTTATTTTCTTTCAGTGTTTCTTTATTTTCCTTCCGAACCAATTTATTGAAGTCTAAATAGTTGTTGTTTTGCGAAGTGGTACTTGGGCTCCCAATCCTTGAGTTCGATATTCGGTTTCTCACCGTTTTATTATTACTTGCTTTGATCCGGTACACTTGCCGGAGCCCATCAAGCTTTTGGCGCCGTTGCCGGGGATTGGCAATATCAATATCATTAGTAACAAAGGAGACAACTGCTTTAGACATTTTTTTTTATTTTGTATATATTTGATTTTTTTTCTTTTGAGTTTTGTTTGTGCTAGGTGGATTCAACACATGGATCATTATTATTATCCAATGCAGGAATATCAAATTGATTGGATCGTGTTTGATGGTATCGTTAATAAGCATGCAAAGTTATACTTTAAGGAGGAATGGAAATCCTATTTGTCATCTTTACCACCACCACCACACTTTCAGGTGAATCCTGATATGCTAGAATTTCTTTGGGAGATAAATGCACAAGTTGTGATCCAAAGCATAGAGCGTCTAAAGGCAGAACAATTTACCATGATTCAGGAGACAGAAATGTGATTTGGGGAATATTCTAAAGAGAAAACAGACCAACTAAGAAACTGGATGCAAAAGTTAGAAGTGCAAGCTAGGGAATTCTCCAAACTGCTAGCAGAAAAGCCACATGAAACTCAATTTGAGGAGAATGTGGTGGCGAATATGGATTTAAAAGAAGAAGTGGTGGTGGAAGATGATTCAAAAAGAGAAGACCATGAAGTGGAAAGCAAGGAAGAAATATCTCTCGTCGATCCTTTGCAAGGGATAAATGAGAAGAAGATTGACGTGGAAAACACTCACTTTACCATGCTTATTGATGAACTTGAAAATTCTGATTTGGTTAAGTATATTGGTGTACATGCATGTGTGGATGCATCAAAGTTGGCTCCTAAAGGTGATATTTTTGTGCGTTATGGAGATTTCATTTATGGAGCCATAGTTCTCAAGTCTTTCCTCCTACAATCACCATGCTTCAAGCTATGGGATCCGGGAGAAGTCTCATATATGATGAGCATTTCTTGGCTCTTCTTCCACAAGCAATGGGATCCTGGTGGAAGGTCTTATTTTTTGAGCACACCTTGGCCTTTATAACACAAGCTATAGGATGCGGGTGGTTTCTAAACTTTTCTCTTTATTTGTTTCTTGCTTTGAATAAATTGGTTGCATCGTGTCTTTTTCTGGTTTTGTTCATGTGTCATTGAGTTGATGTTGATATTTTTGGAATAATTGTGGTATGTCCCATTTGAAAAATGTCATGCCACTTGAACCACCATGCTTGTATATTCCTTTTTGATGAACTTGAAACTATTTAGGATTGAATTTAGAGAAAGAAATATCATAACTTCAATGCATGATTCATGATAAGTTTGGTGTGTTGGAGTTCTTGGCATAATTACTTATATTGAAATGGGTCTCTAATGTTTGTCCTAGTGAGTGTTTGAACCTTCAACATGATTTATTCTTGTTAGAGTCACTATTGAGTTGCATGCTCTTAAGTTTGCTTGAATCTCATCAATTTTCCATGATTGCATGTTGCATGAGTATGATAAAGGCATTTGATTGGAATAACCATTTTTGGCCAAAAAGCTTTCCTAATGAAAATTTTCCATTGTTTTCCCTCTTGAGCCTTAAGCCTATTCTTTGTTTGCCCACTTTTATGCCTAAACTGAAAAACCATGTTTACCAACCTGAAAGGATTAAGTGAGCATTGGTGCATTATTGTGTTGCTTGGGGACAAGCAAAGCGTCAAGTTTGGGGTGGCATATTTGGAAATACAATTTTGAGGAGGTACGAAGAAGAAAGAATGAAAAAAAAAATGGTGAAAAAGTTACAAAAAAAAAAAATTGGAAAAATAAATAAATAAAATATTCGCCCCGGGAAAATAAATTCGCCTGGCAAATGGTTCACTCGAAAAAACACTCTCTAGAACGCCTCGTGAAGGGATTTTCGCCGGCAAAAAAAAAAAAAAAAAGAAGTTCAAAAAAATAAATCCAATGCTTTCTTATTCCCTAGGGTACTTAGCTTTTATTCTCCTCTCTTACCTTCCTTCCACCTTGGCCTCATTGCAACCTTGACAAGTCCTTTTGACTCTTGCGTGCATGTGATTGTGTGATTTTGTGATTGAGATGAAAATCAAACTTATGGAGTGTGTGCTTGATAAGTAAAAAAAAAAAATAATAATAATTTGAGAGAAACACAAGCCTAGACACTTGAGTGATTGAATGACATATTTTCCTTTGTGAGGTTTTGAGACCCAAGAATTACCATCAATGATGCTAAGCTCTTATGATTCCGGACTTTGATTGATAATTGCATGGTTGTGTGCATCTTTCTTTTGGCCATTTTTGAATTCATCTTACAAAATGATTGCTTTGATCTTAGGAAGGCATAATTGGTTTGGATTTTTGTGGCTATCATGTGGCAATAGTGGGACACATGATTTTTGGTCCATAGATTTTGATGTCAACTCATTCGTTTTTGTGTTAGTAGTGTCTTTTGAATTTTTGTTTGCTTGAGGACAAGCAAAGTTTAAGTTTGGGGTATTTTGATAATCCGCTGGCTTATCATGTTTTATCTATTATTTTATAGCGGATTTCAATAATTAAGTTAAGTTGAATGCTTGATTTTACCCAAATTAGACTTTGTTTGTTTATTTTGTTGCTTAGAGTTAATTTATTTATTTTATCCATTTTAATTAGATTTTAATTAGTTTTTCTTTTGTTTTGCATTTTGTGAGTTTTAGGAAAGGGCAAAGAAAAAGGATTGCAATTGAATTATAAGGGAAGCAAAGCTAAACAAAGAAGCTGAAAGTCCAATTTCATTCTGGACTTGGCCGATGTGAGATAAATTGTGGCTGGATCCGCAAGATATCAAATTGCAATTGAGAGCATCAAAGTGAATTAAATCTACAAGGGGTCCATGTCCAAAATGATAGAAAAACGGTGTCAGAGGCCATGTAAAACACCATTCTTTCTAATTGAAATGTTGGAATTAGTATTGTGAATTGAGAAGACAATAGCGTGGGCCTAATAACAAAGAACGTGAAACGAGAATGCAGAGAGGCCCACGTGAATTCAATTTCAATTGAATTAGAGATTAAAAGTTGAAAGAAAAAAGATAAGCCAAATTCAATAGGGATTGCAATAAGATAAGGGTGTGCCATTTTTGAGATAGAGAGGAATTCAACTGAAAAAAGGAAAACTCAAGTACAATATAAAAGCAACAGTGCCGCAACACAGAGGACGATTCTACACAACAACAGTTTTACTTTTATTTTCTTTTCATATTCTTTTCTCCTTCTTTATTTTAGTTATGAACTAAACCCTTTTTCTAGGGTGACGATGTAACCGTGTAACACCCCGATTTTTCGTGCTTTCTAAGGACGATAAACTCAATTAATGAGTTTATATTTTTATCTGTGTTTTAGAAAATGATTTTGGGAAAACTAAGATCATAGTCTTGTTTTATAAAATCGTAGGATCTTTCGGTTAAGTTTTGGGTCGAAAACTCAAACGAAAACCGATCTACGTTTTTCAGATGATAGTGTTTTCTACTATCACGACCTAATCTGGACTAACGAACGAAACCATTAGTCTTAGAATATATTCCTCTATCTTTTTCCTAAAATGTGTCCTGACGTCCAAAAATATAACTAATATTTTATATTCGGGCCGATAATCGATCGAGGAGGCGATTTGAGCTGTCTTAGGGTTTTTCGAGACCCACGATCAGATGTTTTTCATACCAAAATTGTATCAAGTAATTTGAGGAATTCAGACGATTCCAAATATCGGGATGTGAATTGACCAAATTGCCCTTGGTTAATTTTTATTACTGGTTTACTTTACCTATTATTAAAGTCTTAAACCATAAATATCTACCATTTTCACTCTTATCCTCTCATTTTTCTCCCTCTTTTTCGGCAGCCCTCTTTCTCCCTCACACTCACTTTCTCTTCTTTCTCTTTTCTTCTCAAAACCACCATTGTTGAAGGCCAAAAGCTTGAGTTTTTGTGGAGCAATCTTCACCAAACTTGGAGTGGATCATCATAAGAGGTAGTAGTTCAACTCTATCTCTCTCAATCTCTCCTTTCTCTCCTCATATTTTCATGATCAAGGATGTTAGGGTTTTGCCCCTAAAATCTTTGAAAATCCATGAAAAATTGTAGGAAAATCGTATCTGTACCAAACCAGTTTCTATGGCCTAGGTTCATGACATACTTGTATGATCCAAGAGCTTAGAGCCAAGAAATCCCTCTAGCTATGTTTTCTAGGTAGGGGCCGAAACCCCCCTATGTGTGTAGGGTAGGGTTTTGGTTGGTTTTTGATGATCTGATCTGATGTCTAGGGCTGTCACACGTAGTTAGGGTGTTATCCAGAAAATGAGAAATTTTGGAGCTCCCTAGCTATTTTTAGCGTAGTAGAGCCAAACCCTAGGGGTGGTGCATTAGGAGAAATCTTTGTTTTGTAAGTTAATGCCGATATGTTTTACGTGTATGTAGTGATCGGCAGCGTGTTGGGACGAGAAACAAGTTGATCGGGTGTTCCGAGTTGAACTGGGAGCTACAAGAGGTAAGGGGATAAACCTGAGGAATTCCATTTCCGACGGCTATGTGCTGCATCGGTGTTTGTACTGTATTTGTATTGTATTTAAATAGTTATATCATGATGTTAGTTAATTTCTTGATTGACTGCTGTTGATTGGAATATGCATTGATGTGCTGATGTATTGATGTAACTGTTGATATAGTTGAATGCATGTTATTGGTTATATGGATGTAATGTGTGCCCTGCTGTGGGATTTAGGCATTAGAGGACCTAATTTTGATTAGGATCCGGCCTCGTGTAACTTAAAAGCTTTAAAAGTCTGAAATGTGTTTTGATAAGGAAAAGTGAAGTTTAAAAGCAAATAGGGCATTAGAAACCTTCACTATGTCTTAATTTGATAAGAAAATCCTTTTGAGTAATGTGGTTTCCGAAGTCATACTGAGTTTATTCAAGAAAAATGAGTTTGTGCAAGTTTTGTTCTAAGTTCGTATTTTACCGAAAAACAACGAAAGAAAAAAGAAATGGTCTCTGGACCAAGTTTTGTTTTATGGAAAACCGATCCCGATGACTTTGTGTGAGTATCGGAGATTTTGGGTTTTTGGTTTTTCGAGTTTTCAAGGAAAGTGGTTTTAAAGCTTAAAGCTTAGAAACTAGAAACCGAGACGTCGGGGTTCTAGGGTTCTGCAGAACACGTGGATCAAGGATCCGTGTTAGTTGTGGTCCTGTCGGCTTAGGGACAATCCTTGTGGTCCTGTAAGCTTGAGGATGTTTTTATGATCTTGAATCCAACGTCCTTGACTGGTGCATCGGTTAGGGGTGTTGGGATTTAAGTTGTTTTTGGACTAAGTGTCCTCTTTTGAGAAAATGTGTTTTGAGGCTTAAAGAGTCTACGACATTATGGTGGTTGTGAGCGTTGATGCTACAACGAGGAAACATTGATGCGACAAAGATCAATTATCGGAAACTAGATAGGTTTCTCATGCATTAAATGCGGGGCAGACGTGCCGTGAAACGGGGGACCTTGATAAACAGGGAGAACCTGAGATGACTTATTTGTCATGACATTGTGCCTTGATGGATAATGGTGTCATATGTGTTATTGTGCCTTAAGTTGGGCAATATAATATGACCATATTATTCTGGAGTACTTTTGATTGCGCCCCCATGTGAGAATCGCGTAGTGTCATGGGATTCAAAGTACTCGTCCTTGGGCCAAATATTGGTGAAAATCTTTGGAGCCTGATCAGCTCGTTTCGAATGGTGATGGGATTTCCGGAAATCTAGTAATCTAGTGTGAATATTGAGATATATGGAAGTGCCATGCATACGTTTAGGAGATAACGTTGATTGTGGGGTACGAAACCCTTGTGCATTTACTTCCTTTTGTATTTAATGATATATGCCATGTTATATGATGATTTGGGTCTGTTGTGTGGATTGGGCATATAGTTGTTGTTTATGGATTCATATATTGGTTTCTCACCCTTGCATGTTTTTGGACGGGTTGTCCTTGGATATATATTGTATCGTGTTTTACAGATGGAGCCAGAGCCGGATCACCTAGCGCACTCCGGGATGCGCGTCCTAGCGTTTGATCGAAGGACAGACCCAGCCGCATGGGTTATCCACCCAGGGGTGGAAAGTGCGGCGTATACTGGACCAGTTTGCACTGTAAGCGGAACGACGGAGACGGGACCGCGGAAGAGTACTCGGACTGTGGAGACCATCCAGGTGCCTCTCCCTCCCATCGGGCTGATGCTGCAGGCCCTTATGGAGCAGGGTGTGATCGAGTCGGTCGCCCCCGCTGCACAGTCCCCGCAGCAACAGCTACCCCAGACGCCTCCCCCGCCTTTTGTCTTGGTAGCGGGCGAGCACGTCGTGGAAGATGTGGGGGAAGAGGAGGAGGAGGAGGAAGACCCTGAGGAGGATCCTCAGGAAGACCCGGAGGATCATTCTTCGGATGCTTCCGATCCCCATTCACAGGGGAACGGGAATGTAGGTTCCCAGAGTTCTCCCTCTGGTTCCAGCATTGGACTTCCCTCCGGGGGATTGTCCAATGGTTTCCATTAGTCGGACCAGCTTAGGGTGTAGACCCCTTTTTGAGGCAGTGGTTTTTGGGTAGTCTGTTAACGGCTACTGATGGCCATAGGTTTTAGAGATATGGTTCCAGACTGCCGCTGCCTAGTTTTATAGCTTTTTAGAAAGTTTAGAAATCATTCGTTCTTTTGTAAAGGGACTTGTTGTCCATTATATATATATGTATATATATATCTTGTTCTAATTATTGTATATGAGTAATCCTGTGTTATCTGGAGTGGTGTTCATACGTATAATTAATGAGAAAATTTTTGGTCACGATTTCCAGAATCTGCTTACACAAAAGATATATTTTTTTTTTTTTTTCGAAAGTAAAACCAGCGAAATTTTATTTATCGTTTCATTAAGGGTTTTGAGTTACAAAAGTGGCACTGGGTTTGAGGGTGTCACATTAGTGGTATCAGAGCTGGTCGAGTCTTTCGGGAATCCTTGGGGAATAGGTCTGTTGTGTTTGCTGTTGTGTGATCTCTGTATTCGCGAGGCGAAAGTGATTCGCGTCGCGAGCCCGAGAAGTTTCTTAGGGCATGTTCTCTGTCTCGCGTAGCGAATGGGAATTCGCGTCGCGAGGCAGGGAGATGATGCTCTGTTCCTCGAGTATGTTCTCTGCGTCGCGTAGCGAAAAGGATTTCGCGTCGCGCGGCAGAGGGGGGAGTTGCATGTTCTCTGGATCGCGTAGCGAACCGAAATTCGCGTCGCGAGCCAGAGAAATAGTGCTCTGTCTCTCAGGTAGGTCCTCTGCGTCGCGTGGCGAATTGAGTTCGCGTCGCGAGACAGAGGAGTGGAGTTGCATGGCCTCTGATTCGCTAAGCGAAATGTATTTCGCGGCGCGAGGCAGAGAAGCTTTCTAGATGTGTTCTCTGCATCGCGTGGCGAATGGGATTCGCGACGCGAGGCAGAGGAGTGGTGTCTCGGACAGGACCCCTGTTTCGCGTAGCGAACTGGATTTCGCGTCGCGAAGCAGAGGGCATGTTTTCTTATCGCGAGGAGAAGGAACTTTCGCGTCGCGAGGCCGAGAGTTATGTAGGCTTCCAGGATCGCGAGGCGAATGAGTGTTCGCGTCGCGAATCCGAGGAGCTGTTCCTTGTTTCTCAGGCAGACTCGCTGGTTCGCGTAGCGAAACCAAGGGTTGAGATGTTACTACTCTTGGATATGTTGTATGTTTATAACTGCTTATTTGCTTTATTTTCTGGTTGCCATTTGACTGAATTTGGGCCTTGTAGGTCCGATATGGAACTAGAAATTGGAGCAGAAGCAGGACGTGGACGTGGACGTGGACGTGGCCGTGGACGTGGTCGCGGTCGGGGAGCTGGTGTCCAAGCTGAGGATGTTGCTGGAGCAACTGGAATGGATTTTGCTGCTCAGGCAATGGCTAACATGGCTGCGGCTATTGCTGTTCAAACTGCAACCATGAACGCCCACAATGCTCAGGAACAACTCCGTGCTGACCAGGCCGCTGAGGGTCGAAGCTTGACTACTTTCAGGCGTCAGAATCCGCCACAATTTTCTGGTGACGTGGATCCTGAGAAAGCTAATCTTTGGATTCATGAAGTTGAGAAAATTTTTGAGTTGATACGTAGTCCCGAAGAAGTGAAGGTGCCATATGCCACATTCCTACTGATAGGAGATGCGGAGTATTGGTGGAAAGGAACGAAACAACTACTGGAGGCAAATCACGAGGTAATTTCGTGGACACTGTTTAAGGATCGCTTTTTGGGAAAATATTTCCCTCAGAGTGCAAGAGCAGAGAAAGAGCAAGAATTCTTGCGACTACAACAGAGAGATATGTCAGTCGGAGAATATGCGGCTAAGTTCGAATCGTTGGCCAAGTATTTCCGTTTCTTTCAGAATAACCCTGAGGAAGAATGGAAATGCGAAGCTTTTGAGAGAGGACTGCGGTATGAGATAAAAGAGTCGGTCCTACCGCAAGGAATTAGAAATTTTCAAGCGCTTGTTGAGAAAAGCAGACAAATAGAACTAATGAAGCGTGGGAGAGACAACAGAGAGAACGTCGGAGGGCCTTTCCGATTCAAGGGTCAATATCAGGACCAGAGAGGGAAACAAGTTCAGAAGAAACCATATTCTCGACCACCTGGGAACTTCCAGAAGCAACCTTATCGTCCTGTTGCTCGTGCGTCAGGTAGTGGAGGCCGAGGAGGTCAAAACCAAGATAGGAAGTGTTTTAAGTGCGGAGATCCATCGCATTTTGCGAACAACTGTACCGTGAGAAGTGGTCATTGCTACCGTTGTGGACAACCAGGTCACTTTGCCAAGGATTGTAGAGCCCAGAATCCAGTCCAAACTGCGGACAGGAGTGGTGGAGCCAAACGACCGACGGCTAGGGGAAGAGTTTATACCCTGAGTGGTGCTGAGGCTTCGAACTCCGAAGATCTGATACAGGGTGTGGGTGACATAGACGGTAATCTCTTATTAGTGCTCTTTGATTCAGGTGCAACCCATTCATTCATTTCTATGGATTGTGTGAAACGTTTAGAGTTATCTGTTTCTTCCTTGTCATTTGATTTAATTGTTTCTACACCAACTGCTGAACCTGTTGTTGTGAATTCTATATGTCTAAACTGTCCTATTGTTATCCAGGATAGACATTTTCTTGTTGACTTAATATGTTTGCCTTTAATACAGTTAGATGTAATTTTGGGCATGGATTGGTTATCTTCCAACCAGATCCTATTAGATTGTGCACATAAAACCCTAGTTTTTCCTAGTACTGAGATTTCTGGATTTTTAACCGCCAACCATGTTAGAACTTCTTCGAAAGAAGGAGATCCGAAATACGTGCTTTTAACCAACTTAGAAGTCGAGGGGAAGACCGAGCTGAGTCAAATGCCTGTTGTGAGAGATTTTCCCGAGGTGTTTCCAGAGGATGTTCCAGGTTTGCCACCTGTGAGGGACATAGAATTCTCCATCGATCTGATCCCAGGAACCGGACCGATATCGATAGCTGCATATCGAATGTCGCCTACTGAGCTTGCTGAGTTAAAGACACAAGTCGAGGACTTGTTATCCAAGCAGTTCATCAGACCAAGTGTTTCGCCATGGGGAGCGCCGGTTCTCTTAGTGAGAAAGAAGGACGGGGGTTCGAGACTTTGTGTGGACTATCGTCAGCTGAACAAGGTGACGATCAAGAACAAGTATCCGTTGCCTAGGATTGATGACTTGATGGATCAACTGCGAGGAGCTGCTGTTTTCTCAAAGATCGACTTAAGGTCAGGATACCACCAGATTCGAGTGAAAACGGAGGATATACCAAAGACCGCTTTTAGAACTCGTTACAGACATTACGAGTATCTCGTGATGCCTTTTGGAGTGACAAACGCACCTGCTGTTTTCATGGACTACATGAATCGGATTTTTCGTCCGTTTCTTGATAAGTTTGTTGTAGTGTTCATAGACGATATTCTGGTTTATTCTAAGAATTGTGAAGAACACGAGGAGCATTTACGGCAAGTCCTTCATGTTTTGCGGGAAAAGATGTTATATGCGAAACTCTCTAAGTGTGAGTTTTGGCTTGAAGAAGTCGGATTTTTGGGTCATGTTATCACAAAACAAGGAATTTCTGTGGACCCTGCTAAGGTAGAAGCCGTACTTTCTTGGGAAAAACCAAAGACTGTAACCGAGATAAGAAGTTTTGTTGGATTAGCCGGTTACTACCGAAGGTTTATTGAAGGATTCTCTAAGATTGTGTCACCGTTGACTCAATTGACGAGGAAAGACCAACCTTTTGTTTGGACTGATCAGTGTGAAGAAAGTTTTCAAAAGATTAAGGAACTTCTGACTACTTCACCAGTGCTGATACTTCCAGAACCGAGTGAACCTTATGAAGTATATTGTGATGCTTCACATCAAGGTCTAGGTTGTGTGCTGATGCAACACCGCAAAGTGGTGGCTTATGCATCACGACAGTTAAAGATTCATGAAAAGAATTATCCCACCCATGATCTAGAATTAGCTGCAGTGGTTTTTGCACTAAGGATATGGAGACACCATCTGTATGGTGCAAAATTCGATGTCTTCAGTGATCACAAGAGTTTGAAATATCTGTTCGACCAGAAGGAGCTCAATATGAGGCAAAGACGATGGATGGAGTTTTTAAAAGATTACGACTTCACGTTGCAATACCATCCAGGGAAGGCGAACGTCGTGGCAGATGCTTTGAGCCGGAAAGCCGTTCATATTTCAACTATGATGGTGAGAGAATTGAAACTGATTGAAGAGTTCCGTGATCTGAACTTGGGATTAGAAATAAGTCCTAAGAAACTAAGCTTTGGAATGCTTAAGATCTCTAATGGTTTGATGGAAGAGATACGTGAGCAACAAGCTAATGATGAATCTCTTCAAGAGAAAAGGGTGTTGGTGGAACAAGGGAGAGCTAGTGAGTTTAGTTTGGGAGCAGATGGAATCTTAAGGTGTAATGGGCGAGTTTGTATACCCAACAACCCGGAGATGAGAAAGATGATTCTCGAAGAATCCCATAAGAGTGGATTGAGTATGCATCCTGGTGCAACCAAGATGTATCAGGACATGAAACAAAGATTTTGGTGGCCAGGTATGAAGAAACAAGTTGCAGAATACGTTGCATCATGTCTAACTTGTCAGAAAGCAAAAGTAGAACATCAGAGACCTGGAGGGATGTTGCAATCCCTAGATGTACCGGAATGGAAATGGGAGAGTATCTCTATGGATTTCGTAGTGAGTTTACCCCGAACACCAAGGAACTTTGATTCGATTTGGGTAATCGTGGATAGGTTGACGAAATCGGCACATTTCTTACCTGTGAAGACAAACTACACAGTAGCAAAGTTGACTGAGGTGTACATAAGAGAAGTAATTAGATTACACGGAATACCCTCAAGTATTGTTTCGGACCGAGATCCGAAGTTTACATCGCGTTTTTGGGAAAGCTTACATCAAGCTTTGGGGACTAAGTTACGTCTAAGTTCAGCATACCATCCCCAGATGGATGGACAAACAGAACGAACGATTCAATCGTTAGAAGATTTGCTAAGAGCTTGTGTGTTGGATAATCGAGGAAGTTGGGATGAACTGTTACCTCTGATTGAATTCACGTATAATAACAGTTATCACTCAAGCATAGGGATGGCACCCTATGAGGCTCTATATGGGAGGAAGTGTCAAACTCCTCTTTGTTGGTATCATGATGGAGAGAGTACAATTCTAGGACCCGAGGTTGTGCAAGAGACGACTGAGAAAGTCAAACAGATTCGGGAAAGAATGAGGACATCTCAGAGCAGACAGAAGAGTTATTCGGATAAGCGAAGACGACCTCTCGAATTTCAAGAAGGCGATCATGTGTTTCTGAGAGTCAATCCAACGACTGGGGTAGGTCGGGTAATGAAATCCAGAAAACTCACTCCTAAATTCATTGGACCATACCAAATTCTTCGGCGTATTGGTCCAGTAGCGTACCAAATTGCTTTACCTCCTTTTCTTTCAAATTTACATAATGTCTTTCATGTTTCACAATTGAGGAAGTATATTCCTGATCCATCTCATGTAATTGAACCTGATCAAGTACCCTTGAAAGAGAATCTGTCTTATGAGACCGCACCTGTAAGGATTGAGGACAAGAGAGTCAGACAACTGAGGGGAAAACAAATCTCTTTAGTCAAGGTTATTTGGGATGATACAACTGGAGAAGCAACTTGGGAAACTGAGGACAACATCAGAGAGCAATATCCTTATCTGTTCACAGGTATGCAATTTCGAGGACGAAATTATTTTAAGGGGGATAGTAATGTAACACCCCGATTTTTCGTGCTTTCTAAGGACGATAAACTCAATTAATGAGTTTATATTTTTATCTGTGTTTTAGAAAATGATTTTGGGAAAACTAAGATCATAGTCTTGTTTTATAAAATCGTAGGATCTTTCGGTTAAGTTTTGGGTCGAAAACTCAAACGAAAACCGATCTACGTTTTTCAGATGATAGTGTTTTCTACTATCACGACCTAATCTGGACTAACGAACGAAACCATTAGTCTTAGAATATATTCCTCTATCTTTTTCCTAAAATGTGTCCTGACGTCCAAAAATATAACTAATATTTTATATTCGGGCCGATAATCGATCGAGGAGGCGATTTGAGCTGTCTTAGGATTTTTCGAGACCCACGATCAGATGTTTTTCATACCAAAATTGTATCAAGTAATTTGAGGAATTCAGACGATTCCAAATATCGGGATGTGAATTGACCAAATTGCCCTTGGTTAATTTTTATTACTGGTTTACTTTACCTATTATTAAAGTCTTAAACCATAAATATCTACCATTTTCACTCTTATCCTCTCATTTTTCTCCCTCTTTTTCGGCAGCCCTCTTTCTCCCTCACACTCACTTTCTCTTCTTTCTCTTTTCTTCTCAAAACCACCATTGTTGAAGGCCAAAAGCTTGAGTTTTTGTGGAGCAATCTTCACCAAACTTGGAGTGGATCATCATAAGAGGTAGTAGTTCAACTCTATCTCTCTCAATCTCTCCTTTCTCTCCTCATATTTTCATGATCAAGGATGTTAGGGTTTTGCCCCTAAAATCTTTGAAAATCCATGAAAAATTGTAGGAAAATCGTATCTGTACCAAACCAGTTTCTATGGCCTAGGTTCATGACATACTTGTATGATCCAAGAGCTTAGAGCCAAGAAATCCCTCTAGCTATGTTTTCTAGGTAGGGGCCGAAACCCCCCTATGTGTGTAGGGTAGGGTTTTGGTTGGTTTTTGATGATCTGATCTGATGTCTAGGGCTGTCACACGTAGTTAGGGTGTTATCCAGAAAATGAGAAATTTTGGAGCTCCCTAGCTATTTTTAGCGTAGTAGAGCCAAACCCTAGGGGTGGTGCATTAGGAGAAATCTTTGTTTTGTAAGTTAATGCCGATATGTTTTACGTGTATGTAGTGATCGGCAGCGTGTTGGGACGAGAAACAAGTTGATCGGGTGTTCCGAGTTGAACTGGGAGCTACAAGAGGTAAGGGGATAAACCTGAGGAATTCCATTTCCGACGGCTATGTGCTGCATCGGTGTTTGTACTGTATTTGTATTGTATTTAAATAGTTATATCATGATGTTAGTTAATTTCTTGATTGACTGCTGTTGATTGGAATATGCATTGATGTGCTGATGTATTGATGTAACTGTTGATATAGTTGAATGCATGTTATTGGTTATATGGATGTAATGTGTGCCCTGCTGTGGGATTTAGGCATTAGAGGACCTAATTTTGATTAGGATCCGGCCTCGTGTAACTTAAAAGCTTTAAAAGTCTGAAATGTGTTTTGATAAGGAAAAGTGAAGTTTAAAAGCAAATAGGGCATTAGAAACCTTCACTATGTCTTAATTTGATAAGAAAATCCTTTTGAGTAATGTGGTTTCCGAAGTCATACTGAGTTTATTCAAGAAAAATGAGTTTGTGCAAGTTTTGTTCTAAGTTCGTATTTTACCGAAAAACAACGAAAGAAAAAAGAAATGGTCTCTGGACCAAGTTTTGTTTTATGGAAAACCGATCCCGATGACTTTGTGTGAGTATCGGAGATTTTGGGTTTTTGGTTTTTCGAGTTTTCAAGGAAAGTGGTTTTAAAGCTTAAAGCTTAGAAACTAGAAACCGAGACGTCGGGGTTCTAGGGTTCTGCAGAACACGTGGATCAAGGATCCGTGTTAGTTGTGGTCCTGTCGGCTTAGGGACAATCCTTGTGGTCCTGTAAGCTTGAGGATGTTTTTATGATCTTGAATCCAACGTCCTTGACTGGTGCATCGGTTAGGGGTGTTGGGATTTAAGTTGTTTTTGGACTAAGTGTCCTCTTTTGAGAAAATGTGTTTTGAGGCTTAAAGAGTCTACGACATTATGGTGGTTGTGAGCGTTGATGCTACAACGAGGAAACATTGATGCGACAAAGATCAATTATCGGAAACTAGATAGGTTTCTCATGCATTAAATGCGGGGCAGACGTGCCGTGAAACGGGGGACCTTGATAAACAGGGAGAACCTGAGATGACTTATTTGTCATGACATTGTGCCTTGATGGACAATGGTGTCATATGTGTTATTGTGCCTTAAGTTGGGCAATATAATATGACCATATTATTCTGGAGTACTTTTGATTGCGCCCCCATGTGAGAATCGCGTAGTGTCATGGGATTCAAAGTACTCGTCCTTGGGCCAAATATTGGTGAAAATCTTTGGAGCCTGATCAGCTCGTTTCGAATGGTGATGGGATTTCCGGAAATCTAGTAATCTAGTGTGAATATTGAGATATATGGAAGTGCCATGCATACGTTTAGGAGATAACGTTGATTGTGGGGTACGAAACCCTTGTGCATTTACTGCCTTTTGTATTTAATGATATATGCCATGTTATATGATGATTTGGGTCTGTTGTGTGGATTGGGCATATAGTTGTTTATGGATTCATATATTGGTTTCTCACCCTTGCATGTTTTTGGACGGGTTGTCCTTGGATATATATTGTATCGTGTTTTACAGATGGAGCCAGAGCCGGATCACCTAGCGCACTCCGGGATGCGCGTCCTAGCGTTTGATCGAAGGACAGACCCAGCCGCGTGGGTTATCCACCCAGGGGTGGAAAGTGCGGCGTATACTGGACCAGTTTGCACTGTAAGCGGAACGACGGAGACGGGACCGCGGAAGAGTACTCGACTGTGGAGACCATCCAGGTGCCTCTCCCTCCCATCGGGCTGATGCTGCAGGCCCTTATGGAGCAGGGTGTGATCGAGTCGGTCGCCCCCGCTGCACAGTCCCCGCAGCAACAGCTACCCCAGACGCCTCCCCCGCCTTTTGTCTTGGTAGCGGGCGAGCACGTCGTGGAAGATGTGGGGGAAGAGGAGGAGGAGGAGGAAGACCCTGAGGAGGATCCTCAGGAAGACCCGGAGGATCATTCTTCGGATGCTTCCGATCCCCATTCACAGGGGAACGGGAATGTAGGTTCCCAGAGTTCTCCCTCTGGTTCCAGCATTGGACTTCCCTCCGGGGGATTGTCCAATGGTTTCCATTAGTCGGACCAGCTTAGGGTGTAGACCCCTGTTTGAGGCAGTGGTTTTTGGGTAGTCTGTTAACGGCTACTGATGGCCATAGGTTTTAGAGATATGGTTCCAGACTGCCGCTGCCTAGTTTTATAACTTTTTAGAAAGTTTAGAAATCATTCGTTCTTTTGTAAAGGGACTTGTTGTCCATTATATATATATGTATATATATATATCTTGTTCTAATTATTGTATATGAGTAATCCTGTGTTATCTGGAGTGGTGTTCATACGTATAATTAATGAGAAAATTTTTGGTCACGATTTCCAGAATCTGCTTACACAAAAGATATATATTTTTTTTTTCCGAAAGTAAAACCAGCGAAATTTTATTTATCGTTTCATTAAGGGTTTTGAGTTACAAAAGTGGCACTGGGTTTGAGGGTGTCACAAACCGCGTCATGACGGTTTGGTGATTTATTTCAGTTTTTCTTAATTTAGTCTTCTCTTCTAATTGTGTTTTATTTCCGTTTTTAATGCTTCTAATTGCTTGATCACCAATTAGATGATAGACTAATCATAATGAGACCGAGAGGAGATTTATGTGTCAAGGGTATTGAGATAAAACCATAGGGTAACTTGAGATCGAGAAGAGATAGGAGCCTTATGCAACTGCTATAGAGAATCATAGATCTTAATAAATTCTTTGATAAATAATCATCATAGAGATATAGTTGATTATATATCAAGGCGTAAATTTTAGTATGCTTTAACCCAGACATTAAAATAAATTAGGATTCTTGGTTGACATTAGAAGTTGATTAAGTGATTAGGAAGAATTGATATAATTGAACCAAACTAAGTGGGATTATGATTCCTTGTCTATGAGGAATCTATATTCGTAGTGTTGGTGAAATCGGATCCCTAGAGTTTTCTTTCATTGTTTGTTCGTCATTTTATTTTATTTTTCTAATTAATTAATTCAAAAACTCAAAAATATTTATTTTCTTTCAGTGTTTCTTTATTTTCCTTCCAAACCAATTTATTGAAGTCTAAATAGTTGTTGATTTTGCGAAGTGGTACTTGGGCTCCCAATCCTTGAGTTCGATATTCGGTTTCTTACTGTTTTATTATTACTTGCTTCGATCCTGTACACTTACCAGAGCCCATCAGGCCGTGGTAGGTGTGGGGCCCACAACAGAAGGTGAGGTTGCTGGTGCTGCTTGTGAGGCTGCTGGTGGTGCTGATGGTGAGGCCGTTGGTGCAGCAAGTGCAGCTGAGGCCGCCACAATGGACCGCGAGGCAACGATGCTCGTGTGGGCCTGATTGAATGATGGTGTACTGGACCACCAACTCTTGCTTCGTATAGTAAGTGGATAGGAAGATGTTCCGTTGCATCATAGAAGCTCGGAGGGAATAATTGTTCCAGCTTACAAGACAAGACCTCGTGTTCCAAAACCACCAATTGTTCAACATTTAAGGTTGTAGAAGTCAATACTCTGAAAAACTGACTGAGCTCAACAAGCGGCATCCAAATATCATTTGGTAAAGAGGCGAATGCAATGGGATGCAATCGTTGCCTGAATACATGACAGTCATGATTTTTCATTCTATGCAACTTTCCTTCTCTCGTGTTGACACATCTTGATAAGTTGGAGGCATACCCATCAGGTAAATGCAGTTGATCACAAACAGCTACCCTTTGGGGTTTACTCAATACATATTTCGCCTTTGGATTTTTTAGTTTGCCACCCCCGACCTCCTTCAACTCAAGCTCTCTTCGTTTACATATTTCTGCTATATCTAATCGAGCCGTAGATGTATCCTTGGACTTACCGTTGACGTCCATCACCGTGTCAAATACATTCATAAACACATTTCGCTCAGTGTGCATGACATCAATGTTATGACAGAACATATGCGTTTTCTAATACCGCAAATTCCTAAATATACTCTTCTTGGTCCAGTTATGTACATCACCATACCAGGGTATGGGCTCTCCTCCAGATTCATGGATGAAGGGAAACGTCTCAACTTGGTGCCAAATCTCTTCTCCAGATAAATGTGGGGGAGGGGAACGGTCTCAACGCGACCCTTCTTGAATGCAGTTCTATTCCTCCTGTAAGGATGGTCTAGTGGTCGGAATTGATGATGACAATCAAACTATGAAGTCTTGCGACTGTGCTTAAGAGTAAAACCCTTTGTACATCCCCATACAACAAGGGCAACCAAGCCTCCCCGCAGTCATCCATCCCGACAACATCCCATATGCTGGAAAGTCATTAATTGTCCACATCAAAGCTGCCTTCATAATGAAATTCTGCTTCAATGATGCATCATATGTTAGGGCTCCATAATTCCACAAACTGGAGAATTCTTCTATTAGAGGTTGCATGTACAGATCAATCTTACTTTTCGGATTGGACGGGCCCAGAATTATGACTGTTAAGAATATAACCTCCCTCTTCATGCACATCCCAGGCGGGAGATTATAAGGTGTCAGAATAATTGGCCAACACGAGTATGTTTATGTTTTACAGTATTGACCAAAAGGATTAAATCCATCTATGCATAACCCCAATCTCAAATTCTGAGCTTCTTGAGAAAACTTTGGATACATCCTATCAAAATGCTTCCATTCTTCTCCATCTGATGGATGACACAAGACATTAGGATCCCTTCGAGTGTTGACGTGCCATCGCATATGAGCTGCAATGGCCATGGAAGAGTACATTCTTTGGAGTCTAGGAGTAATCGGGAAGTACCACATTTTTTCTATGGCTGTTTTTTTCACAACGCCCTTTCTAGTGGTCCTTTTCTTGTACCGCTCATCACCGCAAAATCTACAACTATCAACTATCTCATCAGCATATTCTTTACGATACAACATACATCCATTTCGGCAACACTTAATTTTCTCAACACCCAAACCCAAATTTGCCATCGACTTCTTGGCTTGATAAAGATTACGAGGCATTCGATTGTCACTCGGCATTGTTCCACCCATAAAGTCAACCATACGATTAAAACAACCCTCCGACATATTGTAATCGGACTTGAGGCTTAGAGAAACTAGAGAAGCCGACAATTCAGAGTAATCCTGACATCCATCCCACAGAGGACCTTGTGCAGCAACCAACATGTCATAAAATCTTTGTGCATCAGAGTTTGGATCCTCCTCTATGTGTTGGGACCCCATCGCACCTCCCTGTTGAATGATTCGACCAACTTCGTGGCCAGCATGATTCATAATCATCTGCTCGAAAGGATTTAATTGTTCTCTCAGCTCGCCAGCACCATAATATGCATCGTCCACCACAGCAAGGGGAAGTGACGGCAATGATTCACCATGGCTGGTCCAGTAATAGTAATTAGGCATGAACCCCCTCACGTAGAGATGTGCCATCACATCATCCCCAAAGTGGATTCATCTACACTAACATTTCTTACAAGGACACCTTTTTCGATTTTGTTGTCTTAGAAAATTCGGGTCATTTCGATCAAATATAACGATTTCATTCACCCCGTCCATGAACTCGGATGTTAGTCCTCCATGATCCATCCTTCTATCCATCCACTTCCGATGCTCAGGAGCTTCTGACACAACCGCTCCTCGGAGGTCCCATTTTGTAACCCGAACTCATATCCTTAACGTTATAGCATAACATGATTACGTAAAATTGCGAAAATATTAAAACGGCCAACGTATTGATACCACAACCAGACATAAACATACATATATAAGTAATGGCTCTCTCAGTAGAGCCTACTACAACTATCAACCATCGTTATCAGAGTACGCAACTAACAACATATACAAACTGAAAGCATGGTGACAAAAGAAAACACATCAGACTTTCTCTCCTAGCCCCCAAAATACATGGATCGGCTACCCAACCATAACTCTAACGAGGATAGCGAGAACTCGCAATTGAAGCTCGCTGCCTTCAACAGTAGGTCTGCAGCGCCTCGTACTCCTTCTCGCTCTCTGACATCACAATCCGGCGGTGACGGTACTCCCTCATCTCCTCTCAGTGCGACGATGTCGGCCTCGAGCCACAAAACCAGTCCTAGATGATGCTTGAGATCTCCAACCAACTGTTTAATCATGATGGTAGTCCCACGGTCTGTTCCACAGCCTCTCCAATAGCAGCCTCTGTGAAATCCGGAAGTCTCCGACGAGATCTCGACGATCCCCAAGCTCTAAAGTATATAGTAGTCTGGCCCGTATGTAACACCCGATTTTCATGCTTTTTAATATCAGTAAATTATATAAATGAGTTTATATTTTTACCTGATGTTTAGAGAATGATATTAAATAAACTAAGACCATAGTCACGCTCTACACTATCGTAGGGAGTTAAGGTTAAATTTTGGGTCGAAAACTCAGACGGAGCCCGGTCTGTGTTTTTTCACTGACAGTAGTATTTTACTACTCAAAAGACCTAATTTTGACCCATGAATGAGACAGTTAGTTTAAGAATTGGATTTCCAACGTTTTCGTTAAATTTGAAAAAAATAGGTTCTTATGCTTTATTCGGGCGAAATCTCAAACCGGGGGACGAACGGAGCTGCGTATGGATTTACCAGGACCCGCAAACATATAATCATGAAGTCACATCAGGTCACATCACCTAGGAATGCGCACCAAGTGTCATGATGATTTTCAAAATATCTGGATGCGAAAAGACCAAAATGCCCTT
This sequence comes from Ammopiptanthus mongolicus, assembly GCA_039655645.1. Taxonomy (NCBI): domain Eukaryota; kingdom Viridiplantae; phylum Streptophyta; class Magnoliopsida; order Fabales; family Fabaceae; genus Ammopiptanthus; species Ammopiptanthus mongolicus. The sequence goes on from CM077348.1 coordinate 85,319,171, forward strand.
GACTTTTATCCTATTTACCATTTTGTCCTTGTGTGAAAAGACAAAATTACCCTTGAGTGAGATTTTTGACTCATCCTCACCCTTCCTATCTATCCCATTCGACCCACACTCTCTCTCTCCTCCTCCTTCACTTCTTCTATTCTTCTTCTTCATTGTTCTTCATTTTCTCTACACTTCCTCTCCATTTTTCTTCTAAACCTTCAAGCTTTTGTGGAAACAAAGTTGATTTCTCATTCATCTTTGTCATATAGGAGGTATGGACTCCATTCTTGAGCTCTCAATCTCCCTACTTCTCCATTTAATTTCATGATTCATGATAGTTAGGGATTTGAAGCTTAAACTTCAAAAATCCATGAAAAAATGTAGAAAAATCCTTTTAATGTCAAACCAATTTCTATGATCTAGTTTCATCCTCTTCTATCACTATCTAAGAGCATGAAATCAAATAAGCTTCCTAGCCTATTTAACATAGAGGGGCCGAACCTATGGTTTTGGGGGAAATGGGATTTTAGTTCAATTTTGTGAAATGATTCTTGGTTTCACCTCTTTCATTCTATGATCATGTAATCCAAGTGATTAGAAAATCAAGTCAAACTCTAACCTATTTTTACCCATGATGGCCGAAACCCTAACTTGTTGGTTGAAGGCAGGGACGGATCTAGAAATTTTGGTCAGTAGGGGCAAAAAATAATCTATAAATATTTTTGCTAAAGAAAAATATTATAAATATATATAAGCGATAAAAAAATTGATATTAAATAGACAAGATATGATGTGGACCGGGATCAAAGTGAAACGTACATCAATATATGAGAAATGAGAAGCAATTCATCAAATAAAATATGATAGATTACAAAAGTAATTTTTGCTCTTACCAAAAGTTAGGTAATAAGTTAACATGTGGGGCCAACCTCATTTTTTTTGTGGGGTAAAATCAAAATTATTAAATACACTAATTTAAAAAAAAATTTGCCTAGTGGGGGAAATTGCCCCCATTTCAGTAGGTGTAGATTCGTCACTGGTTGAAGGGGTTTTTGTTCAAATCTTTGACAATTAATCATAGATTATGTCTTAATCATGCTTAAGGATCATTGATCCAAGAGTTGGTAGAATTTCAACATCCCTAGCCTATTTTAGTAAATAGGGGCAGAACCTTAGTCATATGGACTAGAGAGTTTTTGATTGGATTTTATTGATTTCTGGTTGTGGTTTGTTGTAAAGGATCCGACGGTGTTCGAACATTCGAAAGCGCGCACGATTGACAGTTGCAGAGCCGCAGTCGGAGTTGCATGGGAACATTGTTCATGTGGGGGGAAGAACCACAATATTGTCGGGGAGGAAAGATTTAAAATAAAATATATATTGATATGCGTAGGGCGATCTAAACTCTACTAGAGGTCGTTTGACCGATAGGTTGATTTTATCGTATATTGAGGATATATGTTCTGTGATGGGATGTTTAATATAATATATGTCATGTTGTGACAGCTGATGTTTGAGTAGAGATAGGCAATAAATTCTGATTAGTTGGGAGATGAATATGTGGTGAGAAAGTTGAGGATATATATATATATATATATATATATATATCTCTGTGTGTGTGTGTGTGTGTGTGTGTGTGTTATAGTGCTCAACCTAGAGATCCAGTTGATTTGTTTGCGTTGTGATTTAAAGTTGATACCCAGTTAAGCCAGAGAAAGTTGGTCGAGGTTGTTATAAGTCGTGGTCGAGACACTAAGTGTTGATCCGAGATGAGTCGGTGAGGTTCATGTTGCATAGTTGTTGTTCATCACTGTGTTTGTGTACGGGCGATCGATCTTGTCAGCGGGGGGATGATCGTACCCATTAGTTGTAAACGGGCGAATGTCCCGACCTGGCCTGCGGGCGGAAGGATATGTCATTACCGTAAGTTGCGTTGTTGACGGGCGAATATTCCTACCTGGCCTGCGGGCGGGGGAATATGTCATATCCATGAGACGAGTCCAGCCTGCGGCCTGTTGGCCGAACCTTGTATTACGGGGGTGGCACAAAGATGAACAAGACATCTTGATCTGTTGGGGATGTCGCGTCGTGATCGCGTCCATATAGTCATTAGTTGCATGAGTGTAAGAGACAGTAGTTAAGAGAGAACGATTTGGGAGTTGATTGATTGACACTGCTGTGTTGTTGAGTATTGCTATCTATATAAATTATTTTATAGTTGTTTTCCCATTTATGATGAGTTGCTGTTTCCTATCCCCTATATTTTCTCTATGTCGTTTTTTATTTATTATCGATCGCACGAGAAGATCCTGCTGAGGAGTTGCCAAAGGAGATCGATGGCATACCTGTTGAACTGGATGCTAGCGGAAGAGCCCCAGATCCTAGCACTGGAGGACTGTAGAGCATGGGAATATGTCGTATCCATGAGACGAGTTGAGCCTGCGGGCTGTTGGCAGAACCTTGCATTACGGGGGGTGGCACAGAGATGAACAAGACATCTTGATCTGTTGGGGATATCGCGTCGTGATCGCGTCCATTTAGTCGTTAGTTGCATGAGTGTAAGAGACAGTAGTTAAGAGAGAACGATTTGGGAGTTGATTGATTGACACTACTATGTTGTTGAGTGTTGCTATCTATATAAATTATTTTATAGCTGTTTTCCCATTTATGATGAGTTGCTGTTTCTTATCCCCTATATTTTCTTTATGTTTTATTTTATTTATTCTAGATCGCACGAGAAGATCCTGCTGAGGAGTTGCCAGAGGAGATCGATGGCATACCTGTTGAACTGGATGCTGGCGGGAGAGCCCCAGATCCTAGCACTAGAGGACTGTAAAACTTGGGGGTTTTCACTACCCTTACTAATGGGACCTCCGAGGAGGGGCTGTCTCATTTTATGGTATCAGAGCAGTTTGATTCTTAATCAAAGACTGCTTGGGTTAAATTGTAATTTCTGGCCATGTCTAGTCGAACCCGCATTGGGTAATGACTATGCTTAGAAGTTGGGTAGAGTGTCCGATACACGAGTTGCCGTAAGAGGTAGCTGTTCGAACATTTGTGAGGCATATGATGCATGCATATGATAATATGGTCTTGTATGTCTTCCAAATGTGAGCTGATAATTTCTTCCACCGGAAATTGAATGGCTCGCGGACGACCTAGAAGACGTGGCGGAAAGGGTCACAAAGAGTGCTGTTGAACTTGGAAATGGTCACGAAGGAAGTTCCCACATTGGTGATGGGATAGAGTCAACTGAAACCCTAAGGACAGTTAGGGAGTTGGCAACGGCAATGCTGCGTCAGATGCAGCAGAAGGCTCAACTGTTGCAGTTGACCATGCAACAGCAACAGAGATAGAATCAGAGGGGTGAAGCGGTAATGCAAGACACTAGATTGAATACTTTTCTGAAAGGGAAGCCGCCGTAGTTCAATGGTGACTTCAATCTGGAGGGAGCAGAACTCTAGATACAGGAGCTTGAGAAAATATTTACGGCAATGCATTGTCGTGAGGACAGAAAGGCAACTTATGCATCCTCAATGCTGATGGAAGGTGCAGAAGTATGGTGGAAAGGCAAGCAGAGGATGCTTGAAGCAAAAGAGAGAATTATTAACTGGGGGCTGTTTCGGGAATGCTTCCTAGAGAAGTATTTCCCCAGAATGATGAGAAGAGAGAAAGAGAAAGAGTTCATAGGTCTAAAACAAGAGACCATGTCTGTTGGTGAGTACGCTGCGAGTTCGAAGCGCTACTCAAATTCTTTGAATTTTACTAGAGGTTTCCCGATGAAGAGTGGGTGTGCAGGCGTTTTGAGGATGACCAGAAGTATGATCTGCAAAGGGTGATTACACCGCTGAATATCACCCGACTGCCTGAGATGTTAGAGGGATGTTTTGTCATTGATAACATCGACAAGAAGAAAGAGTTGCAACAAGGCAGAACTGGAGGACCTACTCGGAGGTTTGACTAGAGAGGTCGAGGAGGACAAGGAAGGTTCCAGACAGGACGGAAGCCTAATGACCGTCAAACAACAAGACCAGCTAAAAGACAACTCCAACCAAGTGGATGCTTTAGGTGTGGAGGATCACATCCAATTCGAGATTATCCGATCAGGGAGACTCGCCAGTGTTTCCGATGTGGCCAAGTAGGTCACCTAGCTCCAGAATGTTCACAAGGTACGAGGTACAATACAGGCGGGTAGAGCCCAGCGACCAGAGCCCAGGGAGCAGGATATCAAGCAGTGAGACCGCAAGCCACCGAAAGGGTGTTTACCATAAGAGGAGCTGAATCCTCTCAATCCCCCGATCTTATACAAGGTATGTGCCTAGTGTCAGGTAAACTCTTATCAGTATTGTTTGACTCGGGAGCTACACATTCCTTCGTATCCCAAGAGTGTGTGGATCATTTGAAATTGTCTCTTTCTTTGCTTCGTCATGACTTAACTGTTTCTACTCCTACCATAATTCTTTGACAACCGTAACTGTTTATTTAAATTGTCCTATTATCGTTGAGAATCAAACTTTTCTTGTTGACGTTGTTTGTTTACCTATGCAACAACTCGATATAATTTTAGGCATGGATTGGCTTTCGGCTAACCATGTAGTGTTAGACTGTTCTAAAAAGACCTTGTCATTCCCTGAGCATTCTAGATTGATGCCTACCAACGATAGTAAGCTAGGTAGTAAATCTCATAAACACATATTTCTACTCTCTATGGAAGCTAAGGAACCTCCGAAGTTGGATTCGTTACCTATAGTGTGAGAGTTTCCTGAAGTTTTCCCTTATGGTGTTCCGGGTTTACCACCCGAAAGAGAGATAGAGTTCACTATAGATCTCGTACCGGGAACTGGACCGATTTCGATGGCACCTTATCGAATGGCTCCAGCGGAGTTAGCAGAGCTGAAAAAGCAGTTGGATGACATGTTGAATAAGGAGTTTATAAGACCAAGTGCTTCACCTTGGGGAGCGTCGGTGCTGTTCGTTAAGAAAAAGGATGGAAATTCAAGGCTGTGCGTGGATTATCGTCAGCTGAACAAGACGACTATCAAGAATAAGAATCCGTTGCCTAGGATTGACGATTTGATGGACCAGTTGAAAGGAGCGGTAGTGTTTTCAAAGATTGACTTAAGATCTGGTTATCACCAAACTCGAGTCAAAAGGAAGGATGTACCTAAGATGGCATTTAGGAGCCGGTATGGACACTACGAGTATCTGGTTATGCCCTTTGGCGTAACTAATGCTCTAGGAGTGTTTATGGATTACATGAACCGGATTTTCCGATCGTTCTTGGATAAGTTTGTAGTTGTGTTTATCGACGACATTCTTATTTATTCCCTTTATCGGGAAGAACATCAGGAACATCTTAGGATTGTGCTTCAGGTATTAAAGGACTGACAGCTTTATGCAAAGTTGTCCAAGTGTGAGTTTTGGTTAGAAGAAGTGCAATTCTTAGGTCATGTGATTAATCGTGACGGGATAGCAGTAGATCCAGCTAAGGTTGAAGCTTAGGTACAATGGGAAAGTCCTAAGTCGGTAAGTGAGATACGGAGTTTCCTAGGACTAGCTGGATATTACCGAAGGTTCATCGAAGGATTCTCGAAGATCGCGTTGCCGATGACGCAGCTAACAAGGACGGGAATATCCTTTGTATGGACGGATGAGTGTGAGAAGAGTTTTCAAGAGTTGAAAATGGGGTTGACTACATCACCAGTACTGACGTTACCGGATTCTTCAGGACAGTTTGACGTATACTGTGATGCGTCATACCAAGGATTAGGTTGTGTTCTAATGCAAGAAAGGAGAGTGGTAGCATATACTTTGCGGCAGCTAAGAGTTCATGAAAGGAATTATCCAACTCATGATTTGGAACTGGCAGCAATAGTGTTTGCTTTAAAGATATGGCGACATTACTTATATGGAGCTAAGTTTATAGTGTGCAGTGACCATATGAGCTTAAGGTATCTGTTTGATCAGAAGGAGTTCAACATGAGACAAAGGAGGTGGATGGAATTCATAAAGGATTATGAATTTGATCTACAGTACCATCCACGAAAAGCAAATGTGGTAGCTGATGCGTTAAGTAGGAAATCCTTGCATGTATCTGCTATGATGGTAAAAGAGCTAGAACTGATTGAATAGTTTAGAGATTTGAATATAGGTATGGGATTATCTAGAGGTAAGATACACATAGGAATGATCACAGTAACGAGCGACTTTTTGAAGACGATCAAGGAGAAGCAAGAAGTTGATCGGTATCTTCAGAAGGTAAAGGAACAAGTAACGGAAGATAAAACATCTGAGTTTAGGATGAATCAAGATGGAGTCTTAATGTATGGTGATAGGATTTGTGTGCCAATCGACATAGAGTTAAGAAGGATGATTTTGGAAGAAGCGCACAAGAGTAGGTTGAGTTTTCATCCAGGAGCTACCAAGATATACCAGGACTTGAAGAAAATGTTTTGGTGGCCTGGAATGAAAAATGAGGTAGCAGAGTATATGTTGGCTTGCTTGGTGTGTCAGAAAGCGAAGATAAAACACCAAAAGCCAGCATGATTGTTACAATCTTTAGATACCCCAGAGTGGACGTGGGATGGAATATCTATGGATTTTGTGATTGGTTTGCCAAGAACTAATAAGAGCCATGATGCAATTTGGGTAATCGTCGATAGGTTGACAAAGTGTGCTCACTTCTTACCTATTGGTGAAAGTTATACGTTGGAAAAGTTAACCCAAATCTACATCAAGGAAGTAGTAAGGTTGCACGGAGTGCCTTCTAATATTGTTTCCGATAGAGATCCTAGATTTACATCTAGATTCTGGAAGCAATTATATAAGGCTTTGGGAACTAAGTTGCGGTTGAGTTCTGCTTATCACCCTCATACGGATGGTCAGTCGGAACGAACGATTCAATCATTGGAAGATCTCTTAAGAGCTTGTGTTTTGGAACACACAGGAAGTTGGAATGAGTTCTTACCGTTGATTGAGTTCACCTATAACAACAGTTTTCATTCAAGTATATGTATGGCACCTTACGAAGCATTGTACGACAGAAAGTGTAGAACATCATTGTGTTGGTATGAGGCGGGAGAGAGTCAAGTGTTAGGACCGGAGGTAGTACAACAGATGACGAAACAAATCAAGGGTATAAAGGAAAAGATGAAAGTCACACAGCATAGACAAAAGAGTTATAGCGATAAAAGTAGAAGACCTTTAGAATTCTAGGAAGAAGACCATGTTTTTCTGAGAATGATTCCAAGAACTAGAATTGGCAGAACAATAAAATCTAGAAAGCTTACCCTAGATTCATTGGCCCATTTCAAATTCTTCGCCGAATTGGTCCTGTAGCCTATCATGTCGCCTTACCACCAAACCTATCCAATCTTAATGATGTCTTTCATGTTTCTCAGTTGAGAAAATATTACCCCGATCCATCACATATCTAAGAACCAGAGTCAATACAATTGAGATAGAACCTTGAGTACAAGGCTTTACCTATAAGGATCGCAGAAAGAAGGATTAAGGAACTCCGAGGTAAAAACATTTCGTTGGTCAAGATCATATAGGATGAAGTTACCGGAGATGCTACCTGAGAACGTGAAGAAGACATGCAGCAGCAATATCCAAGTCTATTTTAAAAGGTACGTCGAATTTCGAGGACGAAATTCTTTTTAAAGGGGGTAATAATGTAACATCCCGATTTTCACACTTTCTAATATCAGTAAATTATATAAATGGGTTTATATTTTTATCTGATGTTTAGAGAATGAAATTAAATAAACTGAGATCATAGTCACGCTCTACGCAATCGTAGCGAGTTATGGTTAAATTTTGGATCGAAAACTCAGATGGAGCCCGGTCTGTGTTTTTTCACTGACAGTAGTATTTTACTACTCAAAAGACTTAATTTTTACCCGTGAACGAGACAATTAGTCTTAGAATTGGATTTCCAACATTTTCGTTAAATTTGAAGAAAAAAAAATAGGTTCTTACGCTTTATTCGGGCGAAATCTCAAATCAGGGGACGAACGAAGCTCTGTATGGATTTACCGGGACCCGCGAACGGATAATCATGAAGTCACATCAGGTCACATCACCTAGGAATGCGTGCCAAATGTCATGATGATTTTCAAAATATCTGGACGCGAAAAGACCAAAATGCCCTTGACTTTTTTCCATATTTACCATTTTGTCCTTGTGTGAAAAGACAAAATTACCCTTAAGTGAGATTTTTGACTCATCCTCACCCTTCCTATCTATCCCATTCGATCCACTCTCTCTCTCCCTCCTCCTTCACTTCTTCTATTCTTCTTCTTCATTGTTCTTCATTTTCTCTAGACTTCCTCTCCATTTTTCTTCTAAATCTTCATGCTTTTGTGGAAACAAAGTTGATTTCTCATTCATCTTTGTCATCTAGGATGTATGGACTCCATTCTTGAGCTCTCAATCTCCCTACTCCTCCATTTAATTTCATGATTCATGATAGTTAGGGATTTGAAGCTTAAACTTCAAAAATCCATGAAAAATTGTAGAAAAATACTTTTAATGTCAAACCAATTTCTATGATCTAGTTTCATCCTCTTCTATCACTATCTAAAAGCATGAAATCAAATAAGATTCGTAGCCTATTTAACTTAGAGGGGCCGAACCTATGGTTTTGGGGGAAATGGGTTTTTGGTTGAATTTTGTGAAATGATTCTTGGTTTTACCTCTTTTATTCTATGATCATGTAATCCAAGTGATTAGAAAATCAAATCAAACTCTAACCTATTTTTACCCATGATGGCCGAAATCCTAACTTGTAGGTTGAAGGGGTTTTGGTTCAAATCTTTGATAATTAATCATAGATTATGTCTTAATCATGCTTAAGGATCATTGATCCAAGAGTTGGTGTAACACCTCGATTTTTTTCAAACTCTCTAATACTAATTAAATATTATTTATGTGTTTGTATTTTATTGGAGGGTCTAGAGAGGGAAATAAAATAATCTGAGACCATAGTCACACTCTACTCTATCGTAGGAAGCTATGGTTAAATTTTGGGTCGAAAACTCAGGCGGAGCCCGGTCTGCGTTTTCACGGACAGTATTAGTCTTAGAATTCGATTCTCTACAATTTTACTAAAATCAGTCCCGACGTTAAAAACTGAAAATAATATAAAATATTCGGGCTAATACTTGAACTGAGAGACGATTGGAGCTATCGATGGATTTAACCGGACCCGCTAACGGATAATCTTGAAGTTACATCAGGTCAACATCATCTTGGGAAGCGTTCCAGTATCATGATGATTTTCAAAATATCTGGACGCGAAATGACCAAAACGCCCTTGAGTTTTCATGAAATTACAACTTAACCATGGTGAAATGACCAAACTACCCTTAAATGAGAAAATATCTCAACTTCTCTCCCTCACCTTGGTCAAATTCGACCAGCCCTCTTTCTTTCTCTCTATGTTCACTTTCTTCTTCTTCTTCATCAAGCTTTCCTCCACCATTTTCTTCCAAATTTCTTCCAAAACTTTCAAGATTTGGTGAAACAAGTTGATTTTCTTCTTAAGCTTCATCATCTAGGAGGTAGTAACTTCAATATGCATCTCTTATTCTCTCTATTTCTCTCTTTAATCTTTATGATTCATGGAAGTTAGGTTTTGGCTCATAAACTTCAAAAATCCATGAAAAATTGTAGAAAAAACCTTTTAATGTCAAACCACTTTCTTTCAACTAGATTCATGATCATCTATCATAATCCAAGAGTTGGAAACCAAATGAGCTTCCTAGCTCAAATGGGTATTTATGGCCAAAACCTCCATGGATGAGTGGATGGAGTTTTGGTTCAAGTTTTGGTGTAATAGGCTTTGATTAAGCCTTATCACACCTAGTAAGGATGGAATTCAAGAGATGAGAATTTTTGGAACTCCCTAGCCATATTTTCTTGCATATGGCCGAACCTAGGAGGAGATTAATAGGAGAAAATTTTGTGATTTAAAGTTGATATCTTGATTGATTGATTGTGTGTAGTTGTCGACGAGTGATCGGACGAGAAACCAGGCGACTTCCAGATCGATCGGACGACTTTTCGCTTACTGGGAAACTTCAAGAGGTAGGGGGACTGCTTGAGGGATCTCCCGATAACTACGTGTTATCATGTTTGGTCTGTAAATATGGAATTAAGTTGTGTGGCGGTTGATTGATTTACTTTCCGCAATTATTTTGATTGTGGATAATTGCTTGCTAATATGTGCTATTGTGATTTACTATGTATTTTACCTGTAATATCTGCTATAATCATATTGTGATGTTGATTGTTGATTGGGAAGCCTGATAGTGGTCAGTGCTCAATTAGTTAACGGGAATTTTCAATTTGGGGAATGTTGGGAATTTTCAATGACGCTAGTTTTCTAAAGAAAAAGAGGATCCTAAAGTAATTTATAAAGTTAGTACAAAAAAAAAAAATTAGATTTTTACGATTAAATTAATCATTATGTGGAAAAAGTAACATTAAAAGGAAAAAGTCAAGTTTTTCAACTTTGGATGTTTTTAACGCTAAAACGACGTTTTAATTCCGAAAAGATTTACGAAAAACGTTTTAGAAAAATAGTAATACTGTTCTGGGATGACGTTTTTGGTCTCAACTGTTTCCTTTCAAAAAATGGTTTTTGGGAAGGGATTTTCAACAACAGATAAGTTTTATCAGAAATTCGATGGTTTTCAAACCACTTTCAAACAGAAAAGTTTCTCTGTAAACGAGTTTTTCCCAACGGTGTAAAATTCGACAACTTGGATGAGTTGCAGAGTTTTCGTTTTGGATTTGTGTTTGACAGAATGAAAAACGGTGGAAAACGGTGAAACATAAACCTAGTATACGAGATGTCGGGATACTAGTGTTCTGTAAACATGATTAAAGGTGAATGATGCTTTCTATTACCACGGACCTTGGGCTAGTGCATCGGTCTAGGGCTCCGCGATTGAGCACTCGGACGTTTCGTCCTGTGTTAACGATGAAAAGTTTTAAAACGGTGCAAATTATGAATAGTCGGGAGCCTTTGAGCTACAACAACGAAAGAATGAATACAAAGAAAAGTGGCAAGACTTGAAACGTTTTTACATGCATTAAAATTTGGTAGACGTGCCAACGATGTTAATCTGGATATCCTGATGGCAGAATATTCAAGACGGTGTATACCATTGTGCCTTGATGGACAATGAAAACCATAAAGGATGATCGCCTGTGCCTTGTGTTGGACAGTGTGCAATGGTTTTAACAACGGTGTGCCTTTTGGCAATCGAGCCTAATCAGCTCAGTTTTTATAAAATGGTGTTGGGATCTCCGGAGATTAAGTGAAGAATTAGATGATGAACATTGAAGTGTCATGCATTTCTTTTAAAAATGGCGATGACTGTCGGGTATGAAACACTATGATATACTACTTGTTTATTTAGTAGAACCTAATGCATAATGATTATATATGCCTATGTGCTATTGATGTTTAATGCATGTAGTTATCGTGTGCGAATCCATATATTGGTATCTCACCCTTACATCTTTATATGAGTTCCAAGATGCCACTGGAACATTTGGGGATCCATTCCCTGACTCTTGAGTATGCAAAGGAGAGTGACGTACGAGGAGTCACAGTACTTTAGAGGTGGACCAGCTATAGGATAAGTCCTATTATTTTGAAGTATGGTAAGCTAAGTTAGAAGAAAAAATTTTATCATGGATTTTCAAAACAAGTTAAATACTTAGAAAATCTTATTTTTTGAAAGTAACCAGCAAAATTAATAAAGTTTTATTTTCCGCAACGGGTAACCATGATGCTCCAGAAGGGGGTGTCATAGTTGGTAGAATTTCAACATCCCTAGCCTATTTTAGTAAATAGGGGCAGAACCTTAGTCATATGGACTAGAGGGTTTTTGACTGGATTTTATTGATTTCTGGTTGTGGTTTGTTGTGAAGCATCCGACGATGTTCGAACATTCGAAAGTGCGCACGATTGACAGTTGCAGAGCCGCATTCGGAGTTGCACGGGAATTTTGTTCATGTGGGGGGAAGAATAACAATATCGTCGGGGAGGCAAGATTTAAAATAAAATACATATTGATATGCGTAGGGCGACTTAAACCCTACTAGAGGTCTTTTGACCTATAGGTTGATTTTATCGTATATTGAGGATGTATGTTCTGTGATGGGATGTTTAATATAATATATGTGATGTTGCGACTGCTGATGTCTGAGTAGAGATAGGTAGTAAATTCTGATAAGTTGGGAGATGAATATGTGGTGAGAAAATCAAGGATATATCTATATATATATATATATATATATATATATATATATATATATATATATATATATATATATATATATATATATATATATATATATATCTAGAGATCCAGTTGATCTGTTTGCGTTGTGATTTAAAGTTGATACCCGGTTAAGCCGGAGAAAGTTGGTCGGGGTTGTTATAAGTCATGGTTGAGACACTAAGTGTTGATCCGAGATGAGTCGGTGAGGTTCATGATGCATAGTTGTTGTTCATCACTGTGTTTGCGTACAGGCAATCGATCTTGCCAACGGGGGGATGATCGTACCCATTAGTTGTGAACGGGCGAATGTCCTGAATATATATATATATATATATATATATATATATATATATATATATATATATATATATATATATATATATATATATATATATATATATATAGATCCAGTTGATCTGTTTGCGTTGTGATTTAAAGTTGATACCCGGTTAAGCCGGAGAAAGTTGGTCGGGGTTGTTATAAGTCATGGTTGAGACACTAAGTGTTGATCCGAGATGAGTCGGTGTTATAAGTCATAGTTGTTGTTCATCACTGTGTTTGCGTCCAGGCAATCGATCCTGCCAACGGCGGGATGATCGTACCCATTAGTTGTGAACGAGCGAATGTCCTGACCTGGCCTGCGGGCGGAAGGATATGTCATTACCGTAAGTTACGTTGTTGACGGGCAAATATTCCTACCTGGCCTACGGGCGGGGGAATATGTCGTATCCATGAGACGAGTCCAGCCTGCGAGCTATTGGCCGAACCTTGCATTACAGGGGTGGCACAAAGATAAACAAGACATCTTGATCTGTTGGGGATGTCGCGTCGTGATCGCATCCATATAGTCGTTAGTTGCATGAGTGTAAGAGACAGTAGTTAAGAGAGAACGATTTGGAGTTGATTAATTGACACTGCTGTATTGTTGAGTGTTGCTATCTATATAAATTATTTTATAGTTGTTTTCCAATTTATGATGAGTTGCTGTTTCTTATCCCCTATATTTTCTCTATGTTGTATTTTATTTATTCTAGATCACACGAGAAGATCCTGCTGAGGAGTTGCCAGAGGAGATTGATGGCATACACGTTCAACTGGATGCTGGCGGGAGAGCCCCGGATCCTAGCACTGGAGGACTGTAGAGCTTGGGGGTTTTCACTACCCTTGTCATAGTCGTATGGGGATTAGTAGTCTTAGTTGTTATGGCCAGTACATGGGTTCGAGCGAAATGTATTTTTGGGGCCAAGAGAGGAAGTCATATGTATTTTATTTTGCTACCATGCTTTCATTTTATTTACTAGTTGAGTACTCTGAGACTTTTTTATGCCGGTTGTTGTAGGCTCTACTGATGGAGCCAGTACTTTTATATGTATGTTATATATAGTCATGGTATCAGTGTTGTTTGTTTTTAATATTTTCCGCATTTTATTATTCACGCTACGCTGTAACGTTAAGAAGTTGAGTTCGGGTTACTAATGGGACCTCCGAGGAGGGGCTGTCACCACCCGTCACAGGGAATAGTCAATCTCCAGAAACGATCGTCCTCCTCGTATAGCAGCTCAAAATCTCCCAACACTGGGATCCGAGGCTATCCCGCCAGCATCAGGCTCAACAGATGTGCCATTGATCTACTTGGGCAGCTCCTCAACTGGGTCTTCTCGTGCTAGCGAGAATAGATAAAATACAAAATAGGGAAATATGGGAGATAAGAAACAGCAATACATCATAGATAGGGAAGCAACTATAAAATAAGATATATAGATAGCAACACAAACAACATAAAGTGTCAAGCAATCATCTCCCAAATTATTCTCTCTTAGCTACTATCCCTTACACCTATGCATCTAATAACTACATGGACGAGGCCACGATACGACATCCCCGGCAGATCAAGATGTCTCATCCATCACTGTGCCACCCCCCGTAATGCAGGGTTCGGCCAACTGCCCTCTTGGCTCAACTCAACTCAACTTACAGCTACGACATATTCCCCCGCCCGCAGGCCAGGTCAGATTATTCGCCCGTCGACAACTCAACTTACGGTAATGACATATCCTCCCACCCGCAGGTCAGGTCATGATATTCGTCCGTTAACAACTCAGCTTGTGGGTACGATCATCTCCCCACAGGCAAGATCGATCGCCCATACGCCAACACAGTGATGATCAACAACGATGCAGCATGAACCTCACCAACTCATCTCGAGATTAATCGCTTAGTGCCTCAACCGCAACTTGTACGCAACTACGACCAACGTTCTCCGCCATAACCGGGTATCAAATTTACGTCTCAACATAGTCATCATATCAATAGGATCTCTAGGTTGAGCACTACAGCATATATATCCTCTGTAACGGCCCGGACTGCTTTCAGGATTGCAGACTATCACCACAAACCAACACGGGTCTTTTCAGCATGCTTTGTCCTCACTCACACACTTTCTGGGAAACTTCCCAGAAGGTCACCCATCCCACAAGTGCTCCAAGTCAAGCACGCTTAACTATGGGTCTCCTTACGTCGACGGCGAAGATGTGTGGACTGGCGACGACGAGGCTTAGTCTCATGGGTATGATGTATACTAGGTAGTATACTCTATCGTCTTTAGAGTTTCTTTATTAGACCAGCTCTTAGGATTTTGGATTTTTAAGTCAAATCTTCCGACTATGACCGAGCACTTGGTGGGTGCTGAAAGATCGTAAAAAGATGTACGCCTTATGGCGAAGTTGGCGAAGTTGAGTAATTATTATTATTGTTATTATTATTACGAATGAGTTTTTAATTTGTTTCATGTGACGGTTCATGTTTATCTTTGGTATCAGTTTTCTACAACCACTCGAGTGAGTGTTTTTCAAAAAAAAAAAATTTAGTTTACTAAAGCTTTATTTTTCGCAACGGGTTACCATGTGATGTCCCAAAAGGGGTGTCACATCCTCGAATTCCTTACCACATGTTCATCTCCCAATTTGTCAAAAATTACTGCCTATATCTACTCACACAACAGTGATCACAGATATCATATCATAAACAACCATAATCATATTAAATAATCATGTTCATCATATCTACTCATAGGCATATAGTCAAGTAACCCTAAGCATGTTACAAGGCACACATACATATCAACATATATCATGTTAAACATCCAATATACAAGCATACAACATCGACATATCATAAAATCATCCTATTGGCGATAAACCTACAATGCCAAAACTGCATTGGTACCACCAACTAGTAGTAGCCAATGTGAGTTAGGTGTTGTCGGTTACTCGACCACTACTAGGGTTTAGGTCGCCCTATGCATATCAATATATATTAATTTATTCTTGCCTTCCCGACGATATTGTGGTTCTTTCTCCCACCTGATATTAAATGTGGCAATGATCACAAACTTTGAGCTCCCCAACAGTTCCTCACAACCGCGGCCTAGCTCCTCCAACGGGTCCCGAACGCAACTCCCAAAATTCCCCTAATCAAGGAAACAACACGTAGACTATAGCAATAACTCTAATACGAAGCTAAAACCGTGAATAGAAGCTTGAAATAATAGAAGAATATTGTATAGCTACAATGTAGGTAGATACAAAACCTCGGCTTACCCTCGACGAATCAAAGAAGTAAACCGGTAGAGTCGTAGTAGAAGTCGAGCTGATCACGAAAACACGAACAGAATTGGAATTAGATCAACGAATGAAGCACAACTTGAATCAAGACTTAGAACCTCAAATTTGAACTCTTTCTCTCTCGGGAAAAACTTTTCCTCGTTGAAAATGATGAGGTATTTATAGGGAAATATTTTACTGTCCACGCTTTAGCGTTGCAAAACTCCACGCTTTAGCGTTGTAACGCTTGAGCATTGGCTCTCTCAACGCTTGAGCGTTGACGTTTCCTCACCGCCAAGGCACCGCCCGTCACGTGCCAACTGCCACGCGTAACTGCCACGTGTCACTTGTAACACCCCGATCTTCTTATTCTTTTTAATTAATCAGTATTTAGGTAATTGTATTTTATTGGAGGGTCTAGAAAATGAAATAAATTATTCCGAGACCATAGTCACGCTCTACGCTATCGTAGGAAGCTATGGTTAAATTTTGGTCGAAAACTCAGACGGAGCCCGGTCTGCGATTTTCACTGATAGTAGTGTTTTACTACTATCAGGCCCTAATCTGGACTCGTGAACGAGACAGTTAGTCTTAGAATCACGTTTCCTGTGTTTTCGAAAAAGTTCGTCCTGAAGTTCGAAAATGAAAATAATATATTATATATGGCCGATAATTGATATGGGAGACGATTTGAGCCGTGTAAGGGTTTTATGAGGCCCATGAGCGGATAATCTTCATGTCAAGGCTGTGTTAGGTCATCTAGGGGCTCATACCAGTGTCGTGATGATTTCAAAATATCGGAACGCGAAATGACCAAATTGTCCTTAGTCTTTTTACTAAATTACCTTTTTACCCTTTTTTTTTTACCTTTCTTAACACTTAAGAAAATATCTAAACTCACTCACTCTCTATCTCCTCTCTATCTCAGCAGCCCTCTCTCTCTCTCCTCTTCTTCTTCTTCCTTCTCCAATTTTCTCCATTTTTCCTCCAACCTTCACCTCCATTTTTCTTCAACTTCCACAAAGATTTTCAACCAAATTTGTGAAGAAAATTTTCTCCTCTCATCCTCCTCTATCACCTAAGAGGTATAGATTTCATCCTTGAGCTCTCAATCTTCATTTTTCTCCATTGATTTTCATGAGTTTAAGTTTTTAGATCTAAACTTCAAAAATCTCTAGAAAATTGTAGAAAAATCCTTTTAATGCCAAACCAATTTCTATGAGCTAGTATCATCCCCTAATATCATAATCCAAGAGCTTGAAATCAAATAAACTCTCTAACCTATCTATCTTTTCAAGTCCGAATGGGTGCATGTTTTGGGGAAAATGGGTTTTTGTTCATTGTTCTTGATTTCACCTATTTCATTCCTTAATCATGTAATGCAAGTGATTAGGAAGCCCAAATCAAACTCTCACCTATTTTTTTTTGGGTGATGGCCGAAACCCCAAATTTTTTATTTAAGGGTTTTTTGTTCAAATCTTTGATAATTGATCATGGATTATGTATTAGGTATGCTTAAGGATCATTGATCCAAGAGTTGGTAGAATTTCAATATCCCTAGCCTAATTAATTAAATAGGGGCAGTAGCTAGTCCTAAGGATTAGGGAGTTTATGAATTAACTGATTTAATTTCTGGTTGTGTTTTGTTGTATAGAATCTGACAGGACTCGAACTTCCGACCGCGCACAAGATTGAAAGTTGCAGAGCCGCATTCGGAATCTCTCGGGATCTTTACTAAGGTGGGGGAAAGAACCGCGATATCGTCGGGGAGTCAAGCTTTAAATAATATATATTGATATGCGTAGAGCGATCCAAACGCTACTAGAGGTCGTTTAACAGTTAGGTTGATTTTACTGTATATTGAGGATGTATGCTCTGTGATTGGTATTTAATATGATATATGTTATGCTTACTATATGCTTATGATTGATTAAATGTTATTTATCTGTAAGTTGATTTTAATGCTGAATCTATTGTTGGTTGTTGCTGGTTGTTGTTTATATGCTGTTGTGACTGTTGATGTCTGAGTAGAGCTAGGCAGTGGTTTCTGATAAGTTGGGATATGATTGTGTGGTGAGAAATTCGAGGTCATATATATGTCGTAGTGCTCAACCTAGAGATACGGTTGATCTGTTGATATTGTGATGTGAGTTGGTACCCGGTTAAGCCGAATGAAAGTTGGTTGTGGTTGTTTATGAGTCGTGGTTGAGGCATTAGGTGTTGATCCTGAGATGAGTAGGTGAGATTCATGTTGCATATTTGTTGCTCATCATTGTGTTGGCATACGGGCGATTCCTATCTTACCTGCGGGGAGATGATCGTACCGGTTAGTTTGGCGTAGGGGCGATTCCGATCTTACCTGCGGGGAGATGATCGTACCCGTTATTCGAATTGTAGACGGACGGAAAAATGTCTCGACCTAGCCTGCGAGCGGGGGGATATGTCGTTACCGAAAGTTGAGTTGTTAACGGACGGGCGAATGTTTCGACCTAACTTGCGGGCGGGGGAACATGTCGTTATCGTAAGTTACGCTGTTGACAGGCGAATATTCCGACCTAGCCCGCGGGTGGGGGAATATGTCGTACCCATGATATGAGTTGGGCCTTTTGACCGAACCCTACCTTATGGGGGTGGCATAGTGATGATTAAGACACCTTGATCTGTTGGGGATGTCGCGTCGTGATCGCGTCCATATAGTCGTTAGTTGCATGAGTGTGAGAGACAATAGTTAAGAGAAAATCATTCGGGAGTTGTATGATTGTCACTGTTGTGATTTTGAGTGTTGCTATCTATATATATTATTTTATAGAGTTATTTTTCCCAGTTATGACATATTACTGTTTCTTATCCCCTATCTTTTCTATGTCATATTCTCTTTATTCTCGACTGTACGAGAAGATCCTGTTGAAGATTTACCAGAGGAGATTGATGGTATACCCGTAGAACCAGATGCTGGCGGGAGAGCCCTGATCCCGGTGCTGGAGGACTTTAGACATCGGGGGTTGGTAGTTGTAGTTGTTATGACCAGTATGGGAGACTGAGTCGTCTGTATTTTTATTTCCGCTGCTATGCTTTTAGTTTTTATTTGATGCGTACTCTGAATTATATTTGGTATCAGTTGTTGTAGGCTCCACTGAGGGAGCCAATACTCTTACTTATGTATAAGTCGTTTATGGTATTAGTATTGAAGGTTTTAAATATTTCCGCAATTTTGTACTATCACGCTACGCTATACGCTTATAATTATAAGTGGGGTTACCAATGGGACCTCCAAGGAAGGGGTTGTCTCATCACTTTATGTCCCATCACTGCCAATCAACTGGTCAGAGGGGCCACACTTGAGCCTTCAAACTCACCACGCTAAAGCGTTGGCACGCTTGAGTGTTTTCATGGTCCATGCTTGAGCGTTCTGCTCTGGATCACTTGTTCTTCATCTTTCTCTTATCCAATTCAACCCTTATTCTTAACCTATCTTCTAAGCATATTTTCAAGCATAAAATACTCATCACGCTTAAACACATATACATCCAATTATTAATTAAGGTTATGGAAATGAGGATGTTACATCTCCACCCCCTTAAAATAAATTTCGTCCTCGAAATTTGACGTACCTTAGAATAAATGTGGATATTCCTGCTGCATATCTTCTTCACGTTCCCAATTGGCATCTCCTATTGTTTCATACCATACGACCTTGACCTACGGAATGTGTTTTCCTCAGAGTTCCTTAACTCTTCTATCCGCGATCCGTACTGGTAAAGCCTCATACTCAAGGTTCTTTCTCATTTGTATTGACTTTGGCTCTAGGATGTGTATGAACAGGGGTAATATTTTCTCAACTGAGATACATGAAAGACATCATGAAGATTGGATAGATTTGGAGGTAAAGCAACATGATAGGCTACGGGACCAATTCGAGGAAGAATTTGAAACGGTTCAATGAATCTAGGAGTAAGCTTTCTAGATCTGATTGCTCTGCCAATTCCAGTCCTTGGATTGCACTGATTGCTCTATTTCTGGATCTGATTGCTCTGCCAATTCCACCCTATTCATACTACATAAATCAAAGTATGAATTGGTCTGCACTGTATTTTTAAGTAATTTTAATTTTAACATTTTTTATAATATTTTTTTTCATTTTCAATTAATTTATACTCAAATGTATTTTTAAAAATAATGCTAACATTCCCAAGAAAGATACATTTAAATCAAACATGAAAATCAAAGTTTCTCAATTAATATTCTCGGCAATGTTTAAGGTCCATTAAATACATTTTTAACATTTTGAAGAATTAACATTCATGGGCAACAACAAAAAAATCAACCTACCAAATTCTCCCTTTGAGTGTTAACAATGTTCCGTGACTTCTCAGTTTATTAGCGCTTTTAGAGCACCTCCAACGGGGGTTCTTATGTTGCTTTTTACTGTTAAGCATGAGTGCTTAGTAGGAACTTCAACTTGCCATTGGAGTTGGGTGCTTGTGAAGCACCATGTGCTTATATAAGCACTGGCTCTTAAATTGAAATGTGGGTCCAATTTAGTAAAATCGTTACGGGGTGTTAGATTGTAGATACTCTTAATATGTAAAGACGTGTCTAATATTCATTTAATTTTATTCAACTGATTAATATTATATAAGACTTTCATTTGTTATTGAATTTGTGGTTTTACAAATAGTAACTCTAATATCTCACACGTTTATCTTACATTACTAATTTAACATTATTATTTTAGGTATTAAAATGCAATGTTTTTATTTTTTATTTTCTTTTTTCTTTTAAATACGTTGGCTCTTAACTAACAAAATGTTAACTTTAAGATTTTTAATCAAAAACGAAAAAAATCAATCTAATCGAAACCGATAGGTTTGATTTTTAAAATGTAATCCATGCAACTCAATCCAAATTAATATAAATAACATTGTTAGATCGAATGAATTTTTAACTCTAAAATGATCCCAACCAAACCGGGAATACCAATACCAGTTAGCATGGCCGGCCTAACGATTAGTGAGGCCTAAAGCAAATTTTGTGACGATACCTTTTTGAAAAAACATAATAAATTAATCCAATAATTTTCTCATACAAAATTAATTATTTTGTACACAACAAGGAGTTGATCATTGGATGTAACCTTTCATACCAAGTGGGCTAGCTCATGTTTGTTGATATATCAAACATATAAAAAACATAATAATACAAAAGGATGCTAAAGGATGAAGTGTTTGCCACTAGGCTAAAAGTTATAGTTGTTAGTCAGGGCATAACTTTATTTCCTTAAGCCTAGTAGCAGTTAAAGCCATGTTTCGATTTGACTACGGCCCCACCTGGCCTCGCCACAACCAACTGCGGCCCCACCTGGGCCTCGCCAAGGCAGGATGCAAGCCCACCACCAACAATCCCCCTCCCAGAACCTGCGGCGCCTTACCGGGAATCGACCTCGATCTGACTCCAACCGTATCTGGGCCTTCACAAGGCAGGATATTGGCCTACTAACAATAATCCCCTTCCCAGCGCCAGCAGTGCATTACATGGGAATTGAACCCATGACCTGCTTTGATACCAAGTGAAGGATCAAGCGCTTATCACTAGGCTAAACGCTATAGCTGTTAGTCAGGGCGCAACTTTATTTCCTTAAGCCTAGTAGCAACCAGTGCCATATTTCGATCTGACTACGGCCCCACCTGGCCTGGTCACACCCAAATGCGGCCCCACTTGGGTCTCGCCAAGGTAGGATGCTGGCCCACCACCAACCGATACAACTGTGCATTTTTTTAGAAGAAAAAAATATTTTTTTTTAAGAGGCCTAAAACTAGGGTCTTACTAGCTTGGGCCTCAGGCCGACCCTGCCAGTAAGGTTGTCAAAGTTGAGAATTCAGGTAAACTGTTGGAGTTAGGAATGGCAATGGATAGGGTATAGGTAGGGTACTATAGTACCTATCCCCATATCCGCATTTTAAAAAAGTACCTGTAGCCGAACCCATACTCGCGTGGGTAGCAACTTTAATACTCGTACTCTTTAACAGCCTCCTTCGTGCTCCATCCACATCGTCGTGTTGTTCCAGGTCACGCCATCATCATGCTCTAGTGTGCGCCGTTGTCACTGGTAATATTAATAAAACATGGAAAAACATTTTATAGTTTTTAAAAGATTGCTCGTATTTTGCAATTTCCCTTTGAATAACATTACTATTCATACATTGCAATCCTGGTTATTTTGTTTGATTTTAAATTGAGGAGATGACATGAGAAATTAGTGAGTGTGAGTGTGACCTAAACAAAAGGAATTAGGAATTAGCGAGTGTGTTCTTCTAGCGGCAGCAGGTATTATGGAGCCTAGCGTCCCAAATATTGTGACTCAAAAGGTGACGACGGAAGCACAAGAATCTTGTTTGAAGGATAACAGAGGCACGAACTGAAGGATGATGGCGACGCGAACTGGAGAACGATGGTGGCGCGGCCTGGAGGGTGGCGACGACATATGGAGGACAACAATTTTGGCTCTCTATTCGCACCTTCTTTATGGCTGGAGGAGAAGAAGAATGTGTTTTGATTTGAGAAGAAAACAGGGAGGGAGGAGAAACGAAACCTGGAAGGTGATTGTGCTTCTTTGTGTCATGTGACTTTTTAAGTCATAAATTCTCAGCCATTAGATATAAGTATAAATCAATGGCCCAGATGAAGAGTAACATTTTAAAGTTATTCTTGGAGTAACTTGATCACCTACTATCTTAAAATATTATTTAAAAACATATTCTAGTACCTAAAGATAGTTTAAATACATATTCAAAATTAATATTCAACATTCTAATTTCACAACAAAACAAATAAAAATAATAAAGTATAACTCAATACATGACCTAAATGTTCTATGATTTTTAGTCAAACACTTACTTTAGTTTGTCGCTTAATAAAACAAAATAAAAATAATACTCAAGAAAGTAAAATTATCTTTGTAAAGTCAATATATATTGCAACCCAGGGATAATACAATCCAAGTATTAACATCGACCAAAGATTTACATTCTGGTGTCAAATTTGAATAATATAGGCTCATAAATTCGTTGGTAGAATAAAATAAATTACCAATTTTATCATAGTTCACTTAAAATGGAAAAAACATTATTGGGAGAGGTTCTCTCTTAAACATCTGACAGTACCTCAGGAAATTAATCTCTCACCTATCAAGTGGAATAAGACACTCTCTAAAATCAAAAAATAGCAAACTCATACGAGTTTTACCAAAAAGAGTTTATATACGAGTTAACTCACTTTTGTTTTTGAAAACTGTAAACCCTTAACATTTTAATAGTTGAGCAAGGTTAACAACACTCTCTTTAACACTCTCTCTTCAACACACTCTCAAGTATTGGTGGATTTCATATGGGACCCATTAATACATATAGCCTCACTCTCTATTTAGTCGGTCCGGTAAATATATCCGATAATAGAGAATATTTTGAAAGGAGTATGATAAAAAATGTGTTGCTAGCATTTCTCGAAAAAGTTAAATCTATAATTTTACAAACTACGTTTACTAGTAACCATCGAGAAAAGAACGCTGATTTTTATAGTTTTACCCCTAAATAAAATAAAATAAAAACAGACCCTCCCTATAAGGCTGCTTTTATGGTGCATCTCTACATCTTAAGATTGAATGATCTGAACCGTTCATATATCATGCTATCAAATTCTTACGGTGGACTGACATGCATTTGATTTATTCATTTATTAATATTATATATTTTTTATTATTTATAATTATTATTAATATTATTAAAATATTTTGAATTTTTTTTCGTTTCCTCTTCTTTCTTCCACTAGTTCTGAGTTTCAAAATTATAAGGAAAAAAAGAGAAAAGCGTGACACGCATAGGCGCAGTGGAAAAAAGAAAGAAAGAAAAGACCGCCCCTAAAAATGGAGATCCTATTAGTAAGGAGGGGAAGATGATAGATTTTAGCTGCACCTAGAAAAAGAAGCAAAAAAAGATAGAGAAATGAAAGAGAGAGAGAGAGAGAGAGAGAGAGAGAGAGAGAGAGAGAGAGAGAGAGCGAGAGATGGGGTTATTAATCGAGGTCGGTTAACATCGAGGAAAGGGGGAAGTGGGTAAGAGAGTAGGGGTGTGTGAGTGTATTTCAAGGTCACTCTGATGGAGACAAAGGAGGGGCAAGTGATCTTTGCAACAAGAGGAGGTCAATCCATTCAAGTCCAATTCAAACTCTTTAAGTCCAAGTGATCCTCTTTAATGTTTTGGGTATATCTTGAGTTATGGATATCCGAATGCAGTGATATTTAATGCGTTGGAAATATCACTGAATTATCTATAAATGTTATCTCAAGCATAAAGACCTCATTCGGCCTCTATCATGATGAAAACCGGACTAGAAGTTGGGAACGCTGTTCTGGACGAGTTTGACTTAATCCATTCAAGTCCAAAGAAAACCTTCTTCACGGTTTTGGTTATATCTTGCGTTCTGGATATCCGATTGATGTGATTCTTGATGCGTTGGAAAGATAAGAGAACTAGCTACAAGTTTCGTTTGAAGTTAAAAACCTGATTCGGACTCTATCATGATGAAAACCGGACTAGAAGTTGGGAACGCTGTTCTGGATGGATTTGACTTAATTAGGCATTTTTAGGCTTGTAATTGGTTTTGGTCTTAAATTATATTTTGGGCTATATGGGCCACGAAATTACTCAGCCACCTTAACCTAGAATGCTCCTTAGCTTCTATAAATAGGACTTGTATGACCTCATTTACATAACTTTGAATTAAATTAGAATTTATCCTATTTGGGTATTTTTGTGAGTTGAGCATTGGCTCCTCCTCTTCAAGTTCTTGGATTAGAACTTGTTTGATTCTTATCAAAGAGTTCTATCTCTTTGTGGCGAATCCTCCTTGGCTTATCAATCTTCCAATTCTTTGGATGATTGTGGCACCTTCCCCTTCATCTTCTTCCTCTTCCATTTTCTTAATTTATCTTATGTTCTTCTTTACATTTGCACCATTGACATTCTGTTTTTAGTTGTTGCACTTTCATTTTTATTTGTTTAAGTTTTTTGTTCAGTTATTTCCATTCTTTGGTTGTTTCCTTTTGTTAATCATATTCGGGTGACAACCGCACCTTCTTCTCCCCCAATTCTTTTCATCTTTTTAACATAAGAACTAAGAACAAGCTCTTGGATAGATCCTTAAATTTCGGTGATTCTAACTTGGATCATATCACACACTCTCTCTCTCCCCTCTTTTTTTTCTTCTATTTTTTGGTTTTTTATCTTGTAAAAAATGAAATTGAAGCTGGTTTCTTCAATGGGTGAAAATCCTTAAAACGATTTAAAAAAGCTTCAAATTCAGCTCCAGTTTTTACTTCAGCTTTGTAGCATAGGACTTGATAATTTTAGCAAAAAAAGAAAAAAAACAAATTGAAATGCAGAGATCCGAAGGTAGAGGAAACGAAACGAAACAAATTTATAAAGAGTTCTGAGTTTGAGGTGTACTCCGAAGAACAGGGTTGGGGTTCAAAAGAAATGGTCGAAATGGAACAAATTTTTGGTTTGGTCTCGGATAATTGAAGTGAACAGGGAGGGGAGAAATTTCTAAATATTTCAATAATATTAAAATAATAATATTGATTATAATTATAAATAATAAATAATATTAATAAATGAGCTGATCAGGTACTTGGCAGTCCACTGTAAGAATATGATAGCATGATATATGAATGGTTCAGATAATTTAATCTTAAGGTGTATGGGTTCATCTCTTTTTAGCAAGTGCACCATAAAAGCCACCTCCCTATAAAAGTAGAAAATGAAGCTCGAAAAAAAATGAAATAATACGAACATGACAATAAAATAATAAATAAAGAAGGTATGGTAGAAGGCCAAGAAATGATCGTAATGAAATATGAGGTTGAAATATTAATAAAGAAAAATAAATAGATAAGCAAAAGGTAGGACATGGTACAAGTGCTATGCATATTCCACTTGTGCTTGTGGATTTGTGGTTGGAACAAAGAGTACTTGTAGGACCTGATGCTGGAGTCTGGTGCTGGGAGCTTGCTATGGCTTGGAGCCTTGGAATGGGGAAACATAGTATTGTAAGGGGGTGAACAAAAAAAGAACCTATACAGGGAGTCTAGAGAACAGATACGAGGTAACATGGGAGCAAGGCAAATTAAGAATAGAATTGCTAAATTAACATTGGAACCAATATACTATGTTAGATTTTTAAACGGAAACATCATACAGAAGAGGCAAATTGTAACAAACATGCATAACTTTCTTCGACTCCTCTACTAGTCTACTTGCTTCAAGTCCTGCTTTACGACCACCCGCTATGCAGTAACGGAAGTAGTCACTGCAAATCAAGACTTTTTTTTTTTTTGAAGGAGCAAATCAAGACATTCTATTGTAAATAGAAATAGAAATTAAAAATAATGAATTCCTATTCAACCAAAAATAAGAAATTGACTGTAGATTTTACTCAATTAGATTATCTATATTTTCTGTTTGCACCACTGGTTAAAAAAGTCTTGCTCTAAAATCAACAATGGAAGATGTACCAAGTGTAGATAGCACAAATGAGTTCAAGGATCAATTAAGGAAGTATGTTGCGCCAAGTCTAAAACAATAACAATTTAAACAAAATATCTAACACAGAATTATTAAATATAGAAACTGTTTTTAGATAATATCGATCATAAAGATTTGCATTTTATCACATCCAAATGGCAAGTGTGTAGCACAAAAAATCCTAAATAATGGAAAAGGAACTTGCCAATCTTGCTTATAATGGGTTGAAAGATGCTCTCAAGCTCCTCCAGGTAATCCTCAAACACATCTACTTCTTCCTGCTGGTTATTACCATCAAGCAAATTTGTGGCCTTAGTAATTGCAGAACTGATCTTCTCCTCCTCACGTGAGGAGAGCATAGAATCAAACTTCCCAAAGCATTCATTGCCTTGACCTTCTTAAGGAAGGTCTTATCTTCAGCCTGGTAATTCTTAGCTTCTTGAACCAATCTTTTAATTTCTTGAAATGACAATCTTTCCTTGTCATTGGTTATGGTAATCATGTTCTTTGTTCTTGCAAATTTTCGGCTATCGATGGACCGAATAAAAGAAGAACAATATTGCTATCTATCACACTCACTCTTAGTTCAAATACACTTTCTCGTATATTAAAATCCTCTGAACTGGTAGAGTAAGAATACAAAATAGCTTAAGTTTTCCTGTTACATTACATTCTATATATATACAAATCAAAACCATAACCGCTCGAGCCGTGATCTCCTCTCGCATGACCGTTCGTGGGAGCCTCCTTATGTCCGAGATTCTCGCCGATAAGCTAACAACTGCTGATCCTTTCTACTTGAATTCCCTCCTTTGACTTGATCTTCCACTTTCAAACGTGCTTCTCGATCAGTTTGAAACCATTACACCAACGACATTCTCGGCCCAAAACAAAACCATATCCTTGGGCTTGTTTCTGAAGAAAACGGCCCAACATTGTCCCTTCTCGGCTCTACCTCTAGCCCCTTATTCTCGATCAATACACAAGTCTCCCAAGCTTCAAGTCTCGAAGAGATGCAGGAGCTTATAGAACTCAAATCACCTGATCAGCTCTATATTATTTATTCTCGGACAGTACACAAGTCTCCCAAGCTCAAAGAAAACGGCCCAACATTGTCCCTTCTCGGCTCTACCTCTGGCCCCTTATTCTCGGTCAGTACATTCTTCATGCCGGTGGTGTTTTCCCAAGCAGAGACTGTTAGGATACCCGATACCGTTGTCATCTATAGCAATGCATACATCAAAAGGATGGTCGTGAGGAGTAGGTGAAAGAAACTCAAGATTAAACGATCCGAGCAAATTGTTATCATTGGCTCTTGTCCTCTCACCCTCATAAACATCAATGGGGATCGATGATTGATTATCTTGACTTGTCCGGTATCCTTGGGTCTTCTTTGCAGGAATAGTTGTATTTCTAAGAATCACTACACTCATTTCATCAAATATAACTTCCGTACCAAGAGACAACAGTGTCACATCCAACAATGTCAACTTTGGAACATTCATAACGTCTTCAGTCAACAAAGCAGCCTGCACAACTGCATCATAAGCAGCAACTTCATCAGGGTTGATACTCTTGCAAAGATCCTTCCCATTGAAAAAGTTCTGCAATAGTTGCTGCACTTTGGGAATCCTCGAAGAGCCACCAACAAGGACGACATCATGTACACTACTCCTATCCATCTTAGCATCAGTAAGACATCTCTCAATTGTCTCCATACACTCATCAAAAAGGTCTATGTTAATTTCCTCAAACTTGGCACGTGTGATTGACGAACAGAAGTCAATGCTCTGAAATAAAGCATCTACCTCAATGGTGGTAACAAAAGCATACGAGAGTATCCTTTTTGCCCTCTTGCACGCACTTCTCAACCTCCTTAGGGCTCTTGGATTCTCACTAATGTCCACTTTGTTCTTCCTTTTGAACTCCTGTACAAAGTGGTTCACCATTCTGTTATCAAAATCCTCTCCCCCAAGATGAGTGTTCCTAGCAGTTGCCTTAACTTCGAAGACCTTATCCTTAATTGTAAAAAGAGACACATCGAAATTACCACCACCAAGATCAAAGATGAAAATATTTCGCTCTCCAACACAATTAGATCTCTAGTCAAGGCCATACGCAATAGCTGCAGCTGTAGGTTCATTGATGATCCACATAACATTGAGGCCAGCAATGGCTCCAACATCTTTAGTGGCTTTACGCTGAGAGTCATTGAAATAAGTCGGCACAGTAATAACTGCATTTTTTACAAGTGATTCCAAATATTCCTCTGCAATCTCACGCATCTTTGTGAGGACCATAGATGTGATTTCCTCAGCGCAAAGGCGCTTCTCTTGACCTTTATAATTAACAACAATTATAGGTTTGTCATGAATTCCAGCAATGACCTTGAATGGCCAAAGCAATATGTCATTCTGAATAAGGGGGTCACTAAATTTCCTACCAATTAACCTCTTAACATCTGCATAAATAACAATGCTATCATTTGTCCACATTAAAAGAAACAATAAAATTATAGACATTTAAGAGAAACTACTACCAAAAGAATATAAATTACCCAAGACAGTGTTGGTAGGGTTGGTGGCAGCCTGGTTCTTTGCAGCACCGCCAATCAACCTTTGCTTATCCGTGAAAGCCACGAAAGAAGGTGTAGTTTTGTTCCCTTCGTCATTGTGGATGATTTCCACTCGATCGAGTTGCTTCGGTCACTTGTAACACCCCGCCATGTCGGGTGTCACTTTTGTAACCCCAAACACATAACGTATGAAAATAAAATTCGCTGCTTCACTTTCGGAAAAAGATTCCTTTACTTAGGTCTTTCTTATTGTGAAAATAATGATAAAATTTTTTCCTTCACACTACACTGCATAACATATATATACTCAAGATAAATATTAACGCCACTCATATACACATACTTGTATCATCAGTTTAACGACGTACATAGGAGACCCTAGACCACACACCCGTCTCCAAATATATTGGCAGAAGCAACATATTATAATTCCAAATACTAGGTAGCGATGGGTCTGAGAATCGTATCTCCAAAACCTTGGCCATCAGTAGCCACTCACTAACTTGCCAAAAGGCACTACCTCAAAAGAAAACCCTAAGCTGGTCTAGTACTAACAACAATCGCACTGCCTAACATACGCTGTATTCCTGAGACTGAGTCTCGTCTTCAACCGTCCACACCTCTTCATCTTCAGCACCGAACAGATCAAGCTACTGAGTCTCTATATGACCCAGAGAACTGTTGACAAACATATGTACATGTATCCAAAAATACAACAGGGTGTCCAACATATACAGGCAAGGGTGAGAAACTAATATATGAATCCAAAAACACAACAGGTATATACCGAAACATGTACAGCAGATTCATATAAGCATATCTCACAAAATATCATCATGCATAATATAGTACATTATATATCAAAGTACTAACAGTAAAACACAAGGGCCTCGTGCCTAACAATCAACGTTGTTTTCAAAACGTATGCATGAGCACTTCCATGTAAGTCAACTAATATTCAATCCTAGATTTCCGAAAGTCCCATCAGCAAAAGAATGAGTTGATCAAGCTCGGGGTACATTGGCCATCAAGCAGCAATGTCTAGCATCAGCGTGCCATGATCACTAGCACCAACGTGCCATAACTAGCTCCAATGTGCCATAATAACTAGCACCAACATGCCTTCACTAGCACCAACGTGCCATAACTAGCACCCATGTGCCATCACTAGCACCAACGTGCCGTAACTACATTGTCCAACTAAGGGTACAATGCAAACACACAGCACGTGTGACATCATTGTCCATCAAGGCACAATGCTATGACAACAAGCCATCTTAGGTTTTCCTTACCATCAAGGTCCCCCGTTTCACGGCATATCTGCCCAACACATAAATGCATGAGAAAACTACTTAGTGTCCGTCGGTTTATCTTTGTCGTAACACTATTTCCTCGTTGTAGCATCAACGCTAACAACCACCACAGTGTCTTAGACTCTCTAAGCCTCAAAAACATTTTTCTCAAAACAGGACATCTAGTCCAAAATAGCTCGAACCCAAACATCCCTAACCAATGCACCAGTTTAGAATTTTGGATTCAAGAGCATAAAAGCATCCTCAAGCTTTACAGGACCACAAAGATTGTCTCTAAACTGGCAGGACCAACAACTAACACGGATTCTTGATCCATGTGTTTTCTGCAGAACTCTAGAACCGGACGTCTCGGTTTCTAGTTTCTAAGCTTTAAAACCACTTCTCTTGAAAACTCAAAAAACAAAAACTCAAATCTCCGATACTTACACAAAGTCCTCGGGATCGATTTTCCATAAAACAAAACTTGGTCTAAAGACCATTTCTTTTCCTTTTGTCGTTTTTCGGTAAAACACAAACCTTAAAACAAAGCTTGTAAAAACCCTTTTTCTTGGATATAACCAATTTATTTGGAAATCACGTTTCTTAAAACGCTTTTGCTCAAACGATTAACTTTATTAATTTCAAAACTAATAAAGGTTTCCAAAAACACTATTTATCTTAAAACATCGTTTTTCATTATTAAAAACACATTTTCACAACTTTGCTTTTTTAAGTTAACTTATTCTTAAAAGCAGCTATTCATTTTTATTTTATTCCAAAAGAGATAATTAATTATTTTCTCTTAAATTAAATTGAGAAACAATAAAACACATTTATTTTTCTCAATGCCACATATTAAGCTTTTAAAGCTTTTATGTTATACGATGTCGGATCCTAATCGATATTAGGTCCTCTAACGCCTTAAATCCCACAGCAGGGCACATGATACATCCATACATTTATTCAACAATTATATCATGTATCCACATACATTAGCAGTTATGTCATGCATAGTCAAATCAACAGTAGTAAACAAAACACTCTACCAATAATCAGATAAAGACATTTATTTACAATACAAACACCAATATAGCATATAGCTGTCGGAATTGAATTCCTCAGGTTTATCCCCTTACCTCTTGAAGTTCCAAGGGTAAGCAGTAAACACCCGATCGATCCGAAAACTTGCTTAACTATCTGCTGATCGCTACATACACAAAATCAATAAAGGCATTAACTCAAAAATACAAAGATTTCTCCTATTGCACTACCCCTAGGGTTCGGCCCTTTGACCTTAAAAATAGCTAGGGAGCTCCAAAAATTCTCATGTCTTGTATAACACCCTAACTAAGTGAGATAACCCTAGATACCAACTCAAAACATAAAAAACCAACCAAAAACTCTACCCTACACAAAAGGGGGTCTCGGCCTCTCCTTGGAAAAATAGCCTAGAGAGATTTCTTGGCTCTAAGCTCTTGGATAATACAAGTATGTCATGAACCTAGGCCATAGAAATTGGTTTGGTATTAAAAGGAT
This sequence comes from Ammopiptanthus mongolicus, assembly GCA_039655645.1. Taxonomy (NCBI): domain Eukaryota; kingdom Viridiplantae; phylum Streptophyta; class Magnoliopsida; order Fabales; family Fabaceae; genus Ammopiptanthus; species Ammopiptanthus mongolicus. The sequence continues at coordinate 85,351,037 of CM077348.1, forward strand.
TTTTCTACAATTTTTCATGGATTTTTGAAGATTTAGGGGCAAAACCCCAACTTCCATGAACATGAAAAAATTAGAGGAAAGAAAGGAGAGATTGAGAGAGATAAAGATGGTGAGCTACCTCCTAGGAGTTTCTCCTTCAAAAACTAGTGATTTTGCTTCAAGAAATTTCAAGGTTTCAAGCTCCAACAATGGAGTTCTATGGAGAGAAAAGTGAAAGAAGAGAAAAGGGTGAAGGATGAGGTTGGGAGGGTGTTGGCTGAGTGAGTGAGGGTGAGGATGAGTGTGAGATATTTTCATTTAAAGACTTAGTGAGTAAGATAGGTAAAAAGGGTAAAAATGGTAATTAGTAAAAATAGACAAGGGCAATTTGGTCAATTCACGTCCCGACATTTTGAAAATCCACACGACACTAATATGAGTCCCTAGATGACTTAACACAACCTTGGTATGAAAATTATCAGCTCAAGATTCTCGAAAAACCATAACACGGCTCGAATCGTCTCCCCGATCGATTTTCGGCCTGAATATAATATATTATTTTTTGTTTTTGGACGTCAGGACATATTTTAGCAAAAAGGTAGAGGATCGAATTATAAGACTAATGGTTCTGACCGTTAGTCACAAGAACCATTAGTCAAAAAGAGGTCTTTATAGCAGTAAAACACTACCATCCGTGAAACATTGATCGGGCTCCGTTTGAGTTTTCGGCCCAAAATTTAACCGTAGGCTGCTCCGTTATTGGCTCCTGATGGGCGTGTTTGTAGACTTGGGATCTTAATGGATTATGCTTATATATATATATATATATATATATATATATATATATATATATATATATATATATATATATATATATATATATATATATATATATATATTATGTTGTTGTTATCTTAGGCATTTGTTAATCATGTTGTAAGAAGAAAAATTTTCTCACGATTTTCATGACTTAATGAGAAATAAGAATTGAGTAAAGAAAATCTGTTTTAGGAAAGAGAACCAGCAAATCTTTTTTCCTACTTTATAATGTTTGGGGTTATGAAAGTGATACTCGATGGAAGGGTGTTACAATGTGGCACATTATTTACCGCATCACCGGTTATGCGAACCCCTGACATTGCAAGTGAAGGTCGCCTAGGGTCGCAGTCTACTCTCACTGCGACCAACCATTGTTGGGTAAAACGTCCTCTATTTGCAGTACCTGAAACTTATTTAACTCTAATTTTAAAATAATTTTATTAAAAGCTTTGTTATCTTTCTAAATTGTTATTTTAATGATTTTTGAGTATTTGAATGATTGTACCCAATAGGAACTATGTCCATGCAAGATCTACTCGTGAGCCATGTGGCTTTTGGTACATCAAGTATATCTTTTTTATATTTTTTTTAGGTTTAATAGATTTTTTATTCCTAGTAAATAAGGCGATCAGTTTTGGTTTGGGTCACTAAAAAAAGTTTCTTAGGATTTGGTGTATGTAAGTTCAAAAAATTTGGATTTGGTCCCTACCATTAGATTCCTCTAATTAAGTGCCGATTTGCTAACACAATGTCACATTAGTACTGCCACGTGAACAAAAATAATATTTTTAATACGTTGCATTTAATAATATTTATTATACTTTTTAAGATTTTTAGTTATAACTATTATTATTTATTATATAAATATTAATTTTTTTTATTTTTAATTATAATATTACTATTGTTTTACAAAATAGCTTTTTATTCAAAAACTATTTTTATAAGATGATGATGATGATGATAATAATAATAATAATAATAATAATAATAATAATAATAGTAATAATACTAACAATTGTTCAAAAATTGTCACATCTTAAAAATGTTTGAATTTTATCATAATTATCTTAAAAGTCACACAGAGGATGATTTATGATTGATTGACAATGTAATTGGTGTATGACATTTTGGTTCCTTCTTTGCAGGAATGGGTGTATTACTAGGAATCACAACGCTCATTTCATCAAATATTGCACCCACACCAAGAGACAATGATGTCGCATCCAACAGTGTTAACTTTGGAAAATTCATTATGCCTTCACTCAACAAAGCAGTCTGGACAGCTGCACCATAAGCAATAGCTTCATCAGGATTGATGCCCTTGCACAAATCCTTCTCATTGAAAAAGTCTTGGAATAGCTGCAAAACTATATAGTACATCGATTTACTAAATAAAATTTAGCCAATCAACAAGCAAATACATGTACATCAATTTAAATCTGACAAAAAATGGTTTTACATCAATGACCTTTTATGTTTACCTCTTATTTATTATAGATAGGTTAAATGTTATCTTGGATTTATCTCTGACACCAGTTGGGTATCTTTTATACTAATTTGAGGTTTGTTTTACCATTGGAAGGGAGCTTGATTGATGTAAAATATGTGGATTATGTCATGAGGCCATATTATTTAAATAACCTGGATGATTAACTGAATGTAGGTACACTAAGGGGGTGTGAATTGATTATGTCTATGGTTAACTTTGGTGGAAGCGTTTATATGGTGAATATATTTATGGTGTTAATGTATTATTGTGATATATATTGACATGATAATATATGAGCACATTGATGTACATTGAGATTGATTTATATAATGATTGAGAGAGTATTGTAGGTAATGCTTGTTATGAGGTGATGGTGTTAAATAGTAAATTGTTGAACTAACTAATTAGATGTGTTCTAATGTGAATTTGTATGAACAAACAAGTTGGTGATAGTATGAGTGGTGATATGGCTTATTATAGCTTTTATGTTATGAAGTTGAAAGGTGCATATCCCCTATTTTTTATTCTTGAGATTGCTTTATGAGCTAATTATGTCGTAGAATGTTAAATGTGAAATACATTGACTATGAGATTGATAAAGTATTTATATGTGATGATGATTGATATATGTGGTTAAAATTATGGAAAATACTTGGTAGAATGGATTGCCAAATGATGCTCATGAATCTTTGGGTAGGCCGACCGATAAGCGGAAGACTCCGGTATATAAATAACACCGCCGGGGAAAGAGACCCCGTGAGTCACCCGAGCGTTGAGGAGGGATGCTAATGTTGGCCGGAGTGTGCGGTATCTCCGGGATACGAAACTAAAGCCGCAGGGGCGGAGGAACTTAACAACCCAAAATGAGACCCAAAGACTCAATTATTTTATATATATGTGTTATGTTTCCCCATATAAGCGAAACCTGGATTATGAGAAAGAAAAGTTAATGCCAGCCATTCCACAAGTATTCCATGAGGGACAAGATGTCCACTTGTAATTTAGTTTGTTATATAAACATATTTGTGTATTGATGGTTGTAATAATAATTCAAAAACTGATTGTGTAGGATTATAAATTGCTCGCATGACTGTATATTATAGTTCCATACTTACTTTTGCATGGCTGCATGTGTTTGGGGGATTCACCCTCATTGAGTCAGTGGACTCACCCTACGTTTAACATTTCAAATGCAGGTATCTACGAAGCCGTCGAAAGCCTTGGATGCCATGTGGACAACCATTAATGGGTTGATACCCATAGTTTAACTGTATCTAGTTTTTTTTTTTGCAGGGCTTTGTAATTTATGTTTTGTTTAGTTACTTTGATGTATTATATTCATTACATTGATGTAATTAATAAATATAATATTTTACTTTGGATGAAACAGATTTATGTATGCTTATGAGGTTACGAAGGGGAAAGAACAGTCATTCCCTTTAGCCCGGCCATGGCTACAAACACTACAAGAAAACATGAATTTAGCGATCGAAAACACGGTCGCTATATGGGGTAAATCAGTCGCTAATTTAGCTAGCGACTGAATTTGCGACCGAATCGTGGTGGTAGCTAAACCATTGGTCGCTAAATTGTGCAACGACAGATTAAAAAAGGATCTCTAAGTTGCGACCAAATTTTTCGTCATGAAGTTATTCAAATTCAGTCGCTAAATTGACTTCATCTCATGTTTAAGGCGACCATTCTAGCGATCGAGTTTTTTAAAATGGCGACAGAACAAATTGGTCGATATCTCCAATGGATAATATGTAGCGACCGGAACGGTAGTCGCTAATTCGGTCGCTAGTTTAAGTAAATTTTATTCAAACTTTTATTTATAAAATAGAATAAATGCAGATTTATGGTTAATAATAATATGAGCAAACACCCAATTTGGTCCTTGAAATTATAAGGTCGTATCAACCTGGTCCCTGATAACGAAATTGGCAAATTGGTCGTGATAGGGTGAGGGGAATGGGCTGATATCATCGTCGTCATCATCAATAGCGTCCTCATCAGCAGTATAAAGGTCCTCACTCGTCGGAATGACGCCAATTGAATTGGCGTCGCCTGCAGATCTCGAACCACTCGGCTGACACATCCGAAAAAGCTTCTCAATCCGGGCATCCTGCTAGTCCATCTGAGCCCTCATCGCCTCGATGACATTGTCCTTCTCTGCTATCTCCCTGTTTAGATTATGGAGGACCTCTCAGCAGTCGACAGTAAGGCCAAAAACTAATTGTAACGAAATATAAGGTGGAAATATTAACAAAGAAAAATAAATAGATAATAGGCAAAAGGTTAAAAGTGCTATGTCTATTCTTCTTGTGCTTGTGGGTGGAACAAAGAGAACTTGTAGGACGTGATGCTGGAGTGGACTACTGGATTTCTGTACTTTGATAACGAGCGAGCATGGTGCGGGGAGCTTGCTATGGCTTAGAGCCTTTGGAGACTACAATGGAGACAGAGGAGATGAAATCCAGGGAGTGAAGAGAACAACTATGAGGCAACATGGGAGCAAGGGAAATTAGGAATAAAATTGCAAAATTAACATTAGAATCGTTATATGTTAGATTTTTAAACGGAAACGTCATATACAAGAGGCAAATTGTAACAAACATGCATAATGACTTACTTCAACTGCTCTACTAGTCCACTTTCTTCAAGTCCTGCTTTAAGGACATCCTCCTTTGTAGTGTGTAAGTAGTTGATGTAAATAATGACTTTCTATTATAAAGAGAAATTTAAAATAATGAATTCTTACTCAACCAAAAATAAATCATTAACAGCAAAGGAATTAAAAAAAAAAAAGGTCACCATGCTTCAACGAATATTTTTTATCCTGACCCAATGGATGGCTCTGCTAGGGTTTGTCTCCACGTGAATCATGATCGCTCATGGCTGACGTCAGGCCAATTATTCCTTGGAGATGCCTTGCTCACAGTTCCTCTTCCACAGTTTTACCTTCTCCATCTTCTCCCCCACCTCCCAAAAAGAAGATTTTGCACAAGCCTTAAACAATGCTTGTGATATTCCCCTTAGTCAGTTGCCGGTTCCATGCTTGAAAGGGGATAAACTTGCTATCACTATCCCGGAAGATGAATATATGGCTGGCCTGGAGGCTTCAAAAAACAATCTTCATTGTCGAATTTTGCTTTCTAAAGGAGACTATCCTCCTAGAATTAATGACTTGCGAGACAAGCTTTTGAAACTACGGAAGCCTATTACTCAATGGAGAATGGTCCCTATAGGAAAGGGTTTCTTAGAGTTTTCCTTCTCCTCCATTGAAGATATGAGGAAGGTGCTTTCGGTTGGATCTTGGAACCTTGATCCTGGTTCTTTAAGACTTTTCTCTTGGACGCCGGATTTTAATCTTGATCGTGTTCGTCAAACCAATGTTCAATGTTGGATTAGGATTCTTGGCCTACCACAAGAATATTGGAGGCCTAAAATCCTTTTTGCTATTGCCAGAGGCGTTGGTACTCCTCTCTCTCTTGATGAAGCCACTATTAATAAAACACTTGGGCACTTTGCAAGGGTGTTGGTGGATGTTGATCTTGCCGACAAACTATGCAACCAAATTCTTGTGGAAAGAAAAGACTTTGCCCTCTTTGTGAAAATTGAATATGAAAGATTGCCTCCTTTTTGTCATGCTTGCAAAATGATTGGTCATTCCTTTGAGAATTGTAGGAAAGCTACTCAAGTCCCAAGGACAAAGATTGATGCAAACCAAGGATGGTCAACTTTGAAGAGAAGAACCAAGCCAATTATGGAACAAGAAGAACCAAATTGAAATTTGTTATCCGATGGATGATTTCTTTGATGCGTTGAAAAGCTAAGATAATTATCTACAAATCATATTTCAAGCTTTTGGGCGAGATTCGGTTTATACCATGGTGAAAACCGGGATACAAGATTAGGACGAAATTTTGGACGGGATTTTTCTTGTATTTTGGGCTTTCTTTGTATTGGGCTTGTGTTTTGGCCAAGATAGACTCCTAATGCATTACTTAAGAGAAGATTAGGGTTAGCCGTCACCGTCTTAGAATAAAAATTCTATAAATAGGACTTGTATTACCTCATTTCATTAACCTTTGAATAAAATTTGAATTACTCATACTTGAGTTTTCTTGTGAGGCCATAGCCCTCTCTTAGTTCTTGGATTAGAACTCTTGATTCTTATCAAGGATTGCTAATCCTTGTGGCGAATCCTCCTTTGGCTCATCAATTTTCCAATTCAATGGATCTTTGTGGCGCCTTCCCTATCATCTCTTCCCCTTTCCATTTTCTATTTTTCATTTGAGTATTGTTATCATTTACTTCTTTTACTTTTATGAGTTGTTACCTTAGTGTGATTTAATTTTCGAATTCTTATTGTCCTTTTTATTTCTTGAATAGCTTAGTCTCTTACTTATTCTCTAGTAATCACGCAAATAGCTCAAGGAAGATCCTAAAACTAAATGATTCCAACTTGGATCATATCAAAGATTGATGGAAAGATTGCAGTTGACACAATCTATGTCCCTATTTCTAAGAGTGCTCAGGATCGTGTTCCTGATGGCCCTTTAAAAACAGTGAATGAGGCCGAAGATAGAATTTTCTCTGATGATGCAGCTTTGATATCCAAATATCGAGAGAATGTTGACCCTTTTCAAGTGGCAGTTCCTTTTCAGGAAGGTACTAGTAATCTCGAGTTTGAAGTTGTAAGGGTTGGATCTAAATTTGTTCAAGTGCAGTCAAGTTCTTTGGTTCCTCCCAGTGATGATGACATTCATGCAATAAATGCTGATAGAGTGAATGTTCAGCCAAAGCAAAAGTCCATTAATGTGGATCTTGATTCAGCAAAGGAAGGAAACTTAATAGATTATGTGATTCAAGAGGTTAATTCCCTTGTTAGAGAAATCGGTAGTGATGATATTAATGATGATACAGACACCATCTACGATGAGTCTTTACATCTTGAATCTCCTAAGGAAGGAGTTTTGTTTTCTGATTCTGACCATGTTTTTGAGTCTGATAACTTGTGCAATAATGAAGATAATTCTATAGTTAGTCAGAGGCAAAATTTTATTATTAATAACACACTTTCTGCAAAGGATTGTGTTACCCCATCTTTTGAGCTAAGAAATAAATCAATTTGTTTGGTTTCAACTTCTGTCACTCTGGTGACTCAAGATTTAAATCCTGTGGTGGCAAATGATTTGAGAGTTGTAGGAATTGCTGGGCAATTTTGGGGTGATGTTGAAGATGATGAGATTGATCCTCCAGAACAATTCACACCTCATCAGAGCGAGGCAATTGCTAGCAAGTATTTGGTTGATGCCTCAGAGGTTGACAAGCAGGCCCCTCGTGCAGAGTTCACTATAGTTTTGTCCAAGTCACAAAAGAAAAGAATGAAAAGGAAGGCTACCTTGGCTCAAAAAGTTGATAAATATAATACCCGTTCAAGGGGTGGTCCTCAACAATTTGTCTAATGAAGATTATCTATTGGAATGCTAGAGGCATCGGTAATAATGCAACTAGGCTTGTTATTAAAAAATACTGTGATAATCATAAGCCAGATTTTTCTTTATTTCTGAGCCTATGATTGACATTGGTAAGATTTCTGCTTCATTCTGGAGGTCTTTAGGTCTCAGGCCTTTTCTTCTCAATGATAGAGGCTCTTTCAATCCAAATTTATGGTGTTTTTGCTCTGCTCTTTATTCTCTTGTGGTTATTTCTGTGTCAAAGCAGCAGTGCTCCTTTTCCTTTGTCTTTGATAACAAACAAATTAATATAGCTGCAGTTTATGCCTCCACTGCATACATGCAAAGGAAACTTCTTTGGTCTGAATTGGCTGATCTGCAAAGAAATCATTCAGGACCTTGGCTTTACACGGGGGACTTCAATGCCATTTTAGGTGCTCATGAGAAAAGGGGTGGTAGTTTGCCTTATAGGCCCTCTTGTGTTGATTTTCATTCTTGGACTGACTCTTGTAAGCTGACTCATCTGCTGACTCGTGGTGCTGAATTCACTTGGACTAACAAGAGAATGGCAAGATCTCATATTGAGCTTCGGCTAGATAGGTCCATTTGCAATGAAGATTGGTTTGATTTCTGGAGCACTTCTTCTTGTTGCACTCTTCCTAGATCGCAATCTGACCATCATCCTCTCTTATTAACTTTAAATAGAAGTACTGCATCCAGGCCTTCTTCATTCAAATTTTTGAATATGTGGACAGATCACCCTGATTGTGGCAGATTAGTACTGATGTCTGGCATACGAATTTCTATGGCTGTCCAATGTTGATTTTATCTCAAAAGCTCAAAGCTCTTAAACAGGAGTTGAAAGTTTGGAACAAAGAAGTTTTTGGTGATGTGCATCTAAAGGTTAATAAGGCATTGGCTAATGTTGATTTTATTCAAAAGCGAATTGCCTCTGCCGGTTTTTCTGACAGTTTGCAAGAGCAGGAGGTACAAGCTCAACTTGAATTACATTAAGCTTTGTCTTTTGAGGAAGAATTCTGGAAACAGAAAGCCAGAATTAGTTGGTTTACAGAGGGGGACAGAAACACTGCTTATTTTCATAGGATGGCAAAGGTTAGAAATTCATCTAAGCAAATGTCTATGCTTAGGCATAATGATTTTATATTAGATACTCCAGATGAGATTGAGAGTCATGTGCTTCAATATTTCTCTTCTTTGTATGCTTCAGAAAACTCTTGTGCTTCTAATGATTTGGGATATAGTTGTTTCTCATTTGGTTTCTGCTAAAAATAATGCAATGTTGTCTAACTTACCAACTGTTGATGAAGTGAAGAATGTTGTGTTTGCAATGAATGGTTCTGGAGCTCCAAGTCCTGACGGTTTCGGAGGCTGCTTTTATCAGAAATACTAGGACATAGTTGGTGCTGATGTGTTCCAATCTGTTTTGCAATTTTTCAAGCGAAGCTGGCTTCCTCCAAATCTAAACTCCAACTTGGTTGTTTTGATTCCTAAGTTTAGTGGAGTTGACAAGATTGAAAATTTCAGACCTATTGCTCTTGCCAACTTCCAATTCAAAATTATAACTAAAGTATTGGTTGACAGGTTGGCCACTATTGCTCCTGCAATCATTTCAGATCAACAAAGAGGATTTATTAAGGGGAAATACATCTCAGATTATATTTGCATTACTTCTGAAGCTGTTAATATGCTTGACAATAAGGCTTTTAGAGGCAACATTGCAATGAAGTTTGATATTCGGAAGGCCTTTGATACTATTGATTGGCATTTTCTTATCCAAGTCCTACAAGCATTTGGTTTTCATTCCACATTTTGCAACTGGATCAAGGTGATCCTTAATTCTGCCAAACTGTCATTTTCTGTTAATGGTCAATTTGTTGGCTTTTTTTCTTGTAAAAGAGGGGTTAGACAAGGTGATCCCCTATCCTCTCTTTTGGTTTGTTTGGCTGAGGATGTTTTAAGCAGAGGCATAACTTATTTGGTCAAATCTGGACTGGTTCAGCCAATGTCTGGTCCTAGACGTTTTCAAACTCCTTCTCATGTGTTATATGTTGATGACATAATGGTATTTTGCAAAGGTACACAAAAAAATTTGAAGAACAACATGTCTCTTTTTGAAGCTTATGGAGAGGTTTCTGGCCAGCACCTAAGCTTATCTAAATGCAGATTTTATGTGGGAGCTATGCCTCATGCCCGACCTCAAGCAATTGGTAGGTTGCTTGGTTTTTCTTTAGGCCACTTCCCTTTTACTTACTTGGGTGTGCCAATTTTTAAAGGTAAGCCAAATCTTATTCATTTGCAGCCTCTTGCTGACAGAATTAAGGCAAAGTTAGCTGCTTGGAAAGGTACCCTATTGTCTATAATGGGCAGGGTTCAGTTGATCAAGTCAATAATTCATGGAATGCTAGTTTATAGTTGAAAACTGTTGATAAATGGATAAGAAATTTTGTATGGTCTGGAGACATTAACACCAAAAAGTTAGTCACAGTGGCTTGGAACAAAGTTAGCTCTCCATTTAAGGAAGGAGGCTTGAACCTGAGATCAATCAGATCAGTCAACATTGTTGCATTGCTAAAGCTTGCCTTTGAACGAATTTCTTCTGATAAACAGTGGCCTGGTTTTACTCGAGCTAGGTTTATGAAGCATAACCATCCAATTTCTTATTATGCTAAATCATCTATCTGGTTTGGCTTGAAACAATTTATCAGCACTGCGATGGATGAATCTGCTTGGCTCCTTGGTGATGGCTCATCTATTAGTTTTTGGAAGGATACTTGGCTCTCCAGACCTATTATTGATTACTTGCACATTCCTCCTTATGTTCACAACTCTCTGCAAGCATCTGTGCAGGACTTCATTGTCAATAGATCCTGGCATCTTCCTGTTGAGTTTAAAACTCTTTTTCCTTCTCTTGTGTTTGAAATTGAGCAAATTCATATTCCTCAGGAATCTAACCCAGATTGCAGGGTCTGGAAAAGTTCCTCTGCTGGTCAGCTATCTTTTAAAAATGCTTATCTCTTTCAAAATCCACCTAAGTAGTCTTGCGGTAAGCCATTTTGGAAAAATTGCATTCCTTCTTCTAAGTCCTTTTTATTATGGAGGCTTCTACATAACAAAATGCCAACATATGAGAATCAAATGAAAAGGGGTTGCATTGTGGTATCTATGTGCAGCTTGTGTGGTGCTCATGAGGAATCCTCCTCTCATCTTTTTTTGCTTTTGAATTTACAGTCAACCTATGGACTTGGTTGAGCTCTATCCTACAAAAACAGATTGATACTTCTTCTTTTTCATCAATTTTATCTGTCTTACAGCATCATTGGAGTAATCAACAAGGTGATCTTGTTTTAGCAGCCATTCTTAATGTGATTTGGGTGATATGGCATGGTAGGAATCAATTGAGATTTCACGACAACTCTGTTTCCATGTTCTCAGCCAGAAGCATGGTGATTTTAGCAACTTCATTGTCTGCTAATCACTCAAAAGGTTCATTTTCATTTTCATTTTCATTTGGGGAATTCTCAATATTGAAAACTTTCTCAGCTTCAGGACATGTTTTTAAAGCTCCTCGAATCATTCAAGTTGATTGGCATCCTCCTCTTTCCTCTTAGACTAAATGTAATACAGATGGGGCTTATAGAGGTGATCCGGGTCTAGCAGCTTGTGGTGGGATTTTTCGAGATAGTAGTGCTGCCATCCTTGGTTGTTTTGCTTCATTTATTGGTGTTACATCTTCTCTAGTGGTAGAGCTTACATCAGCTATGGTGGCCATTGAAATTGCTTATGAGAAAGGTTGGAGGAAGCTTTGGCTAGAGAGTGACTCTTTACTTGTGGTGCAAGCTTTCTCCAATCCAACAATTGTCCCTTGGAAGCTGTTGAATAGGTGGAAAAATAATAGATAAAACCAAGTTCAACAATGGAAAATGCATCATGAGGAGTTAGAAGGAGAAGTGCCTCCAACTTAACCTCCAGGTGCAAATCCTACTCTAGAAATCAAAACTACTAAAAACTATAAACTAGAAAGCTATTACTAAGTGGATAGTATGATAGTATCAAAGCATGCCTAAGAATGGCACAGAGGGCCTCTATTATAAGAAAATGTTAGAATTAGACCCAAAATTAGGCCTTCTGCACAGTCAGCACGGGCGTGCTCATCAGTCAACACGGTCGTGCTCTTTATTATGTCAGGTCGTGCTCAATTCTGCACGGGTGTACCATCTTCGTAAAACAACGATGTAGTGCACTGGCATCAGCACGAGCTTGCTCTTCAGTCAGCACGATGGTGCTCGCTTTAATCAGCCCTTGTTTATCTGAGGCTGGGATCTCCTCGTCGGAAACCACGAGCGAGGTCTCCAGCCCCGTAAATCCGCCCCTTCTTCTTGCCCCCGACCACATCTAACCAACACTGGGTCAGAAGTCTCTGCTCCTCGACGGGTTCAGGAGGAGTGGATGTCGAGCCGACGGTGCAGGATGCAACATCCTCCATAGCCTGAGATAACCTGGTGCCAAACTGTTCCTATTATTCATAAACAAAAACATCATGTCATAAATATATATATTAAAACAATATCAAAATGAAAAAAATAAACTACAGAATTCAAGAAAAGGACTCACCATTGTCCGCCTGGACCTCTCATCGACGAAAAATGCAAGAAAATATACATGAGAATGGTGGTGGCAGCTCTGTGTCGTGGTGGCAGCTCTTCTGCCTGAGAATGGTGGTGGTAGCTCTGTGTGGTGGTGGCAGCTCCTCTGCCTGAGAATAAATGGTGGTGGCAGCTCCAATGCGCGGAGGCCGTCTCAAGTGGAGGGGAGACGTTTCCGGTGGGGGTCGCGCGCAGAGAAGGACATGAGGTGGTGTTGACGGAGTCGTGGTACCAAAGAAAGGAAGAGGTGGTCTCAGAGAAGGGAAGGAAGAGGCTGGTGGTGATGGAGGGAAGAGGGAAGGGAGAAGCGGTGGTGGCGGGAGAGAGCAGAGAGGGAAAGGGAAAAAGAAATGGGGGAGGGAGAGAGCGCTGGCGCTTAAGTGAAAGGTTACCGATAGCCTTTTGGTAACGCGTAACCGTTGAGTGTACCGATGGAAAGGTCCGTCAGTAATGAGTATTCGTTGAGAGTACCGACGTAATAATCCGTCGATAAATTGAAATAATAAATGCGCATTAATGTTGGTGTTACCGATGGCTCATGCGTCGGTAATGTTATCCACTTTATCGACAGATTAATTCGTCGGTAATTCAAAAATGCCTTTACCGACGGATAGGTCGTCGATAAACATCCCGCGTAAAGTTTGGCGCATAAACACGCCAAAATTACCTATGAATGGAGCCGTCGATAATGCTAAAAGACCTTACCAATGAAAATATCCGTCGGTAATGCTTGCATTACCGACAGAGTCGTGGCCGTCGGTAAAAACCCTTCCGTCATAAGCATTGTCTTGTAGTACCGATGCTTATAAAAAAAAAAAAAAAAGCAATAGTAACACTAATATCTCACATCTTTCTCTTATTTAATAATTAAACATTATCATTTTAGTCATTTCAGTAACAAAATGAGATATTCTTATTTTTTGTTTTATTTAATTTTTTTCTTTTCAATAGTTGGCTTTTAATTCACAAACTGTTAGTTTCAAAACTTTTAATCAAAAACCAAATAAACCAATTTAATCCAAACAGATTATTGGTTTGATTTTTAAAATACAATCCATGCAACTCAATGTAAGTTGATGTAAATAATAGAGTTTGGATCAATTAAATTTTTAACCCTAAAATGATCCAAACCAAATCGTGAATACCTATACCAATAAGGTTGTCAAACTCAAGAGTTTAGGTAAACTCTTGGAATTCATTATTCTCAAATCGTTAACTCATAATTGTTTACATATCTTAAAAAGGAGGGGATCCACTTATTCTAGGAGTAACTTTAAAATGTTACCCCTCATTGTGACCCTCCATATTATCTTAATTTAACGTCTCATATTATTTCATTAAAACACCCATGTGACATTCACATATTCCTTTTTTTGCGCCTGCCTTGTTTATCTTCTTCCATTAACACCATTGAGAAGCTTTTCCTAAACCTAAACACAGAGAGCCCAATGCGGCACCGTTCCCGCTCTCTACTTCGCGCCACCGTCGCCCACTACAGCCGCCTCCGTGCTCCATCCGCATCGTCGTGTTGTTCCAGTCCACGCCGTCATCGTGCTCTAGTGTGCGCCGTTGTCACTGGTAATATTAATAAAACATGGAAAAACATTTTATTCTTTTTAAAAGATTGCTCGTATTTTGCAAATTCCCTTTGAATAACATTACTATTCTTACATTGCAATCCTGGTTATTTTGTTTGATTTTAAATCGAGGAGACGACATGAGAAATTAGTGAGTGTGAGTGTGACCTAAACAAAAGGAATTAGGAATTAGCGATGGAGCCTAGCGTCCCACACATTGTGACTCAAACGGCAATGACGGAAGCACAAGAATCCTGTTTGAAGGATAACAGAGGCACGAACTAGAGGCTGACGGTGACGCGAACGAGAGAATGATTGTGGCGCGGCCTAGAGGGCGACGACGACACGTGGAGGACAACAATTTTGACTCTCTGTTCGCACCTTCTTTGTGGCTGGAGGAGAATAAGAATGTGTTTTGATTTGAGAAGAAAACAAGGAGGGAAGAGAAACGAAACCTGGAAGGTGATTGTGCTTTTTTATGTCATGTGACTTTTTAATTCATAAATTCTCAGCCTTTAGATATAAGTATAAATCAATGGTCCAGATGAAGAGTAACATTTTAAAGTTATTCTTGGAGTAACTTGATCACCTCCTATCTTAAAATAATATTTAAAAACATATTCTAGTACCTAAGAATAGTTTAAATACATATTCAAAATTAATATTCAACATTCTAATTTCACAACAAAACAAATAAAAATATATAAAGTATAACTCAATACTTGACCTAAATGTTCTATGATTTTTAGTCAAACACTTACTTTAGTTTGTAGCTTAATAAAACAAAACAAAAATAATACTCAAGAAAGTAAAATTATCTTTGTAAAGTCAATATATATTGCAACACAGAGATAATACAATCCAAGTATTAACATCATCCAAAGATTTACATTCTGGTGCCAAATTTGAATAATATAGGCTCATAAATTCGTTGGTAGAATAAAAAAAATTACCAATTTTATCATAGTTCACTTAAAATGGAAAAAACATTATTGGGAGAGGTCCTTGCTTAGACATCTGACAGTACCTCAGGAAATTAGCCTCTCAGCTATCAAGTGGAATAAGACACTCTCTAAAACCAAAAGATAGCAAACTCATACGACTTTTACTAAAAGGAGCTTATATACGAGTTAACTCACTTTTGTTTTTGAAAATTGTAAACCCTGAACATTTTAATTAATAGTTGAGCAAGGTTAACAACACCTTCTTTAACACCATCTCTTCAACACACTCTCAAGTATTAGTGGATTTCATGTGGGACCCATTAATACATATAGGCTCACTCTCTATTTAGTCGGTCCAGCAAGAAATATATCCAATAATAAAGAATATGTTGAAAGGAGTATGATAAAAAATATATTGCTACCATTTCTCGAAAGAGTTAACTCAACAATTTTACAACTACATTTACTAGTAACCACCGAGAAAAGAACGCTGATTTTTATAGTTTTACCCCTAAATAAATTAAAATAAAAACAAACCCTCCCTATAAAAGTAGAAAATGAAGTTGGAAAAAAAATGAAATAATAAGAACATAATAAAATAACAAATAAAGAAGGTATAGTAGAAGGCCAAGAAATGATCGTAACGAAATATGAGATTGAAATATGAATAAAGAAAAATAAATAGATAAGCAAAAGGTAGGACATGGTATAGGTGCTATGCATATTCCACTTGTGCTTGTGGATTTGTGGTTGGAACAAAGAGAACTTGTAGGACTTGATGCTGGAGTCTGGTGCTGGGAGCTTGCTATGGCTTGCAGCCTTGGAATGGGGAAACATAGTATTGTAAAGCTGGTGCTGGTTATTTCCATCAAGCAAATTTGTGGACTTAGTAATTGCAGAATTGATCTTCTTCATGTCTCGTGAGGAGAGCATAGAATCAAATTTCTTTAAAGCATTCTTCATCCTGTAAATGTAATCATCCAAAGCATTCATTGCCTTGACCTTCTTGAGGAACTTCTTATCTTCAGCTTGGTAATTCTTACCTTCTTGAACCAATCTTTTAATTTCTTGAGTTGACAGTCTTTCCTTGTCATTGGTTATGGTAATCATGTTCTTATTCTCGGTTGTCTTTTCCCAAGCAGAGACAGTTAGGATACCATTGTCATCTATATCAAAGCATACAGAAAGAGGATGACCGCGAGGAGCAGGTGGAAAGCCGTCAAGAGTAAAGGAACCCGACAAGTTGTTATCACTGGATTGATTATCTTCTACTGTAATGTATTCTCGTGTCTTCTTTGTAGGGATGGGTGTATTCCTAGGAATCACTACACTCATTTCATCATATATTACAGACTTACCAAGAGACAATGGTGTTACATCCAACAACGTCAACTTTGGAACATTCATTATGCCTTCAGTCAACAAGGCAGCCTGGACAGCTGCACCATAAGCAACAACTTCATCAGGGTTGATGCTCTTGTACAGATCCTTCCCATTGAAAAAGTCCTGCAACAACTGCCGCACTTTGGGAATCCTAGAAAAGCCACCAACAAGGACAACATCATGTACACTGCTCTTGTCCATCTTAGCATCAGTAAGACATCTATCAACTGTCTCCATACACTGTTCAAAAAGGTTCATTGATGATCCGCATAACATTGAGGCCAGCAATGGCTCCAACATCTTAAGTGGCTTTACGTTGAGAGTCATTGAAATAAGTCAGCACAGTAATAACTGCATTTTTTACAGGTGATTCCAAATATTCCTCTGCAATCTCACGCATCTTTGTGAGGACCATAGATGCGATTTCCTCAGCGCAAAGGTGCTTCTATTGACCTTTATAATTAACAACAATTATAGGTTTGTCATGAATTCTAGCAATGACCTTGAATGGCCAAAGCAAAATGTCATTCTGAATAAAGGGGTCACTAAATTTCCTACCAATTAACCTCTTAGCATCTGCATACATAACAATGCTATCATTTGTCCACCTTAAAAGAAACAATAAAATTATAGACATTTAAAAGAAGCTACTACCAAAAGAATATAAATTACCAAAGACAGTGTTGGTAGGGTTGGTGGCAGCCTGGTTCTTTGCAGCACCGCCAATCAACCTTTGCTTATCCGTGAAAGCCACGAAAGAAGGCGTAGTTTTGTTCCCTTCATCATTGTGGATGATTTCCACTTGTTCGAGTTGCTTCTGTCACGAGCTTATAACGTTTTTTTTCGGACGCTACTTGAAGTAGCGTTTTAGCTTATAGCTTATAACGTTTCATTTTTTTTCTCCAATTTTATCCTTATTATCTTAATTTAATTCTACATTTATCCTATTTTCTCTCTCTTATGTAAAATCATTAATAAAGATATTTCTTTTTTTGTCATTTTATATTTTTCAACTAGTTCAACCGCTTGTTTAACCAAACACTTCCACAAAAAATAAGCTAGTTTATCTGCTATACGCTATCAGCTACCTCATCCGTTATCCGCTATAAACTATCCGCTATCAGTTAGCTTATCCGCTGACAGTTAATTTTACCAAACAGGCCCTTAATTACCTTCTTTCATAGTTTCATTCTTACTAACCAATTAAAGTTTCAAATTCTTTTAATAATTATCACTAACTAATGAAAAGGATGAATAAAAAATTGAAAATATACCGATAACAACTCTCACTTTCGTAACTTTTCATTTCACAAAATAGTTACTATAATTTAAAAATTTAATTGTAATACACTTGGAGTGTAAAGGTTTTTTTCTATATATTATTGTCAATCAATCGTATTTTCACACATCATTAAAATGTTAGGCTCCTATTTTTACTATCTTAAAAGTCATTTATATGGTGATATTTGATTAGGGGTGTTCATGGATCGCTTTCGATTGGTTTTGAACCAAAAGTCATATGATCCAAAAATGAAAACAAATTGTGGTTCGATTTGTATTGAATTGATTCTTATATCAATTCCGAACCAATTCAATCCGATTAAAAGCGATTTAGATTGTGTAACACCCCTCCTACTCAGGTGTCACTTTCGTAACCCCAAACTACATAAAGTATGAAAATAAAAATTTGCTGGTTTACTTTCGGAAAACAGGTTCCTTTACTTAGGCCTTATTTACTGTAAAAACATGATAATTTTTTTCTCTTACAGCAGTAATAAACAGATACTCAAGAGAACACCAATATAATTCGTTTACATATATATATATATATATATATATATATATATATATATATATATATATATATATGTATGTATCTTTAGTCAACTACGTACTACAAAGGGACCTTGGACAACTTGTCCGTTCCCACAATATATATTGACCGAAGCAACAAGTTATAAGTCCAAATACTAAGTGGTGATGGGTCTGAGAATCCTATTTCCAAAACCCTGACTGTAACACCCCTCTCCTTCGAATGTCACTTTTGTAACCCAAAATATCCATTTACCCTTATTAACAAAAGACTTTTTCGAAAATAACTCTATAGTATTTGCGAAAATCTGATACCAAAAGAAAAGCTTTAACAATCCGAGGAAACAAAATGAAACTCATCATATATGACAATAATTCAAGTTCTGCCATTAGGCATACATACTTCGAATCTCTCAATACACAACACTCATAGTCACAGTCGGAAGACTGAACTTACATATTTATAAATCTTAAGAGTTGGTCTGACAAAAGAATTCTATGGACAATAAAACTTACTGTCTAACATAAGTCGTACCAATGAGACCGGGTCTTGTCGTCAACAAACTACACCTCTTCGTCGTCAACCTCAAGCACTCAAGCTATAGGGTCCCGGAGTGATTTAAGGGACTGTTAATAAAACATCTGTACATGTATCCAAAAACACAACAGGGTGTCCAACATGTACAGGCAAGGGTGAGAAACCAATATATGAATCCAAAAATGACAACTACATGCCCAAACACAAATAGCAGATTCATACAAGCATATTTCACCAAATATCATCATGCATCACATAGTACAACATATATATCCATGTACTAACAGTAAAACACAAGGGTTTCGTACCCCACAATCAACGTTATTCTCTAAACGTATGCATGGCACTTCCATATATCTCAACTAATATTCAAACTAGATTTCTGGAAATCCCATCACCATAAATACGAGTTGATCAGACTCAACGTCATTGTCCCGCAGGATACAATAACAAACGCCAGAATCAACATTCGGCCAAACGTGAGCACGTAACCTTCCAGGAAATAATACATGGACGCGCATGTCAGTGGTACTCACGATGTATAAGTCATACTATATTATCCTCTTCACTGGGCACAATACGCTCTCCCTGGCTCGTATGACATCATTATCCATCAAGGCACAATGTTACATAATGACATTAAGTCATCTCAAGTTCCCCTTGCCTATCAAGGTCCCCCGTTTCACGGTACGTCTGCCCAACACCCAAAATGCATGAGAAAACTATCTAGTTTCCGATAATTGATCTTTGTCGCATCAATATTTTCTCGTTGTAGCATCAACACTAACAACCACCATAAGGTCTTAGACTCTTTAAGCCTCAAAAACATTTTCTCAAAACAGGAAATTTAGTCCAAAAACAACTCAAATCCCAAACATCCCTAACCGATGCACCAGTCTAGAACGTTGGATTCAAGATCATAAAAACATCCTCAAGCTTACAGGACCACAAAGATCGTCCCTAAGCCGACGGGACCACAAACTAACACGGATCCTTGATCCACGTGTTCTGCAGAACCCTAGAACCTCGACTTCTCGGTTTCTAGTTTCTAAGCTTTAAAACCACTTTTCTTGAAAACTCGAAAATCAAAAACCCAAATCTCCGATACTTACACAAAGTCATCGGGATTGGTTTTCTATAAAAGAAAACTTAGTCTAAAGACTATTTCTTTTCCTTTTGTTGTTTTTCGGTAAAATACAAACCTTAAAACAAAGCTTGTAAAATCTTTTCCTTGGATAAAACCAATAAATTTTGTAAATCACGTTTATTAAAACGCTTTTGCTCAAACGGTTAACTTTATTAATTTAAAAAAAAATAAAGGTTTCTAACATCCTATTTAATTTAAAAACATCATTTTTCGTTATTAAAAATCACATTTTCACAACTTTGCTCTTTTAAGTTGATTTTCCTTAAAAGCAGCTGTTCATTATATTTTATTTCAAAATATTTCATTTCAAAAGAGATAATTCATTTATTTGCTCTTAAATTAAACTGAGAACCAATAAAACATATTTATTTCCTCAATTTAACATTTCCGACTTTTAAAGTTTTTAAGTTACACGATGTCGGATCCTAATCAAAATTAGGTCCTCTAACACCTTAAATCCCACAGTAGGGCACATGATACATCCATATAATTATTCAACAATTATAGCATGTATTCAAATATGTCAGCAGTTATATCATGCATATTCAAATCAACAGCAGTAAACCAAACAATCAACCAACAATAAGATACAGAATATTTAATTACAATACAAACACCGATGCAGCACATAGCTGTCGAAAATGGAGTTCCTCAGGTTTATCCCCTTACCTTAAATGAAGTCTCTTTGATGAGCAACTCCAAGCATCAAATCCCAGAGGTGGCTGAAGGTGGCATTGACGTCCCAACTCCACAACAACTCCAAGAATGCTTATCTAGCTCCCCCAAGTAAGCACAGCCACAACCAAAAACCAAGAGATAACATCCAAGCACATTCAGCATCCAAGCAACATATCAATTAATTAATCATCATTTAAAAACATAATCTAATGGATTTAAATATTTTACATAGTCCAACAGAATTACTTTTCCAATAAAATCAATTTGGGAAAAACCAATTGGGTCACGAAAATATGAAATTAGCTTAGGAAATCATTAATTAACTACCCTAATTGCACTAAAACAGAATTAATTTCATGATTAGAGTAAGATAAAGATTTAGGGATTTAGTGAAATTGGGGAAATCCAAATTCAAAGGGGGATTTGAACAATTGACATAGGGAACTTGAAATTGATATACCTAATTGCATAAAAACATAATCAATTTCTCATTTAAAGCATGAAATTAAAATGCTAGGGTTTTGAATTGGGGATTTAGGGTTAGGGTTCTTCATGAAATCAAAAACCAAGAGAAAGGAATGAAGGATTTTTACCAAGGAGGAAGAAAGAGCGGCTCCGGTGGTCCCGGCGGTGGCGCACGGCGGCTCCGGCGGTGGCAGTGGCGGTGCTTGGTCCAAAACGTGGAGGAAGATGCCGCCTTCCACGTGGTTGGTTCATTTCTGGAAAGGGAGGCCAAACGGTGGCCGGAAAACCCCAAAAACAGTGGCGGTTCTATGGTGGCTCCGCCGTCAACGTTGTTCGTTTGCAAAAATGTTGAGCTAGAAATGTAGAGGAAGGTGAGGAGAGTAAAGTTACAAGGTTGGTTTAGTGAAAAGTGGCCCGACGGTGGTCGGAAAACGCCCAAACAGTGGCGGTGGCCCCGTCGTCAACTTTCTCCGTTTGGAAAAATGTTTGGTTAGAATTGTAGAGGAGAAGGTAGGGAACATTTCTATGATTTCGATTTTGTGAGAGGTGGCCGGAGTTGGCCGGAAATGAAGAGAGAAGGAGAGAAAGTTTAGAGAGAGAGAGAGAGAGAGAGCGAGAGGGACGTCGGGAAGAAGAAGAAGAAAGAAAAAGAAAAGAGAAGAAAGAGAAAGAAAGGGTGGGTGTGCTGCTGGTGTGCGAGGGAATTTGGGGAGTTTTCCCCCTTTTTTTTCTTTTGTTCTTTTAATTGTGATAGGTGGGGAAAATCTAAAATTTCAAAATTTGAATTAGGATAGAGATTGATGATTGAATTTATCAACCTAGGAAATCAATAATCCAAAATAAATTTTTGATTAAATCCAAACCATTTTATTTTCATATCTAAAATCAAATAGATTAAATTTGGGAAAATAATTTCCTTCAATCATATTATTTAAATTACTTAAATAATATTTTTCTAAACAAATAATAATAATAACAATAGCATAATATTTTTGTCTTGCAAAAGTGTATAAACTATGATAACGCACCCAATAAAATAAATAAACTAATTTAAGCAAATAAAATTACCTATTCACAGATATAGGATTTTCGGGGTGTTACACAAACCATCAGTAGCCATTCGCAGACTAGCCAAAAAGGCACTACCTCAAAAGAAAATCCTAAGCTGGTCTAGTACTAACAAAAGACTCACTATATAACATACGTTGTCTTCCTGAGACTAAGTCTCGTCTTCAACCATCCATACTCCTTCGCCGTCAGCGTCGAGCATATCAAGCTACTGAGTCCCTAAACGACCCAGAGAACTGTTGACAAGCATCTATACATGTATCCAAAAACACAACAGGGTGTCCAACATGTACAGGCAAGGGTGAGAAACCAATATATGAATCCAAAAATGACAACTACATGCCCAAACACAAACAGCAGATTCATACAACTATATCTCACAAAATATCATCATGCATAACATAGTACAATGTATATATCAATGTACTAACAGTAAAACACAAGGGCCTCGTACCCCCACAATCAACGTTATTTTCTTAACGTATGCATGAACACTTCCATGTACCTCAACTAACGTTCAATTCTTAATTTCCGAAAATCTCATCAACATTCGAAATGAGCTGATCAGGCTCCAAAATCATTGACCCGCAGGCCATAATGATTATCACCAAAATTGGCCCAAACATAAGTACTTGACCTCCCAGTAATAGCAATACATGGGTGCACATGTTAGTGGTACTTACGTTGTATAAGTCATATTATATTGTCCAACTCAGGGCACTATACGCACAGCCCATGGCATGTATGACATCATTGTCCCTCAAGGCACAATGTTACATAATGACAATATGACATCTCAGGTTTTCCTTGCCATCAAGGTCCCTCGCTTCACGGCACGTCTGCCCAACACATAAATGCATGAGAAAACTTTTTTGTTTTCGTCGGTTTATCTTTGCCGTATCAATATTTCCTTGTTGAAGCATCAACACTATCTACCACCACAATGTCTTAGACTCTTTAAGCCTTAACAACATCTTTCTCAAAATAGGACATCTAGTCCAAAACAGCTCGAACCCCAAAACCCCTAACCGATGCACTAGTCTAGGAATTTGGATACAAGAGCATAAAAGCATCCGCAAGCTTACAGGACCACAAAGATTGTCCTTAAGCCGGCAGGACCAACAAACTAACAAGGATCCTTGATCCACGTGTTTCTGCAGAACCCTAGAACCCCAACATCTCGATTTCTAGTTTCTAAGCCCAAAAACCATGTTTTCCTTGAAAACTCAAAAACAAAACCCAAATCGCCGACACTTACACAAAGTCCTCGGGATCGGTTTTCCATAAAGTAAAACTTGGTCTAAAGACCATTTCTTTTCTTTCCGTCGTTTTTTGGTAAAACATGAACCTTGTAAAAAACCCTTTTATCTTGAATAAAACCAAATAATTTGAAATCACGTTTCTCGAAAATGTTTTTGCTCAAAAGGTTAACTTTATTATTTTAAAAACTAATAAAGTTTTCTAAAACACTATTCATCCTTAAAACTTCATTTTTCGTTATTAAAGCCAGGTTTTCACGATTTTGCCCTTTAAGTTAACTTACTCTTAAAAAGCAAATGTTTATTATTATTTTATTCCAAAAAGCTAATTAATTATTTTTCTCTTAAAATAAATTGAAAAACAATAAAATATTATTCCTCCATTTCACATCTCAAGCTTTTAAAGCTTTTAGGTTACACGATATTGGATCCTAATTGCTATTAGGTCCTTTAAGGCTATAAATCCCACAGCAGGGCACACGATACATCCATACATTTATTTCAAATGCTATACCATACATCCACACATATAAGCAGGTATATCATGCATAGGCAGTTTAACAGTAGTAAATAAATGACTCCACAAACAATCCAATACAGATAAATATTTACAATCCAGACACACAAATACAGCACATAACTGTCGGAATTGGAATTCCTTAGGTTTGTCCCCTTACCTCTTGAAGTTCCAAAGGTAAGCAGTAAACTTTCGATTGATCCGAAACCTCGCTCGACTATCCGCCGATCACTACACACATATAGTCAATCAATGTATTAACACAAAATACAAAGATTTCTCCTATTTCTCCACCCCTAGGTTTCGGCCCTATGATGTTAAAAATATCTAGGGAGCTCCAAAAATTCTCATCTCTTGGATATCACCCTAACTAAGTGAGATAACCCTAGATACCAACTCAAAACATCAAAAACCAACAAAAAACCTTATCCTCCACACAAAGGGGGTTTCGGCCCTGTCTCACCAAAATAGGTTAGAGGGATTTCTTGGCTTTAAGATCTTGGATCATGGAAGTATGTCATGAACCTAAGCCAAAGAAATTGGTTTGGTATTAAAAGGATTTTTCTACAATTTTTCATGGATTTTTGAAGTTTAGGGGTAAAAACCTAACCTCCATGAAAAATGAGATTTTAGAGGAGAGAAAGGAGAGATTGAGAGAGATAGATAAGGATGGATACCACCTAAGTGATTCTCCTTCAAAGATTTGAGTTCAAAACACCAAAAACTCATGGTTTCTAACTTTCTCTAATGGAGTTTCATGAAGAAAATAAGAGAGAAAAAAAGAAATGGGAGAGTGAGGAAGAAGAAGAGTTGGCCGTAGGCCTTGGGTGTGATAAGAGTGAAGGAATAGATATTTTACAAGAAGGCAAACTTGTAATTAACAAGAAGGGTATTTTGGTAATTTTGCATAAAGACCAAGGGGAATTTGATCATTTCGCGTCCAGATATTTTGAAAATCATCATGACACTGGCACAAGTTCCTAGATGACTTGACACTGACTTGATATGAAGATTATCCGTTCGTGGATCACGTAAAACCGTTATACGACTCCAATCGTCACCTAGTTCGATTTTTGGCCCGAATATAATATATTATTTTCATTTTTGAACGTCAGGACGCATTTTAGCAAAACTATAGAGGATCGAGTTCCAAGACTAATGGTTCTGACCGTTAGTAAAAAAGAGGTCTTTATAGTAGTAAAACACTACCATCCATGAAACATAGACCGGGCTCCGTTTGAGTTTTCGGCCCAAAATTTAACCGTAGGCTCCTACGATTATATGGAGCATGAATATGATTTTAGTTTTCCCAAAATCATTTTCTAAAACATAGATAAAAATATAAACTCATTTATATAATTTACTGGTCTTGGAAAGCGTGAAAATTGGGATGTTACATATTGGATTGGATGATCGGGTTTTACAAAAATAATAACCAAAACATAAGTCTAAATATCATCAACAGATATCACATCTAACTTACTAAAAATTAAAACATTACGATCTAACAAGTATGAATTTTTTCATTTGGAATATTAAAAACAATAGAAAATTAAGCTTTAAAAACCAACAAATAATAGTCTCATACGACGCCAAATGATAATAATAGAAAAAATAAGTATTAAGCTTTATATATGTTATTCGGTTCGCGTTGTTCGATTTCAAAAAAAAAAAAAAAAAAAAAGAAACCAAAATTATCGATCCAAACGGTTTTCACCAAACATGGTCCAAAAAAATCCAATAAAAACAGTTTTGTTAGGTTTTTTATTGGATTGATTTGGATGTGAACACCCTTATAATTGATTGATTCATAATATAAAATTTTTTACACTCTTAGCCATTTGGTATGAGGATTTTTTTTTACTTGGGATCCTACATTCTCATGTTTGGTATGGTTTTTAAAAAAACACACATTTACAAGAAACTAGCATTCCCAGGAATGTTTTTTTGGTTGTTTCCCCCAAAAACATTACCATGAGATAGGGATGACAAAGTGGGTTGTGACCCGCGGGTCCGCCAATTTTGGCGGATTGGGTTGGGGTTCTCAACCCACCAACCCGTTTGACCCACCTCGCTTAACTCACCCAAGAAAGTGGGTTGGCCCGCCAACACGCCTAATTGGGTAATGTTTAACATTATTGTTTATATAATTTACAAGGAGAAATGATTAATGTTGAGAGAAGTACAATGCCAAGTAGTTGAGAGAAGAAATTGGTATTGCTAAATTATAATTTTGATTTTAAAAAAAAGAATTCACTATAAAATTGAAATTCGGAGAAATGACAAATATTAAAAATAATATGATAGATAAATATATTTTCTACAAGCTGGTTATCTAGCATGAATAAAACAGGAGAAATAAATCAAATGAAGTTTTAAGAGAGAAAAAACTCATATGATTACTAAGATCATTGGGAAGTGTCACTATAAAAACACTTGACAACTACGAACAGCAAAATATCAAAAGTAATATGATCGATAAATATATTTTCTAAAAGTGAAATGTATTGCCAATTGACAAAAGAATTTAAATTTAACTGTGACTTTGAAAATGACATGTGCCAACATTTTCCGTCCATGGTTTTTGCTTATTCATACAACGACAAATTGTTATTTATTATAGCTACCTAGATATTTTTTTACGATTGTACATTTTGCTTGCAAATTTTGTCTAGGAGACTTTGTTATGTAAGCAAACAAACTGCATCATTCAAGATAATTTTGGACGCAGATTTTATTGTAACTTTAGTTGATGAGTAACAAAAAAAAAAGCATTTGAAGGTTACATAATCACCGAGTGGTTAAACTTTTGTAGAGATAACAACTTTAGCGACCGACTTAGTGATGCCGGGTTAGCGACCGTATATTGAAATCACTAAATCGATCGCATAGCAGTCCATAATTATTAAACTTTTAAATTCAATGATTAGCGGACGAAGTACCAATCGGTTGCTTTGCCATATATGTCGTTAACAATGGAAATGCAAACTTTGTTAGCGGACGAAGCTATTTGAACTCAAGGTTGGTTGCTATTAGCGACAAGCACAATTGCACAACTTCGATCGTTATTTCTTGTCGCTAAACAACACTTTTCTTGTACTGATATAAGTGTAAATAATACCTTTCAAAGTCTAAGTTCCAAAGCGTTTATAAGGTCATACAAACTATTCATAAGGTCATTCAAATAATTGTTTTTTTTATTTTATTTTCAATGCTATTCAACTATTGCTATTTTATTTCAACAAATAAAACCTTTAAGGAGGCGTTTGTTTCAAGGATTGAAATTACATTCTCGGAAATGACATACCCGGAAATGCTATTACCAGGAGTGTTATTCCTACTAATGTGTTTGGTAAGTAATTTAAATTTCTATGAATATTTTTATAATTTATTTAATTTAAAAAATTAAAAATTTAATAGTACAAATAAATATGATAAAATGAAATGAGAATGGAAAGTTATAAGTAGTTGAGTTTTATTCTCATAAGAATATTAGATCCCCACCCTTTAAGATGGGAACAAGAAGTGAACAAATCATGTATAAATAACATTCATGCGAATAAAAACTACCAGAGAATAAATTTTTAAAACTTGAAACAAACATGAGAATGTTGCATTCCCTCCCTCAGTTTCCGGGAAATAATATTACAATACTTGAAACAAACGCACTCTAAGTTTTTTCATTTTGATCTTTTACACAGAAACTAGAACAATATATATGATGGATTGTTCTATTTTAGAGATATTCTATCCAAATGAAAGGAATACAAAATCTCCAATCAAGAATGATATATAACAAAATCCACAACTTCAAATATATGTATCATTTTAGAGTATAATGAATATATAAATATATTTGTTTGATTTGATTCGGTTTTAGAAAATGAATCCGCAAAATGAAACCAAACTGATCAACTCACTACAAAACCAATCCCAAACTATAATCGGTTTTGATCAATTTATGAATTTTTTTAGAATATTTAATTAATAAATAACAATGGAATATTAAAAAGGTCATATTAACTAGTGCCAAAAACACATTGGTTAAAGAATCAATATATAGAAAACTTTTATAGAAAATCACAGCTTTTCAACTTTTAATATATTGAATACAACGATTTTCAATACAAATTTTCTCATTTGATTCTTTAACCAGTGTCCTAACCTTAGGGCACTGGTAAACATTTTCCTTATTATTATTATTGTCATCTTTAATTTTAGTCCATCAATAAGTGCCAAATGGAAAGGACTAGTTTTCACCTCTTACTGAGCCACAGATGGAGGATGATCGGCTGGGGATGGAAGTGTCTTTTTAAGGATAATGCCAAAAGTCCAGGCAAAAGAATGGTCAGATTGCTACCATGCTATTTCCCCATATAGTTCAAATGTGGAGTCAGGCTGAGGCTGAAGGAGTTTCTAGATGTTGCTGAGTTGTGGTAACCATGGAAAGATGCCCTAATGTGAAGCTTTATGAGCGAGGAGTTGGCTTCCAAATGATGCATGATCGATCGAAAGCTCTATGGAAGCTAGTGGGATTTTTTTTTCCTCTAAGAGCAATTTAAATATAATATACAATTCTCTTTTCAAGGAGTTCAATACATCATATCTGTGTTATGTATATAAGAGAATTTTTTGTATGTGCGAGTGTAATTTTAGCACAATGAAAAGTAATAAAAAACGTAAAAACTTAACCCAAAACAACAAGCTTGCTACGTTAAAAATCACGATCAAATCCATGAAGTTACTAGCATAAAAGAAGATATAAAAATCTCAATTTTAAATTGACAATCACACAATGCAAAATTATTAATATAGCAATACTTTTGATGATAGCAGTCATAGAGATTTGCATTTGTTACATGAGCACTCTAAAAACTTAGAAACACAAAAATATACTAAAAAAAAGGAAGAGAAAGCACAAGTGATAGAGTTTTCATGCATGCAAAGCAAGTTCCTAGAATTTAACAATAATCATCCAAATCACTTTACTCATCAGTCCAACCAAAGTTGATCTTAGCCATAGTGGGCTCGAAGATTATCTCTAGCAACTTCAGACAGTTCTCAAACACACCCGCTTCAACCTGCTGATCGCCATCAAGTAAATTCCTGGCCTTTTCAATTGCAGTACTAATCTTCTTCTTGTCTCGTGGACGAATCTTAGAAGTGATACTGGTATCCTTCATAGCATTCTCCATTTTGTAAACATACCTATCCAAAGAATTCATTGCTGTAACCTTCTTCTTGTACTTCCTATCCTCATCCTTGTACATCTCAGCTTCTCGAATCATTCTATCTATTTCTTCAGTTGACAGTCTACCTTTGTCATTGGTTATGGTAACTTGGTTCTTACTACCACTGGTTTCATCCTCAGCAGACACATTAAGGATACCATCAGCATCTATATCAAAGTATACATTAAAATTGTGGCCTCGAGGAACAGAAGGCAGGCCAAGCTTAAAGAAACCCAACAAGTTGTTATCACTGATTTTTGTCCTCTCACCTTCAAACACCCTAATCGATTGACTGGTAACGTAATCATGAGTGGAACGGTATACTTTTTTCTTCTTTACGGGAATGGTAGTGTTCCGAGGAATCACAACGCTCATGAGATCTCCTTTTACCTCTACACCAAGTGACAGCGGAGTAACATCCAATAGCACCAAGTCAGGAACAATCTTAATGCCATCACTTAACAAAGCAGCTTGAACAGCTGCACCATAAGCAACAGCCTCATCAGGGTTGATGCTCTTGCACAGATCCTTACCCTCGAAAGAGTCCTGCAACAACCGCTGCACTTTGGGAATCCTAGAAGATCCACCAACAAGGACCACATCTTGCACACTACTCTTATCCATCTTAGCATCAGCAAGACACCTCTCAACAGTTTCCATGCACTTTTTAAATAGATCGTTGTTAATATCCTCAAACTTGGCACGAGTGATGGATGAATAGAAGTCCTTGCCCTCAAATAATGCATCTAACTCGATGGTGGTCTCAGTATCATATGAAAGTATCCTTTTTGCCCTCTCACATGCAGTTCTCAACCTCCTTAGAGCTCTTGGGTTCCCACTAATGTCCAATTTGTTCTTCCTCTTGAACTCCTGTACAAAGTGGTTCACCATTCTGTTATCAAAGTCCTCTCCTCCGAGGTGAGTGTCTCCAGTAGTGGCCTTAACTTCGAAAACCTTATCCTTAATTGTAAGGAGAGACACATCAAAAGTACCACCACCAAGGTCAAAGATGAAAATATTTCGCTCTCCAACACAATCAGCTCTTTTGTTAAGGCCATACGCAAGAGCTGCAGCAGTGGATTCATTGATTATCCGCATGACATTTAGGCCAGCAATAGTACCGGCATCTTTGGTAGCTCGTCGCTGAAAATCATTAAAATAAGCAGGCACGGTAATAACAACATTGTTTACAGTTGATTCCAAAAATGCCTTTGTAATCTCACACATCTGTGTAAGGATCATAGATGATATTTCCTCTGCAGCAAGGTGCTTTTCCTCACCCTTGTAATTAACAACAATCATTGGCTTGTCATCATTACCAGCTATGACTTTGAATGGCCACAGCTTCATATCATTCTGAACAATGGGATCACTATATTTCCTTCCAATTAACCTCTTAGCGTCTGCAAAATAATTAATAATTGTCAAGTATCATTTGTGCTGCTAAAAACAAACAGAAAAACAACAAATATAAAGGAAACAAGAAACAAGAAAAGATCAATTACCAAAGACAGTGTTGGTAGTGTTGGATGCAGCCTGGTTCTTAGCAGCATCACCAATCAACCTTTGGGTGTCAGTGAAAGCAACACAAGAAGGTGTTGTTCTGTTGCCTTGGTCATTGTGGATGATCTCTGCTCGATTGTTTTGCTCCTGCCATACTGCAACACACGAATACGTAGTGCCAAGGTCTATTCCTATTGCAATTCCCTCATATTTTTTGGCCATTTTCTTTTGAGGTGAACGAAGAAGGTTCCACAAAACGAAGAGGTTTGGGTGGTTTTATATCTGTAAAAGATGAAAATTAGCTGAATGTGTACAGCTAAATTCTTTAAAGGGTATACATTTATGCGTAAGCATACCATTAATTAATAGCTAAAGTGTAAACACAGTGTAATGAATACCCTTGTTGTGTGTGATGGATACAAAACAGTGTATTTTATACATATCAAGTTAAAAGATTGAACAAAAAATACATATCAAACAAAACTAATTTGTGTTGAAGCAAAATTGAAAGAATAGAAATAGAAATATACCTTGAGGCTGAGGGCCTTTTCTTCTTGCTTTGCCTTCCTACCCAGAATCCTTCGCACTCAGAATCATTGAAGTTGGAAGGGAGCAAAATGACAGCTGTTGTAGCAAGGAATACCTTTTTGATGAAAAAGGAATCCGCAAACTTAAGACTTAAGGGAGTGAAAGTTAGGAAAGTTGATGCGGGAGAGAAAATTTCGAGGTGCGAGAACTTTTCGAAACCATTAACTACAGGAGAAATGATTTTTGGATAATGAAAGGGAACAACATACTGTCTTGTTATTTTTGGATATATTTTTTGAATTGCATGTGTATGTGTATAAACAAAAAGTAAATGAGAAATATATATATATATATATATATATATATATATATATATATATATATATATGTCCAAAACTTGATATTTAAATAACATATTTGAACTACAAAATCACATAATTGATTTTTTGCGGTAAAATATGTTTTTGGTCCCCATGAGTGAATTTTGGTTTTGATCCTTATAAAAAAATTTCTTTTATTTTTGTCCATCTAAAATCTAAAATCACTATTTTTGGTTCCTATTATCATATGACATCTATTAACTATTTATGTGTCTAACAGAAGGTCATATGATCATTACAAATGACACTTAATAATTTCTGTAATGTCATGTTAGCATATGATTCTTCTAAAGTTTTCCTTGACCCCTAAAATAAATTATATTTATCTACCCTAAAATGAATGGTAGGGACTAAAAACGGTGATATTAAATTTTACAGGGATGAAAACCAAAGAAAAACTATTTACAGAGATCAAACCCAAAATTTACTCATTTTATAGGGACCAAAATTAGAAATTTCACATTTGTGAAACTTGAGCCTATTTTACAACGTAATAAGAAAAAAAAAATTGACAGAGGTAATAAGAATTTAATTTATTTTACTCGGGTTAAATAATTTATTTTATATAAAAGTTATAAGAAAAAAAGATTAAGGTAAGTAAAGATGAGGGAAAAATAATTATATTTGAATAATCCAAGATTAACTATTAAAGTTTAAGTTTATTTATTATTTTAGAAAGAAAAAACAAGTATCAAATGTTAATTTATAGAGAGTAGAGGATTGTCATGGCCTCCCCAAGTTTCAAATATATATATAGAAAGTTAGGAAACTTAATGTGGGAGAGAAACTTTCGAGGTGAGAGTGTTATGAATTGGTTAATTCAGTTAGAGAATTCTGTTGTTAGTTGCTGTGTTGTTAAAACAACAAGTGTAAGTCAAGTCCACGTGGGACTAAGGTGGTGTATTGGATTGAGATTGTAAAGGATTTTAAAAGATTTTTTTATGATAAAAAAATCCTGTGATATTCAATCAAAACTTTTAAGTAATCTACATAAGTCTTGTGATATTCAATCAAGACTTTTTACAAGTAACAAAAGTCATGTGGTATTCAAAAACTTCCTGATTTCGATGGATTGTTTTCTAAGGTGGATTTTGTGAGACTTTGTGAGACTTTTTAGTTATTTTCTAAAGTCTCACCCTAACACATGAGATTTCTCAAGATTGTCAATCCTTATTTCTCTTCATCTTATGTCTTCACATTTATTTCTCCTCCCTCCCTCTATCTATCTCCTTTCTCCCCCTCTCCCTTCCTCCCGCCCCCTCTCTTTCCCCCATGGTTATTGTTCAACCCAACATAAATTACCAAATAAAACGATCTTTAGATATTTACTTCAATAATCGATTATATATTTATTTTAATAATCGATTATAATGAGAATTATTTTTTGTTTGGGTATACTTATTAAAAAACGATTTTAAGATAATCTATTTTGTTTAGATGGTGTAAAAAAATACTTTTATATAGTAAATTACAAAAAAAAAAAAAAATATTAAGTTGCTTGTAAAGAATAATAATATTTATTTGGTAGTTAGTTATATAGGGTAAAATGAAAAATTATGATTGGTTTCAAAATAATCAAACTTTTTTTTTTTTGAAATAAGCTTAAAATTTTTAGCTTTCTTGAAAGCCACTTTTTTCCATAAAAAAACTTTTTTTACTTCAAGCTAATTTGTCAAACATATTTGAATAATTTCAAAACAACTATTTTTAGGGAAAAAAAAAGCATTTTCCATGAAAATAAACTGTCCCAAACATGCTCTTATAACACTTATTTTTAACTTTAACTTTAAAGTAGCTTTTAAGTCTCAAAAAAAGTTGGGTGAATCGCTACCTAAGTATAAAGTAAAATTGATTTGCAAGTAATGACATATCAAATTTATATACTCTTGATAGCTAACATATATCAGTAACAACAAGCAATAAAAGTATATAATACAATATTTATGACATTATGAAAATAAAATTATTTCATTTTTTTAAGTTCACAATTTCCTTTTACATTATATAAATATAATAACATGAGAATAAAAGCATGTGAATATGTTGTCTTATCTACTATAAAATTGATTTTGTTATGTAATGTTGCAATTAGAGTTTGTGTTTATTCTCCACTACAGAAATAGAATCTGATTTATAAATTATGATTTTATTCTCCACTATATGTTCTTTTCAAATCTTATAAGTCCATATAATCCTTCCAAATCTTATAAATTCTTATGATATAAATCCATTAAAATCCAAACAATAAAATCTTGATTATAAAAGTCTTTAAAAAAAATCTTATAAGTCATTACATTCCTACATAGTTTATTAAAATCCAGAAGACTTTTTTATGTCAAAATAGTCTTTTAAAATCCCAATCCAATACACCCCCCGAAGGCTATGATGTATAAATAGAATCTATGAGTAATAAAGAAAGTACATTCAGTGAAATTTCATTGTGTAATCTCTATCTCTTAATCTCTTCTCTTCTCCTATTTTTTGAGTAAGACTATCGTGTGAGTGTGACAAGAAGAGCAACTCTGTGCTCTAACAAATTGGTATCAGTAGCTTTTTTTACGATCAGGGACCTGCGTGAGCAATGGCAAGAACCAATGGCGATTTTCCTGCATCCCTGCCTGTGTTAACCAACAAGAATTTTGATCGATGGAGTAGTCAGATGCGAGTAATCATTGGGTTTCAAGAAGTAACTGAAATCGTCAAAGATGGAGTTCAAGAACTGGGAAAAGATCCCACTAAAGTTGAGAAATCTGCTCATCCGAAGCCACAAAGAGGGACTGCAAAGCCTTGTTTATTATTCATCAGTGTGTTGATCCTAATAACTATGAGAGGATTCAGAATGCAACTACTGCCAAGGAGGCATGAGGTGACAGCTCCCAACACTCCTCAACACAATGGAGCTGCTGAAAGGAGAAATAGAAGTCTTCTGAATATGGCAAGAAGCATGCTAAAGAGTCAGAACATGCCACATTGTTTCTGGGGAGAAGCAGTAGCCACAACAGCATACATATTGAACCTGTGTCCCACCAAAAGAATGCAGTCAGTCACCCTTGCAGAAGCCTGGTCAGGAAGAAAGCCTAGTGTCAAGCACTTGAGAGTGTTTGGCTCATTGTGTTACAGGCATGTACCTGATGAAAGAAGGAGAAAACTGGACAGCAAGAGTGAGAAGATGGTGTTAATTGGCTACCACCCTACAGGTGCTTACAAACTCTATGATCCTATCCACAAGAAGGTAGCGATTAGTAGAGATGTGGTTGTTGATGAATCCAGTGAATGACAGTGGAGTATACAGTCAGGCAAAGAAGATAGAACAGTTGGAGTCATGCTTGAAGACACTGATCAATGTAACTCTCCACAGCTTGATGCATCTGCTGAGATGATGTGCTTGAGACCTCAAAGAACCAGGAGACTACCATCCAGACTGAATGACTATGTAGTGTTTCCTGACAGTGCTATCACAACAGAGGGTGAAATCAATCATTTGTCACTATATGCAGAGGTAGAACCAGTGAGTTTTGAAGAAGACATTCAGCAACCTCAGTGGCTAGTAGCAATGAAAGAAGAATTATTGCCCATTAACAAGAACAAGACTTGGGAGCTAGTAGAGCTACCTGAGAAGAAAAGGCCTATAGCAGTAAAATGGGTCGTTAAGACCAAGGTGAAGCCCGATGGAACAGTAGCCAAGCATAAAGCCAGATTGGTTGCAAAAGGCTTTCTGCAAAAGAAAGGTCTGGATTATTGTGATGTGTTTGCCCCTGTAGCTCGAATTGAAACTATAAGACTTGTTGTGGCAATTGCAAGTGCTAGAGGATGGTCATTGCATCAACTAGATATGAAATCGGCATTCCTTAATGGACCTCTAGATGAGGAAGTGTATGTATGTCAGCCACCTGGTTTTGAGACCACAGGGAGTGAAGGAAAGGTGTATAGACTGAAAAGGGCCTTATATGGCCTGAAGCAAACTCCAAGAGCTTGGAATAAACAAATTGATCATTTCCTGATGGTACTTGGATTCATCAAATGCAGTGTAGAATATGGAGTTTATGTGAAACATTCTAACACGGCAGACCTATTATTAGTATGTTTCTATGTTGATGACTTGCTTGTTACAGGAAGTAATGAAGCTGAGATTTATGAGTTCAAGACACAGATGAATGCAGAATTTGAAATGTCTGATATTGGCATTCTCACATATTTCCTAGGAATGGAATTTGTTGCCACCAGAAAAGGAATTTTACTGCTATAAAAGAAGTATGCAACTGACATACTTAAAAGATTTCATATGCACGACTGCAACTCTGCTGCAACACCAGCTGAGAACTTTTCGAAGGCTGAACTACATGAAGTTGAAAAATCAGTTGATGTTACTTTGTTCAAACAAATAGTTGGCTCATTGAGGTATCTATGCAACAGCAAGCCTAACATTACTTATGCAGTAGGGGTGATTAGCAGGTTTATGGAAGCACCACAGACCTCTCATTTAGTGGCAGCCAAAAGAATTTTGTGGTATGTAAAAGGCACACTAGATTATGGTGTATTATTTCCAACCAAGTCAGATCTTACAGCTAACAGTGTGAGAGGTTTTTCTGACTCTAATTGGTGTGGGGATAAAACTGACAGAAGAAGCACTTCGGGTTATGTGTTCTTGCTTGGAGATGCTCCAATTTCATGGAGCTCTAAGAAGCAACCAGTGGTTACATTGTCATACTGTGAGGCTGAGTATATAGCAGCCTCTTATGGAGCTTGTCAAGCCTTATGGCTTGGGACTTTATTGGAAGAATTGCATATGAAGAATGAAGATCAGATGCAGTTACTGATAGACAACAAATCAGCTATCAATCTAGCTAATAATCCAGTGTTTCATGGAAGATGTAAACACATTGAAACTCGATTTCACTTTCTTAGAGACCAAGTGAATAAGGGGAAGTTGCAGTTGAGTTACTGCAGAACGGAAGTCAACTGGCAGATATTCAAACTAAAGCTTTGAAGGGA
The DNA here is from genome assembly GCA_039655645.1 of Ammopiptanthus mongolicus. Classification (NCBI taxonomy): domain Eukaryota; kingdom Viridiplantae; phylum Streptophyta; class Magnoliopsida; order Fabales; family Fabaceae; genus Ammopiptanthus; species Ammopiptanthus mongolicus. Next base: position 85,387,472 of record CM077348.1, read on the forward strand.
GAGAGATTCAAAGTGCTGAGAGGAAAATTGAATATTGTATCTTTATCAGAATTAGTTTAAGCAAGTTATGCAGCAAATGATTGCTGAAGTCTAAGGTGCCAACCTAGTTGGGATGTTAGACTTCATAGTGATGCACCATTACATATCATGCTTAGTTAAGAATTGAATTACAAGGGGTGTGTTATGAATTGGTTAATTCAATTAGAGAATTCTGTTGTAAGTTGCTGTGTTGTTAAAACAACAAGTGTAAGTCAAGTCCATGTGGGACTATGTCTATGATGTATAAATAGAATCTATGAGTAATAAAGAAAGTACATTCAGTGAAATTTCATTGTGTAATCTCTATCTCTTAATCTCTTTTCTTCTCCTATTTTCTTGAGTAAGACCATCGTGTGAGTGTGACAAGAAGAGCAACTCTGTGCTCTAACAGCAAGAACTTTTCGAAACCATTAACTACAAAAGCACAAAATTGATTGTTTTTGCGGTCAAATATGTTTTTGGTTATCACATGTGAATTTTGGTTTTGATCCTTATAAAAAAAAATTCTTTGATTTTTGTCTCTTCAAAATCTAAAATCACTATTTTTGGTCTCTACTATCATGTGACATCCATTAACTACTTATGTGTCTAATAGAAGTCATACGATCATCCTAAATGACATTCAATGACCTCTGTGATGTCATGTTAGCATATAATTCCTCTAAAAATTTTTTGACCCCTACAATGAATTATATTTATCTACCCTAAAATGAATGATAGGGACTAAAAACGGTAATATTAAATTTTACAGAGATGAAAACCAAAGAAAAACTATTTATAAGAATCAAACCCAAAATTTACTCATTTTATGGGGATCAAAATTAGTAATTTGATATCTCTGAAACCTAACCCTATTTTACAAGGTAATAAGAATTTAACTTCTTTTACTCGGGTTAAATAATTTTTTTTTATATAAAATTTATAAGAGAAAAAGATTAAGGTACGTAAAGTTGAGGGGGAAATAATTATATTTGAATAATCCAAGATCAACTATTAAAGTTTAAGTTTATTTATTTATTTATTTTAAAAAAGAAAGAAAGTATCAAATGTTAATTTATGGAGGGAGGAGGATTGTCCTGGCCTCCACAAGTATTCAAATATATATTGACCTCTAAAAACATGCCTAAGCCCAACTCTTCAAAGGTCCAATTCCAAACCAATTACCAATTAATTTCTGATTAGAAACTAAGAAGAAAATGTATGTCAGTATGTATTTAAGTTGACTATAAATATGTTTTAGTAACTTATATTATGTTAAGTTGTTTCTTTCAAAACAAAAGTTGTTAATTATATGGATTTAATTGATATGCACTGTCAGTATAAAGATTTTTTACATTGTAAACCAATTATCACATAAGTAAAAATGTTTGACTCATATCCTAACTACCTTAAAAGTCACTCATATAATGATTTTTGATTGGTTGATACTGTAAAAAACTTTACACTAACAGTGACAGTGCGTAACAATTAAACTCTAATTATATATAAAATTGGCTTTATATAATTTGCTTTTATATGTTAATTAAACTTTTTATTATTATTTCAATGTTATGTATATTTGGTCATAACCCTTCTCATATGAAATTTCTGGCTCCGTCCATGCCAATAGGCACTGTGTCCATGCAAGATCTACTTGTGAGCCATGTGGCTTTAGGTACATCAAGTATATCGTTTTTATATTTTACTTTTAGGTTTAATGAACTTTTTAGTCCGAAAAATAAGACAAGTTTTGGTTATAATCCCTAAAAAAATTCTTAGGATTTTTGTATGCAAGTTCAAAAAGTTTGGATTTAATCCCTACCATTATATTCCTCCCGTTAAGTGCTGATGTGCTAATGGGATGTCATATTAGCACAGGCATGTGACCAAATATAATATTTTTTAATACATTACATTTACTAATATTTATTCTACTTTTTAAGATTTCAGTTATAGCTATCATTATTTATAATATAAATACTAAAAAATTTAATTTTTTTTATAATATTTATATTATTTTATACAACAGATTTTATTCAAAAAATTACACTGTGATTATTTTTATTCAAAAATAGTTTTATTCAAAATATTTTTTTATATAATAATAATAATAATAATAATAATAATAATAATAATAACAATTGTTCAAAAATTGTCACATCATTAACAATATTTGACTGTTATCATAACTTCTTTAAAAGTCATACATAGGAAGATTTGTGATTGATTAACAGTGTAATTGGTGTATAACATTTTGGTGTCTTGTTTATAGGAATGGGCGTATTCCTATGAATCACAAAACTCATTTCATCAAATATTCCACCCACACCAAGACACAACGGTGTCACATCCAGCGGCGTCAACTTTGGAAAATTCATTATGCCTTCACTCAACAAAGCAACATAGACAACTGCACCATGTGACACCCTCAAACCCAGTGCCACTTTTGTAACTCAAAACCCTTAATGAAACGATAAATAAAATTTTGCTGGTTTTACTTTCGGAAAAATATATCTTTTGTGTAAGCAGATTCTGGAAATCGTGACCAAAAATTTTCTCATTAATTATACGTATGAACACCACTCCAGATAACACAGGATTACTCATATACAATAATTAGAACAAGATATATATATATACATATATATATAATGGACAACAAGTCCCTTTACAAAAGAACGAATGATTTCTAAACTTTCTAAAAAGCTATAAAACTAGGCAGCGGCAGTCTGGAACCATATCTCTAAAACCTATGGCCATCAGTAGCCGTTAACAGACTACCCAAAAACCACTGCCTCAAAAAGGGGTCTACATCCTAAGCTGGTCCGACTAATGGAAACCATTGGACAATCCCTCGGAGGGAAGTCCAATGCTGGAACCAGAGGAAGAACTCTGGGAACCTACATTCCCGTTCCCCTGTGAATGGGGATCGGAAGCATCCGAAGAATGATCCTCCGGGTCTTCCTGAGGATCCTCCTCAGGGTCTTCCTCCTCCTCCTCCTCTTCCCCCACATCTTCCACGACGTGCTCGCCCGCTACCAAGACAAAAGGCGGGGGAGGCGTCTGGGGTAGCTGTTGCTGCGGGGACTGTGCAGCGGGGGCGACCGACTCGATCACACCCTGCTCCATAAGGGCCTGCAGCATCAGCCCGATGGGAGGGAGAGGCACCTGGATGGTCTCCACTGTCCGAGTACTCTTCCGCGGTCCCGTCTCCGTCGTTCCGCTTACAGTGCAAACTGGTCCAGTATACGCCGCACTTTCCACCCCTGGGTGGATAACCCACGCGGCTGGGTCTGTCCTTCGATCAAACGCTAGGACGCGCATCCCGGAGTGCGCTAGGTGATCCGGCTCCGGCTCCATCTGTAAACACGATACAATATATACCAAAGGACAACCCGTCCAAAAACATGCAAGGGTGAGAAACCAATATATGAATCCATAAACAACAACTATATGCCCAATCCACACAACAGACCCAAATCATCATATAACATGGCATATATCATTAAATACAAAAGGCAGTAAATGCACAAGGGTTTCGTACCCCACAATCAACGTTATCTCCTAAACGTATGCATGGCACTTCCATATATCTCAATATTCACACTAGATTACTAGATTTCCGGAAATCCCATCACCATTCGAAACGAGCTGATCAAGCTCCAAAGATTTTCACCAATATTTGGCCCAAGGACGAGTACTTTGAATCCCATGACACTACGCGATTCTCACATGGGGGCGCAATCAAAAGTACTCCAGAATAATATGGTCATATTATATTGCCCAACTTAAGGCACAATAACACATATGACACCATTGTCCATCAAGGCACAATGTCATGCCAAATAAGTCATCTCAGGTTCTCCCTGTTTATCAAGGTCCCCCGTTTCACGGCACGTCTGCCCCGCATTTAATGCATGAGAAACCTATCTAGTTTCCGATAATTGATCTTTGTCGCATCAATGTTTCCTCGTTGTAGCATCAACGCTCACAACCACCATAATGTCTTAGACTCTTTAAGCCTCAAAACACATTTTCTCAAAAGAGGACACTTAGTCCAAAACAACTCAAATCCCAACATCCCTAACCGATGCACCAGTCAAGGACGCCGGATTCAAGATCATAAAAACATCCTCAAGCTTACAGGACCACAAAGATTGTCCCTAAGCCGACAGGACCACAACTAACACGGATCCTTGATCCACGTGTTCTGCAGAACCCTAGAATCCCGACGTCTCGGTTTCTAGTTTCTAAGCTTTAAGCTTTAAAACCACTTTCCTTGAAAACTCGAAAAACCAAAAACCCAAAATCTCCGATACTTACACAAAGTCATCGGGATCGGTTTTCCATAAAACAAAACTTGGTCCAGAGACCATTTCTTTTTCTTTCGTTGTTTTCGGTAAAATACGAACTTAAAACAAAACTTTGCACAAACTCATTTTTCTTGAATAAACTCAGTATGACTTCGGAAACCACATTACTCAAAAGGATTTTCTTATCAAATTAAGACATAGTGAAGGTTTCTAATGCCCTATTTGCTTTTAAACTTCACTTTTCCTTATCAAAACACATTTCAGACTTTTAAAGCTTTTAAGTTACACGAGGCCGGATCCTAATCAAAATTAGGTCCTCTAATGCCTAAATCCCACAGCAGGGCACACATTACATCCATATAACCAATAACATGCATTCAACTATATCAACAGTTACATCAATACATCAGCACATCAATGCATATTCCAATCAACAGCAGTCAATCAAGAAATTAACTAACATCATGATATAACTATTTAAATACAATACGACTACAGTACAAACACCGATGCAGCACATAGCTGTCGGAAATGGAATTCCTCAGGTTTATCCCCTTACCTCTTGTAGCTCCCAGTTCAACTCGGAACACCCGATCAACTTGTTTCTCGTCCCAACACGCTGCCGATCACTACATACACGTAAAACATATCGGCATTAACTTACAAAACAAAGATTTCTCCTAATGCACCACCCCTAGGGTTTGGCTCTACTATGCTAAAAATAGCTAGGGAGCTCCAAAATTTCTCATTTTCTGGATAACACCCTAACTACGTGTGACAGCCCTAGACATCAGATCAGATCATCAAAAACCAACCAAAACCCTACCCTACACACATAGGGGGTTTCGGCCCCTACCTAGAAAACATAGCTAGAGGGATTTCTTGGCTCTAAGCTCTTGGATCATACAAGTATGTCATGAACCTAGGCCATAGAAACTGGTTTGGTACAGATACGATTTTCCTACAATTTTTCATGGATTTTCAAAGATTTTAGGGGCAAAACCCTAACATCCTTGATCATGAAAATATGAGGAGAGAAAGGAGAGATTGAGAGAGATAGAGTTGAACTACTACCTCTTATGATGATCCACTCCAAGTTTGGTGAAGATTACTCCACAAAAACTCAAGCTTTTGGCCTTCAACAATGGTGGTTTTGAGAAGAAAAGAGAAAGAAGAGAAAGGAAGAGAAAAGAAGAAGATGGAGTGAGTTGAGGAGAGAGAGACCACCGAAAATGAGAAGAGATAAGGGTGGGATTATTAGATATTTGTGAGTTTATTAGTTTAATAATAGGAAAGGTAAATTGGTAATAAAATTAACCAAGGGCAATTTGGTCAATTCACCTCCCGATATTTGGAATCGTCCCGACACTCATATGAATTCCTCAAATTACTTGATACAATTTTGGTATGAAAAACATCTGATCGTGGGTCTCGAAAAACCCTAAGACAGCTCAAATCGCCTCCTCGATCGATTATCGGCCCGAATATAAAATATTATTTATATTTTTGGACGTCAGGACACATTTTAGGAAAAAGATAGAGGAATATATTCTAAGACTAATGGTTTCGTTCGTTAGTCCAGATTAGGTCGTGATAGTAGAAAACACTATCATCTGAAAAACGTAGATCGGTTTTCGTTTGAGTTTTCGACCCAAAACTTAACCGAAAGATCCTACGATTTTATAAAACAAGACTATGATCTTAGTTTTCCCAAAATCATTTTCTAAAACACAGATAAAAATATAAACTCATTAATTGAGTTTATCGTCCTTAGAAAGCACGAAAAATCGGGGTGTTACATTACTATCCCCCTTAAAATAATTTCGTCCTCGAAATTGCATACCTGTGAACAGATAAGGATATTGCTCTCTGATGTTGTCCTCAGTTTCCCAAGTTGCTTCTCCAGTTGTATCATCCCAAATAACCTTGACTAAAGAGATTTGTTTTCCCCTCAGTTGTCTGACTCTCTTGTCCTCAATCCTTACAGGTGCGGTCTCATAAGACAGATTCTCTTTCAAGGGTACTTGATCAGGTTCAATTACATGAGATGGATCAGGAATATACTTCCTCAATTGTGAAACATGAAAGACATTATGTAAATTTGAAAGAAAAGGAGGTAAAGCAATTTGGTACGCTACTGGACCAATACGCCGAAGAATTTGGTATGGTCCAATGAATTTAGGAGTGAGTTTTCTAGATTTCATTACCCGACCTACCCCAGTCGTTGGATTGACTCTCAGAAACACATGATCGCCTTCTTGAAATTCGAGAGGTCGTCTTCGCTTATCCGAATAACTCTTCTGTCTGCTCTGAGATGTCCTCATTCTTTCCCGAATCTGTTTGACTTTCTCAGTCGTCTCTTGCACAACCTCGGGTCCTAGAATTGTACTCTCTCCATCATGATACCAGCAAAGAGGAGTTTGACACTTCCTCCCATATAGAGCCTCATAGGGTGCCATCCCTATGCTTGAGTGATAACTGTTATTATACGTGAATTCAATCAGAGGTAACAGTTCATCCCAACTTCCTCGATTATCCAACACACAAGCTCTTAGCAAATCTTCTAACGATTGAATCGTTCGTTCTGTTTGTCCATCCGTCTGGGGATGGTATGCTGAACTTAGACGTAACTTAGTCCCCAAAGCTTGATGTAAGCTTTCCCAAAAACGCGATGTAAACTTCGGATCTCGGTCCGAAACAATACTTGAGGGTATTCCGTGTAATCTAATTACTTCTCTTATGTACACCTCAGTCAACTTTGCTACTGTGTAGTTTGTCTTCACAGGTAAGAAATGTGCCGATTTCGTCAACCTATCCACGATTACCCAAATCGAATCAAAGTTCCTTGGTGTTCGGGGTAAACTCACTACGAAATCCATAGAGATACTCTCCCATTTCCATTCCGGTACATCTAGGGATTGCAACATCCCTCCAGGTCTCTGATGTTCTACTTTTGCTTTCTGACAAGTTAGACATGATGCAACGTATTCTGCAACTTGTTTCTTCATACCTGGCCACCAAAATCTTTGTTTCATGTCCTGATACATCTTGGTTGCACCAGGATGCATACTCAATCCACTCTTATGGGATTCTTCGAGAATCATCTTTCTCATCTCCGGGTTGTTGGGTATACAAACTCGCCCATTACACCTTAAGATTCCATCTGCTCCCAAACTAAACTCACTAGCTCTCCCTTGTTCCACCAACACCCTTTTCTCTTGAAGAGATTCATCATTAGCTTGTTGCTCACGTATCTCTTCCATCAAACCATTAGAGATCTTAAGCATTCCAAAGCTTAGTTTCTTAGGACTTATTTCTAATCCCAAGTTCAGATCACGGAACTCTTCAATCAGTTTCAATTCCCTCACCATCATAGTTGAAATATGAACGGCTTTCCGGCTCAAAGCATCTGCCACGACGTTCGCCTTCCCTGGATGGTATTGCAACGTGAAGTCGTAATCTTTTAAAAACTCCATCCATCGTCTTTGCCTCATATTGAGCTCCTTCTGGTCGAACAGATATTTCAAACTCTTGTGATCACTGAAGACATCGAATTTTGCACCATACAGATGGTGTCTCCATATCTTTAGTGCAAAAACCACTGCAGCTAATTCTAGATCATGGGTGGGATAATTCTTTTCATGAATCTTTAACTGTCGTGATGCAGAAGCCACCACTTTGCGGTGTTGCATCAGCACACAACCTAGACCTTGATGTGAAGCATCACAATATACTTCATAAGGTTCACTCGGTTCTGGAAGTATCAGCACTGGTGAAGTAGTCAGAAGTTCCTTAATCTTTTGAAAACTTTCTTCACACTGATCAGTCCAAACAAAAGGTTGGTCTTTCCTCGTCAATTGAGTCAACGGTGACACAATCTTAGAGAATCCTTCAATAAACCTTCGGTAGTAACCGGCTAATCCAACAAAACTTCTTATCTCGGTTACAGTCTTTGGTTTTTCCCAAGAAAGTACGGCTTCTACCTTAGCAGGGTCCACAGAAATTCCTTGTTTTGTGATAACATGACCCAAAAATCCGACTTCTTCAAGCCAAAACTCACACTTAGAGAGTTTCGCATATAACATCTTTTCCCGCAAAACATGAAGGACTTGCCGTAAATGCTCCTCGTGTTCTTCACGATTCTTAGAATAAACCAGAATATCGTCTATGAACACTACAACAAACTTATCAAGAAACGGACGAAAAATCCGATTCATGTAGTCCATGAAAACAGCAGGTGCGTTTGTCACTCCAAAAGGCATCACGAGATACTCGTAATGTCCGTAACGAGTTCTAAAAGCGGTCTTTGGTATATCCTCCGTTTTCACTCGAATCTGGTGGTATCCTGACCTTAAGTCGATCTTCGAGAAAACAGCAGCTCCCCGCAGTTGATCCATCAAGTCATCAATCCTAGGCAACGGATACTTGTTCTTGATCGTCACCTTGTTCAGCTGACGATAGTCCACACAAAGTCTCGAACCCCCGTCCTTCTTTCTCACTAAGAGAACCGGCGCTCCCCATGGCGAAACACTTGGTCTGATGAACTGCTTGGATAACAAGTCCTCGACTTGTGTCTTTAACTCAGCAAGCTCAGTACGCGACATTCGATATGCAGCTATCGATATCGGTCCGGTTCCTGGGATCAGATCGATGGAGAATTCTATGTCCCTCACAGGTGGCAAACCTGGAACATCCTCTGGAAACACCTCGGGAAAATCTCTCACAACAGGCATTTGACTCAGCTCGGTCTTCCCCTCGACTTCTAAGTTGGTTAAAAGCACGTATTTCGGATCTCCTTCTTTCGAAGAAGTTCTAACATGGTTGGCGGTTAAAAATCCAGAAATCTCAGTACTAGGAAAAACTAGGGTTTTATGTGCACAATCTAATAGGATCTGGTTGGAAGATAACCAATCCATGCCCAAAATTACATCTAACTGTATTAAAGGCAAACATATTAAGTCAACAAGAAAATGTCTATCCTGGATAACAATAGGACAGTTTAGACATATAGAATTCACAACAACAGGTTCAGCAGTTGGTGTAGAAACAATTAAATCAAATGGCAAGGAAGAAACAGATAACTCTAAACGTTTCACACAATCCATAGAAATGAATGAATGGGTTGCACCTGAATCAAAGAGCACTAATAAGAGATTACCGTCTATGTCACCCACACCCTGTATCAGATCTTCGGAGTTCGAAGCCTCAGCACCACTCAGGGTATAAACTCTTCCCCTAGCCGTCGGTCGTTTGGCTCCACCACTCCTGTCCGCAGTTTGGACTGGATTCTGGGCTCTACAATCCTTGGCAAAGTGACCTGGTTGTCCACAACGGTAGCAATGACCACTTCTCACGGTACAGTTGTTCGCAAAATGCGATGGATCTCCGCACTTAAAACACTTCCTATCTTGGTTTTGACCTCCTCGGCCTCCACTACCTGACGCACGAGCAACAGGACGATAAGGTTGCTTCTGGAAGTTCCCAGGTGGTCGAGAATATGGTTTCTTCTGAACTTGTTTCCCTCTCTGGTCCTGATATTGACCCTTGAATCGGAAAGGCCCTCCGACGTTCTCTCTGTTGTCTCTCCCACGCTTCATTAGTTCTATTTGTCTGCTTTTCTCAACAAGCGCTTGAAAATTTCTAATTCCTTGCGGTAGGACCGACTCTTTTATCTCATACCGCAGTCCTCTCTCAAAAGCTTCGCATTTCCATTCTTCCTCAGGGTTATTCTGAAAGAAACGGAAATACTTGGCCAACGATTCGAACTTAGCCGCATATTCTCCGACTGACATATCTCTCTGTTGTAGTCGCAAGAATTCTTGCTCTTTCTCTGCTCTTGCACTCTGAGGGAAATATTTTCCCAAAAAGCGATCCTTAAACAGCGTCCACGAAATTACCTCGTGATTTGCCTCCAGTAGTTGTTTCGTTCCTTTCCACCAATACTCCGCATCTCCTATCAGTAGGAATGTGGCATATGGCACCTTCACTTCTTCGGGACTACGTATCAACTCAAAAATTTTCTCAACTTCATGAATCCAAAGATTAGCTTTCTCAGGATCCACGTCACCAGAAAATTGTGGCGGATTCTGATGCCTGAAAGTAGTCAAGCTTCGACCCTCAGCGGCCTGGTCAGCACGGAGTTGTTCCTGAGCATTGTGGGCGTTCATGGTTGCAGTTTGAACAGCAATAGCCGCAGCCATGTTAGCCATTGCCTGAGCAGCAAAATCCATTCCAGTTGCTCCAGCAACATCCTCAGCTTGGACACCAGCTCCCCGACCGCGACCACGTCCACGGCCACGTCCACGTCCACGTCCACGTCCTGCTTCTACTCCAATTTCTAGTTCCATATCGGACCTACAAGGCCCAAATTCAGTCAAATGGCAACCAGAAAATAAAGCAAATAAGCAGTTATAAACATACAACATATCCAAGAGTAGTAACATCTCAACCCTTGGTTTCGCTACGCGAAACAGATTCGCTACGCGAACCAGCGAGTCTGCCTGAGAAACAAGGAACAGCTCCTCGGATTCGCGACGCGAACACTCATTCGCCTCGCGATCCTGGAAGCCTACATAACTCTCGGCCTCGCGACGCGAAAGTTCCTTCGCCTCGCGATAAGAAAACATGCCCTCTGCTTCGCGACGCGAAATCCAGTTCGCTACGCGAAACAGGGGTCCTGTCCGAGACACCACTCCTCTGCCTCGCGTCGCGAATCCCATTCGCCACGCGATGCAGAGAACACATCTAGAAAGCTTCTCTGCCTCGCGCCGCGAAATACATTTCGCTTAGCGAATCAGAGGCCATGCAACTCCACTCCTCTGTCTCGCGACGCGAACTCAATTCGCCACGCGACGCAGAGGACCTACCTGAGAGACAGAGCACTATTTCTCTGGCTCGCGACGCGAATTTCGGTTCGCTACGCGATCCAGAGAACATGCAACTCCCCCCCCCTGCCGCGCGACGCGAAATCCTTTTCGCTACGCGACGCAGAGAACATACTCGAGGAACAGAGCATCATCTCCCTGCCTCGCGACGCGAATTCCCATTCGCTACGCGAGACAGAGAACATGCCCTAAGAAACTTCTCGGGCTCGCGACGCGAATCACTTTCGCCTCGCGAATACAGAGATCACACAACAGCAAACACAACAGACCTATTCCCCAAGGATTCCCGAAAGACTCGACCAGCTCTGATACCACTAATGTGACACCCTCAAACCCAGTGCCACTTTTGTAACTCAAAACCCTTAATGAAACGATAAATAAAATTTTGCTGGTTTTACTTTCGGAAAAATATATCTTTTGTGTAAGCAGATTCTGGAAATCGTGACCAAAAATTTTCTCATTAATTATACGTATGAACACCACTCCAGATAACACAGGATTACTCATATACAATAATTAGAACAAGATATATATATATACATATATATATAATGGACAACAAGTCCCTTTACAAAAGAACGAATGATTTCTAAACTTTCTAAAAAGCTATAAAACTAGGCAGCGGCAGTCTGGAACCATATCTCTAAAACCTATGGCCATCAGTAGCCGTTAACAGACTACCCAAAAACCACTGCCTTAAAAAGGGGTCTACACCCTAAGCTGGTCCGACTAATGGAAACCATTGGACAATCCCTCGGAGGGAAGTCCAATGCTGGAACCAGAGGAAGAACTCTGGGAACCTACATTCCCGTTCCCCTGTGAATGGGGATCGGAAGCATCCGAAGAATGATCCTCCGGGTCTTCCTGAGGATCCTCCTCAGGGTCTTCCTCCTCCTCCTCCTCTTCCCCCACATCTTCCACGACGTGCTCGCCCGCTACCAAGACAAAAGGCGGGGGAGGCGTCTGGGGTAGCTGTTGCTGCGGGGACTGTGCAGCGGGGGCGACCGACTCGATCACACCCTGCTCCATAAGGGCCTGCAGCATCAGCCCGATGGGAGGGAGAGGCACCTGGATGGTCTCCACTGTCCGAGTACTCTTCCGCGGTCCCGTCTCCGTCGTTCCGCTTACAGTGCAAACTGGTCCAGTATACGCCGCACTTTCCACCCCTGGGTGGATAACCCACGCGGCTGGGTCTGTCCTTCGATCAAACGCTAGGACGCGCATCCCGGAGTGCGCTAGGTGATCCGGCTCCGGCTCCATCTGTAAACACGATACAATATATACCAAAGGACAACCCGTCCAAAAACATGCAAGGGTGAGAAACCAATATATGAATCCATAAACAACAACTATATGCCCAATCCACACAACAGACCCAAATCATCATATAACATGGCATATATCATTAAATACAAAAGGCAGTAAATGCACAAGGGTTTCGTACCCCACAATCAACGTTATCTCCTAAACGTATGCATGGCACTTCCATATATCTCAATATTCACACTAGATTACTAGATTTCCGGAAATCCCATCACCATTCGAAACGAGCTGATCAAGCTCCAAAGATTTTCACCAATATTTGGCCCAAGGACGAGTACTTTGAATCCCATGACACTACGCGATTCTCACATGGGGGCGCAATCAAAAGTACTCCAGAATAATATGGTCATATTATATTGCCCAACTTAAGGCACAATAACACATATGACACCATTGTCCATCAAGGCACAATGTCATGCCAAATAAGTCATCTCAGGTTCTCCCTGTTTATCAAGGTCCCCCGTTTCACGGCACGTCTGCCCCGCATTTAATGCATGAGAAACCTATCTAGTTTCCGATAATTGATCTTTGTCGCATCAATGTTTCCTCGTTGTAGCATCAACGCTCACAACCACCATAATGTCTTAGACTCTTTAAGCCTCAAAACACATTTTCTCAAAAGAGGACACTTAGTCCAAAACAACTCAAATCCCAACATCCCTAACCGATGCACCAGTCAAGGACGCCGGATTCAAGATCATAAAAACATCCTCAAGCTTACAGGACCACAAAGATTGTCCCTAAGCCGACAGGACCACAACTAACACGGATCCTTGATCCACGTGTTCTGCAGAACCCTAGAACCCCGACGTCTCGGTTTCTAGTTTCTAAGCTTTAAGCTTTAAAACCACTTTCCTTGAAAACTCGAAAAACCAAAAACCCAAAATCTCCGATACTTACACAAAGTCATCGGGATCGGTTTTCCATAAAACAAAACTTGGTCCAGAGACCATTTCTTTTTCTTTCGTTGTTTTCGGTAAAATACGAACTTAAAACAAAACTTTGCACAAACTCATTTTTCTTGAATAAACTCAGTATGACTTCGGAAACCACATTACTCAAAAGGATTTTCTTATCAAATTAAGACATAGTGAAGGTTTCTAATGCCCTATTTGCTTTTAAACTTCACTTTTCCTTATCAAAACACATTTCAGACTTTTAAAGCTTTTAAGTTACACGAGGCCGGATCCTAATCAAAATTAGGTCCTCTAATGCCTAAATCCCACAGCAGGGCACACATTACATCCATATAACCAATAACATGCATTCAACTATATCAACAGTTACATCAATACATCAGCACATCAATGCATATTCCAATCAACAGCAGTCAATCAAGAAATTAACTAACATCATGATATAACTATTTAAATACAATACGACTACAGTACAAACACCGATGCAGCACATAGCTGTCGGAAATGGAATTCCTCAGGTTTATCCCCTTACCTCTTGTAGCTCCCAGTTCAACTCGGAACACCCGATCAACTTGTTTCTCGTCCCAACACGCTGCCGATCACTACATACACGTAAAACATATCGGCATTAACTTACAAAACAAAGATTTCTCCTAATGCACCACCCCTAGGGTTTGGCTCTACTATGCTAAAAATAGCTAGGGAGCTCCAAAATTTCTCATTTTCTGGATAACACCCTAACTACGTGTGACAGCCCTAGACATCAGATCAGATCATCAAAAACCAACCAAAACCCTACCCTACACACATAGGGGGTTTCGGCCCCTACCTAGAAAACATAGCTAGAGGGATTTCTTGGCTCTAAGCTCTTGGATCATACAAGTATGTCATGAACCTAGGCCATAGAAACTGGTTTGGTACAGATACGATTTTCCTACAATTTTTCATGGATTTTCAAAGATTTTAGGGGCAAAACCCTAACATCCTTGATCATGAAAATATGAGGAGAGAAAGGAGAGATTGAGAGAGATAGAGTTGAACTACTACCTCTTATGATGATCCACTCCAAGTTTGGTGAAGATTACTCCACAAAAACTCAAGCTTTTGGCCTTCAACAATGGTGGTTTTGAGAAGAAAAGAGAAAGAAGAGAAAGGAAGAGAAAAGAAGAAGATGGAGTGAGTTGAGGAGAGAGAGACCACCGAAAATGAGAAGAGATAAGGGTGGGATTATTAGATATTTGTGAGTTTATTAGTTTAATAATAGGAAAGGTAAATTGGTAATAAAATTAACCAAGGGCAATTTGGTCAATTCACCTCCCGATATTTGGAATCGTCCCGACACTCGTATGAATTCCTCAAATTACTTGATACAATTTTGGTATGAAAAACATCTGATCGTGGGTCTCGAAAAACCCTAAGACAGCTCAAATCGCCTCCTCGATCGATTATCGGCCCGAATATAAAATATTAGTTATATTTTTGGACGTCAGGACACATTTTAGGAAAAAGATAGAGGAATATATTCTAAGACTAATGGTTTCGTTCGTTAGTCCAGATTAGGTCGTGATAGTAGAAAACACTATCATCTGAAAAACGTAGATCGGTTTTCGTTTGAGTTTTCGACCCAAAACTTAACCGAAAGATCCTACGATTTTATAAAACAAGACTATGATCTTAGTTTTCCCAAAATCATTTTCTAAAACACAGATAAAAATATAAACTCATTAATTGAGTTTATCGTCCTTAGAAAGCACGAAAAATCGGGGTGTTACACACCATAAGCAACAACTTCATCAAGATTGATTCTCTTACACAGATCCTTCCCATTGAAAAAGTCCCGCAATAGCTGCTGCGCTATATAGTAAATCGATGGACTAAATAAAATTTACATGCAAATATCTGTACATTGACTTAAATCTGACAAAAAATGGGTTGTGCATCAATTTAAACCTGACAAAAAAAGGTGGTACTTCGATGGCTTTTTTATGTCTACCTCTTATTTACTATAAATAGGGTTAAATACTACCTAGGACTTATCTCTGACACCATTTGGGTATCTTTACACTATTTTGAGCTCTGTTTTACTGTTAGAAGTATTCAAGAATGAAGAAAGACGTGTGAAGACTCCATTGTTGTAGCTTGAGGTTTGATATTTTTTTTTGGGTGTCTCGGTTTTGGGTGAGATTCTGACAGACCGGAAATCAAAAAATTGTAACTGGAGTTGTAGATATCGGATTGAGTTGAACTTGGTCCCATTTGAAAGCTAACACAGAGCAGTATATAGTGTATAAATTTTGTTAATTTAGGAGACCTGAGGTGTTCTCAGTTAATTTTTGAAAACAGGGCATTGGCTGACTCGAATGCATCCTGACAGCTTGCACTCAAAAATTTATATCTTGAGTTGTGAAATTCGGAATGAGATGAAATTATTGCATTTCAAAACTGAAATGTATACTTTTATTTTTTTAAAATTTCGTGTTTTAATGAGACCCGAGGAGGTCCCAGTTTAATTTGGAAAATTGAGTACTGTCTGCCTCGGATGTACTTGGATAGTTCTTCCTCCAAAATTTATATCTGGATTTTTAGACCTCCTTTTTATGTGAAACTAGTGTCATTGGAAAACAGACATATAAGTTTTATTGTGGTTAAAATTTCAGAATTTATGGATTTTTTTATTGTTCCCAATATTTGTTTGAGTTTGGTATAGACTTGCTGAAAACCTCCTCTGGCAGTTAGTTTTGTTAAGGTTGCATATTAGGCCACAACATTCGAACTTAGGTACTACTAGTTGAATTACAAAGTTGTTAAAAAGTATATAGAACTATTTAAATGTTAGGAATTATATTCATAAAGTGTATTCATAGAGTTGATTAAAAATCAGCAAAGTGTGATAGCAAGATGTAAATCTTAACTGAATCATGTGTTGTCCATAAACAACAATTATGAATAATGAGGTGAATTTAAGTTGTGTGGCCAAGGAGTGTTGGAAATTAATACCTTAATTCCTTTTGACATGTTTTAATCATAATTAGAAACTTTAGCGTAAGCATACATAATTAAAGCATATAAGATCAAGAACAAAACCATAATCTTGATTTCCCTTAGGACCTACGACATGTTGGATTACTAAGGACATATAAATATCTGGATCCATTGCCATTAATCACAGAGTGGAAATATGAAGGATGAAGATGATTAATCACGAACGGCAACCGGTGGCTTTATGGATCTTTCTCAACCGTATCTCCGGAGTTCCATTACGAGACCTTAGCCGCTTCTTTAGATGGGGAGAAGAGAGTGAATGATGCGATACGGTGTATTGGGGATCACAGTCTTCTTTTATTTGTTAAACCTAATAGGGTACCCATTATTCCCTATTGGGCTAACACTAACATCTACCCATATGAGGCCCATATCATTTAAACCATAGGAGCCTAATGAACATACTTTATATTCAATCAATTGATCACTTAAATATTGCTCCTTTATGATAAATAGTTAATATAATTATTTAATGATATTAGCCCATATTAATTATTGGAATAAAAATTCCTACAATCTCTCACTTGGGCCATATCATGATAATTATATCAGAAAACCTTAGTGTGCACATATGAATGCTATTTATCTTTAGACTTCCTCCTTACAATCTGGTCCATCTCATGCATTAACAATGGAACTACCGCGGCTTTCGTCACTGCCATATAATGTGACTAAATCCCGACAATCACCACATCAACACTCTCAATGACATAGATCGATATGGATGAGTAGCATGGAAATTTCATGCAATGTGATCTCTAAATCATGCCTATTTCCAACTGGTTCAACTTAAAACTTAAGTGAGAACAATTTTGCAAAAAATTAATTTTGCAAACCAAAGTCCTTAATGTGTAAATAAATTTTACACGCAACAAGATACAAACAAGTTTATAATGAACTCATAAACATAACTTTATTTTTGCAGAAAATCCGAAATATCACAAGTCTGTATCTCAAACATAAAACACATATAGAGACTCCCACTAAACTAAGGCATCCTTAGCGACATCACCCATAAAAGCAACATGCTCGTGAAAAACCTTAGGTGCTAAGCCTTTAGTTAGTAGATCTGCTAGCATAGAATTTGTCCCTATGTGCTCTATAAAAATTTGTTTTTCCTGAACTTTTTCCTTAACAACAAGATACTTGATGTCGATGAACTTCGACTTTGTAGAGCTCCTGTTGTTGTTGGAATAGAGCACAGCTGAATTATTGTCACAGTAAATCTTTAGTGGCCTCTCTATGTTGTCAATAACTTTCAGGCCTGTGATAAAATTCCGCAGCCATAAACTGTGATTTGATGCCGCACAGCAAGCTACAAACTCCGCTGCCATGGTTGAAGAAGCTACAAGAGTCTGTTTGGCAGACTTCCAGGATATAGCTCCCCCAACCAACAAGAAGATATAACCAGATGTAGAGTGTCTGCTGTCCGGGCGTCCCGCAAAATCAGAGTCAGAGTACCCAACGATCTCTAAGCTGTCAGACTTCCGATAGGTAAGCATATAGTCTATTGTTCTCTTCAAATAGGATCACACGCTTAACCGCCTTCTAGTGCTGCATACCTGGATTACACAAATATCTACCAAGGACTCCCACTATAAATGCTATGTCGGGACGAGTGCAAACTTGAGCGTACATAAGACTCCCTACAACTAAAGCATAAAGAATCTTTTGCATCTCTATCTTTTCAAGATTTGTAACGGGGCACTGTTTGAGACTGAACTTGTCTCCCTTAGCCACGGGTGTATCTCCCGGTTTACTATCTTTCATGCCAAATCTATCCAAAACTGTATCGATATAGCTCTTTTGTGATAATTCCAGAAATCTTCAAGAACAATCTCTCAGAATTTGGATTCCTAATACAAAAGAGGCATCCCCAAGATCTTTCATCTCGAAATTCTTCGTGAGAAATTTCTTGGTTTCATGCAGTAAGCCTATATCGTTGCTTGCTAATAAGATATCATCAACATATAATACCAGAAAAATGAATTCACTCCCACTGATCCTTTTGTATACACAATCATCAACCAAATTTGCCTCAAAACCATAGGAGGTAATAACATGATGAAATTTGTAATACCATTGACGGGAGGCCTGTTTAAGGCCATAGATGGATTTCTTTAGTCTGCATACCATAGACTTCGAATTGCCTGAAACGAAATTTTTTGGTTGCACTATATAAATCGTTTCATCAATGCTGCCATTTAGAAATGTAGTCTTTACATCCATCTGATGCAGCTCTAAGTCATAATGAGCGACCAGTGCCATAATTATCCTAATGGAGTCTTTCGAAGAAACCGGAGAGAAAGTCTCCTTATAATCAATGCCTTTCTTTTGAGTGAAGCCTTTGGTGACAAGACAAGCTTTATATCTTTCAATGTTGCCCTTTGAGTCCTTTTTGGTTTTAAATATCGATTAGCAACCAATGGGTCTTGCACCTTCAGGCAACTTGACAAGATCCCAAACGTCATTGTCAGCCATAGATTTCATCTCTTCATTCATGGCATCAATCCTCTTTTGAGAGTTAGAACTTTGCATAGCTTGACTAAAGTTGATTGGATCTTCCTCAGTCAAATCAACGCCATCCTCATGCTCTTGAAGAAATACG
Source organism: Ammopiptanthus mongolicus (assembly GCA_039655645.1). Classification (NCBI taxonomy): domain Eukaryota; kingdom Viridiplantae; phylum Streptophyta; class Magnoliopsida; order Fabales; family Fabaceae; genus Ammopiptanthus; species Ammopiptanthus mongolicus. The sequence goes on from CM077348.1 coordinate 85,406,577, forward strand.
ACAAAGTCATCCGAAATTGAACTTCTTCTCTCTCTAATGGATCTCCTTAATGGCACTTCTGAGGTTGTTGAGTTTGCACTATAGGTGGTGCCTGAGAAGGAACTTCAGTGTTGTCCTGAACTTGAATGATGTCAGGAATGACATCAACCAGATCTGTTTCTTGAACAATGACAGGTACAAAGACTTGCTCATTGTCAGTAATAGTTTCTTCATTAAAGGCAACACTCCTTATGTTTCCTCTCCCTCCAAACTCAATATCCTCAAGGAATCTTGCATTCCCTGTCTCAAAAAATTTTCTTGGTGTGGGATTGTAAAACTTATACCTGCGAGAGTGTTCAACGTACCCAACAAAGTAGCAACTTACTGTTTTTGAGTCCAGCTTACCTTCATGCGGCCTATAAGGTCTCGCTTTAGCAGGACATCCCCAAACGTGCATGTGCCTTATGATGGGCTTTTTCCCAGTCCACAGCTCATAAGGGGTTTTGGCTACTACTTTACTAGGTACTCTATTGAGGATATAAACTGCAGTCTTTAAAGCCTCTCCCCAAAGTGACTCTGGTAATGAAAAATGACTAATCATACTCCTTACCATATCCTTAAGAGTCCGGTTTCGTCGTTCTGCAACTCTGTTCATGCTGGGTTTGCTCGGCATGGTGTATTGCGGAACAATTCCACACTCATTGAGGAAAAGGGTGAAGGGCCCTGGACATTGCTCTCCTGACCCGTCATATCTATCGTAGTATTCACCACCACGGTCTGATTTGACAGCTTTAATTTTCTTTCCCAGTTGAAGTTCAACTTCTGCTTTGAAAGACTTGAAAACATACAGAGATTGAGACTTCTCATGAATTAAATAAAGGTAACTGTATCTTGAGTAATCGTCTATGAACGTAATATAGTACCTTTGCCCGTTCCATGATTTGGACAGGACAAATATCTGTATGTATTAGTTCTAAAACGTCCTTAGCTCTTTCGGCACCTAAATTCCTTTTGTTTGTTTGTTTACCCTTAATACACTCTACGTAGACTTGAAAGTCTGACGAATCTAAGGGTCCAAGGATGTCCTCCAACATAAGCCTCTGAATTCTCTCTTTAGAGATGTGGCCTAAGTGCTTATGCTATAAAGTGACGGAATTCTCATTTAATTTATGTTTCATACCGTGCGAATGTATTTGCAATATTTCGTTATAGGAACGCTCAACATCAAGCATATAAAGATTATCGACTAAAGACCCGTAACCAACAACATTTGAACCACAAGAGAGATTAACTTTATTATTTCCAAATGAACAAGAATAACCAGATTTGTCCAAAGTACAAATAGAAACCAAATTCCATCTAATAGACGGAGCAACATATGTCTCAATTAAATCCAAATGAAAACCAGTCTTTAAAAATAATCTAAATGTTCCTATAGCCTCTACTGCAACTTTAGTGCCATCACCCACATAGATGACTCTTTCAGCATCAATTTGCGGTCGGCTCCACAAGCAACCCTGCATAGACATACTAATGTGAGTAGTAGCACCAGAATCTACCCACCAAGTATCCTTAGGTACCGAAACTAAATTAACTTCAGAACAAACAAAAGTGAGAAGTCTACCGTTCTTCGCACGCCGTGCAGCGTACTTAGGACAATCCTTCTTCATGTGTCCTCCCTTCTTGAAAAAAAAAAAAAAACAAGCTGAGTCCTTATCCTGCTTTTTCTGCTTCTTCCCGTGAGAAGAACCTCTGCAATATCCTTATTTATCTATCTCTTCTAGTTCTGAGAGGTCGAAGCCAAATGAGCACTTCTAATCCTATCCCTCTGCAGCCTCTCTTCTTCTTGCACACAGTGAGATATAAGCTCATTGAGGGACCATTTGTCCTTCTGAGTGTTATATGTCACTAAGAATTGCCCAAAGTGTGCAGGGAGAGTGATGAAGACCAAGTGCACGAGCAAATCCTCAGGGATCTGCATTTTAAGTGCCTTGAGTTTTGACGCAAGATTGGTCATCTCCATAATGTACTCCTTTATGTTCCCTTTATAGACGGAGCAACATATGTCTCAATTAAATCCAAATGAAAACTAGTCTTTAAAAATAATCTAAAGGTTCCTATAGCCTCTACTGCAACTTTAGTGCCGTCGTTCACATAGATGAATCTTTCAGCATCAATTGGTAGTCGGCTCCACAAGCAACCTTGCATAGACATACTAATGTGAGTAGTAGCACCAGAATCTACCCACCAAGTATCCCTAGGTACTGAAACTAAATTAACTTCAGAACAAACAAAAGTGAGAAGTTTACCCTTCTTCGCACGCCATGCGGCATAATTATGACAATCCTTCTTCATGTGTCCTTCCTTCTTGCATAAAAGACAAGCTGAGTCCTTATCCTGCTTTTTCTGCTTCTTCCAGTGAGAAGAACCTTCTGCAATATCCTTATTTATCTTCCTCTTCTTGTTCTGAGAGGTCAAAGCCAAATGAGCACTTCCAATCCTATCCCTTTGCAGCCTCTCTTCTTCTTGCACACAATGAGATATAAGCTCATTGAAGGACCATTTGTCCTTCTGAGTGTTATATGTCACCAAGAATTGCCTAAAGTGTGCAGGGAGAGAGATCAAGACCAAGTGCACAAGCAAATCCTCAGGGATCTGCATTTTAAGTGCCTTGAGTTTTTACGCAAGATTGGACATCTCCATAATGTACTCCCTTATGTTCCCTTTACCTTTATACTTCATAGAGATGAGTTTAGCCAAATGACTACTCGTCTCAGTCTTATCACTTTTAGCAAAAAATTGCTCTATTGATTCCAGGAACTTCTTGGCATTCTTGTTCTCAACAATTGAGCCCCTAAACACTTCAGGTATGGATCTCTTGATAATCATGAGGCACATTCCGTTGGACCGAACCCATTTCTCAATTTTGAGCTCATAAGAGTTCTCTGGAGTGGGAATGGGTCGTTCCTCCCTTAGTGTCAGGTCCAAGTCCATGCATCCGAGAACGATTTCAACGGATTCCTTCCATGACTTGAAGTTCATCCCAGTCAGCATAGGGATTTGGTTAATTTGAGTGGTGAAATTTGGAGCGGCAGCAGCAGCAACTGGAATAAGAGAACAATAAACATACAAGCTCATTAGCGTGCACGTCAAATTATTAAATAACAATGAGACATGCACAAACAACTTTAATTGTAAATTAAAAGACCCAAACAAGATACCAAGCGCACCATTAATCCCCAATCTTTGGATTGTAAGGACTAACTGCAAGCAGTACTCTCAACACAATGATCAAACATTGGTGATAAGTCCTGTCAAACAATGGTTGCCTTTGGGCATCCCAATTGTTCACATGGATAATAACCTTTATAATCACCACACATTTACCATCACAGGCACAAAACATGAATAAATTCATGTTAACATCTTAGTAAATTAATTAAATTAATCTACACAACAGAGATTACTTTGGCAACATGTTGTTTCAATCAATTCAACTAAAATTACCAGACAATTTTAATTAAAAAATGGGAGGAGGTCTTAATTTACATAAGTTCAACACATAAGTGTAGGAACAACCTTAACTGTATGTTCATAACACTGCCTAGTAGTCCCGAAAAAGCCGTCGAACAGCCTTCGAAAAACGGCTCCACCGCCCAACGGCAAAAGTGGCCGCCCAGCGATATGGAAATAGAGGCGACCATGAATTTTCGCCGCCCAGCGGTCCGAACACAGAGACCATGTTGGGCTCCCAGCAGCCAAAGTGGCCGCCTAGCGGTCCTAACACAGAGATCATGCAGGTCTCCCACTGCCCAGCGACCAATATGTCCGACCAGGGGTCTGGGAACAGAGACCATGCTGGTCTCCTACCGCCCAACGGCCAAAGTTGCCGCCAAGCGATACGGGAAGATCCAGTTTCACGAAAACACGATAAAATCCAGAAAAAACACCGAAAACATGATTTAAACACTATAAAACTAAAGATTCATATGCTTAATCTACCATATACATGTTATAAACTATAAACATATATCAATTTCATGTTGTAACATCAAAACATGCCAAACCCCCAAATTAAAAAAAAAGAGGGTTCATAGCAAAAGAGGGAAGAACCGAAAAAAACCCAATCAGGCGTAGTTTTGTTCCCTTAGTCGTTGTGGATGATTTCCACTCGATCATGTTGCTCCTGCCATACTGTAAAACACGAATATGTAGTGCCAAGGTCTATTCCTATGGCACTTCCCTCAATTTTTTTGTCATTCTCTTTCAACTGAATGAAGAAGGTTCCACAGAAGAATTGAAGTCAGGAAGATGTATGGGCAGTAAAGCGTTGTAGAAGATTTAAGATTGATTTTTTTTTTGTTACAGTTTAAGATTGATTTTTATATCTGTAAAAGATGAAAATTAGCTGAACGGATATTCTTATCAAAAGTCACGACTTAATTATCCTCATAAACTGAATCCCCCTAATTGTGGAAGACTATAATACAGTTGGAAGCCTTCGGGGACACTGTGATAAGTTTAAAATATAAATTTCTCCTTTATGTTTATCTCTCCTAAATGGAGATTGTCATTTATTCCTAAATGAAGAGCATTTGAACTTGTAGGGGACACTGATACCACATTCCTTACATTTCCTTCTTTTCAAGGTGAGCTGCCTTTTCGTATGTAAAGCCTTATCCAGTATTCAAAGTATGCGAGCTTTTCAAGGTGAGGTTATTTACATTTTTTTTTTCGACAAGAGGTTATTTACAATTTTAAAGTCTATTTGACACGTCCATTCTGCGAATTTATAGTGGATAGCTTATAGCGAATGAGAAAGTAGTCTCGTTTGACAAGCGTTTCTATCACGAGCTTATAACGTTTTTTTATAGACACTACTTAAAGTAGCATTTCATTTTTTTCTCCAATTTTATCCTTAATATCTTAATTCTACCTTTATCCTATTTTTTCTCCTTTATGTAAAATCATTAATACAGATGTCTTTTTGTGTCATTTTATATTTTTCAACTAGTTCAACCACTAGTTTTACCAAACACTTCCACAAAAAATAAGCTAGTTTATCCATTATGCGCTATCTGCTACCTCATCCGCTATCCGCTATAAACTATCCGTTATCAGCTAGCTCATCTGCAGACAGCTAATTTTATCAAACAGGCTCTTAATCACATGCTTTCATAGTTTCATTCTTACTAACCAATTAAAATTTCAATTGTTTTTAATAATTATCACTAACTAATTAATGAAAAGGCCAAATAAAAAATTAAAAATATAACAATAACAACTCTCTCTTTCATAACTTTTCATTTCACAAAATAGTGACTATAATTTAAGGATTTAATTGTATTACATTACACTTCGAGTGTAAAGGCTTTTTCCTATATATTATCGTCAATCAATCGTATTTTTACACATCATTAAAATGTTAGACTCCTATTTTAACTATCTTAAAAGTCATTTATATAGTGATATTTGATTAGGGGTGTTCACGGATCGCTTTCGATTGGTTTTGAGCCAAAAAGTCATACGATCCAAAAATGAAAACAAATTGTGGTTCGGTTTGTATTGAATTGATTCTTATATCAATTCTGAACCAATTCAATCCGATTAAAAGCGATTTGGATTGGATTGGATGACTCGATTTTTACAAAATAATAACCAAAACATAAGTCTAAATGTCATCAACGAATATCACATCTAACATACTAAAAATTAAAACATTACGATCTAACAAGTATGAATTTTTCGTTTGGAATATTAAAAACAATAGAAAATTAAGCTTTAAAAACCAACAAATAATAGTCTCATACGACGCTACACGATAATAATAGAATAAATAAGTATTAAGCTTTATATATGCTTTTCGGTTTGGTTCGATTAAAAAAAAAAAAGAAACCAAAATTACCGATCCCATCGGTTTTCACAAAATATGTTCCAAAAAAATCCAATAAAAACGGTTTTGTTTGATTTTCGGTTTTTTATTGTATTGGTTAGGATGTGAAGACCCTTATATTTGATTGATTCATAATATAAAAAATTTTACACTCTTAGTCATTTGGTATAAGGATTTTTTTTACTTTGGATCCTACATTCTCATGTTTGGTATGGTTTTTAAAAAAAACACATTTATAAGAAACTAGCATTCACATGAATGTTTTTTTGGTTTTTTCCCCCAAAAACATTACCATGAGATAGGGATGGCAAAGTGGGTTGTCACCCGCGGGTCAACCCGTTTAACCCGCCAATTTTGGCAGGTTGGGTTGGGGTTCTCAACCCACCAATCCGTTTGACCCGTCCCACTTAACCCACCAAGAACGGGGGGTCAGAGACGGCTTGACCCGTCAACCCGCCTAATTTTAAAAAATTGTATATTTATTTGTTTTTTATTTTTTGTTTTATTTTTTAGCGGGTCGGGGAGGGTTGGCCCACCAACCCGTCAACCCTCCTAGGTGCCATACAAACTTGGGTTCTGAGCCAAGCCAAGCCGTGACCAATTGACAAACATGACAGAGAAGAATCCATGGATGTTTGGTGACCACAAAGTTTGCATTGTGAACCTTTGCATCGCATTCCCAACAAAGAGTGGCTTGATCCGATTCACATAACAACTTTGCGGAACAATTGCACAGCTCGCACTTCTTCATATCAAACCTTAAAATCGTTTTATCTATGTAGTTATGGGCAGAGAGGCTATATTAAATTATGAACAAAAAAATATTACATGGTCTCAAAATTGAATCAGTAAAATACTTGTAAAAAATGACCTAGCAATTTTACATGTGTCAAACCTTTACTGGTACAAATAATAAGGGCATCGGTGCCCTTCAAAATGAGTGGCCACCCAAGCAATGCCTAAAAATTAATTTAATCAGATAAAAAGAATATAAAAATGGTAAAGTTGGTATTTGTTTTCTAGGTAAGTGATTTTGTGATGTTATGCTTTGCATTGCATAATGATTTTGAAGTGCTTAAAGTTACGGTTTTTGGATTTAATTGATTATCAACATGCATATCATATTATCATAGGTCTTGATTTTGTTGTCATTGGATGTAATGATAGTTATTGTCGCCCTTGTTTTAATTTTCACTACAAGGTGTAAGATGTGACTGACATATTTTCTGATCAACTGCTTGCAATGTGTTGGGTTCTAATGTTGACCTCTCCTATGTGACAGATAGTTGTGTGTAATCTTTCAGAGAGAGCTATGCGAGTTCTCTTGATGTTATGGAGATTTCCATAAATGCATTGATGGGTGAGTGTGAAGCTCTATAAGTGGGATTATCTTTTCATTTTCATAATTAATTTAGTTTAAAATTTATGTGTTCTAAGCACCAAAAAAAAAAAAAAAATTATGTGTTCTTTATGTTGTGTAATTATGATTTCGATAATAATTTATTGATTATGGTTGTTATGATTCTGCAGGTGGTTGGTGTTACTATAACTGTGAATGAAAATCTTTTTTTTTTTTGACGTAAACAAATTTAATGCATTTCATCAATAATCAAATCAGCAATACAATGAGGAATAGTAGTAAAAAAATGAGGATTAGCTAAAGATGTAGCCACTCTAGCAACAGAATGAGCAACTACATTTGCTTGTCTCTGAGCAAACTGGAGAGTCCAGTTTTGTAATGAGGATATCAAAACACAACACTGGGAAACAATGGCTCCATACTCTGTCAGATCATCTTTAGGATTGTTGACGTATCCACCACCACCTTACAATCAAGCTCAAAGATAACTCCCTCCAGCCCCAAATCTCTGATCCACTCCAACGCCAGCAATAAACCCATAACCTCTCCTTCTTTGATAGAAGTAAGCACAGGAAGCCAGGAAGACTTAGCAAGCACAAACGTTCCCTCCCCATCTCTAATGCAACAGCTAGCCGAAACCCATGGAAAAATTTTCAAAAAAGAAAGCGGCATCGACATTACACTTTAACCGACCAAGCGGTGGTTTGCACCACACAATGGATCAAGGAACAAGGAACAACTCTGGAGTTGTAGCTGCAGCCATAGACGAGCGAACCTGCTTCCATTCGGCAAGAGTATGCATGGCTCTGTGAATGGAAATCTTAAAAACCAGTTTGTGGAAACTAATGTTGGTTTTGATACAATTTGTAAGGTGTTTGTATGTCCTTTGATGGTGAGCAATTTAGTTTAATAGTATTAACATGTGATGGAGCCCAATATATGCTTCTCCTTGTGCTTTCTATTTGAAATTTGATGTTATTCTAGCAGGCTTGCCAATTACAAGACTCTTATAGAAGCCCCCAATTTATGTTTCATTGAAGCTTATGATTTCACGTTAGAGCAATATATATTTTATTTTAATTTGCATCTTTTATGTTCAATCTACATAGCAAAATAAGCAAAAAGTTTTAGAAATAAAGGCTGAAATTGATGAAGCGGAAGTTGTGTCTATGAATTTGTAGATTCGAAAAATAGGCCTTGATGCAAGTTGCAGCCAAACATTAAGGTTGTACTGCTTGCTATGTTGTTGGAGTATAAATCAGATCTGAATAATCTCAAAAGTGAAGTTAGGAAAATTGTATTCGGCGACTTTAACCCTTTTGCGCAGGATGAGTCAAGGAGCATTCAAGAGCATTAAATGAGCCGATTCAAGACTTAGTGGAAGATCAAGGAGTCAAGAGACATTCAAGAGGATTAATCAATTTAATCCAAATTCAATGAAAGACTCATAAAAGTAGAAGCTCACATTTCAACAATTGAAATTAAAGGAATAAATAATGAGTTTAATTTTTATACACCGTCAGTGTAAAGATTTTTACACTGACAACCAATAAAAAATCATGATTTGTATAATTTTTAAGGTAGTTAGGATAACAGTCAATCACTTTAGCTTATGTGGCAATTTTTGGTTTGTTGTCTGTGTAAAAAATCATTACACTGACAGTGTATATCAATTAAATTCTTAAATAGTTGCAACCACATAATCAAATAATTAAGTGCAAATAAGTGTCTTTCCATTAAATGACCCAATTCAAAAACCTTTTGTATTTCTTCATATCAAACTTATCAAGAATCCCTTCCTTGTGTCATTTATCACTTTATATTTTGGGTTCTTGATTTTCTATAATCAATGGGTCGAAGTTTTGCTTCAACAAACCTAAACTTTGATTCCCAAAGGTTCACATTAGCTAGCTTATGAACTTATAACTTTCAGCTCCTAAGTTTCATCTAACTAGCCAGCTTTTTAGCTTTCAGTTAAGTTTTCAACTAGTTGTGCCAAACAGAGGCTTTGTATATGTATAAATCAACACAAATTTAAACAACTTTTTTTTCTTTTGTTTGATGGTTGATGCATAGCACAACCAAAACAATACCAAATATACTACAATACTCTGTGGAGGCATAAGAATAACTATCAAGGTATTATCAAAACGATATGGTGGCGATCATGGTAATGGTGGCGGCGGCGGCGGCGGCGGCGATAGAGGTGAGGGAGAGAAGGAGGTAAGGAGTGAGGGTGAAGGAGTGTGTCGCGGTCTTAATTGAAGAAGGGAGTGATGGTAGGGATTGACAATAGGAACTTTGAACAAACAACATTACCTTGCAACGATGAAAACCGTCAAAAAGATTTCGTAGGGACGAAAACCAAAACGACTCTACTTGCAAGGACATTAAACTTGTTTAAGCCATTTAAGTAATGCATCGTTTACTGGTGATAGAGATGTTGACCAAATTTTTTGCTAAACTCACATCACCAATTAAGTGTTAACATTAGTTGACTAACGATAGGGACGTTGACCAATTGTTTTTAGTTTACAAGGATGGAAACCATCAAAAGAATTCGTAGGACGAAAACCAAAGCGACCTCTATATAAGTCAAACTTTCAAATAATTTTAGTAACGACTTTGTTGTCTTTTAAAATTGTCATTTTAATGACTAATACACACTGTATTTATGCAAGATCTACTCGTGAGTAGGGATGACAAAATTACCCGCACCCACTAATACCCTATGGATTACCCGCATTGGATAGTTAATGGATGCCTATTGGATGGGGATGAGGATCATAGTACCCGTCTCACGGATAGCCGCATATTCATAATAAATATTTTTTAATAAATATATAATATATATTATGACAATTTCTATCACTTTGAAATGAAATAAACTGTATATTCTTATTATTTCATACTTTTAAGTGGTTAAACCCATAATAGTAATATTTTTAAAATACATATAGTATATTATATAATGTTAATTTAATATATTGCTATATTATATTGTATAATTTTATTTTCTTTCCTTTTATTTCAGTCTCTTAAATACCCTCGGATATTAGTAGATACTCGCTACCTGCATAAATATTCATGGATATTGACGGGGATGGATGCGAGGGAAGCACTAACCGCACCCGCACCCGCCCCATTATCATCCCTACTCATGAACCACATTGCTTTAGGTACATCAAGTATATCCATTTTCATTTTTTTTTAATATATTTTTTAATATGCTAATTAATTTCATTATTTATTTTTTACATTATTTCAATTTAACTTATTTCACAATCACGTATATCAATTAATTGTTTTCTCCTTTTTATACCGATTATTCTTTTAATAAAACAAATCAAGATCGCACTATAAGCTTTTATTATTTTTAAATTAACAAATGTCAATATAGGGCTCCAACGTTTTTATTACTCCAAGAGACCACATTCATCATATTAATGTAATATATTACTTCCTTCCATCTTTCCGACTTTAAGCTTTTATTACTCTCAAATTAGCATATATCAATACGAATATGGTCAGGATCCAATTTGTTTTTTTTATGTGCATAAGGATATTCTTCAATTGATAATCAAAGATTGATCCTTTTTCAAGATGTAAAGATCACCGAAATGAGTTTTACTTTTCTCAATAAAATCTTTTCAATACACACCATGATAGTCAGGATCCAATCTTTTTTTTTTTTGTACATAGGATCCAATCTTTTTATTCCTCCTCATTTGTACAATCTAAATCATAATATAATATTACTTAATTTTATTTATTCTATACAAGATTTAAAACATGCAATTTTTATGCATGATTCGACTAATCTATAAAGTTTATATTTTTTTTATAAAATTAAATGATAACAAATTCGATAGTTCAAATTTATGACATGTTACTATGTAAATCATATTAAATCATAAGTTGCACAAATATAAAAAAAAAATTAATAAATAATAATTAAATATTAAAAAAAAAGCAAATGAGGAGGTTGCTTAATGCTTACTCAACTTACTTTATGAATTTGTTCATACTGTTGCTAGAATGAGGAGGTTGCACAAATATAAAAAAAATTATGAGGTTGCACAACTCAACTTTATAATATAAACAACTTTTTGACGATGAAAAACTCATCAACTCGACTTTATGAATTCCAATCCATTAAAAACAACACTACAACGAATATGAACAGAAAAATCAAATTAAATTAAAATAAAAACATTTCAGTAATTGCTTACTAGATTTAGTTATTTATGAGTGAAATTTGGAGGTTCAGTAATTGCTTACTAGATTCAGTTAGTTATGACTTATGAGTGAAATTGGGAGGTTCTGTTACCTAGTCGTGTCTGCGTGATCCCTGGTGACAATAGCCACAACTGCTGCAAACAATTATCAGGGCTTATCAATGAGCAAAAGAACCCTGCAGAAGCTAATAACACCACAATTATATAGGCCCAAAACCATTTTTTCCAAAACATAAAACTCAATCTTCCAAAACATTTTTTTCTAAAATCAAATCTCCTAAAAACACCAAATAATAATGTATTCATGGTTTATCCAAGTCAGAAGCCAATAATTGGATGGAATGAAAATATAAATAAGCCAGAAGACATGCACATCATATGGTGATCAGAACCATAGAAAAAAAAAACACTCCCTCATGCGCATACTAAAGTAGGCCAATACTGTGAGACCAAACAAAAGACCCAAATTTCTTACCAATCATAACAGAAACTTCACAATTTAATATCATAACAATACCTTACCCACGACCCGGTTTATAAAAATTTCATAATATATATCCCAAATGATGTTCTAAAGCATTCAAACTCCACTTCCCCTCAAGTAAAACAGTGAACAACGGGTACACATAACAAATTTCCCCAACAGAATGGAACCATGGTTTATCCAAGTCAAAAAAAAACCACTAATTGGATGGAATGAAAATATAAATGTACACATTATGCACATCTTATGGTGATCAGAACCATCAAATGATACTCCCTAGCCATTTTCATATGAATTAATGTACTCAATATAGAATGACCACACATCATATATACAAGTTTTCTATGGAAGCCAATTATAGCATACTGGATTGCCAATAATGAATTTTATTATCAAACAACTAGTGTGTCAAACTACACACAAACAACCGAAAATAAACATGGGTTCGTCTAAACCTATCCTCAAACAGCTTACAAGCAAATAATAATGTTAGACCAAAACTACTGAATACACTTAGAGTGACTGATCGAGAGAGAGAGAGATCAGAAGGAAGAGAGAAGAAGAAATAGAGAATGAATTAATGCTTCTGTATATACATCATAGAAAGAAAAGTTCTATTTATAGACTCACAACTCTAACCAACTACACTACCTGCTTAAAGCAGTTATTTACCTATATTAGTTACAACAGAAAACTAACTCTTGGAACCACTTAGCTTACTGAATTAATCACAATACAACCCCTTAATTCAGTAAAGCCAATGACCTTAAGCCTAGCTTGTTTCTCAAGCTTTGAAACCTTGCATACTTCAAAGGTTTCGTGAAAATGTCTGCAACTTGTTCTTTAGTATTGCAGTAGCTTAACTCAATTTTCTCTTTATTCACTTGATCCCTAAGGAAGTGGAACTTGGTTTCAATATGCTTGCTTCGGCCATGAGCAACTGGATTCTTTGCTAAATTGATAGCAGATTGATTATCCACCTTCAGCACTACCGGTTCTGACCCAATTAAGTTCAACTCCTTCAACAAATTATTGAGCCAAATGGCTTGACAAGCTCCAAAAGATGCTGCCACATACTCAGCTTCACAAGAAGATAAAGCAACTATACTTTGCCTTTTAGAACACCATGAAACAGTACCCTTGCAGCACATAAACACATAACCACTAGTGCTCTTCCTCTCCTCTTTGTCTCCACACCAATCAGAATCAGTGTAACCACACAATTCTGTATTCCCCTGTTTCAAATCATTAGGGAATAGCAGGCCGAAATCGATTGTGCCTTGAACATACCTTAGAATTCTTTTAGCAGCGGCAAGATGAGAAACTCTTGGTTTGTCCATGTATCTACTAACCAAGCCAACCCCATAGTTTATATCGGGCCTGGTATTGCAAAGATATCGCAGAGAACCTACCAATCTTCTGAATTTTGTTGCATCAACACAATCTTCAGATTCATCTTTTGTCAACTTCAAACCAGTCTCAACTGGAACTGATACAGCATTGCAATTTTCCATGTTAAACTTCTGAAGAATCTCAGCAGCATACTTTCTCTGGTGCAGAAAGGTCCCTTTAGCTGTAGGAATAAATTCCATTCCAAGGAAGAAGGATAACCTTCCTAAATCAGACATTTCGAATTCTTTCTTCATGGATTCTTTGAATTCAAAAATCAACTTTTCCTTGTTTCCAGTGATCAATAGATCATCTACATAGAGGCAGATGATTAGTCTATCATTTTCATTGAAGATTCTGCTATACACTCCATGCTCACTTTCACATTTTTTGAAACCTTGATCAAGAAGAAATGCATCAATTCTCCTATTCCAAGCCCTAGATGCCTGCTTCAGACCATATAATGCTTTATGGAGTCTATAAACTTTCTGTTTTTCCCCTTTGATTGTAAATCCTGGTGGCTGCTCAACATAGACCTCTTCATCCAAAGGTCCATTTAAGAATGCTGACTTGACATCCATTTGATGAAGGGTCCAATTCTTTTGACTTGCTATAGCTGTCACAAGTCTGATGGTTTCCAGCCGTGCAACAGGTGCAAAGACTTCTCCAAAATCTACTCCAGCTTGCTGAAGGAACCCCTTTGCGACCAACCTGGCCTTGTGCTTGGCAATGCTACCATCGGGCTTCAATTTGGTCTTGAAAATCCACTTAACAGCAATGGATTTCTTTCCTTGTGGCAGAGACACCAGCTTCCATGTCTCATTCTTCTCAATAGATCTTAGTTCTTCTTCCATTGCAGCTACCCATTTTTCTTCCTTGATAGCTTCTTCAAGTGTCACTGGTTCATTTTCAGTGAAGAGGGCTAGATGAATCAGATCTCTTTCATCAGTAACAACAGTATCGGATTGAATATCATAGTCATTCAATCTTTGAGGCAAATGTCTGCTTCTTTGTGGTCTTCTATGAGCATCCACATTCTCTACACTACTCATGTCAACTGAAGGAACCCCTTTGCTGAAGGAAGAGAGAAGAAGAAATCTACTCCAGAATCTACTCCAGCTTGCTGAAGGAACCCCTTTGCGACCAACCTGGCCTTGTGCTTGGCAATGCTACCATCGGGCTTCAATTTTGTCTTGAAAATCCACTTAACAGCAATGGATTTCTTTCCTTGTGGCAGAGACACCAGCTTCCATGTCTCATTCTTCTCAATAGATCTTAGTTCTTCTTCCATTGCAGCTACCCATTTTTCTTCCTTGATAGCTTCTTCAAGTGTCACTGGTTCATTTTCAGTGAAGAGGGCTAGATGAATCAGATCTCCTTCATCAGTAACAACAGTATCGGATTGAATATCATAGTCATTCAATCTTTGAGGCAAATGTCTGCTTCTTTGTGGTCTTCTATGAGCATCCACATTCTCTACACTACTCATGTCAACTGAACTATCACCAGACGGCTCATCGAGGAGCTGTATCACTGCATCATTCCCACTTTCTGATTCATTCCAGTTCCACCATTTTGATTCATCCACAATGACATCTCTACTGATCACTATTTTGCTACTTCTTGGATCAAGTAGTTTGTAAGCACCTGTTGGATGATAACCAAGAAGAATCATTGCTTCACTTTTGTCATCAAGTTTCTTCCTCAATTGATCAGGTATATGCTTATAACATAATGAGCCAAAAACCTTGAAGTGAGACACATCAGGTTTCATACCTGACCAAGCTTCCTCGGGTGTGATTCCCTTTAGACTCCTAGTGGGACATTTATTCAAAATGAAGGTTGATGTGGATACTGCTTCAGCCCATAGATTCTTAGGCATTCTCTTACCCTTCAACATACTTCTTGTCATGTTTAGAATGGTTCTGTTCCTCCTCTCTGCCACCCCATTGTGTTGTGGTGTGTAAGGTGCAGTAACCTCATGAAGTATTCCCTCTTTATCACAATAATCCTGAAACTCATGTGAAGTTTATTCTCCACCGCCATCAGTTCTTAAAATTTTCACAGGCTTACCACTTTGTTTTTCAACCATTACTTTAAACTTTTTGAAGACATTCAGCACTTCATTCTTTCTTTGTATAGAATAAATCCACATCATTCTGGTGAATTCATCTATAAAAGAGACAAAGTAGCTGCTGCCTCCAATAGATGGAACTTCAAAAGGACCACAAACATCAGAGTATATTACCTCAAGTTTGTCCTTAGACCTGTGGTGAGCATGTTTCTTGAATTCATTTCGAGGCAGCTTGCTTACACAACAATCTTCACACAGCTGTTGTGACACCTTCAACTCAGGAATGCCATTAACCATTTCAGTTTTCTGTAATAAGTCCAAACTTCTGAAGTTTAGGTGGCCAAACCTATAGTGCCAAAGCCAATTTACATCATCAAGACCAGCACTAAGACATTCTTTGATTAAACACAGAAATTCCAATCTTGAAAGTCCGGTTTTTGGACAGAGGAGCTTTCAAGATTAGTCTCTTGTGAGTGTCAAAGACTTTCATAGTATTCTGCTGCAGATTCATTGAGAATCCCTTTTCAACAAGTTGACCAAGGCTTAGCAAGTTGCTTTTCATGCTAGGAACATACACGACATCAGTAATATATGCCTTTAACCCATCCTTCCGTTGAATCAGAATCTTTCCAACCCCTTCAGCTGTGATGACAGAGTTGTCTGCAAATCTTACTTGGCTTTTCACATTCTCATTGAGATCAATGAACCAATCCTTCCTCCCAGACATATGGTTTGAGCAACCTGTGTCTAAATACCAGAAATCTGAGGAATCTACTTCAATCTTTGTTGTTACCATGAGTAAAACATTGTCACTGTCAGAATCGTCTTCATGAGCCAAATGTGCCTCATCTTCTTTATCATTGGCCTTCTTACCTCTGCATTCACTTGCAAAATGACCCCACTTCTGACAATTATAGCATTGAATTTCTTTTCGGTTGAACCTCTTCTTGCCTCCTTTGTTACCACTAAATCTCTTGCTGCCTCCCTCTTTGTTACTTTGCTCATCACTGCTAGAGTCCTCACTGTCATTCTTCCATTTAGAACTCTTCATCTTTTCTTTGCCCTTTTTGTATTTCCGGTCATCATAGTTGTTTTTCTTGTTGACCCAAGCCTGCAGAGCCTCTTCTTGATTAGATCGCAACAGGTTTCTTTCATTCAATCGTAGTTCATGAGCCTCTAATTTGCCTTGCAAATCTTCTACTTTCATTTCATCAAGATCAGAGGACTCCTCAATTGCAACAACTACATGATCAAATCTTGGGGAGAGAGTTCTTAAAACTTTTTCAATAATCATCAAAGTTGTAAGATTCTCACCATTGTTTTTCATCTGATTGGTGAGGAGTGTCAGTTTATTGAAATAGTCAGCAATGCTTTCCCCTTCATTAATTTGCAGTAGCTCATATTGCCTTCTCAGGGTCTGCAATTTCAGCTTTTTCAGTCGTAGGGCACCCGCATATGTCTTATCAAGAATCTCCCAAGCCTCCTTTGCTGAGGTTGCAGAGGTTATCTTCTCAAAGATATCGGGATCCACACACTGGTGGATTATGAACAAAGCCTTGCAGTCTTTCTTGACTAAATCTTTGTGATGCGCCCTTTGTGCTTCAGAGGCATCCTTTGCCAATGCAGGAACACCTTCTTTCACGATCTCAAGAACATCTTGATAGCCAAAGATGACTCGCATTTGTGAACACCACTTGTCATAATTCTTGCTGCTACTGAGAACAGGTAAGGTTGTAGGAAAGTTGCCATTGGAGGAAGCCATAACTGGTGATGACCGAAGGTCCCAAAGATCGGAACAAAAGCTCTTTGATACCACTGTTAGACCAAAACTACTGAATACACTTAGAGTGACTGATCGAGAGAGAGAGAGATCAGAAGGAAGAGAGAAGAAGAAATAGAGAATGAATTAATGCTTCTGTATATACATCATAGAAAGAAAAGTTCTATTTATAGACTCACAACTCTAACCAACTACACTACCTGCTTAAAGCAGTTATTTACCTATATTAGTTACAACAGAAAACTAACTCTTGGAACCACTTAGCTTACTAAATTAATCACAATAAATAATGCATCCCAAATGGCAGTTTTTCGACGGTGGCGTGGTGGTGGTCTGGTTTCTGCAAGGCATAAAACTTAGGACGCTCTGGGGAAAAGAACAAAGGACGAAGACGAAGAGAAGAGGAAGTGAGAAGGGCTCCGGGAACGGTGGCCGTTTGAAGAGAAGAGCCCAAGAGAGGGATTGAGGAGAGGTTCAGGCTGAGCAGAGAAGCAAAGAAGTGAGGCACTAAACAGAAAAGCATAAATGAGGAAGAAAGGCACTCGAGCGTGAAATTAGAGATTTAAGATTTAGCTAATGAAATTGAGGGTTGCTAAAATGATCACCAACAACTAAAAATGATAGGTGGTCGCTAATTCGATCGCTAGTTGACTTTTCCTTAGACTTTTATTTATATCAGTTAGGGATCAATTAATATCCCGATTTTTCATGCTTTCTAAGAATGATAAATTTAATTAATGAGTTTATATTTTTATCTATGCTTTAGAAAATGATGTTGGGAAAACTAAAATCATATTCATGCTTCATAAAATCGTAGGAGCATACGGTTAAGTTTTGGGCCGAAAACTCAAACGAAGCCCGGTCAATGTTTTTTGAATGATAGTGTTATTCTACTATCAAGACCTCTTTTTTGACTAACGGTCAGAACCATTAGTCTTAAAATTCAACCCTCTATCTTTTTGCTAAAATGTGTCCTGATGTCCAAAAATATAAATAATATTTTATATTCGGGCCTATAATCGATAAGGGACATGATTCGAGCTGTCTTAGGGTTTTTCGAGAACTTTGAGCCGATAATTTTCATACCAAGGTTATGTTAAACCATTTGGGGACTCCTACCAATGTCGTGGGAATTTTCAAAATGTCGGGACGTGAATTGACAAATTGCCCTTGATTAGTTTTTACTAATTACCTTTTACCTATTCTTAAGACTTAAGTCACTTAAATAAATATCTCACACCCTCACTCTCCTCCCTCAAAATTTTCGACCAGCTGCTGCCTCCCACACACTCATCTTCTTCTTTCTCTCTTTTTCTCCTCACAAAACTCCATTTTAGGAGACTTTGAGCTTGAATTTCTTGAAGCAATCTTTACTAAATTTGAAGGAGATTATCCTAGGAGGTAGCTAGTCTTCTCTATCTCTCTCAATCTCTCATTTTTCTCCTCTAATTTCCATGATCATAGAGGTTAGGGTTTTTGTCCCTAAATCTTCAAAATTCCATGAAAAATTGTAAAAAAATCATTTTAATACCAAACCAATTTCTATGGCCTAGGTTCATGACATACTTGCATGATCCAATAGATTAAAGCCAAGAAATATCTCTAGCTATTTGTTTAAGGGAGAGGCTGAAAGCCCCTTAGTGTGTAGGGTAAGGTTTTTGGTTGGTTTTTGATGTTTTGAGTTGATATCTAGGGTTATCACACGTAGTTAGGGTGTTATCCAAGAAACGAGAATTTTTGGAGCTCCCTAGCTATTTTTCTTTCAATAGGGCTGAACCCT
Organism: Ammopiptanthus mongolicus; assembly: GCA_039655645.1. Lineage (NCBI taxonomy): Eukaryota > Viridiplantae > Streptophyta > Magnoliopsida > Fabales > Fabaceae > Ammopiptanthus > Ammopiptanthus mongolicus. Next base: position 85,425,554 of record CM077348.1, read on the forward strand.
AGGGGTGGTTCAATAGGAGATATCTTTGTTTTTTTTTGAGTTAATGCCTTTATTGATTGTGTGTATGTAGTGATCGGCAGTTAGTTGAGCCAGTTGTCAGATTGATCGGGTGTCTACTGCTTGCCTTGGAACTACAAGAGGTAAGAGGACAAACCTGAGGAATTCCAATTCCGACAGCTATATGTTGCCTTGGTGTTTGTATTGTAAATAAATGTTTGTATCTGATTATTGGTGGAGTGTTTTATTTACTGCTGTTGATTTGCCTATGCATAACATAACTGCTGATATATGTGGATACATGTTATAATTGTTGAATAACTGTATGGATGTATCGTGTGCCCTGCTTTGAGATTTAAGGCGTTAGAGGATCTAATATCGATTACGATTCGACATCGTGTAACCTAAAAGCTTTAAAAGCTTGGGATGTGGAATTGAGAAAAATAAATAATTTTTTATTTGTTTTTCAATTTAATTTAAGAGAAAATAAATAATTATCTCTTTTGAAATAAAATAATAATGAATAGCCGCTTTTAAGGAAAATCAACTTAAAAGGGCAAAGTTGTGAAAATGTGTTTTTAATAATGAAAAACGATGTTTTAAGATAAATAGTGTTTTTGGAAACCTTTATTAGTTTTTAAATTAATAAAGCTAACTGTTTGAGCAAAAGCGTTTTAAGAAACGTGATTTTCAAATTATTTGGTTTTATCCAAGAAAAAGGGGTTTTTACAAGCTTTGTTTTAAAGTTTGTGTTTTACCGAAAAACGACGAAAGGAAAAGAAATGGTCTTTAGACCACGTTTTGTTTTATGGAAAACCAATCTCAAGGACTTCGTGTAAGTATCGAAGATTTGGGTTTTTAGTTTTTGAGTTTTCAAGAAAAAGTGGTTTTAAAGCTTAGAAACTAGAAACCGAGACGTCAGGGTTCTAGGGTTTTGCAGAAACACATGGATCAAGGATCCGTGTTAGTTGTGGTCCTGTCAACTTAGGGACGATCTTTGTGGTCCTATAAGCTTGAGGATGTTTTTTTATGATCTTGAATCCAAAATTCTAAACTAGTGCATCGGTTAGGGATGTTTGGATTTGAGTTGTTTTGGACTAGATGTCCTGTTTTGAGAAAAATGTTTTTGAGGCTTAAAGAGTCTAAGACATTATGGTGGTTATTAGCATTGATGCTACAACGAGGAAATATTGATAAGACCAGGATCAATTATCGGAAACTAAATAGTTTTCTCATGCATTTATGTGGGGCAGACGTGTAGTAAAACGGGGGATCTTGAGGGCAAGGAGAACCTGAGAGGACTTATTGTCATTATGTAACATTGTGCCTTGATGGACAATGATGTCATACGTGCCATGAGAGTGCATATTGTACCCAGTGAAGAGGACAATATAGTATGACTTATACATCGTGAGTACCACTGACATGCGCGCCCATGTATTATTTCTTGGGAGATTACGTGCTCGCGTTTTGCCAAATTTTAATTCTGGTGTTTGTCATTGTTGCCTGCGGGGCAATGACGTTGAGTCTGATCAACTCATTGTTTTATGGTGATGGGGTTTCCGAAAATCTAGATTGAATATTAGTTGAGATATATGGAAGTGCCATGCATACGTTTAGAGAATAACGTTGATTGTGGGATACGAAGCCCTTGTGTATTTACTGCTGTTAGTACATGACTATATATGTTGTACTATGTGATGCGTGATGATATTTGGTGAGATATATTGTACGAATCTGCTGTTTGGATTGGGCATGCAGTTGTCGTTTTTGGATTCATATATTGGTTTCTCACCCTTGCATATTTTCTGGACTGGACTATCTTTTTGGTATATATATTATATCCTGTTCACAGATGGAGCCTATACTAGAGCAGCTAGCTCATTTGGGGATACGTTCCCTAGTGTTTGATCAGAGGGAGGACCTAGCTGCATGGGTTATTCATCCTGGAGCAGAGAACATAGCGTATACTGGACCGGTTTGCATTCTAAGAGGGACGATGGAGATGGGACCTCATGAGAGGACCCACACTGTGGAGACTATCCAGGTACCTCTGCCACCCATCTGGATGTTGCTGCAGGCTCTTGTGCATCAAGGGCTAGTTGAGCATCATGTCCCTGCTGCACCGCCCCTACAGCAACAGCTACCACAGACACCTCCCTCGCCTTTTGTTTTAGTAGCGGGCGAGCAGGTAGTGGATGATGAAGAGGAAGAGGAGGAGGAGGAGGAAGACCCTGAGGAGGATCCTCAGGAGGACCCAGAGTATCACCCTTTGGATGCTCCTAAGCCTCATCCATAGGAGAATGGGTACGTAGGTTCCCAGGTTTCTTCTCTTGGTTCTAGCATTGGACCTACCTTTGGAGGATTGTCCAATGGGTTTCATTAGTCTGACCAGCTTAGGGTGTAGACTTTTCTTTTGAGGCAGCGATTTTTGGGTAGTCTGTTAGCGGCTACTCATGGCCATGAGTTTTAGAGATATGGTTCCAGACTATCGCTGCCTAGTTTTTTCCTTTTAGCAGCTTATCTTTTATAGTTTCTTTTGGAAAGGGACATGTCGTCCATAGTCTTCCAGTTGATGATGTGTGTGTGTGTGTATATATATATATATATATATATATGTACTCTGTTTATTATTCTGAGTTGTGGTTTTATGCTTGTTAAATTTATCACGATTTTCAGGACTTAATAAGATATATTGAATGAACCGTCTTTCCGAAAGTAAAACCAGCAAGTTTTATTTAACATTTTAATTGGTGTTTTGGGTTACAAACGTGATACCAGTTTGAGGGTATCACAAATCATAGGCTATTTCTAAACGTGGCCTCCAGGAAAAAAATGCATGTTAGCGATCACCCAATGGAGATCAGGCATCCGATAAAGCTATTTCGGTCGCTAGCTGTCCTTTCCTTGACTTTTCATTTACACCAATTAACGATTGGTCATAGGCTAAATGTGGCCTCTAGAAAAAAAAAATGCAAGTTAGCACATGCCAATTGGAGACCAGACACTCTAGTTGCTAAATCGGTCGCCAATTGACTTTTCCTTGACTTTTCTTTTACGCTAATTAGCGAACGATCATAGATTGTCGCTAAACAACCCAATAATGAAATAATTCAAAGGACCTTTAGTGATCGACTTAGCGACATCCGTCGCCCAGTTAGTAGCCGCATATTGAAATCACTAAATCAGTCGCATAGCAGTCCAAAATTATTGACATTTTAAATTTTCAACGATTAGCTACCAAAGGAGCAATTGGCTGCTTTGCTATATATGTCGGTAAAAATTGAAATGCAAACTTATGTTAAAATAAGCTATTCGATTGTAAGGCTGGTTGCTATTAGCGACAAACACAATTTCGATTGCTATTTTTTATCGCTACATAACACTTTTCTTGTAGTGATATAAGTGTAAATAATAGCATTCAAAGTCTTAGTTCCAAGCCGTTTATAAGGTCGTACAAACCATTCATAAGGCCATTCAAATAATTTTTATTTTTATTTTCAAAGCTATTCACTATTGCTATTTTATTTCCACAAAAAATCCTTTAGTTTTGTTTTTTCTTTTCATTATGATCTTTTAAACTACAATAATATGATGGATTGTTCTATCCAAATGAAAGAAATACAAAATCTCCAATGAAGAATGATATTAACAAAAACCACAACTTAAATTATATTTATCATTTTAGAGTATATAATGAATATATAAAAGGAGTGTTAGCAATACACTCTCTAATATTTTTTCCAACACACTCTCATCTATTAGTTGAAATTTATGTGGGTTCAGCTTTAATTTTGTAGGACCTACATGAATTTTAATCAATAAGAGAGAGTGTGTTGAAAAAGAGTGTTGGAGAGTGTCTTTTTAGCATTTCTCATATAACACATGTAGTTTTGAAAACTTTGACAAACCCCAAATCTCCAACAATTGCATTTAAAACTGTTTGGTACTGCACAAAGCAAAATAAAGGAAAACACAAAACCTTGAAAACAAAGTCCAATAACCGCAATTTGTACTGTTTGGTACACAAATCCGATTGAAAAGCATACTTGCTGGAGCAATTGCTGCATTGCTACTTCTTCTGGTCGTGCTTTCTGCAGAAGTGCATCTTTGCCCCAATGGGATCCCCCAAAGCTTTTGAAGGGTCATGGTGGATACAGTTCTGCTATTGACAAACACGTACACCCTTTTCACCACCTTCTTACTGGACTTTTCCATCGAGCCCACAGGCCACTGTACTACCTTTCTTTTCAGGGTTTTGAGAAGGATTTCATAACCTAAAGTGAAATTTTGCAATTTGATTCCTTAACCGGTAATATTTTTTAATCACATCAAGTTTTACTTTGCATCAGCTGTTACAATCGGGCACCACACATGGTCCCTTTCCTTAACAGGACCACGATAAAAGCCGCCTTCCCGATATAGTTCAAATATGGAGTCAGGCTACGGTTGAGGGCGTTTCTAGACGATAAAGTATTTGCTGAGTTGTGGGAACCATGGAAAGATGCCTTAATGTGAAGCTTTATGGGCGAGGACTTGGCTTCCAAATGATGCATGATCCATTGAAAGCTCTATGGAAGCTAGTGGGAGGTCTAAATATGAAGAAGGCGTAAGTAAGATTATGTTTTTTCTAAGAGCAATTTAAATAGAATATACAATCCTCTTTTCAAGGGGTTCAATATATCATATATGTGTTGTGTATATAAGGGAAATTTTTGTATTTGCCAGTGTAATTTTTAGGCTAAATGCAACTTTTAGACTCCTATCTTTATTTTAGTTTTCGTTTTGCTCCCTCTTTTATTAATTTTTTCAATGTGGTCCCTTATTTTGCAAAGTTATATCAATATGGTCCATCTTTTATATTTTATTCTGAAATGGTCTCTTATTTTACGAAAGTTAAACCCATGTGGTCCTTTTTTTTGTTCCGATAAGATCTCTCTTGTACTTTTTTTTTTCCAAACTGGTTCCTTATTTTACATAAGTTATACCAATGTAGTCCTCGTCGTACTACAATTTAAGTGAAAAGGACCATTTTAAAACCTAAAATAAAGATAAGGGATCAAATCGAAAAAATTAATAAAAGAGGGATCAAAATGAAAAATAAAATAAAGATAAAGGACCAAAAGTAGAGTTTAACCTAAATTTTAGCACAATGAGAAGTAATAAAATAGGTAACAACATAACCCAAAACAACAAGCTTACTACTTTAAAAAACATGATCAAATCCATGAAGTTACTAGCATAAAAGAAGAGAGAATACTAACAAGTGCCTTAAGGGTATTGTTTAAGGTATCAAAAGAAGAAAAAGATTATCGGGATGAGTGTATTTAATATTTTGAGAAGTTATTTACTTAGTTTTTCAAGAAAAAATTACTTTTAATGGATTCCTTGATCAATGTTCTTAAGGCATATGACATAAAAATCTCAATTTTGAATTCACAATCTCACAATACAAAATTATTAATATAGCAATACTTTTGATAATAGCAGTCATAGAGATTTGCATTTGTTACATGAGTAATCTCAAAACTTAGACCCTCAAAAATCTACTCCAAAAAAAAGAAAAGAAGAGAAAGCACAAGTGATAGCGTTTTCATACATGCAAAGCAAGTTCCTAGAATTTAACAAAAATCATCCAAGTGACTTTCCTCATTAGTCCAACCAATGTTGATCTTAGCCATAATGGGCTCAAAGATTATCTCTAGCAACTTCAGACAGTTCTCAAACACACACGCTTCAACCTGTTGGTTGCCATCAAGTAAATTCTTGGCCGTTCCAATAGCAGTACTAATCATCTTCTTCTCTTTTGGACAAATCTCAGAAGTGATAGAAGTATCCTTAATTGCATTCTCCATCTTGTAAACATATTCATCCAAAGAATTCATTGCTTTAACCGTCTTCTTGTACTTCCTATCCTCATCCTTGAACATCTCAGCTTCTTGAATCATTCTCTCAATTTCTTCAGTTGACAGTCTTCCTTTGTCATTAGTTATAGTAATTTCCTTCCTATTCCCACTTGATTCTTCCTCACAAGACACGGTCAGGATACCGTCATGATCTATGTAGAAGCATACACTTATACCATGACCTCTAGGAGCAGGAGTAAGCCCTGTAAGACAAAACAAACCCAGCAAGTTGTTTTCACTAGCTATTGTCCTCTCACCCTCATAAACCATAACTTGGACTGCAATTTGGTCATCAACACATGTACTGTATAATATTTCCTTCTTCATAGGAATGGTAGTGTTCCGAGGAATCACAACATCAAAGAGATCTCCTTTTATAGATATACCAAGTGAGAGCGGAGTAACATCCAATAGCACCAAGTCAGGAACAATCTTAATGCCATCACATAACAAAGCAGCCTGGACAGCTGCACCATAAGCAACAGCCTCATCAGGGTTGATGCCCTTGCACAGATCCTTCCCCTTGAAAAAGTCCTGCAACAACCGCTGCATTTTTGGAATCCTAGAAGAACCACCAACAAGGACAACATCTTGCACACTACTCTTGTCCATCTTAGCATCAGCAAGACACCTCTCAACAGTTTCCATGCACTTTTTAAATAGATCGTTGTTAATATCCTCAAACTTGGCACGAGTGATGGTTGAATGGAAGTCATTGCCCTCAAATAATGCATCTAACTCAATGGTGGTCTTAGTATCATATGAAAGTGTCCTCTTGGCCTTCTCGCAAGCAGTTCGCAGTCTCCTTAAGGCTCTTGGGTTCCCACTAATGTCCACTTTGTTCTTCCTTTTGAACTCCTTTACAAAGTGGTTCACCATTCTATTATCAAAGTCCTCTCCTCCAAGGTGAGTGTCTCCAGCAGTGGCCTTAACTTCAAAGACCTTATCCTTAATTGTAAGGAGAGACACATCAAAAGTACCACCACCAAGGTCAAAGATGAAAATAGTTCGCTTTCCAACACAGTTAGCCCTTTTGTGAAGGCCATATGCAAGAGCTGCAGCGGTGGGTTCATTGATTATCCGCATGACATTAAGGCCAGCAATAATACCAGCATCTTTGGTAGCTCGACGCTGAGAATCATTAAAATAAGCAGGCACGGTAATAACAACATTATTTACAGTTGATGAATCCAAAAATGCCTTTGCAATCTCACGTATCTTTGTGAGGATCATAGATGATATTTCCTCTGCAGCAAGGTGCTTTTCCTTGCCCTTGTAATTAATAACAATCATAGGCTTGTCATCATTACCAGCTATGACTTTGAATGGCCACAGCTTCAAATCATTCTGAACAATCGGATCACTATATTTCCTACCAATTAACCTCTTAGCGTCTGCAAAACAATTAATAATTGTCAAGCATCATTTGTCCTGATAAAAGCAATCAGAAAAACAATAAATATAAACGAAACTAGAAACAAAAAAAGATCAATTACCAAAGACAGTGTTGGTAGTGTTGGATGCAGCCTGGTTCTTAGCAGCATCACCAATCAACCTTTGGGTGTCAGTGAAAGCAACACAAGAAGGTGTTGTTCTGTTGCCTTGGTCATTGTGGATGATCTCTGCTCGACTGTTTTGCTCCTGCCATACTGCAACACACGAATACGTAGTGCCAAGGTCTATTCCTATTGCAATTCCCTCATATTTTTTGGCCATTTTCTTTTGACGTGAACGAAGAAGGTTGGTTTTATATCTATAAAGGATGAAAATTCTTTAAACGGTAGTAAACATTTATGTGTAAACATACCACTATACTCTGCACAAATAAAATTCCAGCTTAATAGCTAAAGTGTAAACATAAAGTGATGAATACCCTTGTCGTGTGTGATCGAAATTCGAAAGTTACATAAATCATCTCAAAACTGTGAAATACAAAACAATGTATTTTTCATGGTGAACGGGTATTTGGTTGTTTTTCAGAGTGGCTTATGTGATCACCAGTTTGATGTTTGGCTTAGACACTTGAGTCTGAGTACTTGGTGAGTGAGGTGGCAGCATAGAAAGTTAAAAGATTGAACAAAAAATACATATATCAAACAAAACTAATTTGTGTTGAAGCAAAATTGTAAGAAAAGAAATAGAAATATACCTTGAAGGCCTTTTCTTCTTGCTTTGGCTTCCTACTCAGAATCCTTCGCACTCTGGCAAGTCTTTTTTATTCTGTACTTGGAAGTTGGAAGGGAGCAAAGTGACAGCTGTTGTAGCAAGGAATACGCAACCTTCTTTTTTTTTTTTGATGAAAAAGGAATAGGCAAACTTAAGACTTAAGAGAGTGAAAGTTAGGAAACTTAATGTGGGAGAGAAAATTTTGAGGTGCGACAACTTGTTGAAACCATTAACTACAAAATCACATAATTGATTTTTTTTGGGGTTAAATATGTTTTTGATCATCATGAGTGAATTTTGATTTTGATTCCTATAAAAAATTTCTTTGATTTTTGTTCCTCTAAAATCTAAAATCACTATTTTGGTCCCTACTGTCATGTGATATCCATTAACTATTTATGTGTCTAATAGAAGGTCATATGATCATCCCAAATGACACTCAATGACCTCTGTGATGTCATGTTAGCATATGATTCCCCTAAAATTTTCCTTGACTCCTAAGATGAATTATATTTATCTATCCTAAAATGAATGGTAAGGACTAAAAAAGGTGATATTAAATTTGACAGGATGAAAACCAAAGAAAAAATATTTACAGGGTTCAAACCCAAAATTTACTCATTTTATAGGCACCAAAATTAGTAATTTCATAGTTGTGAAACTAGGTGCTATTTTACAAGGTAATAAGAATTTAACTTCTTTTACTTTTGTTAAATAAATTTTTTTTTTATATAAAAGTTATAAGAGAAAAAGATTAAAATAAGTAAAGTTGAGGGGAAAATAATTAAATTTGAATAATCCATGATCAGTTATTAAAGTTTAAGTTTATTTATTTAATTATTTTAAAAGAGAAAGAAAGTATCAATGTTAATTTATAGAGGGAGGAGGATTGTCATGGCCTCCCCAAGTTTTCAAATATATATATATATATATATATATATATATATATATATATATATATATATATATATATATATATATATATATATATATATATATATAAGCATGCCTAAGCCCCTCTAAAAACATGTCAAAGCTGTAACGCCCCGATTTTCAAGTTTTATAATTATTCAGTATTTAAGCGTTTGTATTTTATTGGAGAGTCTAGAGAGGGAAATAAAATAATCTGAGACCATAGTCATGCTCTACGCTATCATAGGAAGCTATGGTTAAATTTTGGTCAAAAACTCATATGGAGCCCGGTCTGCGTTTTTCACTAACAGTATGATTTTACTGCTCAGACGACCTAATTTTGATCCGTGAATGAAACAGTTAGGTTTCATATTTTATTTCCAACGATATTGGTTATTTTGAAAATTTTCAAAATAAATAAGTCGTTATACGTTATTTGGACGTAAAACCTAAATCGGGTGGACAATAGAGCTGAATACAGGATTTCAGTGAGCCGCTACGGATAAGGTGGAAGTCACATCACCTAGGAAGGTGTGCCATGACTCATCATTGTAATGATGACGTTTAGAAAATATCTGGACGTGAAATTACTAAAATGCCCTTGATCTTTTAACAAAATTACCAAAATGCTCTTGCACTTAATTACCATTTTGCCATAATATAAAAGAATCTATCTCACCTCACTTTTTATTCTCCTCACTTCTCACCCCTCTCACTCTCTCTTTTCTCTTTATCTCCTTCCTTCTTCTCCTCCAAGCTTCTTCACCATTTTTCTTCAAGCTTTTCTTCACAAATCTTCAAGCTTTTGAGTGGTTTTTGTTGATTTCTTCACAAGCTTTGTCATCTAGGAGGTATTACCCTCAACTTTCATCTCTTAATCTCTCTTTAATCTTCATGATTTATGGTGGTTTAAGTTTTGAAGCTTAAACTTTAAAAATTCCTAGAAAATTGTAGAAAAATCATTTTGATGTCAAATCAATTTCTATGAGCTAGTAGCATCATCCTCTTCCACTATCCAAGAGTTTGTAACCAAAGGAGCCTTCTAGCTCCAATGGGTGAGGAAGGCCGAACCTACCCCTTTTTGGGTGAGTAGAGTTTTGGTTGGATTTTGGGTATTCTAAGCTTGATTCTAGTGTTATCACACCTAGGAGGTATAGAATCCAAGAGATGAGAACTTTTGAAGCTCTCTAGCCATGTTTTCTAGCTATATGGCCAAACCCCCAATTTGGGGAAAACATGAAATTTTGATTCAAGTTGCAAAATTGAGACTTGATTTGGTGTTAAGGGTACTGAAGGATCCTTATCCAAGAGATAGGAATTTTTAGATATCCCTAGCTATTTTTGGCACCCTATGGCCGAACCTAGCTCCTAAGGGATTAGAGAAACTTATCTTGTTAATTGTTGATGTATGATTGATTTGTATGATTGTAGTTGTGGCTGGGTGATCGGATGAGAAATCGGACGACTTGTGGATCGATCGGACGATTTATCGCTCTTTGGGAACTCCAAGAGGTAAGGGGTGATAACCTGAGGAATTCAATTTCCGACGGCTATATACTGTCTGTGATGTGTGTTTGGTGGAAAATTGTGTAGTGGTGTGTAATATTAACTGTTTTGTGGAGTGGTTTATTTATTGCTTAATTATATGTGCTTATGCTTGTTTTTGCTTAAGTATATGTAATTGCATTTTATTATGCTCAAGCATGTTGGATTATGCCTATGTATGCTTAATGTGGTATGGCGATTGAATAGTGATTGGTAGCACACTAAGGAACCTAACATCGGTTAGAGTTCGTAATGGTGTAAAGCTAAAAACTTCAATAAGCTTGGAAAGTTGGATAAGAAAATGAAAAGATTTAAGTGTGAGGGTTTTTGGAAATAGAAAAAATAAATAAATTGGCTTTTAGGAACAAAATAATAATAAACATTTGCTTTTTAAGAATAAGTTGGCTTAAAGGGTTAAAATGGAGAAAGGTTGACTTTAATTGAGAAACAAGGTTTTGAGGTGAAAAGTGTGTTTTAGAGACATGTATAGTTTTTAAAGTGATAAAGGGAACCATTTCAAGCAAAACTGCTTTTAGAAACATCTTTTCAAAATAAATCGTTTTATTCAAGAAAAAGGGGTTTTACGAACTGTATTTCAAGGTTTTGTGTTTTACTAAAATCCTTCGATAAGGAAAAAGGTGGTTTTTAACCATGTGACGTTTTGTTTTGGAAAATTGATCCCGAAGGCCTTGTGTATAAGCTTCGAAGATTTGGGTTTTGGTTATGAGTTTTCAAAAGAGAAATGTGGTTTTGGTTTGGAATCTAGAAACCGAGACGTCGGGGTTCTAGGATTCTGTAAAACAGGAGAATCAAGGATCCATGTTAGTGTGTTGGTCCTATAAGCTGGTGGATATTCTTTGCGATCCTGTGGGCTTGTGGACGTGTTTTATGCTTTGGAATCCAAAATTCTAAACTGGTACATCGTTTAGGGATTTTTGGGTTTGAGCTGTGGGAACTGCGTGTCCTTTTTGAGTTTTGGACTGAGTATCCAGCTTTTGAGAAAATGTTGAAAAGACTTAAGAGTCTAAAAGATGTGGTGGTTGTTAGCTTTGAGCTTCAACGAGGAAATAATTATACGACACAGAAAAACATACGAAAACGAAAGATTTTCTCATGCATTTGTTTTTGGCAGACGTGCCACGAGAAGGGGGACCTTGAGCCCTATGATGACTTTAAGTCATCGTGTGTCATTGTACCTTGATGGACAATGAATAAAATCCATATAATGTGAAGCATTTGTACAGTGTGATATGGTAATGAAATCCATGTAAAGTGAAGCGCTATGCCCTGTGTGGATAGTTTGATATGGTACTGAAGTCCATGTAATGTGAAGCGTTATGCCTAGATTGGACAACGTGACATGGTAAATAAATCCATATAATGTGAAACGCTATGCCCTGTGTTGGATCGCGTGATATGGTATTGAAATCCATGGTAATGAAATCCATATAATGTGAAACATTGTACCCTGTGTTGGTCAGTGTGATATGGTAAATATGGTGTGCCTTGATTCCCAATCGAATTTGATCAACTCATTCATTTGGTGATCGGATTTCCAGAAATTAAGAATCGAATGCTAGATGGTATATTGGAGTGTCATGCATATGTTTTGAAAATGGCGCTGACTGTTAGGTATGAGACCCTGGATTTATCTGTGTTGTCATGATGTTCTGTGCTATGTTTAACATGTTCAATAACTTTGTTTGATATACCTATATGCATCTGCTATTTGTGCTTTAAGTATGCAGTTGTTGTATTTTGAGTTCATATATTGGTGTCTCACCCTTGTCTGTACGTGTTGGACACCCTGTTGTATTTTTGGATGCACGTACAGATGTTTGTTAGCAGTCCTCTGGATCGTTCTGGGACCCTATAGCTCAAGTACTGGAGATTGATGACGAAAAGGTGTGGAATGGTGACGATGAAACGCTGTTCTTTTGGTACGACTGGTGTCGGGGGAGTACACTTTGTCATCTGTAGGTTTCTTTTGTCAGACCAACTTAGGTTTATTTTGCGGTAATTACTTTTGGATGAGTCTGTTATCGGCTCCTGATGGCCGTGGGGTAGACTGATGGATTTTAATGGATGATGTTTACCTATATAGATATGAGTATACAGATGTATATTTGTGAGTTATGCTAATGTTAACGTGAGTATGTGTTCTTTAATATTATAAAAAGAAAAAATTCTATCACGATTTTTATAGTAAGTAATATATAAGTATAGAAAAGCTTTTTCCGAGAGTGAACCAACAAATCCTTTTTCCTACTTAATAGTGTTTGGGGTTACGAAAGTGACACTCGAGGGTGGGGTGTTACAAAAGCCCAACTCTTCAAAGGTCCAATTCCATACCAATTACTAATTAATTTCTGATTAGAAACTAAGAAGAAAATGTATGTCAGTATGTATTTAAGTTGACTATAAATATGTTTTAGTAACTTATATTATGTTAAATTGTTTCTTTCAAAACAAAAGTTGTTAATTATATGAATTTAATTGGTATGCACTGTCAGTGTAAAGATTTTTTATATTATCAACCAATCATAAATTATCACATAAGTAAAAATGTTTGACTCATATCCTAACTACCTTAAAAGTCACTCATATAATGATTTTTGATTGGTTGATGCTATAAAAAACTTTACACTAATAATGACAGTGCATAACAATTAAACTCTAATTATATATAAAATTCGTTTCATATAATTTGGTTTTATATGTTAATTAAATTATTTATTTTTATTTCAATGTTATGTATATTTGGTCATGGCCCTTCTCACATGAAATTTTTGGCTCCGCCCCTGCGAATAGGCACTGTGTCCATGCAAGATCTACTTGTGAGCCATGTGGCTTTAGGTACATCAAGTATATCTTTTTTATATTTTACTTTTAGATTTAATGAACTTTTTAGTCCGGAAAATAAAGCGAGTTTTGCACTACAGGAATTCACACTAATACCAACGGCTAATTATCGACGGCCAAAAAGCCGTGGGTAATTTCGTCATTTCCGACGGCCTAGGCCGTCGGAACCGTGTAACTGTACAGCTGACCAATTTTCCGACGGTAACGTTACCTAGGGCGAAGCCGTCGATAGGTCCGTCGGAAATTTTGGCATAATTACCCTCGTATCTTCTCCTGCTAACTTACCAACGGCTTTGCCCGTCGGTAATGGTATTTATACGTTACCGTCAATTAAGGCCGTCGGTATTGAAAAAATACCCTTACCGACAGGCGTGGCCGACGGTAAGCGTTGGAAAGGAAAAAAAAAAAACCCTTACCGACGAGCGTGGCCATCGGTAAGCGTCGTTTGGAATTTAAACGTTATCGACGGTTTAGGCTGTTGGGGTAAGTCAGAAATTTTTGCACAATTACGCGTGTATATTCTCCAGCTAACTTACCGACGGCTTTGCCCATCGGTAATGGTATTTATACGTTACCGTCGAATAAGGTCGTCAGTAATGAAAAAATACCCTTACCGACAAGCGTGGTCGTCGATAAGCATTTTGACGTTACCGACGGGCTAGGCTGTCGGTAAGGAAAAAATAACCTTACCAACGAGCGTGGCCATGGGTCAATGTCATTTGGAATTTCGCGCACAAACGGCTATTTTTAATGTTACTGACGGTCTAGGCCGTCGGTAAGGAAAAAAAATACCCTTCCCGACGGCTCCGCCCATCGGTAGGCCGTCGGTAAGCATCATTATCACTAATACACGCGTCTCTTCCCCTTTCACTTTCTCCCCTATGCGACCATTTTCTCTCTCTCTCTATCAGAACCCTTTCAGTTTCTCCCCTTCTTCTTCTGCTTCTCTTCCTTTTTCTGGCCAACCACCACCGAGCTTCTCTGCACCCTCCACACCGCGAGCGTCTCTGCAAAGGTAAGTCCTCTCCTTTTAATTTCTCTTCGTTTTCCCCATTTCATTTTTCCTCTCTAACTATTCTCCCTCCTCTGCACAGGCGACACCACCACCACCACCACCACCACCACCACTCTTCTCCCTCTCAGGCGACACCACCACCGCTAGCTTCACTGCACAGGTAAGTCTCTACTTCTTCCTCCTTTTTGTTTCTGGGTATGAATGTATGAACATATGTTCTGATTCTGCTTCTTCCTCCTTTCTGACTCCACCATATGAATGTATGTAATGATGATTATGTTTCTGTTTAATTTTGTCTCTGTTTCTGTTTTTGGGTATGAACATGAATGTATGTAATGATTCTGTTTCTATAATTTGATGTATGTTTGTATGAATTTTGACTCTGTTTTTTATGATTAATGGTTCTATTTTCTTGTTTAATGGATGTATGTTTGAAGATTGTTTTGTATAATTTGTTTTAAAAAAATAATTTAGAGTTACCGACGGCCTAAGCTGTCGATAATTGGTGTAAAACATTGCCGACGGTCAAGCCGTCGGCAATGGAGTGTAGGTGGTTGCCTGTCGGTAACTTTCCGACGTCCTTTTGCTCTAGGCCGTCGGTATGCGTTACCGAAGAGCTTATTTCCGACGGATTTTTGACCATCGGAAAAGACCCATTATCGACGGCTTTTTGACGTTACCGACAGCTTATGACTGTCAGTAATGAGCTTTTTTCTTGTAGTGTTGGTTTTAATCCCTAAAAAATATTCTTAGGATTTTTTGTATGCAAGTTCAAAAAGATTGGATTTAGTCCCTACCATTAGATTCCTCCCGTTAAGTGATGATGTGCTAATGGGATGTCACATTAGCACTACCACACACTAGTGGAAAATACCTTTTTCACGTCAGGATTTAACATCGGTTATTTCTAAACCGATGTTAAAAATGGAGACAGTGGCAAACTTGTAAATAAATGGTTGAGGAAACACACTTTTAACATCAGTTATTTTTAAAACCAATGTTAAAAGTAGACGCGGTGGCAAACTTGTAAATAAATGGTTGATAGAATAAACTTTTAACATCGGTTGCTTTTTAACCGATGTTAAAAAGTGACTTTTGACATCGGTTAAAAAACAACCGATGTTAAAAAGTGAGTTTTAACATTGGTTAAAACGCAACCGATGTTGAAAAGTGAGTTTTAACATCGGTTCTTTTTCTAACTGATGTTAAATGTCAAAATTTTAAATTTCAGTCTCGCGCGTCTCTCTCTTTATTCTGTACGGCACTCGTTACTCATCATCTATGTTCTGTGCAAGTCCTCATTCTCGCCGTTTGGCAACCGCATTTCTTTAGTCGTCCACCGAGCGAGCCACCGTGACCATCATGAGGTCCACCGCCAGAAGAGAACACCATCGCGAGCCACGAGGTCCATAATCCCTGTCACTGTAAGTCCTCTACACCACCGCGTTTCTTCATTTGTTTTTGTTTCTAGTTTACTTTTTTGGTTTAGATTTAAGGATTTCTCTTGTTTCGGTTTAGGGAGTTATCTTGTTTTGGACGAAACCCTCAAATCCTACCATGAGGGCTTATCCGAAGCAGTCGCAGTACAAAAGCTCCAGGTTAACTTTCTTCCTTTTCTTTTTTATTTGAATCCTTTCACGTTTAAACTATATTCTGCATTTCAATTGTAATTGAATGAAAATAAAGTAATTATTTGGTTATAGTTAGGGTTTTTTTTCTATGCATTGCATAGTGAGCAGTTACCCACGTGCATTTGGAATAATTTTTGGTTGTTGTTTGTTTGCTAAAAAGTCAGGATTTTTTATTCTCTAGATGTTTTTGTTTGTCAACCTGATAAATGAGCTTCTATCATTAGACAATCATAATTACTATTGCCCGATATTTTTTAATTTTTTTTTTTTTTTTGTGAAATTGCTTGAACTTGATGAATTATATTTTTATTAGTTGTGCTTGTATTAGTTTCTTTTATTTTCAAACGTATAGTTAGATCGTATAATCCTTTATAATAAGTTTGCATGAAATATTGTTTGCCCGTATTTTTAGGTCTCTCCTCATCATCTGTAAATATTGTTTCTTGTCAGGAGCATGGGCGTAATATTAATGAAGCTGTCAATGCACATTTTAGTGAAGGAGACAGAAATTTGTCAATCAGGGGCGCTCTTTTACGTACTGCCCTTGGTAATAGATTCAGAAATCTACATTGTCCAACTAGTATTACTCTATCTTCTACATGTTCCTGTTAATTCATGTGATATTGATATATTAATTCATTCCTTCGTGGCCAGAATGCATGATACATTTGTTTTTGTTCCACAAGATGATTTCATAGATATAGATGATGAATTTCATGTTGAAATTCACAGACCTCGATCACTTTTGTCAGAGCGTTTAAAGACATGAGGGAGTATTTTGTACAATTCTTTTTTGACTATACTAAATATCTTAAATTAGATTTATAAGTTTAGGGTTTATGATTTCTGGATTTTTTGCACTGATTTCTGTATTCTGGATATATGTATAGTGTGTACTGACTCTGCAGGGAGGAAAAGAAATTATGAAATAAAACCAAATTTTTTTTTAAAAAAATAACTTTTGACATCGGTTCTGGATTCAACCGATGTCAAAAGTACACTTTTAACATCGGTTGTTCACAGAACCGATGTAACAACCGATGTTAAAAGTGTGACTTTTAACATCGGTTGTGGCTTTCAACCGATGTCAAAAGTCCACTTTTAACATCGGCTATCTTTAGAACCGATGTTAAAAGTGGACTTTTGACATCGGTCAATAACCGATGTTAAAAGTCACACTTTTAACATCGCCTGTATTAACATCACTGAAACAGCCGATGTTAAAAGTCATTTTTAACCGATGTTAAAAGTGTTTTCTACACTAGTGACATGAACAAATATAATATATTTTAATACATTACATTTACTACTCTCTCCATTTCATTTCTTTAGTGTCTTTAGCAATTTGTTTTTGTTTCAAAACAATTGGGGTTTTAGAAATCCAAGGTATAATTTCACCATTTTTTCCATATATACCCTCAATTGGGCTTTACGTCTTTCTAGCTTATGCTTCTCGGTTGAATACTTCATTTAATTCTTCATTGGATTCTAAGAAAAATATATAAATAAAGCATTTAAAATAAACTTCTCCTTTAAAATAAATAGTTTCTAGAATAAGGATATTTTGATACATTTTCACACAAATTAATGATTTCTTAATTGTGTGTAGAATGCTAAAAAGACTAAAGAAATGGAACAGATGGAGTAATATTTATTATACTTTTTAAGAGTTTAGTTATAGCTATCATTATTTATTATATAAATACTAAAATTTTTAATTTTTTTATAATAGTAATATTATTTTATAAAACAGATTTTATTCAAAAAAATCACACTTTGATTATTTTTATTCAAAAATAGTTTTATTCAGAAACTATTTTTATAAAATAATAATAATAATAATAATAATAATAATAATAATAATAATAATAATAATAATAATAATAATAATAATAACAATTGTTCAAAAATTGTCACATCATTAAAAATGTTTGACTGTTATCATAACTTCTTTAAAAGTCATACATAGGATGATTTGTGATTGATTGACAGTGTAATTGGTGTATGACTTTTTGGTGTCTTGTTTATAGGAATGGGTGTATTCCTATGAATCACAAAACTCATTTCATCAAATATTCCACCCACACCTAGACACAACGATGTCACATCCAGCGGCGTCAACTTTGAAAAATTCATTATGCATGCCTTCACTCAACAAAGCAGCATGGACAGCTGCACCATAAGCAACAACTTCATTAGGATTGATTCTCTTACATAGATCCTTCCTATTGAAAAAGTCCTGCAACAGCTGCTACGCTATATAATACATCAATGTACTAAATAAAATTTAGTCAATCTACATGCAAATACTTGTACATTTATTTAAATCTAACAAAAAAAGGGGTCGTGCATTGATTTAAACCTAACAAAAAAAGGTGGTACTTCGATGACTTTTTTATGTACCCGTTATTTGCTATAAATAGGCTTAAATACTGCCTAGGACTTATCTCTGACACCATTTGGGTATCTTTATACTATTTTGAGCTCTGTTTTACCGTTAGAAGTAATCAAGAGCGAAGGAAGACGTGTGAAAACTCCATTGTTGTAGCTTGCGGTTTGATATTTTTTTTGGGTGTCTCGGTTTTGGGTGAGATTTTGACAGACTGGAAATCAAAAATTTGTCACTAGAGTTGTAGATCTCGGATTGAGTTGAACTTGGTCCCATTTGAAAGCTTACACAGAGAGGTATATAGTATATACATTTCGTTAATTTAGGAGACCTGAGGTGTTCTCAGCTATACAAGTAGCATGTTGGCAAATTAGGAATCCAGCTAGAAGTGGCAAAGCATTCCTTTGTTTTGATTACAACTAAGCCAAGTACACCAGGTCATGATACAAAGCTCTGCCAAAATATTTGTTGGAACACGTCCTAGCTTATCCGTGAACCTACACTTTTTCTACATATCCATACCCCGAAGGAAGATGCAAACAAAACATGTTGCTTAATTTGACATGCCTCAAACGCATATCACAAAATGATAGCCAAATTTAATCGTCCAAACAAGTTTATCTAATGAGTGCATCAAGGAGTGCCATTTGCTTAATATAATTTTAATTGAGAAGTTGTGCAACACCCTTTCCCGAGTGTCACATTCCCGAACGTTTATAAGGCCAAAAATATTTATTAATGCGGAAAATACGCTTTTTCTTTTTCTTTTCTTTTCATAAAGATGTAATGGGATTAGTAAAGGTAATAAATAATACTAATAAGTGAACTTAGGTTCACCATGCATTACTAGGACATACTGTATTATAAATACAGAAACAGAAAATGGAAAAACAGAAACACCAACATTACTATATACAGACATAAGTCTAATGTATGACTGACATAAGAAATACAATAAGTACTAGGAGTCATAGCTCCCAAAAGGTACTACAAAAACTGACATAGTCTGGCCGACAACAAAACTAAAACAGCAAAAGAGTCCACCTCCGAACTCAAAGGGATTGCGGAGCCGAACCATCGTCGCGTCCATCTGTTCAAGCAGCAACAGCAAGTACAAGCAGAAAACATACAGATATGGGTGAGATTCCCGTTCATCAACACAACAAAATAGCAGTAGCAAAAACGGGACGTCTCACCGGGTAACAGCGTACCCAACATGCTTACAAGGTTCTCAATATAAATCATGTTAAGCAGTTAACAACATAATAGCATGCTAAACATTTAACAGCATAATATAAGGCATCCTTAAACAATACAGTGATGTATAACAGTAAATGTAAACATCAATAGCCATAAACATCAATAGCCATGCAATGTATATGACTCAATGTCAATGTCACTGGGTACTACTCTGACCCCTACTCCATGGAGCTAACAAAACATTCGGAGAGAGTGAATGGGAGGACATGTTCCGGTTTCTGCCAGCCATGAGCAAGATGCTACAACATTCGTAACGTTCACGTATCTGGCTTTACGGTAACACTCTCAACCAAACATGAAAAGTACGGCATCTAGTAGAGGATATCAGTGTATTGCACGGATTCGCCGCGACACAGAAGAATCACCAACTGGTCACATGTCAGCCCTACCAACCCTGATACCTCCAAAAAGACCATTGAAGATCGTCACCGTAAGATTCGCACCCGCATCAAGGTGTAAGCTCAACTCCTAGGCTCAAGGCCTTACAACTATGCAAATGAAATGCCAATGCTTACACAAAGCAGATGCGATCAAGCAATGTCTATCCATTGGATAAACCTCAAGGTTCACTAAGGTTCTCTTCCTTAGGAACTACACACATCTTTGTTTTATAAAACAGTTATCCATCGGATAAATCATTTATCCATCGGATAAATATCTCGTGATTCCTTTGGAATGATCCAGACTGCTTTCAGAATCGTCGACTGTCCCCACAAACCAACACAAGTCTTTTCAGCGTGTTTTGTCCTCACTCACACGCTTTCTAGGAAACTTTCCAGAAGGTCACCCATCCCGTAATTACTCTAAGTCAAGCACGCTTAACTATAAAGTACTTAGGTTCTAAGTTCCCGAAAAGAAGATAAATCTTGTTGGTATGGGTAGTACCAATCAATTCTTATATGCATTCCCTTAACTATACAGTCCCATACCTGCATAGCCTCAGGATTCCTTCCACTGTACAGTCCCATACCTGTACAGTCTCAGGATCTCTCTCATTCCAGTTATCACAAGACGGAAACAATTGAACGATTAACCTAGATCCGAATTATCGGTCCGTCATCGAGCTACTGTTTCGAAAACCAAAACGTTTCGTGTTTGTGTTTACGTCTTATGAAATATGTCTCAAGTCCTAAGGATTGAGAATCCTCTTAGATAAGTCTTTAAGCCTTTCTAAGATATTAATCCTTTGTCTTTCAATTAAGGAAACAAGTGTTGATTTCACTTAAGTCTTATGAACTTATTGATGTACTAAGTCATCAATGGTATAGTACATGGTCTTGTTCCACCATATACCATACTTATTTAACCCTTGTCTTCAACTCTAAGTTAATTACTTAACTTAGGTTTTCACGCGTAAAACTTTACGATTGAGTTAGAAAACTCCTTTTGTAAACCAAACAACTTTTACAATTAAAAACTCATTTGATTTGAAATAACATTTGAACTAATTACTTCATTTCCAGCATTTTCTAAAAGGGTGAAATCCGCTTGGCGAGAGTACATTCGCTTAGCTAAAATAAGGCAGTGATACCCCATTTGAAATTCCTTTCTCGCGGGGCAAACAGAAGTTTCGCGTCGCGAGGCTGAGAGCTGTATTTGCTCCTTATACAAATCCTCTGTATCGCGAGGCGAATATTGTCTCGCGTCGCGAGGCAGAGAACTGTATTTCAAACCGACCTTCTGCATCGCGAGGCGATAATTGTCTCGCGTCGCGAGGCAGAGCTGCAATTCTTCACTGCTTAGGTGGTTCACGGGGCGAGAAATACTTCGCTACGCGAGGCAGAGAAGTTGCATCTTTTGTGCTCGGGCTAGCACACTGTCTCGCGAGGCGAGGCAATGTTAGCCTGGCGAATGCCTTATCTTCCCTCTGTCTCGCGAGGCGAGACGGGGTTCGCTGGGCGAGTGCCCTGTTTTTCATTTTCCCTAACTCCTTCATTATTTCTTCTTTTGAAACACTTAGTTTGATTAAAAGACCTATGCCTAAAGAAAAGACATTTTCCACTTTGGTGACACACTTAAAAGGTTAAAACTTCATTTGATCTTTGGATCAAAATCACTTTTCATAGTTCTTTGAAACATAGGTTATGAAGTCATGTTTTTGTTGCATCAAAACTTTGCCAAAACAAGAACGACACATGTTCTTATATTTTCCTCTTACTAAGGCCACAAGCCTACTCCAATATAATGCAACACCCTTTCCCGAATGTCACATTCCCAAACGTTTATAAGGCCGAAAATATTTATTAATGCGAAAAATACGATTTTGCTTTTTTCTTTTCTTTTCATAAAAGATGTAATGGGATTAGTAAAGGTAATAAATAATACTAATAAGTGAACTTAGGCTCACCATGCATTTCTAGAACATATTGTATTATAAATACAGAAACAGAAAATGGAAAAACAGAAACATCAACATTACTATATACAGACATAAGTCTAATGTATGACTGACATGAGAAATACAATAAGTACTAGGAGTCATAGCTCCCAAAAGGTACTACAAAAACTGACATAGTCTGGCCGACAACAAAACTAAAACAGCAAAAGAGTCCACCTCCGAACTCAAAGGGACTGCGTAACCGAACCATCGTCGCGTCCATCTGTTCAAGCATCAACAGCAAGTACCAGCAGAAAACATACAGATATGGGTGAGATTCTCGTTCATCAACACAACAAAACAGCAGTAGTAAAAACGAGACGACTCACCGGGTAACAGCGTACCCAACATGCTTACAAGGTTCTCAATATAAATCATGTTAAGCAGTTAACAACATAATAGCATGCTAAACATTTAACAGCATAATATAAGGCATCCTTAAACAATACAGTGATGTGTAATAGTAAATGTAAACATCAATAGCCATAAACATCAATAGCCATGCAATGTATATGACTCAATGTCAATGTCACTGGGTACTACTCTGACCCCTACTCCATGGAGCTAACAAAACATTCGGAGAGAGTGAATGGGAGGACATGTTCCGGTTTCTGCCAGCCATGAGCAAGATGCTACAACATTCGTAACGTGCACGTATCTGGTTTTACGGTAACACTCTCGACCAAACATGAAAAGTACGGCATCTAGTAGAGGATATCAGTGTATTGCATGGATTCGCCACGACACAGAAGAATCACCAACTGGTCACATGTCAGCCCTTCCAACCCTGATACCTCCAAAAAGACCATTGAAGATCGTCACCGTAAGATTCGCACCCGCATCAAGGTGTAAGCTCAACTCCTAGGCTCAAGGCCTTACGACTATGCAAATGAAATGCCAATGCTTACACAAAGCAGATGCGATCAAGCAATGTCTATCCATTGGATAAACCTCAAGGTTCACTAAGGTTCTCTTCCTTAGGAACTACACACATCTTTGTTTTATAAAACATTTATCCATCGGATAAAACATCTATCCATCGGATAAATATCTCGTGATTCCTTTGGGGTGATCCAGACTGCTTTCAGAATCGCCGACTGTCCCCACAAACCAACACAAGTCTTTTCAGCGTGTTTTGTCCTCACTCACACGCTTTCTAGCAAACATCCCAGAAGGTCACCCATCCCATAATTACTCTAAGTCAAGCACGCTTAACTATAAAGTTCTTATGCTCTAAGTTCACGAAAAGAAGATAAATCTTGTTGGTATGGGTAGTACCAATCAATTCTTATATGCCTTCCCTTAACTATACAGTCCCATACCTGCATAGCCTCAGGATTCCTTCCATTGTACAGTCCCATACCTGCACAGCCTCAGGATCTCTCTCATTCCAGTTATCACAAGACGAAAACAATTGAACGATTAACCTAGATCCGAATCATCGGTCCGTCATTGAACTACTGTTTCGAAAACCAAAACGTTTCGTGTTTGTGTTTACGTCTTATGAATTATGTCTCAAGTCCTAAGCATTATGAATAAGGATTGAGAATCCTCTTAGATAAGTCTTTAAGCCTTTCTAAGATATTACTCCTTGATTTTCAATTAAGGAAATAAGTGTTGATTTCACTTAATTCTTATGAAGTCATTGGTGTACTAAGTCATCAATGGTATAGTACATGGTCTTGTTCCACCACATACCATACTTATTTAACCCTTGTCTTCAACTCTAAGTTAATTATTTAACTTAGGTTTTTAATGCGTAAAACTTTACGATTGAGTTAGAAAACTCCTTTTGTAAACCAAACAACTTTTACAATTGAAAACTCATTTGATTTGAAACAACATCTGAACTAATTACTTCATTTCTAGCATTTTCTAAAAGGTGAAATTCGCTTAGCGAGAGTACATTCGCTTAGCTAAATTAAGGCAATGATACCTCATTTGAAATTCCTTTCTCGCGGGGCGAACAGAAGTTTCGCGTCGCGAGGTTGAGAGCTGTATTTGCTCCTTATACAGATGCTCTGTATCGCGAGGCGAATATTGTCTCGCGTCGCGAGGCAGAGAACTGTATTTCAAACCGACCTTCTGCATCGGGATGCGATAATTGTCTCGCGTCGCGAGGCAGAGTTGCAATTCTTCATTGCTTAGGCGGTTCGCGGGGCGAGAACTACTTCGCTACGCGAGGCAGAGAAGCTGCATCTTTGCTGCTCGGGCTAGCCCACTGTTTAGGTAGAGAATGATGAGATGAGTTCAAAGAAATTGGTCTCACATCAAAATGATTTTTCTACAATTTCCTATGGATTTTCAAAGTTTTGGATCTAAGAAATAAGTTTCATGAAAATGGATCTTGATCTTGAAATAAAGAGATATTCAAGAAGCTAAGAGATCATAGAAGTGATCTTACCTTAAAATGATGGAAGATTGCTCAAGGAATCAAGTGATTCCAACAAGAAACCAAGCTTTTTCAAGAATAACAATGGTGCTTCTTCAAGAGTAACTATGGTGTTCTTCTCTTTTTGAGAGGGCTGTGCGAAAATGAGAGTGTGAGGGGCTGAGTTCAGCTTTAAAACAAGTCACTTAAGGGCAAAATGGTCATTTGCCAAAAGGGTAAAATGGTAAAAGTGCAAAAGACTAAGGTTAGGGGCATTTTGGTCATTTTGCATCTAGATTTTCCCGATCGTCATGACGACTCTGGCATACTCTCCCAAGTGTCCTGGGATGATGTGATATCAAGATTATCCTTTGGCGACTCCCGGTAAATCCATATGTGGCTCCGTTCGTCACCCGATTGAGGATTTCGCTCGAACGAAGGTCAGGAAGTTATTTTTCTGAAATTTTTACGAAATTTAACCAAAACGTAGAGAATCGAATTCTAAGACTTATTGTCTCGTTCACGGGTCCATCTGAGGTCTTCTGAGCAGTAAAATCACACTGTCAGTGTAAAAACGCAGACCGGACTCCGTTTGAGTTTTTGACTCAAAACTTAATCGTAGCTTCCTACGATATCGTCGAGCATGACTATGGTCTCGGAATATTTTATTTCTATTCCTAAGACCTCGAATAAAATACATACGTTAAAATACTGAAGAATTAGAAAACGTGAAAATCGGGGTGTTACATTCCTACCCCTCTTAAAAGAATTTCGTCGTCGAAATTCCGTGACTTGAAACTAAACCTACTCGGTTGCTGAAGATTAAGGAATGAAATTTTTAACAAAGGAAATTTTTTCCTAGTCTTGGTCTCAAAAGAAAGTATACAAAAGAATTTTACCAATCTGGAATGAATACAGGAATATCCAGTATGCAAAAAGACTCTTCAGTAGGTTCGTGAGTGTAAAAATGCATAGCTAATACATGTTTACATCCATGACTCTAATAAAGTTCCTTCTTTCGTAAGAACCTTCCAATAAACTTGGGAATCAAAGATAAACAGTCTGGCAAAAATCAGACTGGATCACCTTCACCAAAAGTAAAAGTGATTAGACTAAGTTTCATCAAGAAACTTTCAGTATCAAGAAGTTGTTTATGTTATAACTCAAGAAATAGTCATAACAAAACTTTCAGTGAAATAATACGAAAATGTCCAGACCAATGGACACCATATTACCAATTCACTCAATTGTCTAATACACTGAGGAATACATAGGAGTGTGAACACAAATGTTCCCTTGAGATCAGGCAGCACTAACACAGGTGAAGTAGTCAACCTTCTCTTTAATCCTTGCAAACTTTCCTCACAGGCTTCAG
Source organism: Ammopiptanthus mongolicus (assembly GCA_039655645.1). NCBI lineage: Eukaryota > Viridiplantae > Streptophyta > Magnoliopsida > Fabales > Fabaceae > Ammopiptanthus > Ammopiptanthus mongolicus. Next base: position 85,451,360 of record CM077348.1, read on the forward strand.
TCCATTCAAACGCTTTATCCTTCCTTTGAAATCACGTGACCCAAAAACTTTACTTCGTCGAGCCAAAACTCACACTTGGACAACTTTGCATACAGCTGTTTCTCCTTCAAAACCTGAAGAATCACACTAAGATATTCAGCGTGTACTTCCTGGTTTCGCGAATAGATGAGTATATCGTCTATGAAACAGCGACAAACTTATCTAGATATGGACGAAAGATCCTATTCATGTAATCCATGAATATAGCTAGAGTATTCGTCATCCCAAACGGCATTACAAGGTACTCGTAGTGCCCATAGCGTGTTTGAAACGTTGTTCTTGGTACATCTTCTGCCTTCACATGAATCTGGTGATAACCTGATCGCAAAACATCCTGGGAGAAAACTGCCGCTCCCCTTAACTAATCCATCAAGTCATTTATCATCCTCGGAAGAAGATACTTGTTCTTAATGGTAACTTCGTTCAACTGGCGCTAATCCACACATAAGCGAGATGTTTCGTCTTTCTTTCTCACCAATAGCACAGGCGTTCCCTATGGTGACACACTGGGTCTAACGAACTGTTTTCCAAATAAGTCCACCAACTGTTCCTTCAGGGTTTCCAACTCAGCAGGTGCCATATGATACGGTGCCATAGACACTGGTCCTGTTCCTGGCACAAGATCGATCACAACTCGATGTCTCGAACTGGCGGTACACCTGGTACGTCTTCAGGAAAGACTTCCGGAAACTCGTTAGTAACATGTATTCGTTGAGCTCCTCCTCTCAAAGAAATGTTTCCTTGGTTGGCAATCCAAATCCAAAATTCTCACAACCAGAGAAAACTAAGGTTTTGTTTGCACCGTCTAATGGGATATGGTTGCAAGATAACCAATCCATCCTTATGATCACATCCATTTGCGAAAGAGGCAAACAGATCAAATCAATCAAAAACATTCCATCCATTACAGAAAATAGAACAGTTCAAACAGACTTTCGCAGTTATAACAGGCTTTGCAGAAAGTGCAAAAATCACCAAATCTAAGGGTAAGGAAAGATACAGATAAGGTTCTACCTTCTACGACGATCTGACCGTGAATCAAATCTTCCCTTTGAGAAGTCTCAGCATCATCCCCAGTATAAACTCCACTCATTGCCTTAGGCTTCGCTGCTTGCACATCGTTGACAGAACGTCTAGCTTTTGATTGCACACAATCGCATGAAGTATGCCCTGGTTTTCCACACTTGAAGCACATGATTCCCTTGATTAAGCATCCTCTGGTGACATGATTGTTCTTGACACACTTCATGCACTTCTTTGGGGCGCAAAACAATTAATAATTGTCAAGCATCATTGTCCTGCTAAAACCAATCAGAAAAACAATAAATATAAACGAAACTAGAAACAAAAAAAGATCAATTACCAAAGACAGTGTTGGTAGTGTTGGATGCAGCCTGGTTCTTAGCAGCATCACCAATAAACCTTTGGGTGTCAGTGAAAGCAACACAAGAAGGTGTTGTTCTGTTGCCTTGGTCATTGGGGATGATCTCAGCTCGATTGTTTTGCTCCTGCCATACTGCAACACACGAATACGTAGTGCCAAGGTCTATTCCTATTGCAATTCCCTCATATTTTTTGGCCATTTTCTTTTGACGTGAACGAAGAAGGTTGGTTTTATATCTATATAGGATTAAAATTAGCTGAACGTGTACATCTAAATTCTTTAAACGGTAGTAAACATTTATGTGTAAACATACCACTATACTCTGCACAAATAAAATTCCAGCTTAATATCTAAAGTGTAAAGATAAAGTAATGAATACCCTTGTTGTGTGTGATCGAAATTCGGAAGTTACATAAATCATCTCAAAAATGGGAAATACAAAACAGCGTATTTTTCATGGTGAACGGGTATTTGGTTGTTTTTCAGAGTGGTTTATGTGATCACCAGTTTGTGTTTGGCTTAGACACTTGACTCTGAGTACTTGGTGAGTGAGGTGGCAGCAAAGAAAGTTAAAAGATTGAACAAAAAATACATATTTGTGCTGAAGCAAAATTGAAAGAATAGAAATAGAAATATACCTTGAGGCTGAGGGCCTTTCTTCTTGCTTTGCCTTCCTACTCAGAATCCTTCGCACTCTGGCAAGCCTGTGTAAAGTACTTGGTTGTTTTTGTCTTTTTATCCTTCTTTTTTATTCTTTTTTATTCCTACGCAACCTTTTTTTTTTTTTTTTTTTGATGAAAAAGGAATACGCAAACTTAAGACTTAAGAGAGTGAAAGTTAGCAAACTTGATGTGGGGGAGAAAATTTCGAGGTGCGAGAACTTTTCGAAACCATTAACTACAAATCACATAATATATATATATATATACCTCTAAAAAAATGCCTAAGCCCCTCTAAAAACATGCCAACTCTTCAAATGTCCAATTCCAAAGTAACTACCAATTAATTTCTGATTAGAAACTAAGAAGAAAATGTTTGTCATGTATTTAAGTTGACTATAAATATGTTTTAGTAATTTTATATTATGTTAAGTTGTTTTTTTCAAAACAAAAGTTGTTAATTATATTGATTTAATTGGTATACACTATTAGTGTAAAGATTTTATATATTATCAACCAATCATAAATTATCACATAAGAAAAAATATTTGACTCATATCCTAACTAACTTAAAAGTCACTCATATAATGATTTTTAATTGGTTGATACGGTAAAAAACTTCACACTAACAGTGACAGTGCATAACAATTAAACTCTAATTATATATATAATTGGTTTCATATAATTTTCTTTTATATGTTAATTAAATTTTTCTATTGTTATTTCAATGTTATGTATATTTAGTCGTGACCCTTCTCACATGAAATTTCTGGCTCTGCCCCTGCCAATAGGCACGGTGTCCATGCAAGATTGTGAGCCATGTGGCTTTAGGTACATCAAGTACATCTTTTTTATATTTTACTTTTAGGTTTAATGAACTTTTTAGTCTGGCAAATGTGGTGAGTTTTGGTTTTAATCCCTAAAAAAATTTCTTAGGATTTTTTGTGTGCAAGTTCAAAAAATTTGGATTTAGTCCCTACCATTAGATTCCTCCCGCTAAGTACTGATGTGCTAATGGGATGTCACATTAGCATTGCCACGTGAACAAATGTAATATTTTTTAATACATTAAATTTACTAATATTTATTAAACTTTTTAAGAACTTAAATATAGCTATCATTATTTATTATATAAATACTAAAAATTTTAATTTTTTTATAATATTAATATTATTTTATAAAACAGATTTTATTCAAAAAATCACACTTTGATTATTTTTATTCAAAAAATAGTTTTATTCAAAAACTATTTTTTTTTAAAAAAAATAATAACAATAACAATAATAATAATAAGGCTTAATGAAGCTTTTGGTCCCTAAAAATATAGGACTTTTTGATTTAAGTCCCTATCTTTTGTTTGCTTTGCTTTTGGTGTCTATAACTTTTAAAGTTTTGTTTTTTGTCCCTGTCGTCAACTCCAATCGTTAACCGCTGACGTGACAGACGGAAGTCCACGTCAGCATTGATACGTGGCAAAATAAATTTTTTTTTATTCCAACTGTCTGACATGACAGGGATCAAAAACAAAAATTTAAAAGTTACAGACACCAAAAGCAAAACAAACAAAAGATAGGGGCTAAAACCAAAAAACTCTATATTTTCAGGGACCAAAAACTTCATTAAGTCTTTAATAAAAATGATTTCCTATGATTTATGAATTAATTTGATTTTTTGACGGATGAAGAAGAATTGTAATCTTTTTAGGGGACTGATTTTGAAGCAAATAATCCTTCGAATGTAAATGACGAGGATATCACTTTGGTACTTAGAGCACATGTTGAAGAGCTACAGAGGAAGAGACAAAATTTGCAGTTGAAGCTAGACGGTGAAAGAAAAAAGTCTCAAATTTTGATAATGTGCTTCAGAACTTTAGTTGGGTTTTGCTTATTTTGTATTTTCAATTGGCAGTGTCATGGCTAATATGTCTATTTGTTGCAGTGGTTTCTGCTATGCTTGACAATTGAAAATACTAAATAAGTAAAACTCAACTACAGTTCTCAAACAGATTATCAAAATTTGAGACTTTTTTCTTTCATTGCTCTTCAACATGTGCTCAAGGTAACAAAGTGACGTCTTCCTCATCTACACTTGGAGGATTATTTGCTTCAAAATAAGCCCACTCAAAAAAATTACAATTCTTCTTCATCTGTCAGAAAACCAAATAAATTCACAAATTACAAGAAATCATATTTATTAAAGGCTTATTGAAGTTTTTGGTCCCTGCAAATATACGGATTTTGATTTTAGTCCCTATCTTTTGTTTGTTTTGTTTTTGGTATCTGTAACTTTTAAATTTTTGTTTTTGGTCCTTGGCATGTTAGACAGATGGAAAAAAATAATTATTTTGCCACGTGTCAGTGCTGACGTGGACTTCCGTCTGCCACGTCAACAGTTAACGTTTGGAGTTGACGACAGGGACCAAAAACAAAATTTTAAAAGTTACAAACACCAAAAGCAAAGCAAACAAAAGATATGGACTAAAACAAAAAAAACCCTACATTTTCAAGGACCAAAAACTTCATTAAGCCTAATAATAATAATAATAACAATTGTTCAAAAATTGTCACATCATTAAAAATGTTTGAATGTTATCATACCTTCTTTAAAAGACATAAATAGAATGATTTGTGATTGATTGATAGTATAATTGGTGTATGACATTTTGGTGTCTTGTTTATAGGAATGAGTGTATTCCTATGAATCACAAAACTCATTTCAGACACAACAGTGTCACATCCAGCGGCGTCAACTTTGGAAAATTCATTATGCCTTCACTCAATAAAGCAGCATGGACAGTTGCACCATAAGCAACAACTTCATCAGGATTGATGCTCTTACATAGATCCTTCCCATTGAATAAGTCCTGCAGCAGCTGCTGCGCTACATATATAGTACATCGATGTACTAAATAAAATTTGGTCAATCTACATGCAAATACCTGTACATTGATTTAAATTTGACAAAAAAGGGGTTGTGCATCGATTTAAACCTTAAACCTGACAAAAAAATGTGGTACTTCGATGGCTTTTTTGTGTCTACCCTTTGTTTACTATAAATAGGGTTAAATACTACCTAGGACTTATCTCTGACACCATTCGGGTATCTTTACACTATTTTGAGATCTATTTTACCGTTAGAAGTATTCGAGAGCGAAGGAAGACGTGTGAATACACCATTGTTGTAGCTTGAGGTTTGATGTTTTTTTTGGATGTCTCGATTTTTGGTGAGATTCTGACAGATCAGAAATCAAAAATTTGTAATTGGAGTTGTAGTCTCGGATTGCGTTGAACTTGGTCCCATTTAAAAGCTAACACATAGACGTATATAGTGTATAAATTTCATTAATTTAGGAGACCTGAGGTGTTCTCAGTTAATTTTTGAAAACAAGGTATTGGCTGACCCGAATGCATCCTGACAGCTTGCACTCAAAAATTTATATCTTGAGTTGTAAACTTTGGAATGAGATGAAACTCGTTACATGTGAAAACTGAAATGTATACTTTTACTTTTTTTAAATTTAGAGTTTTAATGAGACGTGAGGAGGTCCCAATTTAATTTGGAAAGTTGAGTACTGTCTGTCTCGGATGTACTTGGACCGTTCTTACTCCAAAATTTATATCCGGAGTTGTAGACCTCCTTTTTATATGACACTAGTGTCATTGAAAAATAGACGTATAATTCTTATTGTGGTTAAAATTTCAGAATTTATGGATTTCTGTATTGTTCCCATTGTTTGTTTGAGTTTGGTATAGACTTGCTGAAAACCTCCTCTGGCAGTTAGTTTTGGTAAGGTTGCATCTTGGGCCACAACATTCGAACTTAGGTACTACATGTTGAATTACAAAGTTGTTAAAAAGTATATAGAACTACTTAAATGTTAGGAAGTATACTTATAAAGTGAATTCATAGAGTTGATCAAAGAACAGCAACGTGTCACAACAAGATGTAAATCTTAACTGGAACATGTGCTGTCCATAAACAACAATTATGAATAATGAGGTGAATTTAAGTTGTTTCAAGTATTGAAATTACATTTTTGGGAATCACATACCTGAGAATGCTATTACCAGGAGTGCTATTCCTACTAATGTATTTGGTAATAATTTAAATTTCTAGGAATGTTTTTATAATTTATTTAATTTAAAAAATTTAATAATACAAATAAATATGATAAAATGAGGTGAGTAGAAAGTTATATGTAGTTGAGTTTTATTCTCATGGGAATATTAAATTCCCACTATTTAAGATGGGAACCAGAAGTGAGCAAATCATGTACAAATAATATTCATGCGAATAAAATCTACCTGGGAATAAATTTTTAAAACTTGAAACAAACATGAGAATGTTACATTCCCTCCCTCACTTTCCTGGGAATAATGTTACAATACTTGAAACATTTAATCGATTTTTGAATTTTTTTTAGAACATTTAATCAATAAATAACAATTGAATATTAAAAAAGGTCATGCTAACAAGTGTCCTAAGAACATTGGTTAATGAATCAAGAGCAAATCATCATTTTGGTCCCTGAAAGTGTGAGGCGCTGTCAGTTCAGTCCCTGGAAGTAGTTAAATTATGAAAAAGTCCCTCAATATTAATTTTGTTAGTCAAGTTAGTTCCTGCGACACCCTCAAAACCCGCGCCACTTTTTGTAACCCAAAACATACATTAAAACGATAAATAAAATTTGCTGGTTTTACTTTCGAAAAACGATTCCTTTATTTTCATTAAGTCCTAAAAATCGTGATAAAATTTTTTTTTATTTACTACTCATGAAATTACCACTCCAAAAAGAACAGAAATACTCATATATAACAATATATATATATACATCAACTAAAGCTATGGACAACACGTCCCTCTACAAAAGAAAGATAAGAGATAAACTTCTAAAAAACTATAAACTAGGCAGCAACAGTTTGGAACCATAACTCTAAAACTTATGGCCATCAGTAGCCATTAACAGACTACTCAAAAACCGCTGCCTCAAAAGAAAGTCTACACCCTAAGCTGGTCCAACTAATGGAAGCCATTAGACAATCCTCCAGAGGAAGGTCCAATGCTAGAACCAGGAGAAGAACCCTGGGAACCTACGTTCCCGTTTTCCTGTGGATGAGGCTTGGGAGCATCCAAAGGATGATACTCCGGGTCCTCCTGAGGATCCTCCTCAGGGTCTTCCTCCTCCTCCTCTACGGCCTCCACTACATGCTCGCCCGCTACCAAAACAAAAGGCGGGGGAGGTGTCTGTGGTGGCTGCTGCTATGGGGACTGTGCAGCGGGGGCGAAATGCTCGATCATTCCCTGCTGCATAAGGGCCTGCAGCATCATCCCAATGGGAGGTAGAGGTACCTGGACGGTCTCCGCAGTGCGGGTACTCTTGCGAGGTCCCGTCTCCGCCGTCCTGCTTACGGTGCAAACTGGTCATGTATATGCTGCGCTCCCCACCCCCGAGTGGATAACCCACGCAGCTGGGTCAGTCCTCCGATCAAAAATCAGGGCACGTATCCCTGAGTGCGCGAGATGGTCTGGCATCGGCTCCATCTATAAAAGGATATAATATATATACCAAAAGGACAAACCAGTCCAGAAAAACATGCAAGGGTGAGAAACCAATATATGAATCCAAAAACGACAACTATATGCCCAATCCAAACAGCAGATTCATATAATGTAACTCAATCAAATCATCATACATCACATATGCATGTAAAATCAAGTACTAACAGCAGTAAAGGCACAAGGGCTTCGTACCCCACAATCAACGTTATCCTCTAAACGTATGCATGGCACTTCCATATATCTCAACTAATATTCAAACTAGATTTCCGGAAACCCCATCACCATAAACACGAGTTGATCAGACTCAACGTCATTGACCCGCAGGATACAATAACAAACGCCAGAATCAAAATTCGGCCAAACGTGGGCACGTAACCTTCCAGGAAATAATACATGGACGCGCATGTCAGTGGTACTCACGATGTATAAGTCATACTATATTGTCCTCTTCACTGGGCACAGTACGCTCTCCCTGGCTCGTATGACATCATTGTCCATCAAGGCACAATGTTACATAATGACATTAAGTCATCTCAGGTTCCCCTTGCCTATCAAGGTCCCCTATTTCACGGCACGTCTGCCCAACACACAAAATGCATGAGAAACTATCTAGTTTCCGATAATTGATCTTTGTCGCATCAACGCTAACAACCACCATAATGTCTTAGACCCTTTAAGCCTCAAAAACATTTTCTAAACAGGACATTTAGTCCAAAAACAACTCAAATCCCATACATCCCTAACTGATGCACTAGTCTAAGACGTTGGATTCAAGATCATAAAAACATCCTCAAGCTTACAGGACCACAAAGATCGTCCCTAAGCCGACAGGATTACAACTAACACGGATCCGTGATCCACGTGCTCTGCAGAACCCTAGATCCCCGACGTCTCGGTTTCTAGTTTCTAAACTTTAAAACCACTTTTCTTGAAAACTCGAAAACCAAAAACCTAAATCTCCGATACTTACACAAAGTCATTGGGATCGATTTTCTATAAAACAAAACTAGGTCTAAAGACCGTTTCCTTTTCTTTCGTTGTTTATCGGTGAAACACAAACTTAAAACAAAGCTTTCAAAACCCCTTTTTCTTGAATAAACTCAATATAACTTTGAAAATCACATTTCTTAAAACACTTTCTCAACCGGTCAACTTTATCAATTTGGACAATTGAAGATTTCTAATGCCCTATTTACTTTAAACTTCGATTTTCATCATTAAAATACATTTCAGAATTTTAAAGCTTTTAAGTTACACGATGTCGGAGCCTAATCAAAATTAGGTCCTCTAATGCCTTAAATCCCACAGCAGGGCACACGATACATCCATATAATCATTCAACAATTATAGCATGCATTCACCTATATCAGCAGTTATATCATACATACTCAAATCAACAGCAATAAATCAAGCAATCAACCAACAATCAGATACAGAATATTTAAATACAATACAAACACCGATGCAACACATAGCTGTCGGAAATGGAGTTCCTTAGGTTTATCCCCTTACCTCTTGTAGTTTCCAGTTATGTTATGCACACTCGTTCAACTTGACCACCGGCCCAGTACGTTGCCGATCACTACATATACACAAATCATAGCGGCATTAACTCACAAAACAAAGACTTCTCCTAATGCACCACCCCTAGGATTCGGCCCTATTACAATAAAAATAGCTAGGGAGCTCCAAAATTTCTCATTTTCTGGATAACACCCTAACTAAGTGTGACAGCTCTAGATATCAGATCAGAACATCAAAAACCAACCAAAACCCTACCCTACACACATAGGGGGTTTTCGGCCTCCTCATATAAAATATAGCTAGGGAGATTTCTTGGCTCTAAGCTCTTAGAACATACAAGTATGCCATGAACCTAGGCCATAGAAATTGGTTTGGTACAAATACGATTTTCCTACAATTTTTCATGAATTTTTGAAGAATTTAGGGACAAAACCCTAAAACCTTTTATCATGAAACTTTGAGGAGAGAAAGGAGAGATTGGGAGAGATAGAGATGGAAAACTACCTCCTATGATGATCTACTCCAAGATTGATGAAGGTTGCTTCACAAAAACCAAGCCTTGAGCCTTCAACAATGGAGATTTAATGGAAGAAAAGAGAAAGGAGAGAAAGAAGAGAAGATGAGGTTTTGGGGGGGGAGGCTGCCGAAAAAAAGGAAAGAATGTGGGAGGATAAGAGTGAAAAATGAAGATATTTATGGTTTTAAGACTTTAATAATAGGAAAAGGTGATTAGTAATAAAATTAACCAAGGGCAATTTGGTCAATTCACGTCCCAATATTTGAAATCATTACGACACTGGTATGAGTCCTCAAATAACTTGATACAATTCTGGCATGAAAAACATCCGATCGTTGGTCTCGAAAAACCCTAAGACAGCTCGAAACGTCTCCACGATCGATTATCGGCCCGAATATAAAATATTATTTACATTTTGGACATCAGGACACATTTTAGGAAAAAGATAGAGGATCAAATTCTAAGATTAATGGTCTCGTCCGTTAGTCATGATTTGGTCGTAATAGTAGAAAAACACTATCATCTGAAAAAACATAGATCGGGTTTTGTTTGAGTTTTCGGCCCAAAACTTAACCGTAGGCTCCTACGATTATATGAAACAAGAATATGATTTTATTTTTCCCAAAATCATTTTCTATAACACAGATAAAAATATAAACTCATTAATTGAGTTTATCGTCCTTAGAAAGCACGATAAAAGGAGATGGATCAGGAATATACTTCCTTAATTGTGAAACATGAAAAACATTGTGTAAATTTGAAAGAAAAGGAGGTAAAGCAATTTGGTACGCTACTGGACCAATACGCCGAAGAATTTGGTATGGTCCAATGAATTTAGGAGTGAGGTTTCTGGATTTCATTACCCGACCTACCCCAGTCGTTGGATTGACTCTCAAAAACACATGATCGCCTTCTTGAAATTCGAGAGGTCGTCTTCGCTTATCCGAGTAACTCTTCTGCTTGCTCTGAGATGTCCTCATCCTTTCACGAATCTGTTTGACTTTATCAGTCGTCTGTTGCACAACCTCGGGTCCTAGAATTGTACTCTCCCCATCATGATACCAACAAAGAGGAGTTTGACATTTCCTCCCATATAGAGCCTCATAGGGTGCCATTCCTATGCTTGAGTGATAACTGTTATTATACGTGAATTCAATCAGAGGTAACAGCTCATCCTAACTTCCTTGGTTATCCAACACGCAAGCTCTTAGCAAATCTTCTAACGATTGAATCGTTCTTTCTGTTTGTCCATCCGTCTGAGGATGATATGCTGAACTTAGGCGTAACTTAGTTCCCAAAGCTTGGTGCAAGCTTTCCCAAAAACGTGATGTAAACTTCGGGTCTCGATCCGAAACAATACTTGAGGGTATTCCATGCAATCTAATCACTTCTCTTATATACACCTTAGTCAGTTTCGCTACTGTGTAGTTCGTCTTGACAGGTAAGAAATGCGCCGATTTCGTTAACCTATCCACGATTACCCAAATCGAATCAAAATTCCTCGACGTTCAGGGTAAACTTACCACAAAATTCCACTCCGGTACATCTAGGGATTGCAGCATCCCTCCAGGCCTCTGATGTTCTACTTTTGCTTTCTGACAAGTTAGACACGATGCAATGTATTCTGCAACTTGTTTCTTCATGCCTGGCCACCAGAATCTTTGTTTCATGTCTTGATACATCTTGGTTGCACCAGGATGAATGCTTAATCCACTCTTGTGGGATTCTTCTAGAATCGTCTTTCTCATATCAAGGTTGTTAGGTATACAAACTCGTCCATTACACCTTAAAATCCCGTCTGTTCCCAAGCTAAACTCACTAGCTTTCCCTTGTTCCACCAACATCTTTTTCTCTTGAAGAGATTGATCCGTAGCTTGTTGTTCATGTATCTCGTCCATTAATCCATTGGAGATCTTCAGCATTCCAAAGCTTAGTTTCTTAGGACTTATCTCCAACCCCAAATTTAGATCACGGAACTCCTCAATCAGTTTCAATTCCCTCACCATCATCGTTGAAATATGAATGGCTTTCCAGCTCAAAGCATCTGCCACGACGTTCGCCTTCCCTGGATGGTATTGCAACGTGAAGTCGTAATCCTTTAAAAACTTCATCCATCGTCTTTGCCTCATATTGAGCTCCTTCTGATCGAACAGATATTTTAAACTCTTGTGGTCACTAAAGAGGTCGAACTTTGCACCATACAAATGATGTCTCCATATCTTTAGTGCAAAAACAACTGCAGCTAATTCTAGGTCATGGGTGGGATAATTCTGCTCATGAATCTTTAACTGTCATGATGCGTAAGCCACCACCTTGCGGTGTTGCATCAGCACACAACCTAGACCTTGATGTGAAACATCACAGTGTACTTCATAAGGTTCACTCGGTTCTGGAAGTATCAACACTGGTGAAGTTGTCAAAAGTTCCTTAATCCTTTGGAAACTTTCTTCACACTGATCAGTCCAAACAAAAGGTTGATCTTTCCTCGTCAGTTGAGTCAACGGTGACACAATCTTGGAAAATCCTTCAATAAACCTTTGGTAGTAATCGGCTAATCCCCACAAAACTTCTTATCTCGGTCACAGTCTTTGGCTTTTCCCAAGAAAGTACAGCTTCTACTTTAGCAGGGTCCACAGAAATTCCTGGTTTTGTGATAACATGAACCAAAAATCCGACTTCTTCTAGCCAAAACTCACACTTAGAGAGTTTCGCATACAACGTCTTCTCCCGCAAAACATAAAGAACTTGCCGTTAATGCTCCTCGTGTTCCTCACGATTCTTAGAATAAACCAGAATATCGTCGATGAACACTACAACAAACTTATCAAGAAACGGACGAAAAATCCGATTCATATAATCCATGAAAATAGCAGGTGCATTCATCACTCCAAAAGGCATCATGAGATACTCATAATGTCCGTAACGAGTTCTAAAAGCGGTATTTGGTATATCCTCCGTTTTCACTCGAATCTGGTGGTATCCCGACCTTAAGTCGATCTTCTAGAAAACAGCGGCTCCTCGCAGTTGATCCATCAAGTCATCAATCCTAGGTAACGGATACTTGTTCTTGATAGTAACTTTGTTCAGCTGACGAAAGTCCATGCAAAGTCTCGAACCTCCATCTTTCTTTCTCACTAAGAGAACTGGCGCTCCCCATGGCGAAACGCGTGGTCTGATGAACTGCTTCGATAACAGGTCTTCAACTTGTGTTTTCAACTCAACAAGCTCAGCAGGTGACATTCGATATGCAGCAATTGATATCGGTCCAGTTCCTGGAATCAGATCGATGGAGAATTCTATGTCCCTCACAGGTGGCAAACCTGGAACATCATCCGGAAACACCTCAGGAAAATCCCTTGCAACAGGCATCTGACTCAGCTCGATCTTCCCCTCGGCTTCTAAGTTGGACAAAAGCACGTATTTCAGATCTCCTTCTTTCGAAGAAGTTCTAATGTGGTTGGCAGTTAAAAATCCAGAAATCTCAGTACTACGAAAAACTAGAGTTTTATGTGCACAATCTAATAGGATCTGGTTGGAAGATAACCAATTCATGCCCAAAATTACATCTAATTGTATTAAAGACAAGCATATTAGGTCAACAAGAAAATGTCTATCCTGAATAACAATAGGACAGTTCAGACATATAGAATTCACAACAACAGGTTCAGCAGTTGGTGTAGAAACAATTAAATCAAACGACAAGGAAGAAACAGATAACTCTAACCGTTTCACACATTCCATGGAAATGAATGAATGGGTTGCACCTGAATCAAAGAGAACTAATAAGAGATTACCGTCTATGTCGCATACACCTTGTATCAGATCTTCGGAGTTCGAAGCCTCAGCACCACTTAGGGTATAAACTCTTCCCCTAGCCGTCGGTCGTTTGGTTCCACCATTTTTGTCCGCAGCTTGGACTGGATTCTGTACTTTACAATTCTTGGCAAAATGCCCTGGTTGTCCACAACGGTAGCAATGGTCATTCCTCACGGTGCAGTTGTTCGCCAAATGCGATGGATCTCCGCACTTAAAACACTTCCTCTCTTGATTCTGACCGCCTTGACCTCCACTGCCCGATGCACGAGCAACAGGTCGATAAGGTTGTTTCTGAAAGTTCCCACGGGGTCGAGAATATGGTTTCTTCTGACTTTGTTTCCCTCTCTGGTCCTGGTATTGACTCTTGAATCGGAAAGGTCCTCCGACGTTTCCTCTATTGCCTCTCCCACGCTTCATCAGCTCTATTTGTCTACTCTTCTCAACAAGCGCTTGGAAATTCCTGATTCCTTGCGGCAGCACCGACTCTTTGATCTCATACCGCAGTCCTCTCTCGAAAGCTTCGCATTTCCAATCTTCCCCAGGATTATTCTGGAAAAATCGGAAGTACTTGGCCAACGACTCAAACTTAGCCGCGTATTCCCCGACTGACATGTCTCTCTGTTGTAGTCGCAAGAATTCCTATTCCTTCTCTGCTCTTGCACTTTGAGGGAAATACTTTCCCAAGAAATGATCCTTGAAAAGTGTCCACGAAATCACTTCATGATTGGCCTCTAGCAGTTGCTTTGTTCCCTTCCACCAATATTCCGCATCTCCTATCAGTAGGAATGTGGCATATGGTACCTTCACTTCTTCCGGACTACGTACCAACTCGAAAATTTTCTCGATTTCATGTATCCACAGATTAGCTTTCTCAGGATCCACGTCACCAGAAAATTGTGGCGGATTCTGACGCCTGAAAGTAGTCAAGCTTCGGCCCTCAATGGTACTCACGATGTATAAGTCATACTATATTGTCCTCTTCACTGGGCACAATATGCTCTCCCTGGCTCGTATGACATCATTGTCCATCAAGGCACAATGTTACATAATGACATTAAGTCATCTCAAGTTCCCCTTGCCTATCAAGGTCCCCCATTTCACGGCACGTCTGCCCAACACACAAAATGCATGAGAAACTATCTAGTTTCCGATAATTGATCTTTGTCGCATCAATATTTCCATGTTGTAGCATCAACTCTAACAACCACCATAATGTCTTAGACCCTTTAAGCCTCAAAAACATTTTCTCAAAACAGGACATTTAGTCCAAAAACAACTCAAATCCCATGCATCCCTAACCGATGCACCAGTCTAGGACGTTGGATTCAAGATCATAAAAACATCCTCAAGCCTACAGGACCACAAAGATCGTCCCTAAGCCGACAGGATTACAACTAACACGGATCCGTGATCCACGTGCTCTGCAGAACCCTAGAACCCCGACGTCTCGGTTTCTGGTTTCTAAACTTTAAAACCACTTTTCTTGAAAACTCGAAAACCAAAAACCTAAATCTCCGAAACTTACACAAAGTCATCGGATCGGTTTTCTATAAAACAAAACTTGGTCTAAAGACCGTTTCCTTTTCTTTCGTTGTTTATCGGTGAAACACAAACTTAAAACAAAGCTTTCAAAACCCCTTTTTCTTGAATAAACTCAATATAACTTTGAAAACCACATTTCTTAAAACACGTTTTCTCAACTGGTCAACTTTATCAATTTGGACAATTGAAGGTTTCTAATGCCCTATTTACTTTAAACTTCGATTTTCATCATTAAAATACATTTCAGAATTTTAAAGCTTTTAAGTTACACGATGTCGGAGCCTAATCAAAATTAAGTCCTCTAATGCCTTAAATCCCACAGCAGGGCACACGATACATCCATATAATCATTCAGCAATTATAGCATGCATTCAACTATATCAGCAGTTATATCATACATACTCAAATCAACAGCAGTAAATCAAGCAATCAACCAACAATCAGATACAAAATATTTAGATACAATACAAACACCGATGCAGCACATAGCTGTCGGAAATGGAGTTCCTCAGGTTTATCCCCTTACCTCTTGTAGTTTCCAGTTATGTTATGCACACCCGTTCAACTTGACCACCGGCCCAACACGTTGCCGATCACTACATACACACAAATCATAGCGGCATTAACTCACAAAACAAAGACTTCTCCTAATGCACCACCCCTAGGGTTCGGCCCTATTACACTAAAAATAGCGAGGGAGCTCCAAAATTTCTCATTTTCTGGATAACACCCTAACTAAGTGTGACAGCCCTAGATATCAGATCAGAACATCAAAAACCAACCAAAACCCTACCCTACACACATAGGGGGGTTTCGGCCTCCTCATATAAAATATAGCTAGGGAGATTTCTTGGCTCTAAGCTCTTAGACCATACAAGTATGCCATGAACCTAGGCCATAGAAATTGGTTTGGTACAGATACGATTTTTCTACAATTTTTCATGAATTTTTGAAGATTTTAGGGACAAAACCCTAACACCTTTTATCATGAAACTTTGAGGAGAGAAAGGAGAGATTGGGAGAGATAGAGATGGAATACTACCTCCTATGATGATCTACTCCAAGATTGATGAAGGTTGCTTCACAAAAACCAAGCCTTGAGCCTTCAACAATGGAGATTTAATGGAAGAAAAGAGAAAGGAGAGAAAGAAGAGAAGATGAGGTTTTGGGGGGGGGGGAGGCTGCGAAAAAGAGAAAAGAATGTGGGAGGATAAGAGTGAAAAATGAAGATATTTATGGTTTTAAGACTTTAATAATAGGAAAAGGTGATTAGTAATAAAATTAACGAAGGGCAATTTGGTCAATTCACGTCCCAATATTTGAAATCATTACGACACTGGTATGAGTCCTCAAATAACTTGATACAATTCTGGCATGAAAAACATCCGATCGTGGGTCTCGAAAAACCCTAAGACAGCTCGAAACGTCTCCTCGATCGATTATCGGCCCGAATATAAAATATTATTTATATTTTGGACATCAGGACACATTTTAGGAAAAAGATAGAGGATCGAATTCTAAGACTAATGGTCTCGTCCGTTAGTCATGATTTGGTCGTGATAGTAGAAAAACACTATCATCTGAAAAAACATAGATCGGGTTTTGTTTGAGTTTTCGGCCCAAAACTTAACCGTAGGCTCCTACGATTATATGAAACAAGAATATGATTTTAGTTTTCCCAAAATCATTTTCTTTAACACAGATAAAAATATAAACTCATTAATTGAGTTTATCGTCCTTAGAAAGCACGAAAAATCGGGGTGTTACAGTCCTTCAATATTAATTTTGTTCGTCAAGTTGGTCCCTAATTGGGGTGCCGACAGGGACTAACGTAATTAACATCGAAGGACTTTTTCATAATTTAACTGCTTCCAGGGACTGAATTGACAGTATCTCACACTTTCAGGAACCAAAATGATGGTTTACTCATGAATCAATATCTAGAAAGCTTTTATTAGAAATCACAGCTTTTCAACTTTTAATATATTGAATACAATGATTTCCAATACAATTTTCTATGTTTGATTCCTTAATCAATGTCATCTTCAAGTTTAGTCCATTCAAGTACCAGATGGAAAGGACTAGTTTTCACCTCTTACCAAGCCAGGGATGGAGGATGATCACCTGGGGATATTCTTCAATGGAAGTGTCTTTTTAAGGATTAGGCCAAAAGTCCAAGCAAAATAATCGTCAGATTGCTACTGTTATGCTTTGTGAACCATCAATGTAATAGCTAGCTTCTAGGTGTTTGTTAGGCTGTTATTTTTCTGTTTTGTCTATGTGATACATATTAGTTACTTGGTAGTTAGGAATAACTGTTTTGTAACTAGAATCTAACAGCTTTTACAGTTATGTTAGTTGCATAGAAGTCATAGATGAGGATGGATGATCGAGTGGCAGTATATCTATATATATATATATATATATATATATATATATATATATATATATATATATATATATATATACTGTAGAACTGAGAGAGGATAGGGTAGAGTGACTTACTCGTAATCCTTGTAATTGTTCTGGATTGATCATCATAGTGGAAGCTCGGCAACAGTGTGGATGTAGGAGTTCTCTATCTCCAACCACAATAATTCTTTTTGTGTTCTTCTTCTCTTCTTTCTTTTCTATTCTTGTTATTCTTCTTTCTCTAATCCTGCAAAACCAGAAAATCGAGTGTGTGAGAGGCATTTCTGCGAGCACGATAGCTGCATTCTTTCATAACAGCTACCATATATGCTATTCCCCATATAGTTCGGCTGAGGGTGTTTCTAGATGATAAAGTATTTGCTGAAATGTGGGAACCATGGAAAGATGCCCTAATGTGAAGCTTTATGGGTGAGGAGTTGGCTTCCAAATGATGCAAGATCGATTGAAAGCTCTATGGAAGCTAGTGGGATTTTTTTTTCTGTAAGAGCAATTTAAATATAATATTCTCATTTCAAGGAGTTCAATACATCATATCTGTGTTGTGTATATAAGGAAATTTTTTTGTATGTGCAATTGTAATTTTAGCCCCATGAAAAGTAATAAAAAAGGTAAAAACTTAACCCAAAACAACAAGATTACTACGTTAAAAATCATGATCAAATCCATGAAGTTACTAGCATAAAAGAAGATATCACATAAAAATCTCAATTTTGAATTGACAATCACATAATACAAAATTATTAATACAGCAATATATACTTTTGATAATAGCAGTCATAGAGATTTGCATTTGTTACATGAGCACTCTAAAAACTTAGAAACACAAAAATATACTTAAGAAAAACAAGAGAAAGCACCAGTGACAGGGTATTCATGCATGCAAAACAAGTTCCTAGAATTTAACAATAATCATCCAAATCACTTTCCTCATCAGTCCAACTAATGGTGAGAATCATTAAAATAAGCAGGCACGGTAATAACAACATTGTTTACAGTTGATTCCAAAAATGTAATTGCAATCTCACACATATTTGTAAGGATCATAGATGATATTTCCTCTGCAGCAAGGTGCTTTTCCTCACCTTTGTAATTAACAACAATCATTGGCTTGTCATCATTAGTGGCTATGACTTTGAATGGCCACAGCTTCATATCATTCTGAACAATCGCCTGCAAAAAAATAATTAATAATTGTCAAGTATCATTTGTGCTGCTAAAAACAAATAGAAAAACAATAAATATAAACGAAACAAGAAACAAGAAATGATCAATTACGAAAGACAGTGTTGGTAGTGTTGGATGCAGCCTGGTTCTTAGCAGCACTAACAATGACAGTCACAGTGCATAACAATTAAACTCTAATTATATATAAAATTCGTTTCATATAAATTGCTTTTATATGTTAATTAAATTTTCTGTTGTTATTTCAATGTTATGTATATTTGGTCATGGCCCTTCTCACATGAAATTTTTGGCTCTGCCCCGGCCAATAGGCACTGTGTCCATGCAAGATCTACTTGTGAGCCATGTGGCTTTAGGTACATCAAGTGTATCTTTTTTATATTTTACTTTTAGGTTTAATGAACATTTTAGTCCGGCAAATAAGGCGAGTTTTGGTTTTAATCCCTAAAAAAAATTTCTTAGGATTTTTTATATGCAAATTCAAAAATTTTGGATTTAGTCCCTACAATTAGATTCCTCCCGTTAAGTGCTGATGTGCTAATGGGATGTCACATTAGGACTGGCATGTGAACAAATATACTATTTTTAATACTAAAATTTTTAATTTTTTTATAATATTAATATTATTTTATAAAACAGATTTTATTCAAAAAAGCACACTTTGATTATTTTTATTCAAAAACTATTTTTATAAAATAATAATAATAATAATAATAATAATAATAATAATAATAATAATAATAATAATAATAATAATAATAATAATAATAACAATTGTTCAAAAATTCTCACATCATTAAAAATGTTTGACTGTTATCATAACTTCTTTAAAAGACATACATAGGATGATTTGTGATTAATTGATAGTGTAATTGATGTGCGACATTTTGGTGTCTTGTTTATAGGAATGGGTGTATTCCTATGAATCACAAAAATCATTTAATCAAATATTCCACCCACACCAAGACACAACGGTGTCAACTTTGGAAAATTCATTATGCCTTCGCTCAACAAAGCAGAATGGACAGCTGCACCATAAGCAACTGAAATAGACAGATGCAAACACTAGAAGGGGGTTTAATGGTGTTTGACAAATTTATGCGGAATTTAGAAACTTTTTCGCAAGCACAGACGGGTTATAATAGACGAGTAAACACAGACAGGTCAATCAGAATGATAACTCGTCTGAAGGTTTTCACAGAAAACACACAATCATGCAAGATAAAAAAGGTTTGATAAACACAATTATAAACCCCTTTAGTTAGATGATAGTTAAGACAAATAATCAAACTAAAGAGTTAAGGGAAAGAGAGAGATCACTCAGCAGGTTTTATCCTGGTTCACCCCTTAACAATGAGGCTACATCCAGTTCTTGGCAGCACCAAGTGTTCTCACTATAACTGATTTAGGTTACAGGACAGACAAGTATTATTTTCACACCTAGCCTCTTCAGGCTCCAGACGAGTATTATTTTCACACCTAGCCTCTCCAGGCTCCAGACAAGTATTGTTTGCACACTTAGCCTCTTCAGGCTCAGATGGGTTTGTTTGAGAGAAGTTGTAAGAAGATTACAATTTGCAAGTCTTTCACAAGCACTCAGATGAGTGTATTAAATGTGAAGTTCTAAAAGACTATGCAATAACTTCAAATGATTGAAGAATAAATAATGAAAGAATGAAGATATAAATGTACAGAGTAATTGCTCTTTGATTGCTTTGATCGTTCTCTTGTCTACTGGAATCTTCAAAGTCTTCTTCATTAAATAGGCTTCAAAATTTTAAAGCAGTTAGACACAAAGTCTGAAGTCTTGGCTTCTTGCAGATCATCAATAAATGCAATAGAGTCGTTCTGATCAGCCATTAAAGCATAGGGAACTTCGCTTGTTATCTTTCATCAGAGTGATACAGACTTCTGATATACCTTTGGTCTCAGCAGGTCTGTATACGTGCTTTTTGTTTGCAGAGGGAAGACTTTCCCTTTTGGTGTAAGATGCAGTTGTGTTCAGGCAAAGCACTTTGTTGAAGTTCCTTATCAGAGTCGAGACAGCTTTCATCCAATGTATTCTTTAACGTTAGTCATTAGACGGATGAGTGACTTCATTAGACGGGTTGACTCTTTAACAAAAAGATGACGTCAGTTGCAAAGTCTTTTTAGACGGGTGAGTCTTCCTTTGATCAGACGGTTGAAGACTTCATTAGACGAGTGAACTTCTCTTAGTTCAGACGTGTGAACTTAAGTTAGTTCAGACGGGTGAACTTATCTAAGGTTCAGACGAGTGAACAGTTCATATAGACGCCTAATGTTTTAATCTGCATACTAAGTAGACTAGTTAAATACCACAGACGGGTTCAATTAAATCATTGAATAACTGTTTTAATCTCATCAAAACTAAGGTAAATGCACATCAAACATTTGGAGACTCAACAATCTCCCCCTTTTTGATGATGACAAAACATGTTAAATGATTTAATGAACTTAAGAAAATTCATATAAATCAGTCATGTATATGATCAGACAGATTAAAAACATTATTCCATAATTATAACATACTCAGACAGATAAGCATTTAACTTTTTATCTTAGTCTTATCTTAGTATTTTCTCCCCCTTTTGACATTATCAAAAGCAATAGAATATAGACAGAGAGAAAAGAAAAGATACATCATATTTAGATAAACAATTGTTCATATCAGACAGTTGTAACATTAAAACATTTTTCATTTAACTTTCTCCCCCTTTTGTCATAATTAAAAAAGAGAAACAGAGGAGGTAATTGTATTTAACCATCATTGGCTGTGTACAAGGTAATTTTAAAAAGAAAATTACAAATAAGGTACTAAGAGAACAAAAAGAGTTAAAAGCAAGTTTGTCCTTTGGTTTTGCCTAAAGGCTTCTTCAACTGCTCCCCCTGAGCAGATGCATCCTCTTTGATGGTTTTAAAAACGAAGAGAAAAAGATTTGAAAACGTAAGAACGAAATACCTTTTAAAAGAAAAAAAAATTTTCCCTTTTAAAGACCAAAGACAATTGTAATTTTAAATGAAAGCAACAAAAAAAATGGAGGTTTAAAAAAAATGGATTTAAAATAAAAACAGCCATGTACACATTTTGCCTCAGAGAAAGAAATGGCATTAAAGATAATAACCATGTAAAAGAAAATATTTCAAATAAAGAGTATGATTCAAAGAATCAGACAGTTAAACATAGACGGGTATCATAAACACTCATCAGACAGGTTATTCAGCAAAGCAATGTATATTCAAGTTGTCTCTTATAAACTTAAACCTATCCTCAGCTAAAGGTTTTGTAAAGATATCAGCCCATTGATTTTCAGTTTTAACAAACTTAACATCAAATACACCTTTTTGAACATAATCTCTTATGAAGTGATGTTTGATTTCTATGTGCTTAGCCTTAGAATGTTGTATGGGATTCTTAGTTAAGCAAATAGCACTAGAATTATCACACCAGACAGGTATATTATGCTCAAATATAGAGTAATCTTCTAGTTGATGTTTTACCCATAATAGCTGTGAGCAGCAACTTGCAACAGAGACATATTCTGCTTCTGCAGTTGAGAGTGCGATAGTCGTCTGTCTTTTCCTTGACCAGGAGACTAAGTTTACTCCAATGAAGTGACATCCTCCACTGGTGCTTTTCCTTTCAATTCTATCTCCAGCAAAGTCAGCATCACAAAAACCAACTAATCTGTAATCTTGTGTTCTCAAATACATTAAACCAAGATTAGTGGTTCCAAGCAAATATCTAAAGATTCTTTTACCAGCCTTAAGATGAGATTCTTTGGGATCAGATTGGAATCTAGCACACATACACACACTAAATTGAATATCAGGTCTGCTAGATGTTAAGTAAAGAAGAGATCCAATCATACTTCTGTAGACAGTTTGGTCTACCTTTTTACCTTCATCATCTTTGCTTAGATTAGCATTAGTTTGCATTGGAGTTTTCATGATCTTTGAGCTATCCATTTTGTACTTCTTTAGAATCTCCTTGATGTACTTCTGTTGATGGATGTAGATTCCATCACACGTCTTCTTGTTGGTTGTAGCCTTGAGCTACTAACCTTGCTTTGTTTCTGACAACTTTGCCATCTTTATCTAGCTTGTTTCTGAAAACCCATCTTGTTCCAATAACAGACTTGTCTGTTGGTTTGGAGACAAGTTTCCAGACATCATTCCTGTTGAACTGATTAAGTTCCTCTTGCATAGCAAGAATCCAGCTTTCATCTTCAATAGCTTCCTCAATATGCTTTGGTTCAATTTCAGATAAAAAAAGCCATATTGCTTAACTCTCTTAAGACAGATCTGGTTCTAACACCTTCAGAGGGACTTCCTATGATAAGATCTTCAGGATGATGAGCTTTGAACTTCCAGTCTCTTCTGAGATCATCATTCTGATGTTGATTTGACTGATAACTCATCTGCTCCACTTGTCTGACAGATTCCTCAGCAGATTCAATTTTTGATACGTCTGGCTGTTGACTCGTCTGCTGGGTAAGATCAAGTCCTGCAAGATCATCTTCTAGATCTGATAGTTCCCTATCAGTCTTTAGATTATCATTGAATTTTACATGAATGGATTCCTCAACAACAGAGGTTCTAGAGTTAAAAACTCTATATGCCTTAGACACTTCAGAATATCCAATGAAGATACCTTTGTCTACATTGGAATCAAACTTTCCAAGTTGATCCTTGGTATTTAAGATGAAGCATTCACATCCAAATGCAGGGAAATAAGATATGTTGGGTTTTCTACCTTTCCACAATTCATAAGGAGTCTTTTTTAGGATAGACCTTATAAGTATTCTATTTTGCACATAACATGCAGTGTTTACTGCTTCAGCCCAGAAGTACTTAGGGAGATTATTTTCATTGAACATTGATCTAGCCATCTCTTGCAGAGATCTGTTCTTTCTCTCAACCACTCCATTTTGCTGTGGAGTTCTAGGTGCAGAGAAGTTGTGAGAGATTCCATTCTCTTCACAGAACAGTTTGAATTGCTCATTTTCAAATTCTCCCCCATGATCACTTCTAAGGGTAGAAATACAGAAACCTTGCTCATTTTGTACTTTCTTACAGAATACAGAGAAGGCCTTAAAAGACTCATCCTTGTGGGTTAAGAAAAGTACCCAAGTAAATCTAGAATAGTCATCAACAATGACAAATCCATATTTCCTTCCAGCTAAACTGGCAACACTAACTGGTCCAAACAGATCCATGTGTAACAGTTGAAGAGGTCTAGAGGTTGATACAAGGTTTTTTGATTTGAAAATTGATTTTACTTGTTTACCTCTCTGACATGCATCACATAAAACATCTTTCTTAAAACTAATGTCAGGCAATCCTCTCACAAGGTTATCCTTTTTCAATTTCGAAATAAGTTTCATACTAGCATGTCCTAGTTTCTTATGCCATAACCATTTTTCATCCTCTTTAGACATCAGACAGGTTACACTTTGATCTGAGAGTTCAGTTAGCTCAATCTTATAAATATTTTGCTGTCTATTAGCTGAAAAGAGGGTCTTGCCACTCTTGTCTTTGACTATGCATTCATTCTTAGTGAAGGAGACATCAAATCCACTATCACATAATTGACTTATGCTAAGTAAATTGTGTCTTAGTCCTTCAACCATAAGCACATTTGAGATAGAGGGAAGAGGGGGTTTACCACCAATTGTACCAACACCAATTACTCTTCCTTTTTGATTGCCTCTAAAGGCAACAAATCCACCATTTTTAGACTGGAGGTCTTGGAACATAGACCTTTCTCCTGTCATATGTCGCGAGCAGCCACTGTCCAGGAACAAGCAGAGGCGTCTGCTTTGTCCTATTAAGGATGTCTGCAACAGAAATTATTTTATCTTTAGGTACCCATATTTTTCTGGGTCCTTTTCTGTTAGTTCCAGGAGTCTGTGAAGACATCCTCTTCTTCTTGTGAAAACACTTAGACATAACATGTCCAGCTTTTCCACAGAAGTTACAGATGGGTCTAATTCTAACTAGAATGGGTTTAACATAGACAGTTGAAGATTTTGTTGATACTTTATGATCAGCTTGATGATCATATCCAATGCCTTCTTTGTTAAGAGAGTGTCTCTGACATCCTAGCAGTTTTGTCAGATTATCTCTGCCATTAACAAATCTAGCAAGATCAGAAGTGAGCTCCTTCATTTTCTGTTGAAGTGTGACCACTTCTTCAGAATGTGATGTTTCACTTGAGATCGAAGCTTCATCAGACTTTTCAGTCCTCAGCTGGCTATTCTCTTTGGCTTGCATCTCACACTCTTGAGATTTTTGTTTATGCTCACTGAGGAGTTTAACATAATCTCTCTTGAGGGATTTGAAGGCCTTAGATAAGCCTTTGGATTCCTCTACCAGCTCATCATAAGCATCATGCAATTCCTCAAGTTCAGAATGTACCTCGGTTTCAGGTTCTGAATCTATATTGGCCATCAGACAGAGATTGGCTTCCTCTTCTGTCTCTTCTCCTTCACAAGATGAGCATTCAAGATCTTCCCATGTGGCCATCATTCCTTTCTTCTTATTTCTGAAGAACTTCTTTGTGGAAGCTTTCTTTAAAAGAGGGCATTCAGGTTTGATGTGACCAGGCTTCTTGCATTCATAGCAGACAACTGGACTCTTGTCTGTTGATGTGGATTCTTTATGGGATTTTATGAAAGGCTTCTCCTTTCTAAACTTCTTCTTTCTCCAGAGCTTTTTCATCTTTCTGGTCATGAGAGAAGTCTCCTCATCATCATCAGAATCCTCATCATCAGAATCCTCGTCATCAGACTCGTCTATGTCACAGTCAAACTCGTCTGCCTTTGAAGCTTTTAAGGCTTTAGCTGCCTTTAGATCAAATTTTAGAGCAATGGCTTTGCTCTTTTTGATTGACACATCTTCATTGAGCTCTTGCTCATGAACAGTGAGTGTGCTAAGAAGTTCATCTATAGTAAAGGAGGTGAGATCCTTAGCTTGAGAAATAGCAGTGACAAGAGGTCTCCAATGCCTTGGAAGACTTCTGAGAATCTTAGCAACTTTCTCAGTATTAGTATATGTTTTACCAAGAGATTTTAAACCATTAGTAATAGTTTGGAATCTACGAATCATTTGAGCAACAAGATTTACCTTCATCCATGGTGAACAATTCATATTTTCTAACAAGAATAGAAATTTTAGATTCTTTTACCTTTGCAGTTCCTTCATGTGTGACAGATAAGGAGTCCCACATTTCTTTAGCAGAATCACAAGCACATACCTTTTCAAACTCTTCTAGACTGAGAGCACAGATTATAGCATATCTGGCTTTATGGTTTAGATCCCATCTTGTCTTTTCTGCAGGTGTCCACTGAGCCTTAGGCTTGTCTGAGCCATCAATATTTTGAGGAGTGTAAGGACCATCAGTAATGACATCCCATACATCAGAATTTGTTGACAAGATGAACCAGTGAAACCTTTCTTTCCAGTAGTTATAATTTGAACCATTGAAAAAGAGAGGTCTGGTCATATAGCCTCTTTCAGGTTGGGGGTTCCAACTTGAGCTTGCTCCAGAATACATTGTCTATTATTCAGGATCTTTTCTCTACACTGTTAGGTGCTCAACCCAGAGGCTGAGCTCTGATACTAACTGAAATAGACAGGTGCAAACACTAGAAGGGGGGTTGAATGGTGTTTGACAAATTTATGCGGAATTTAGAAACTTTTTCGCAAGCTAGACGGGTTATAATAGACGAGTAAACACAGACAGGTCAATCAAACTGATAACTCGTCTGAAGGTTTTCACAGAAAACACACAATCATGCAAGACAAAAAAGGTTTGATAAACACAATTATAAACCCCTTTAGTTAGATGATAGTTAAGACAAATAATCAAACTAAAGAGTTAAAGGAAAGAGAGAGATCACTCAGCAGGTTTTATCCTGGTTCACCCCTTAACAATGAGGCTATATCCAGTCCTTGGCAGCACCAAGTTTTCTCACTATAACTGATTTAGGTTACAGGACAGACAAGTATTATTTTCACACCTATCCTCTTCAGGCTCTAGACGAGTATTGTTTTCACACCTAGCCTCTCCAGGCTCCAGACAAGTATTGTTTGCACACTTAGCCTCTTCAGGCTCAGATGGGTTTGTTTGAGAGAAGTTGTAAAAAGATTACAATTTGCAAGTCTTTCATAAGCACTCAGACGAGTGTATTAAATGTGAAGTTCTAAAAGACTGCGTAATAACTTCAAATGATTGAAGAATAAATAATTAAAGAATGAAGATATAAATGTACAGAGTAATTGCTCTTTGATTGCTTTGATCGTTCTCTTGTCTACTGGAATCTTCAAAGTCTTCTTCATTAAATAGGCTTCAAAATTTTAAAGCAGTTAGACACAAAGTCTGAAGTCTTGACTTCTTGCAGATCATCAATAAATGCAATAGAGTCGTTCTGATCAGCCATTAAAGCATAGGGAACTTCGCTTGTTATCTTTCATCAGAGTGATACAGACTTCTGATATACCTTTGGTCTCAGCAGGTCTGTATACGTGCTTTTTGTTTGCAGAGGGAAGACTTTCCCTTTTGGTGTAAGATGCAGTTGTGTTCAGGCAAAGCACTTTGTTGAAGTTCCTTATCAGAGTCGAGACAGCTTTCATCCAATGTATTCTTTAACGTTAGTCATTAGACGGATGAGTGACTTCATTAGATGGGTTGACTCTTTAACAAAGAGATGACGTCAGTTGCAAAGTCTTTTTAGACGGGTCAGTCTTCCTTTGATCAGACGGTTGACTTCATTAGATGAGTGAACTTCTCTTAGTTCAGACGAGTGAACATTATTTAGTTCAAACGTGTGAACTTAAGTTAGTTCAGATGGGTGAACTTATCTAAGTTCAGACGAGTGAACAGTTCATATAGACGCTTAATGTTTTAATCTGCATACTAAGTAGACGAGTTAAATACCACAGACGAGTTCAATTAAATCATTGAATAACTGTTTTAATCTCATCAAAACTAAGGTAAATGCACATCAGACATTTGGGGACTCAACAACAACAACTTCATCAGGATTGATGCTCTTACACAGATCCTTCCCATTGAAAAAGTCCTGCAACAACTGTTGCGCTATATAGTACATCGATGTAGTAAATAAAATTTAGTCAATCTACATGCAAATACCTGTACATTGATTTAAATTTGATAAAAAAAGGGGTTGTGCATCGATTTAAACCTGACATAAAAAGGTGGTACTTCGATGGCTATTTTATGTCTACCCCTTGTTTACTATAAATAGTAAGGGTGGCCATGGGTCTGGGTAGACCCGATAACCCGGTCAACATGACCCAACTCAACCCAGATTTTGCAGGTTGGTTCGGGTGATTGGGTTGGGTTGGGTAAAAACCAATAGAACCAACAGAGTATGGGTTGGGTATTGGGTTTCAGCTTTCCAAACTCACTGAACCCAACCCAACCCAACCCGGTACACTACACTAATGACTAATTTAGGTTTATTTTTCTTATACTTACTCAGTCGCTCACGATTCTTGAACAATACATGATAATCTTCACTCTTCTACTCTTCTCTGTTCTCTCATCTCTCTCTCGACACCAGTGGCAGTGGTGACCATAGACCTGCGACGGCAACCAGAAAATGGACATCCATGTGATATATGCTAGACCCGAGAACCCAACTCAACCCAACCCAACCCAGAAGTGGTCGGGTTAGGTTGGTTCAGGTTTCATACTTTTTTGGATAAAATCGACCCAACCCAACCCACTATTCTTTGATTGGGTTGGGTGCTAAAACCCACTGAACCCAACCCAACTCGACCCATGGCCACCCCTAATAAATAGGGTTAAATACTACCTAGGACTTATCTTTGACACCATTTAGGTATCTTTAAACTATTTTGAGCTCTGTTTTACCGTTACAAGTATTCGAGAGCCAAGGAAGACGTGTGAAGACTCCATTGTTGTAGCTTGAGGTTTGATGTTTTTTTTTTGGGCGTCTCGGTTTTGGCTGAGATTCTGACAGACGGATGGATTGTATGACTATCAAGGATGGCGAGACGAAATTCTCGATAGTGCGGATGAAATATGTTATATTCAATTTTTGAGCCAAGTCAAGCATCATGCTAGAAAATCCACAATGGGAGTATGAAATGTTAAGTATGTGAGATTAAAGGTTTTGATACGTTGGACATTGTTGTATTTTCTGTTTACATTATTTTCACATGTTTTTACTTGTGAGGCCCTTACTGAGTTTATTTAACTCACTCCCTCATAATGTTGAGATGCAGGTGTGGAAACCACTGGATCATCGTGAGCTATCTTACTCCTAATTTTGGATTTAACGTGCCAAGTCGCAACCTCTGAAGATGCTTTAATTTATATACTAAAGTTAATGTGTTTTCATTGTAAAACCTTGAAAACTAAATTGTATCTTCTGTTTTACAAAAGTTTAGTATTCGTAGTTGTTATTAGGAGTCCCTTGCTTCCCATTTATAAAAACTTATCAGATGAAGTTTTCCTCTAAACCATAAGTTTTTCTTTTCCTTAAAAGAAGAAAGGTTCAATAGTAAAACAAATTTTTTTTTTTGGTTATGTACTTATCTTGAATTAAGAATGAGAAAGTATTAACCTGGGCAAGGCTTCAAACTTGGGGTTGTCACCCCTTTTCTGGCCGATCACTGACACTAATTTTGGGTCGTGACAATATTTTAGAGGGATGAAAACCAAATAAATTTTGTTTTAGGGACTAAAACCAAAATCCGCTCATTTTCTAAGGAATAAAAACATATTTAACCCTTGATTTTTGTTTCATTTCCCACGGTATCCCGCCCGCAATCGTGGAGACTAATATCTCGAGCCGATTAGGATTATAAGGGCAACAAATCTCTCCCTCAAGAGTTTCAATGTTGCTTCATTTCCAAGGCTATATTCGAACTTGAGACCATTGGTTAAGCTGAAAGAGACTCGTGTCATCTCCTCCAAGTGCTCTTGAGTAAAAAATTATCATATAGCTTTGATTTATTTTTTATTTTGTATATGATGAAATCAACATAAATTTAATTAAGCTTTAATTTAGTTTTTATTTTGAGTCTGTTTCATGATGACAAATTTACCCATACCCGTATATACTTGTGGGTAAAATTCGCTATGAGTTTGGTTCAGGTAGCTTAACGGGTATCCGCGGCTAAAATAAACAGATTTTTTTTCTTTACCCTCTTCTTAATAGGGCGAGGGCGGGTATCAAGGTACACGTGCCTATGGATACCCGATATATGAAATTATTTAAATACCTCGTAACTTATATAAAAAATGTCGCCCTACTATTTGATTAATGTGTTGATTATGTCATTAATTTTCAATTTAGGTGTTTTTGATAATTCAAGGCAATAACAAGACTCTTATTAAGTGTTTGTTTTGTATAGAGAAACAACTATGCAGTAGTTTAATAGGTATACATGGATATATGTTGATACTCGTGGATATTCATAACATCCGTTTAGAACCCGACTAACAGATATTCGTCTGGGTACTGGGCGGGTACAAGGTATATTTTTATCCCGGGGTGATGCCTGAGGCTGACGAGGGTGAGGAGTGATTGCCGGTGCATGAGGCACGGACAAGGAACAGCTCCTGGCAGGCTTCTAGGCAAAGGGATACATGAATGAACCGAATTCACGTCGGAATGAGAGGGATCTTGAGACTGTGCAGGTATGGACTGCATAGTTAAGGAAGGCTTAAAGGAATTCATTGGTACTATTATACTACAACATGCATCTTCTTTTCGGTAGTCGATCACTTAAGAACTCCAAAGTTAAGCATGCTTGACTTTGAGCACTTTTGGGATGGGTGAACTTCTGGGAAGTTTCCTAGAAAGCGTGTGAGTGAGGACAAAGCACGTTGAAAAGACACGTGTTGGTTTGCGGGGACAGTCGGCAATCCTGAAAGCAGTCCGGGTTGGTACAAATGGTATCAGAGCGGACCTCTCCAAGTACGACGTTGTTCGAGGACGAACCAGGCAGAAGTTGGTGGGCATGTGACACCTGAGGGTGACGAGGGCAGGGAGTGATCGCCGGTGCATGAGGCACGGACCAGGAGCGGCTCCTGGGAGGCTTCAAAGCAAAAGGACACATGAATGAACCAAATTCACATCGGAATGAGAGGGATTCCGAGACTGTACAGATATGAGACTGCATAGTTAAGGAAGGCTTAAATGAATTAATTGATACTACCTATACCCACACGACACATCTTCTTTTTGGTAGCCGGTCACTTAAGAACTCCAAAGTTAAGCGTGCTTGACTTGGAGCACTTGTGAGATGGGTAACCTTTTGAGAAGTTTCCAAATCATGTGAGTGAAGACAAAGCACGCTGAAAATACACGTGTTGGTTTGCGGGGACAATCGGCAATCCTGAAAGCAGTCTAGACCGTTACACCTGGGGCGGGTGGCGGGGGATTACTACTTGTGATCGCCCCGCCCATTCTTATCCCTTGGTACCCAGTAACTTATAAGTTAGTCAACCAGCTTATTTGACCCCAAAAACCTACTAGAGTTGTTTTTGGTAAGGAAGCTTTTCTGGAGAAAAAAGTTCTTATTTAATAAGCTAATAGAGGTAATGTATAACTTATAAGTTATGGTCTACAAGACTTGTTTTGCTTGTTTTTACCCCAGTTTGTAAAAATGGCAACCTTTCACCCTCCCCAAATTAATATATTTATTTTCAGCCTTAATGTTAAATTAAATAATCCTAAAAGAAACTCTTCTCCTCATCTCTCAATAATGATAATAATAATAATAATAATAATAATAATTTATATATTTTTAATTTGTACTATTACTATTTTTAATATACTTTATTATTATTATTTTTTTGTGTGGGACCGGTCAACTAACAGGCAAGTTGCGAGACTAACCCTTAAGTCGGGGTGGTAGTTAGGTAAAGCTCTCCCCAAAGTGGCGACTCCAGGATGCGAACCCCTGATATTTCAAGTGAAGGTCACCTAGGGTTGCAGTCTACTCCCATTGTGACCAATCATTGTCGAGTAAAACGTCCTCTATTTGCAGGACCTGAAACTTATTTAACTCTAATTTTAAAATAATTTTTATTAAGAGCTTTGTTATCTTTCTAAATTGTTATTTTAATGATTATTAAGTATTTGAATGATTGTGCCAAATAGGAACTGTGTCCATGCAAGATCTACTCATGAGCCATGTGGCTTTAAGTACATCAAGTATATCTTTTTTATATTTTTTTTTTATAGGTTTAATAGATTTTTTAGTCCCGATAAATAAGGCGAGTTTTGTTTTGGGTCACTAAAAAAAGGTTCTTAGGATTTGGTGTATGTAAGTTCAAAAAGTTTGGATTTGGTCCCTACCATTAACTTCCTCTAATTAAGTGTCGATGTGCTAACAGAATGCCACATCAGTACTGCCATGCGGGAAAAAAAAATATTTTTAATACATTGCATTTAATAATATTTATTATACTTTTTAAGATTTTTAGTTATAACTATTATTACTTATTATATAAATATTAAATTTTTTATTTTTTATTATAATATTACTATTGTTTTACAAAATAGATTTTTATTCAAAAAATCACACTTTGATTATTTTTATTCAAAAATAGTTTTATTCAAAAACTATTTTTATAAGATAATAATAATAGTAATAATAATACTAACAATTGTTCAAAAATTGTCACATCTTAAAAATGTTTGACTTTTATCATAACTATCTTAAAAGTCACACATAAGTTGATTTGTGATTGATTGACAATGTAATTGGTGTACGGCATTTTGGTGCCTTCTTTGCAGGAATGGGTGTATTCCTAGGGATCACAACGCTCATTTCATCAAATATTGCACCCACACCAAGAGGCAACGATGTCGCATCCAACAATGTTAACTTTGGAAAATTCATTATGCCTTCACTCATCAAAGCAATCTGGACAGCTGCACCATAAGCATAGCTTCATTAGGATTGATGCCCTTGCACAGATCCTTCTCATTGAAAATGTCCTGGAATAGCTGCAGCACTATATAGTACATCGATATACTAAATAAAATTTAGCCAATCGACATGCAAATACATGTACATCAATTTAAATCGGACAAAAAAGGGCTTTACACCAATGACCTTTTATGTTTACCTCTTATTTACTGTTGATAGGGTTAAATACTATCTTGGACTTATCTCTAACACCATTTGGGTATCTTTTACACTAATTTGATCTCTATTTTACCATTACAAGGGAGCTTGATTGATGTAAAATATGTGGATTATGTTGTGAGGCCATATTATTTAAATAATATGGATGATTAACCGAATGTAAGTACACTAAGGGGATGTGAATTGATTACGTCTATGGTTAACTTTGGTGGAAGCATTAATATGGTGAATATATTTATGGTGTTAATATATTATATATTGTGATATATATTGACGTGATAATATATGAGCGCATTGATGTACGTTGAGATTGATTTATATAATGATTGAGAGAGTAATGTTGGTAATGCTTGTTATGAGGTGATGGTGTTAAATAGTAATGTTGGCAATGCTTGGTAATGCTAATTATATGTTTTCTAATGTGAATTTGGATGACCAGACAAGTTGGTGATAGTATGAGTGGTGATATGGTTTATTATAGCTTTTATGTTATGAAGTTGAAAGGTGCATATCCCTTATTTTTTATTCTTGAGATTGCTTTATGAGCTAATTATGTCAAAGAATGTTAAATGTGAAATACATTGACTATTAGGGATGGCAATGGGTAGAGTACTATAGTACCCGTCTCCATACCCGCACTTGAAAAAAATACTCGTACCCGTACCCATACCCGCGTGGGTTCTTTAGTGCCCATACCCATACCCTCTGGATACCTAAGTACTCATACCCGCACCCGTTATCCGCGCTTTAACTAAGAAAAATCAATAAATAACGAAAAGATCATTATAACTTAATTAAAAAACCATCCAAAAATCTTTCAAATCTGCTTATAAAACATTACAAACCGAAGTTTTTAACTAAAAAAAACATCTAAATATAATGAAGTATCTAGGTTTGGTACTTTTAAATTAATTATTATATGCTTAAAATTTATATTTAATTATAATTATAATTATTGTAATAATATAAATAATATATATATATGGTGTGGGTACGGGACGGGGTGGGTACTAGAGTACCCGTACCCGCACCCATGCCCATTCAATTTTGAGGGTAATTACCCATACCCGGACCCATACACATAAAGCAGGTATTTATCCTATCCATCATGGGTATTTTTTGCGGATACCCAGCGAGTAGAGTCTAAATTGCCATCCTTATTGACTATGAGATTGATAAAGTATTTATATGTGATGATGATTGATATGTGGTTGAAATTATGGAAAATACTTGGTGGAATGGATTGCCAAATGATGGTCATGAATCTTTGGGGAGGCCCATCGGGAAGCGGAAGACTCCAGTATATAAATAACACCGCCGGGGAGAGAGACCCCGTGAGTCACCCGGGCATTTAGGAGGGATGTTGATGTTGGCCTGAGGATGCGGTATTTCCGGGGTACGAAACTAAAACTGCCGGGGCGGAGGACCTTAACAACCCCAAATAAGACCCAAAGACTCAATTATTATATATATGTGTTATGTTTCCACATATGAGCGAAACCTGGATTATGAGAAAGAAAAGTTAATGCAAGCCATTCCACAAGTATTCCATGGGGGATAAGATGTCCACATGTAATTTAGTTTGTTATATAAACATATTTGGGTATTGATGGCTGTAATAATAATTCAAAAAGTGATTGTGTAGGATTATAAATTGCTCGCATGACTATGCATTATAGTTTCGTACTTACTTTTGCATGACTACATGTGCTTGGGGGATTTACCCTCACTAAGTCAGTGGACTCACTCTACGTTTAACATTTCAGATGCAGGTATCTGTGAATAGGGGTGGGAATAGGTCAGGCCGCCCGACAGAGGCCTATGGTCTGGCCTACTTAAGGCCTGGCCTGGCCCAGCCTGTTTAATAAAAATATCAGGTTCAGGCTTTCTAAAATGCCTTTTTATTTAAATAGGCCATGCCTAGGCCTATAAAAAAGCATTTCTAGCCTATCAGGCCGGCCTGATATATATATAATATAGTATATGATACTTTTAATAAAAATTAAAAATATAAATTATATTAAGTTATTATAAAAAATAAAATTTTTTTTTGGAAAACAAATAAAACAAAATTTAAAATTTTAATGCTTGACTTCTGGACTCCCATTTTACCCAATATCCCATTTTCTTACTCTAATTTTAGAAACCTGAACCCTAAAGGCTAAAGCCTTCATTCGTTCATTCCCAAATCCCAATCTCCATCTCCATTCATTCCTAGTCTCTGCTGCTCTGTCAGGGTCGTCCACTGGTCCTTTTCCGCCGCTCCGTCCGCCTGTGGTCTCGCTGGCCAGCGATGCGCTCGCTGTGTTCTCGCTTGTCGGTAGTGCGCTCGCTGTTGTCTCGCTCGCCGCGTAAGAGAAGAAAAACAGGTAATAGATTCTTTTCCTTTGGAGGCAAGATAATATCACGATGATTGGTATTTAGCTGGAGCCAGTGGACTTTGTTCGTTGCTGTAATGCCCCGATTTTCACGTTTTCTAACTCTTCAGTATTTCAACGTATATATTTTATTCGAGGTCTTAGGAATAGAAATAAAATATTCCGAGACCATAGTCATGCTCGATGATATCGTAAGAAGCTACGATTAAGTTTTGAGTCGAAAACTTAAACGGAGTCCGGTCTGCGTTTTTACACTAACAGTATGATTTTATTGCTCAGGAGACCTCAGATAGACTAGTGAACGAGACAATAAATCTTAGAATTCGATTCTCTACGTTTTGGTTAAATTTCACAAAAACTTCAGAAAAATAACTTCCTGGCCTCCGTTCGAGCGGAATCCTCAATCGGGTGACAAACGGAGGCACATATGAATTTACCGAGAATCGCCAACGGATAATCTTGATATCACATCATCCCAGGACCCTTTGGAGAGTATGTCAGAGTCGTCACGACGATCGGGAAAATCTAGACGCGAAATGACCAAAATGCCCCTAACCTTAGTCTTTTGCACTTTTACCATTTTACCCTTTTGGAAAATGACCATTTTGCCCTTAAGTGACTTGTTTTAAGGCTGAACTCAGCCCCATCCAGCCCCATCTTCACGCACACAGCCCTCCCAAAACACACTCCATCTTCAACCTTGAGAAGCTCCATTGTTGTTCTTGAGAAAAGCTTGATTTCTTGTTGGAATCACTTGACTCCTTGAGCAATCTTCCTTCATTTTAAGGTAAGATCACTTCTATGGTCTCTTAGCTTCTTGAATCTCTTTCTATTTCAAGATCAAGATCCATTTTCACGAAAATTATTTCTTAGATCCAAAACTTTGAAAATCCACAGGAAATTGTAGAAAAATCCTTTTGAGGTAAGACCAATTTCTTTGAACTCACCTCATCATTCTCTACCTAAACCTAAGAGCTTATGATTCAACTCCCATCATAGCTCAAAAATCACATTATGGCCGAACCCTTTTGATGATGATGAATAGTGTTTTTCATAAATTTTTGATTTCTAATACTTGATTTCATTCTTAGCTTTCCTATTGCCTTTGAATCCATGAATGGAAAACCAAGATCAATTCCTAACCTTTTTACCCTAGGGTGGCCGAAACCCTCTTTGTGAGAATTGTTGAGTTTGGTTTGATTGTTGTTTAATGTTTGATTGTTTGGTTGTTTGTAGTTGGTGACAATTATCAGGAGGTTCACAAACCGATCAACCGACTTTGATCCGGGAATCTGCTCTTCAACAGGTATGAGGGGTGAACCTCATCACACCAAAATGGTGGTGGTGAAGATGGTTGTTTAAGTTTATGTGTGGGTGAAACCCTTTAGTTTGGGTTCACTTTTAATTGTTAAGTTTTGATAAGTTCCCTTGAAGAACAAGATTGTCATGATGAGTTTATGCTTTAGTATGTTGTAGTGTGTTTTAGCATATGATGATGATGAGATGATTGAATGAAATCATTTTCATGTATGTTGAAAAACCTACTTTGATCACTAGATCAAGTATGGACTTTTATGCTGATTATGAGACCATGATGTGTGATGGACTTGTATGTTTTGGTTATGATGTAATAAGGTGTAATTGTGGTTTGTCATAATTGGTGTGAGCTTTTGAGCTATATTTGCTTAGTTGGTGAAGCAAAGTCTCCATTTTTCATTGAAGTAGACTTGTGGCCTTAGTAAGAGGAAAATATAAGAACATGTGTTGTTCTTGTTTTGGCAAGGTTTTGATGGAACAAAACATGATTTCATAACCTATGTTTTCAAAGAGAAACAAAAGGTGATTTTGATTCAAAAATCAAATGAAGTTTTAACCTTTAAAGTGTGTTACCAAGTGGGAAAATGTCTTTTCTTTAGCCATAGGTCTTTTAATCAAACTAACTGTTTCAAAAGGAGAATTAATGAAGGAGTTAAGGAAAAATGAAAACAGGGCATTCGCCTGGCCAACCCTGTCTCGCCACGCGAGACAGAGGGAAAACAAGGCATTCGCCTGGCGGAACTATTCTCGCCACGCGAGACAGAAGGCTAAACAGAGCAGTAAGAGTTATAGCTCTCTACCTCGCGACGCGAGAAAATTATCGCCTCGCGATGCAGAAGATCGGTATGAAATATAGTTCTCAACCTCGCGACGCGAGACAATCTTCGTCTCGCGATACAGAGGATCTGTATAAGGAGCAAATACAGCTCTCAGCCTTGCGATGCGAAACTTTTGTTCGCCCCGCGAGAGAGGAATTTCAAATGGGGTATCACTGCCTTAATTTAGCTAAGCGAATGTGCCCTCGCTAAGCGACTTTCACGTTTTAGAAAAGGCTAGAAATAAAGCAAGTAGTTCAAATGTTGTTTCAAATCAAATGAGTTTTCAATTATAAAAGTTGTTTGGTTTACAAAAGGAGTTTTCTAACTCAATCGTAAAAGTTTTACACGTAAAAAACCTAAGTTAAGTAATTAACTTAGAGTTGAAGACAAGAAATAATTTAAGTATGGTATGTGTTGGAACAAGACCATGTACTATACCATTGATGACTTAGTACATCAATGAGTTCATAAGACTTAAGTGAATCAACACTTATTTCCTTAATTGAAAATCAAGGAGTAATATCTTAGAAAGGCTCAATGACTTATCTAAGAGGATTCTCAATCCTCATTCACAATGTTTAGGACTTGAGACTTAATTCATAAGACGTAAACACAAACACGAAACGTTTTGGGTTTTGAAATAATAGTTCGATGACGGACCGATGATTCGGATCCAGGTTAATCGTTCAATTGTTTCCGTCTTGTGATAACTAGAATGAGAGAGATCCTGAGACTGTGCAGGTATGGGAATGTACAATGGAAGGAATCCTGAGGCTATGCAGGTATGGGACTGTATAGTTAAGGGAAGGCATATAAGAATTGATTGGTACTACCCATACCAACAAGATTTATCTTCTTTTCGGGAGCTTAGAACATAAGAACTTTATAGTTAAGCGTGCTTGACTTGGAGTAATTATGGGATGGGTGACCTTCTGGGAAGTTTCCTAGAAAGCGTGTGAGTGAGGACAAAACACACTGAAAAGACTTGTGTTGGTTTGTGGGGACAATCGGCGATTCTGAAAGCAGTCTGGATCATTCCAAAGGAATCATGAGATATTTATCCGACGGATAAATGATTTATCTGATGGATAACTGTTTTATAAAACAAAGACACGTGTCGTTTCTAAGGAAGAGAAACTTAGTGAACCTTGAGGTTTATCCAAAGGATAGACAATTGCTTTATCGCATCTACTTTGTGTAAGCACTGGCATTTCATGTGCATAGTTGTCAGGCCTTGAGCCTAGGAGTTGAGCTTATACCTTGATGCAGGTGCGAATCTTACGGTGACGATCTTCAATGGTCTTTTTGGAGGTATCAGGGTTGGAAGGGCTGACATGTGACCAGTTGGTGATTCTTCTGTGTCGTGGCGAATCCGTGCAATACACTAATATCTTCTACTAGACGCCATACTTTTCATGTTTGGTCGAGAGTGTTACCTTAAAGCCAGATACGTGCAAGTTACGAATGTTGTAGCATCTTGCTCATGGCTGGCAGAAACTGGAACATGTCCTCCCATTCACTCTCTCCGGATGTTTTGTTAGCTCCATGGAGTAGAGGACAGAGTAGTACCCAGTGACATTGGCATTGAGTCATGTACATTGCACTGCATTGCATGCCTGTTGATGTTTACATTTACTGTTATACATTGCTGCTCTGTTTAAGAATGCATTATATTATACTGTTAACAGTTTAACATGATTTATCTTGGGAGTTTTAGTATACTGTGTAACTGTTTAACATGTTGGGTACGCCGTTACCCGGTGAGTTATCCCGTTTTTACTATTGCTGTTTTGTTGTGTTGATGAATGGGAATCTCACCCATATCTGTATGTTTTCTACTGGTACTTGCTGTTGCTGCTTGAACAGATGGACGCGACGATGGTTCGGTTCAGCAGTCCCTTTGAGTTCGGACGTGGACTCTTGCTGTTTTAGTTTTGTTGTCGGCCAGACTATATCAGTTTTGTAGCATCTTTTGGGAGCTACGACTCCTAGTACTTATTGTATTTCTAATGCCAATTGTACATTTGACTTATGCCTGTATATAGTAATGTTGATGTTTCTGTTTTCCATTTTCTGTTTCTGTATTTATAATACAGTATGTCCTACTAATGCATGGTGAACCTAAGTTCATTTACTAGTATTATTTATTACCTTTACTAATCCCATTACATCTTTGTGAAACGAAAGAAAAAAAAAATCGTATTTTCCGCATTAATAAATATTTTCGGCCTTATAAACATTCGGGAATGTGACACTCGGGAAAGGGTGTTGCAGTTGCACAAAGATGAATGGATGCAATTTGAAAAGTGAAAACACTCGGGTTTCTTTATTTGTCAGCTGTTGGAGGTGTGGCTTGTGGGGATGTTTTTATTTTCTTTAGCAATGTCTTATTGGCTGCTATATTTTTATCAAAGAATGGGTGATTTGGGTCTATTTGACTGTTGATGGGTGTTGTTGGAATAGTTTCTTTTTTTAACAAGTCAATTTTAAATAGGCCTGATAGAGAACTTGACCTATTTAATGGCATGTCAGCTATTTAAAGATAGGTCAATCAGCCTCTTTGAAGGCCTTAATATGAAACAGGCTTTTAAAAAGGCTAACAGGCCAGGCCAGTCTTTTAAAAAGGCCAGGCTGAGCTTAAAATAAAGCCTTTCACAGGTAATACTCTAGGCTCAGGCTTTCAATTTTTTAAATAGGCCAGGCCTATTTAATCAAAGCCTGGTCTGACCTGACCTATTCTCACCCCTATCTGCGAAGCCGCCGAAAGCCTTGGATTCTATATGAACAACTTTTAATGGGTTGATACCCATAGTTTAAGTGTATCTAGTTTTTTTTTTTTTTTTTTGCAGGGATTTGTAATTTATGTTTCGTTTACTTACCCAGATGTATTACATTCATTATATTGATGTAATTAATGAATGTAATATTTTACTTTGGATGAAATGGATTTATGTATGATTCTAAGGTTGCAAAGGGAAAAGAAGAGTCATTCCCTTTAGCCTGGTCATGGCTACAAACACTGCAAGAAAACATGAATTTAGCGACCGAAAAAACGGTCGCTATATGGGGTAAATCAGTTGCTAATTTAGCTAGCGACTGAATTTGAGACCAAAATGCGGAGGTAGCTAAACCATAGGTCGCTAAATTGTGCAGCGACAAATTAAAAAAGGGTTGCTAAGTTGCGATCAAATTTTCCGTTGCGAAGTTATTCAAATTCAGTCGTTGAATTGACTTCTTCTCATGTTTAAGGCAACCATTCTAGCGACCGAGTTTCTGAAAATGGCTACATAACAAATTGGCCGCTATCTCCAACTGATAGTATGTAGCGACCGCAACGGCAGTCGCTAATTCGGTCGACAGTTAAAGTAAAAATAATTTAAATTTTTATTTATAAAATAGAATAAATGCAAATTTATGGTCAATAATAATATACATGAAACCTAACAACATAATAAAATATGAAATCCAACAAAATAAAATATATATAATCCCAAATTGGAATACATAATTTAATCCATAAAATAAAATACAAGCCTGAACAATAAAATGTATGTCCTAATCGTGATAGGGTGAGGGGAATGGGCTGATATCATCGTCGTCGTCATCAATAGCGTCCTCATCAGCAGCAGAAAGGTCCTGACTTGGTGGAATGATGCCATCTACATTGGCATCGCTTGCAGATCTCGAACCACTCGGCTAACACATTCGGAAAAGCTACTCAATCCAGGCATCCTGCTGGTCCATCCGAGCCCTCATCGCCTCGATGACACTGTCCTTCTCTGCTATCTCCCTATTCAGATTATGGTTGACCTCTTGGCAGTCGACAGTAGGGCAGGGTTGGGATTGAGTATGTGGCCTTGATGAGGCCACAAACTCATCCCCCATTTGTACTAATCCATAAACATAGCCTTTCTTATTCTTTCCTCCAACCAACTCCAAGAAGTGGGCATTGGCAGAGGCAGCAGAGTGCTCCTGCCCCTGACTAGTGGCCTCGTCTCAAAGGCGATGAAAGTCATCCTGCATAATATCTTAAACATTAGCATTGACAATATTAATAAAAATATTAAAACTAAATAATCTAATTGATAAAACAAATAATTACTTACAGCAAGGCCTTTGACCTTGTTGCTAACAAACTCCCCATTCTTTTTCTTCTTGGTCTTCAGCACGACCTCAATTGCAGTGGGGGGTCTTTGCCTTTTGCGCGCGCACGCGCACACACACACACACACATATATATATATATAAGTAGTTACAATTTTAAACAAATTAAAAAAGCGCAATAAACTTGAACATAAATTTATTTAGAATTTTACTTACCATATTATTAATGTGAGATGGAATAGACTTCGAACCACCAGTGTATATAGGAGCTCCAGCATCCTTAGCCCAATTTTGCTTACCAATCGAACTCTTCTTTTGGAAATCGGGATTCTCGGCCCAATATTTTTGCAAGCCTTCCAGTGTGACACCCTCAAACCCAGTGCCACTTTTGTAACTCAAAACCCTTAATGAAACGATAAATAAAATTTCGCTGGTTTTACTTTCGGAAAAAAATATATCTTTTGTGTAAGCAGATTCTGGAAATCGTGACCAAAAATTTTCTCATTAATTATACGTATGAACACCACTCCAGATAACACAGGATTACTCATATACAATAATTAGAACAAGATATATATATATACATCTATATAATGGACAACAAGCCCCTTTACAAAAGAACGAATGATTACTAAACTTTCTAAAAAGCTATAAAACTAGGCAGCGGCAGTCTGGAGCCATATCTCTAAAACCTATGGCCATCAGTAGCCGTTAACAGACTACCCAAAAACCACTGCCTCAAAAAGGGTCTACACCCTAAGCTGGTCCGACTAATGGAAACCATTGGACAATCCCCCGGAGGGAAGTCCAATGCTGGAACCAGAGGAAGAACTCTGGTAACCTACATTCCCGTTCCCCTGTGAATGGGGATCGGAAGCATCCGAAGAATGATCCTCCGGGTCTTCCTGAGGATCCTCCTCAGGGTCTTCCTCCTCCTCCTCCTCTTCCCCCACATCTTCCACGACGTGCTCGCCCGCTACCAAGACAAAAGGCGGGGGAGGCGTCTGGGGTAGCTGTTGCTGCGGGGACTGTGCAGCGGGGGCGACCGACTCGATCACACCCTGCTCCATAAGGGCCTGCAGCATCAGCCCGATGGGAGGGAGAGGCACCTGGATGGTCTCCACTGTCCGAGTACTCTTCCGCGGTCCCGTCTCCGTCGTTCCGCTTACAGTGCAAACTGGTCCAGTATACGCCGCACTTTCCACCCCTGGGTGGATAACCCACGCGGCTGGG
Source organism: Ammopiptanthus mongolicus (assembly GCA_039655645.1). Classification (NCBI taxonomy): domain Eukaryota; kingdom Viridiplantae; phylum Streptophyta; class Magnoliopsida; order Fabales; family Fabaceae; genus Ammopiptanthus; species Ammopiptanthus mongolicus. The sequence continues at coordinate 85,494,043 of CM077348.1, forward strand.
TCTGTCCTTCGATCAAACGCTAGGACGCGCATCCCGGAGTGCGCTAAGTGATCCGGCTCTGGCTCCATCTGTAAACACGATACAATATATATCCAAGGACAACCCGTCCAAAAACATGCAAGGGTGAGAAACCAATATATGAATCCATAAACAACAACTATATGCCCAATCCACACAACAGACCCAAATCATCATATAACATGGCATATATCATTAAATACAAAAGGCAGTAAATGCACAAGGGTTTCGTACCCCACAATCAACGTTATCTCCTAAACGTATGCATGGCACTTCCATATATCTCAATATTCACACTAGATTACTAGATTTCCGGAAATCCCATCACCATTCGAAACGAGCTGATCAGGCTCCAAAGATTTTCACCAATATTTGGCCCAAGGACGAGTACTTTGAATCCCATGACACTACGCGATTCTCACATGGGGGCGCAATCAAAAGTACTCCAGAATATTATGGTCATATTATATTGCCCAACTTAAGGCACAATAACACATATGACACCATTGTCCATCAAGGCACAATGTCATGACAAATAAGTCATCTCAGGTTCTCCCTGTTTATCAAGGTCCCCCGTTTCACGGCACGTCTGCCCCGCATTTAATGCATGAGAAACCTATCTAGTTTCCGATAATGGATCTTTGTCGCATCAATATTTCCTCGTTGTAGCATCAACGCTAACAACCACCATAATGCCTTAGACTCTTTAAGCCTCAAAACATATTTTCTCAAAAGAGGACACTTAGTCCAAAACAACTCAAATCCCAACATCCCTAACCGATGCACCAGTCAAGGACGCCGGATTCAAGATCATAAAAACATCCTCAAGCTTACAGGACCACAAAGATTGTCCCTAAGCCGACAGGACCACAACTAACACGGATCCTTGATCCACGTGTTCTGCAGAACCCTAGAACCCCGACGTCTCGGTTTCTAGTTTCTAAGCTTTAAGCTTTAAAACCACTTTTCTTGAAAACTCGAAAACCAAAAACCCAAAATCTCCGATACTTACACAAAGTCATCGGGATCGGTTTTCCATAAAACAAAACTTGGTCCAGAGACCATTTCTTTTTCTTTCGTTGTTTTTCGGTAAAATACGAACTTAAAACAAAACTTGCACAAACTCATTTTTCTTGAATAAACTCAGTATGACTTCGGAAACCACATTACTCAAAAGGATTTTCTTATCAAATTAAGACATAGTGAAGGTTTCTAATGCCCTATTCGCTTTTAAACTTCACTTTTTCTTATCAAAACACATTTCAGACTTTTAAAGCTTTTAAGTTACACGATGTCGGATCCTAATCAAAATTAGGTCCTCTAATGCCTAAATCCCACAGCAGGGCACACATTACATCCATATAACCATTCAGCAAGTATAACATGCATTCAACTATATCAACAGTTACATCAATACATCAGCACATCAATGCATATTCCAATCAACAGCAGTCAATCAAGAAATTAACTAACATCATGATATAACTATTTAAATACAATACAAATACAGTACAAACACCGATGCAGCACATAGCCGTCGGAAATGGAATTCCTCAGGTTTATCCCCTTACCTCTTGTAGCTCCCAGTTCAACTCGGAACACCCGATCAACTTGTTTCTCGTCCCAACACGCTGCCGATCACTACATACACGTAAAACATATCGGCATTAACTTACAAAACAAAGATTTCTCCTAATGCACCACCCCTAGGGTTTGGCCCTATTACACAAAAAAATAGCTAGGGAGCTCCAAAATTTCTCATTTTCCGGATAACACCCTAACTAAGTGTGACAGCCCTAGATATCAGATCAGATCATCAAAAACCAACCAAAACCCTACCCTACACACATAGGGGGGTTTCGGCCCCTACCTAGAAAACATAGCTAGAGGGATTTCTTGGCTCTAAGCTCTTGGATCATACAAGTATGTCATGAACCTAGGCCATAGAAACTGGTTTGGTACAGATACGATTTTCCTACAATTTTTCATGGATTTTCAAAGATTTTAGGGACAAAACCCTAACATCCTTGATCATGAAAATATGAGGAGAGAAAGGAGAGATTGAGAGAGATAGAGTTGAACTACTACCTCGTATGATGATCCACTCCAAGTTTGGTGAAGATTGCTCCACAAAAACTCAAGCTTTCCACCTCCAAAAATGGAGATTTTGAGGAGAAAAGAGAAAAAAGAGAAAGGAAGAAGATGGAGTGTTGGAGGGAGAGGGGGCTGCCGAAAATGAGGGAAGAAAATGAGAGGATGAGGGTAAAAGTTGTTAGATATTTAGGTTTTATTAATTTAATAATAGGAAAGGTAAATTGGTAATAAAATTAACCAAGGGCAATTTGGTCAATTCACATCCCGATATTTGGAATCGTCCCGACACTCGTACGAATTCCTCAAATAACTTGATACAATTTTGGTATGAAAAACATCTGATCGTGGGTCTCGAAAAACCCTAAGACAGCTCAAATCGCCTCCTCGATCGATTATCGGCCCGAATATAAAATATTATTTATATTTTGGACGTCAGGACACATTTTAGGAAAAAGATAGAGGAATATATTCTAAGACTAATGGTTTCGTTCGTTAGTCCAGATTAGGTCGTGATAGTAGAAAACACTATCATCTGAAAAACGTAGATCGGTTTTCGTTTGAGTTTTCGACCCAAAACTTAACCGAAAGATCCTACGATTTTATAAAACAAGACTATGATCTTAGTTTTCTCAAAATCATTTTCTAAAACACAGATAAAAATATAAACTCATTAATTGAGTTTATCGTCCTTAGAAAGCACGAAAAATCGGGGTGTTACATCCAGCACATGAGGGAAGAGCCAATCGCCGATATCTTTGCCATACCGGATCTTGTTCATGGAATTCTTCACCAACTTAGCGCCCTTTGACTCAAAGGCTCGTCGAATGGCATCCTGCTCGGATGGCAACCACTTATAGACCGACTGTTGCGATCGGAATCGCGAAGGAAGCGACGAAAAAATAGATTTTTAGAAAAAAAGAGTAGAGTCGCCACCGATTTTATTTAATTTAGGAAAAAATTGAAAAACCTTTAAAGAATGGTCTTTGGAGCCAAATCGAGTTCGGGAGTCGCTTGCGCATAGGGAAGGATGGAGACTTAACCCTACAACACCCCTAGTGCACCCGTAAAAAAAACGGTTACCCAGATTAATTGTGCAAATGTTTAACGAAATTTTAAAATATTTACTTTTACCCTTAAAATAAATGGACAAAGAGGGGGGGGAAAAACTGAAAGAAGGATTATTTTATCATTTTTTATCTTGTTAAAAAAAACCCACACAAAATATTCCACTGACTACAATTAAAGCCCTTATATACCATGACCCAAGCCTACCTCTAGCCTTGCCAAGACAAAAATCCACCGTAGCACCTTACTTTTTTCACATGCTCACATCATAGCCATGTTAATGTACAAAGAAACCAACGGTGAAGGTAAGAATGGCTTCTCTCAAATAAAGTGCACGACAAACTCAAAGACTGGAGGGAAAAGAATTAAAGGGTTGACGCAACTGTTTCACAGCAGGGACCTCACCATTTCTTTTGTCTCTTAAGCACCAAGACAGCAACTACTCTCAATTTTAATCACCAATGCATTGTGATTAAAAAAAAAAAAAAAAACATAATGAGCCTGTGAGCAAATTTTCAGTCAACCAGGTGCAACCTTTGGGAAACAGAGAGCAAAGATCATTAACTTTAAGGACACTAGATTTTTTCCAAAAAAAAGAAAAACCTAGTAGGCCAAAAAAACTAGAAGCTCATAAAATTTCCAAACAACCACTTCTCAAATTCAGATTGAAACCATCACTTGTCCTTCTCATACTCATAGCACCAACAATTAAAATATTTAACAATTGTAATTGATTAGTTCAACAGATCATGAGCATGGGCAAGGAAGAATTCTACACACCTCAAACATACCATGCAACATTCGAGCCACCAAAGCATGCAAAAGAATTCATCCTATCGATTCAACAAAGAGGGACAAGCTCAATTATTTATAGAATCCTGAAGATCAAAACGCTAAAGAGGCAAACAGTAAGGTAAAAGCCAGTCATCAATGTATGATTTTTTATGACCGCATAATTTCAACATTTAGAACCTTGTAGGCAGAAAACTCATACACCAGATCATCCCAAATGCGAATTTAGGCATAACAACATTTTCTAATAAGGAGAGGGAAAGAGTAAACAGAAATCCTAGAGTACTACCAATGGACACAATAACATGAATCAAAGTAAAAATATCGATCAAAATGATAACCATAAAATGGATGCATTGATTCTTGGAGATTCTTCAATACAAATGACAGAGGAAGAATCAAACATGTGTTTACTGAAAAGAACAAATTATCCCCCAAGGATTATAAATTCCCTCTAAGAAGAACACTTCAGACTCTCAACCTAGAACTATTCCAAACTCTCTCTAAAATTCATTCCTGCCTCCTCAGTATCAGAAAAAAATCCTCCCTTTGCTGTATATGTTTTTTTTTTCTCTCTGTTGTTCTTCTTGACCGTTTTATAGAGCTCTGCGGCTGCTTCAAATCACGCACCTTAATTTGCAAAAAAAAATCAGAAAAAAAAAAGAAACACAATTAATTCAAGATTTGGAAGCTAGAAAGGAAAGGAATAATGCTTACCTTGTGAAAATGGAAACCGCAATCTCGGATTGAAAAAGAAAAGGAAAGAAATGAAGCTTCCCCGGGATTTGATGCGCGAGATTCCTGGAATGGAGGGGATTTGGGTAGGGTATGCAGCTAAGAAGAAAAAGTTTGAGTGAGAATCTGATTTGGGATGAGGGAAAACGAAATTGGCACAAGAAGAGGAGGGACTAGCGGCTGGGGTTGGAAGAGAAGGAGAGGGGGCTCTGTTCTGATGTCAGAAAGCAAATGGGTTGAATCCAGTTGATGGTAGGAAAAATGGATAGTGGGTTCGGAATGGATTTGGTAAAATGGTTAGTGTTGACCCAAAAACACAAACAAACTAAAACTTTTTCTTTTAAAAAACAATTGACAACTATAAAAATTAGCAAATTAAATAAATGGTAAAACATTTTTGTGATTTTTTCTTTTATTATTTTTTTTGGACTTTTATGAAGAAACAAAACTCTACTTTTTTTTTATTTTTCTCAACAATTGACATTTTTATAATTTTGACTCTTTTTTCATTTTATTTTTGTATTTTTGATAAATTTTAGTGAAAAAACAAAAGGGACCCGGTCAAAATGGAGTGTTCACAGTTGCCCCTCTTTACATGTTGCTTACTAGAAGACATGAAAAATCGTGACTTTTCATGTGGTCGTAGTAAGGAACGTGTAGAGAAAAAGAACACGCATTTTATCCAGGAATGCATGCAACTATATAGAGTGATTAAGTGCAAATGGTTCTGTCACAACAACAAATGACAGAAACATAAAAATGCAATGGGCCTTTGATCCCAAAATTTAAATGACAATGAGCCTCTGAGCTCAAAAATTAAATGACAGTGAGCCTCTGATCCCAAAATTAAATGACAATGAGCATCTGAGCTCGAAAATTAAATGACAGTGGGCCTCTGATCCCAAAATTAAATGACAATGAGCCTCTGAGCTCGAAAATTACATGACAGTGGGCCTCTGATACCAAAAATTAAATCGCAATGAGCCTCTGAGCTCGAAAATTAAATGACAGTGGGCCTCCGATCCCAAAAAAAAAATGACAATAAGCCTTTGAGCTCGAAAATTAAATGAAAGTGGGCCTCTGATCCTAAAAAATAAATGACAATGAGCCTCTGAGCTTGAAATTAAATGACAGTGGGCCTCAGATCCCAAAATTAAATTACAGTGAGCCTCTGAGCTCAAAAATTAAATAACAGTGGGCCTCTGATCCCAAAAATTAAATGACAATGAGCCTCTGAGCTCGAAAATTAAATGATTGTGGGCCTCCGATCCCAAAAAAAAAGTGACAATGAGCCTCTGAGCTCAAAAATTAAATGCGGCGAGCCTCCTAGCTCGAAAGCAGTGACCCTCCTAGTTCGAAAAAGAATGTAGCGAGCCTTCTAGCTCGAAAAAAGAATTACGTAATTGGCTTTGAGTCGAAAAAACTGAGTTGGGCCATGAGCCAAACAATTTTGAGATAGGCCTTGAGCCAAAGAACGATGAGTTAGGCCATGAGCCAAAATCTTTATAAATTGGGCTACGACCCGAGAATTTTATGCTATAGGCCTTGAGCCAAGAAGTACCTTATCAATTTAGCCATGAGCTTATGCAGTAGGCCTTGAGCCAAGAAGTACTTTATCAATTTAGCCATGAGCTTATGCAGTAGGCCTTGAGCCAATTTTTTTTTTTATGAATTGGGCCATGACCCGAGAATTTTATGCAATGGACCTTGAGCCAAAACAAGTGAGCCATGAGCTGAAAGATGGAACCTTGAGCCGGAAAAGTTTTATGAATTGGGCCAGGAGCCTTTAAAAAATAAAGGGCCTTGAGTCACAAAAATCAACAGAATTACACTTCTTTTTTACTTTTTTCTTATTATTTTTTTTTTATGATTTGCAAGTCAATTGGACACGGACTTGCGATTTTTGAAATCAAAGTCTCAATTTGGGAGTCAATTTGACTTAGACGCACAATTTTTCCTTTCTTTTTTATTTTTATTTTCTTGCATTTTTCTTAAGACATTTGCACTGGCGGGCCAACTGGACACCGACTCGCAAGGGAGGAACTTAGATTTTGGTCATTTGAAATTGCGGGTCAACTCGACACCGACTTGCAAAAGGGAAACTAAGAGCGTGAAGAGTAAACATGCAGATAAATTGAACCTTGCAGATTCTTTTCGCTATGAGCCGAAAATCATTAGTAAGAGGCCTTAAGCTAAAAAGAATTTTATGACCTGGGCCATGAGCCCAAAAATATTTATGAAATGGGTCTTGAACCTTTTGCAGTTGGCCTTTGAGCCAAAAAAAACTTTATCAACTTTGGAGTCAACTTAACTCAGACTCACAGTTTCTTCTTTCTTTCTTTTTCATTTCTTATTTTCATCATTTTTTGTCCATTTGCAATGGCTGGCCAACTCGGCACCGACTCGCAAAAGAGAAGCTTAGATTTTGATCATTTGCAATGGCGGGCCAACTTGAAACCGACTCGCAAAAAGAGAAACTATGAGTGTAAAGAGTAACCTTTGCAAGTAAATTGAACCGGGTGCTTCTTAATAAAGTCAACCAATCAAACCGATATTTGGACATCTAGTGAGTCTATATGAAACCATGTTCTTGTTGCCTTGGAACGTGGCCATTGAAAATCATTGGTCTTCACCTTCCCTTCATTTTCTCTAGCCTCAAATTGAAGCTACCTCATAATCTCGATCACTTCTCGAGAAAGTCATCTTCACCCCTCATTCGAGATTTTGAACTTCTTGTAGCTTGAACGGTTCCTGGGGAGATTGCCATTAGATTGTTGAAACATATTGTTGAACCTATGTTCACTTATCCCGAAGCATTACCCAATGGACATTCATGGATCAACAATTGTCTCAAGAAGGAGATTGAGTAGAACTTCTTTGAGGATTTTGAATGCTTGAGTGCATGAAGAGAAAGAGCCATATAAGGTGCGACAACAAGGAAATCAAATGGAATAAGACTTATTGGCTGATGTGCCCCTTTGAGAGCCAAAAACAAAATTGCCCAGTGTAAGGCCAACTCGTACTTTTGCCGAGCAATGCGCAAATTTGCCCAAATGTAGGGTTGAATTGAACCACATAAGAATTTGCCCCACTGTAAGGCTGAATTGAACAAAGGGGAAATTTGCCCCAGTGTAAGACCAACTCGAACTTGAAAACTTGTCCCGGTTGAGCAACCATAAATTTGCCCCAGTGTAGGGCTGAATTGAACAATGGGGGATTTTGCCGCAGCGTAGGATTGAGCAAAGCAAGAATTTGTCCCAGTATAAGGCCAAATTGAACAACTCATAAATTTACCCCAGTGTAGGGTTGAATTGAGCAACATAGAAATTTTGCGACGTAGGATTGACTTGAACAACGGGGAAATTTGCCCCAGTGTAGGGCTGACTTGAACAACGGGGAATTTGCCCCAGTGTTGGGCCACATTTAACCAAAAGATTTTCCCCAGGAAAGGGTTGGATTGAACTATGTAGAAAGTTGACTCTATGTAAACCCCTCTTCAATTTTTTTTGTTTGCTCTAACTTTTGCTTAGATTGCCCCTGCGGGTTTTCAACCTAACGGGCTTTTCTCATTTTATTTTTTTTCCTTTTTTTTTATGGAGCAAAACATTTTTTTTTTGGAAGGTGTGGACACTTTATCACAAGATTAAGATTTTTGTGAACATAAGAGCAACCCCTCATTGATCAGAATGGACTTTTAAAGCTTGTAACGTGGCCATGGTTAAGGGTTAAGAAAAGAAAGGTATAAGAGGCTCAAACAATTGTTTAAGGGTGAATAAGACTAAAGATCTTTGGCTTATCTTACAAAAGTAAGATTTGTAAATTGCTTTTGCCTTAGTGATTACTTGATCTTGAACCCAAAAGTCCTTCCTCTTTTTTTTTTCTCTCTTTTGATCATTTCTTCTACCTTTTTTATTTCAATAGCATTACCAACATCTCTCATTTTTTTTTTCTTTTTCAATATCTCCTCCAACCTTATCATCCTTTTTCCCCTTTTTTTCTTTGCTTTTTCTTTTCTTCTCTTTCACACTTCCCTCCTTTCCCCCCAGCTATTATTGTTGCAAACAACCTTTATTTAGTGCCAACCCCTAATGTAGGGGTGATCCCGGTCTAAGGTTATATGAAAGAATTTCTAAGGCCTAATAGGGGTAACAAGAGATAATGATTTTTTCTGAAAGGATAGAGAAAGATGGCCAATCCTCATTTCAAATCTTGGTTACTCATTTCTCACTAAAAATTAATCTTGAGACACATTTAATAAATGGTAAAAATCACACCTTCATTTATTTGCTCCTATTTTATTTTCTTTTCATTTATTTCTTCTTTCCTTTTTTCTTTTTTCTTTTTCTTCTCTTTTTTTTTTTTTTTTTTGAAGAAGGGACTTGGGAAATTCCACCCATGACTGTAGATATTCAACGCAACGCAAAGTTCAATCAAAGAGTTCAGAGATTGACCTTGAGAGGACAAAAACTTTTGTTCAAAGATAGAAAATGATATGGGGAAAGAGAATAATCCATGTAGGTCCATTACAATAAAGCTTCAAAATGAAGCGAACCCGAGAGACAAAATGATCAAACAATCTTTGTGTGACAATCACAACTCAACATCTTCTTTGCCCAATCATATAGTTCATAGCGTTTCCTTTCGTAGCTGACTATAAGATTGTGTCACCCCGCACTGTGCTTTTTTCGTAATTTTTTTTCCATCACCCAAACGAAATACATTATCTTAAAATCGCTTTTCAGCAAACATACCCAAACAAAAACAGATTCTGATTATTAAAATAATCGATTATACATATAATCGATTATCAGCATAATCTATTTTTTCAGCTTTCCCAAACACATTCTAAGTAGTAAAATTTTTTGGAGGCCTAAAGCCCTTCCTTCATTGGCTTTCCCCCCTTGGGTCGGGTCTGATTAACCGTACTAATATCCATTAAGCGGGTAATTACCCTATCCATCATGAATACTTTTGCGGGTATTCATAAGATCTATTACCCATTATCATCCCTAATTAGACTCCTTGTAAACTCAAATTGTTAACTCATAACTGTTAATACTTAATATATCTCAAAAATATTATTTAAAAACATATTCTAATACTAAAGATAGTTTAAATACATATTCAGAATTAAACTGTGTTTGTCAAAAAAAAAAAAAAATCAAAATTAATATTCAACATTTTAACTTCACAAATGTTTTATGATTTTTAGTAACACGTATTTTATTTTGTAGCTTAATAAAACAAAACAAAACAAAAATAATACTTCAAAAATAATTAGCTTTGTAAATGCAATATATATTGCATCACATAGATAATGCATTATAGAATCGCTGTTGGAATTTTTATCAGAGATTTACTTAAACAGTAAACTTGTACAAGTTTTCGTTAACTCAATTTTGTTAACGAAAATTGTAATCTCATTAAGAGAACTTTACAATTTTACAACCATGCTTACTGGTAAGCACCGTGAAAACATCACTGATTTTCATAGTCTTACCCCTAAAATAAAATTAAAAAAAATTACAGACCCTCCCTGTAAACATAGAAAATGAAGTGGGAAATAAATGAAATAAATAAGAACATAACAATAAAATAACAAATAAAGAAGGTATAGTAGAAGGCCAAGAAAGGATCGATACGAATTATTAAGGTTGAAATATTAACAAAGAAAAGTAAATAGATATGCAAAATGTAGGACACTGTACAAGTGCTATGCCTATTCCTCTTGTGCTTGTGGGTTTGTGGTTGGAACAAAGAGAACTTGTAGGACCATATGCTGGAGTGGACTACTGAACTTTTGTAGTATATTGATAAGGCGCGTGTCTAGTGCGGGGAGCTTGCTATGACTTATGAGGAAACATGGTGTTGTAAGGGGCTGAAGAAAAAATGAACCTTTCCTTTCGAGACAACTATGGAGACAAGAGAGGATGAAATCCAGGGAGACAGAGAACAAATATGTGGTAACAAGGGAGCAAAAATTACATTAGAACCATAATGTTAGAATTTTAAACGGAAGCTTCCTATAGAAGGGACAGATTGTAACAAACATGCATAATGACTTACTTCAATTCCTCCACTACTAGTCTAATTGCTTCAAGTCCTGCTTCAGTGGCTGTAAATAATGACTTTCTATTATAAAAAGAAAATTAAAATAATGAATTCTTACTGAACCCAAAATAAGAAATTGACCGGAGATCTTACTCTAAGAGAATATTATATAACTTACACCTAAGTATTTAAGTTTTTCTATTTGAACCACTGGTTCAAATAGTCTAGCTCTAAAATTAACAATGGAAGATGTACCCAAGTGTGGGAAGCACAAATGTCAAATACTGAGCAAAACATATACTACTATAATTTTAGCAAGCAGTAGCCAGGGAATGAGATCAATGATAAATTAAGGAAGAATGCTGAGTGCCTAAGTCTAACACAACAACAATTTAAACAAAATATCCAACACAGAATTAAAAACGGCTAGTCTGTAGCATAAAAAGTCCTAAACAATGGAAAAGGGACTAGCCAATCTTGCTTTTAATGGGTTCAAAGATGCTCTCAAGCTCCTTCAGATAATCCTCAAACACATCCATTTCTTCCTGCTGGTTATTTCCATCAAGCAATTTTGCGGCTTTAGTAATTGCAGAACTGATATTCTCCTTGTCTCGTGAGCAGAGCACAGAATCAAATTTCTTTAAAGTTGTCCTCATCTTGTAAACGTAAAGATCCAAAGCATTCATTGCCTTGGCCTTCTTAAGGAACTTCTTATCTTCATCCTGGAAATTCAAAGCTTCTTGAGTCAATCTTTCAATTTCTTCAGTTGACAGTCTATCGCTATCATTGGTTATAGTAATCTCATTTTTATTTCCAGTGGTTTTTTCCTCGGCAGATACGGTTAGGATACCGTTGTCATCTATAGCAAAGCATACAGTAAGAGGATGGCCTCGAGGAGCAGGTGGAAAGCCATCAAGGTTAAACGAACCCAGCAAATTGTTATCACTGGCTCTTGTCCTCTCACCCTCATAAACATCAATTCCGACGGATGATTGATTATCTCGACATGTCTGGTATCCTTGGGTCTTCTTTGCAGGAATAGGTGTATTTCTAGGAATCACTACACTCATTTCATCAAATATAACATCCGTACCAAGAGACAACGGTGTCACATCCAACAACGTCAACTTTGGAACATTCATAACGCCTTCAGTCAACAAAGCAGCCTGAACAGCTGCACCATAAGCAACAGCTTCATCAGGGTTGATGCTCTTGAACAGATCCTTCCCATTGAAGAAGTTCTGCAACAGCTGCCGCACTTTGGGAATCCTAGAAGAGCCACCAACAAGGACGACGTCATGTACACTACTCTTGTCCATCTTAGCATCAGTAATACATCTCTCAACTATCTCCATACACTCATCAAAAAGGTCCATGTTAATTTCCTCAAACTTGGCACGAGTGATTGACGAACAAAAGTCAATGCTCTGAAATAAAGCATCTGCCTCAATAGTGGTAACAACAGCATACGAGAGTATCCTTTTTGCCCTCTCGCACGCACTTCTCAACCTCCTTAGGGCTCTTGGATTCGCACTAATGTCCACTTCGTTCTTCCTTTTGAACTCCTGGACAAAGTGGTTCACCATTCTGTTATCAAAATCCTCTCCCCCAAGGTGAGTGTTCCCAGCAATTGCCTTAACTTCGAAGACTTTATCCTTAATTGTAAGGAAAGACACATCAAAAGTACCACCACCAAGGTCAAAGATGAAAATATTTCGCTCTCCAACACAATCAGCTCTTTTGTTAAGGCCATATGCAAGAGCTGCAGCAGTGGGTTCATTGATTATCCGCATGACATTTAGGCCAGCAATAGTACCAGCATCTTTGGTAGCTCGACGCTGAGAATCATTAAAATAAGCAGGCACGGTAATAACAACATTGTTTACCGTTGATTCCAAAAATGCCTTTGCAATCTCACGCATCTTTGTAAGGATCATAGATGATATTTCCTCTGCAGCAAAATGCTTTTCCTCACCCTTGTAATTAACAACAATCATTGGCTTGTCATCATTACCAGCTATGACTTTGAATGGCCACAGCTTCAAATCATTCTGAACAATGGGATCACTATATTTCCTTCCAATTAACCTCTTAGCGTCTGCAAAATAATTAATAATTGTCAAGTATCATTTGTGCTGCTAAAAGCAAACAGAAAAACAACAAATATAAAGGAAACAAGAAACAAGAAAAGATCAATTACCAAAGACAGTGTTGGTAGTGTTGGATGCAGCCTGGTTCTTAGCAGCATCACCAATCAACCTTTGGGTGTCAGTGAAAGCAACACAAGAAGGTGTTGTTCTGTTGCCTTGGTCATTATGGATGATCTCAGCTCGATTGTTTTGCTCCTGCCATACTGCAACACACGAATACGTAGTGCCAAGGTCTATTCCTATTGCAATTCCCTCATATTTTTTGGCCATTTTCTTTTGAGGTGAACGAAGAAGGTTCCACAAAACGAAGAGGTTTGGGTGGTTTTATATCTGTCTGTAAAAGCTGAAAATTAGCTGAATGTGTACAGCTAAATTCTTTAAAGGGTATACATTTATGCGTAAACATACCATTAATTAATAGCTAAAGTGTAAACACAGTGTAATGAATACCCTTGTTGTGTGTGATGGATACAAAACAGTGTATTTTATAAAAGATTGAACAAAAAATACATATCAAACAAAACTAATTTGTGTTGAAGCAAAATTGAAAGAATAGAAATAGAAATACACCTTGAGGCTGAGGGCCTTTTCTTCTTGCTTTGCCTTCCTACTCAGAATCCTTCGCACTCTGGCAAGCCTGGGTAGAGTAATATACCTTGAGGGGCTTTTTCTTTTTTTTTTTTTTTTTTTTAACTTTCTTTTTTTCTTTTCTTTTGAGTAAAAGACCTCGCCCACAAAAATATCAAGGTGATATTTTGATAGTAAAAAATATAAAATATTAATTTAATCTATAAAAATATAAAATATGGATCAAAATAATTCCTAACAAGAATTAAAATATCCCTAAAAAGAATAAATTTGATCCATATTTTATATTTTTGAAGATCAAATTAATATTTTTTATTTTAAAGAGACCAAAATATATTTATATTTTTTTATTAATGAACAATTTGAATCTTTAATTTCTTTTTTTGTTTTCGTACGTGGAAGTTGGAAGGGAGCTAAGTGACAGCTGTTGTAGCAAGGAATACCTTTTTGATGAAAAAGGAATCCGCAAACTTAAGACTTAAGGGAGTGAAAGTTAGGAAAGTTGATGTGGGAGAGAAAATTTCGTGGTGCGAGAACTTTTCTAAACCATTAACTACAGGAGAAATGATTTTTGGATAATGAAAGGGAACAACATACTGTCTTGTTATTTTTGGATATATTTTTTGAATTACATGTATATAAACAAAAAGTACATGAGAAATATATATATATATATATATATATATATATATATATATATATGATGTCCAAAATTTGATATTTAAATAACACAACTGAATTATAAAATCACATAATTGATTTTTTGCGGTAAAATATGTTTTTGGTCTCCATGAGTGAATTTTGGTTTTGATCCTTATAAAAAAATTTCTTTTATTTTTGTCCATCTAAAATCTAAAATCACTATTTTTAGTTCCTATTGTCATATGACATCTATTAACTACTTATGTGTCTAACAGAAGGTCATATGATCATTACAAATGACACTCAATGATCTCTGCAGTATCATGTTAGCATATGATTCTTCTAAAGTTTTCCTTGACCCCAAAAATAAATTATATTTATCTACCCTAAAATGAATGGTAGGGACTAAAAACGGTGATATTAAATTTTACAGGGATGAAAACCAAAGAAAAACTATTTACAGAGATCAAACCCAAAATTTACTTATTTTATAGGGATCAAAATTAGAAATTTCACATTTGTGAAACTTGACCCTATTTTACAACGTAATAAGAAAAAAAAAATTGACAGAGGTAATAAGAATTTAATTTATTTTACTCGGATTAAATAATTTTTTTTATATAAAAGTTATAAGAAAAAAAGATTAAGATAAGTAAAGATGAGGGGAAAATAATTATATTTGAATAATCCAAGATTAACTATTAAAATTTAAGTTTATTTATTATTTTAGATAGAAAAAAAAGTATCAAATGTTAATTTATAGAGAGAAGAGGATTGTCATCGCCTCCCCAAGTTTCAAATATAGAAAGTTAGGAAACTTAATGTGGGAGAGAAACTTTCGAGGTGCGAGTGTTATGAATTGGTTAATTCAGTTAGAGAATTCTGTTGTTAGTTGCTGTGTTGTTAAAACAACAAGTCTAAGTCAAGTCCATGTGGGACTAAGGTGGTGTATTAGATTGAGATTGTAAAAGATTTTAAAAGATTTTTTTATGATAAAAAAGTCCTGTGATATTCAATCAAAACTTTTAAGTAATCTAAATAAGTCTTGTGATATTCAATCAAGACTTTTTACAAGTAACAAAAAGTCATGTGGTATTCAAAAACTTCCTGATTTCGATGGATTGTTTTCTAAGGTGGATTTTATGAGACTTTGTGAGACTTTTTAGTTATTTTCTAAAGTCTCACCCTAACATATGAGATTTCTCAAGATTGTCAATCCTTATTTCTCTTCATCTTATGTCTTCACATTTATTTCTCCTCCCTCCCTCTATCTCTCTCCTTTCTCCCCCTCTCCCTTCCTCCCGCCCCCTCTCTTTCCCCCATGGTTATTGTTCAACCCAACATAAATTACCAAATAAAACGATCTTTAGATATTTACTTCAATAATCGATTATATATTTATTTTAATAATCGATTATAATGAGAATCATTTTTTGTTTGCATATACTTGTTAAAAAACGATTTTAAGATAATCTATTTTATTTAGATGGTGTAAAAAAATACTTTTATATAGTAAATTACAAAAAAAAAATATTAAGTTGTTTGTAAAGAATAATAATATTTGTTTGGTAGTTAGTTATATAGGGTAAAATGAAAAATTATGATTGGTTTCAAAATAATCAAACTTTTTTTTTTTTTGAAATAAGCGTAAAATTTTTAGCTTTCTTGAAAACCATTTTTTTCCA
The DNA here is from genome assembly GCA_039655645.1 of Ammopiptanthus mongolicus. Taxonomy (NCBI): domain Eukaryota; kingdom Viridiplantae; phylum Streptophyta; class Magnoliopsida; order Fabales; family Fabaceae; genus Ammopiptanthus; species Ammopiptanthus mongolicus. The sequence continues at coordinate 85,509,863 of CM077348.1, forward strand.
TAAAAAAACTTTTTTTAATTCAAGCTAATTTGTCAAACATATTTGAATAATTTCAAAACAACTATTTTTAGGGAAAAAAAGCATTTTCCAAGAAAATAAACTGTCCCAAACATGCTCTTATAACACTTATTTTTAACTTTAACTTTAAAGTAGCTTTTAAGTCTCAAAAAAAAGTTGGGTGAATCGCTACCTAAGTATAAAGTAAAATTGATTTGCAAGTAATGACACATCAAATTTATATACTCTTGATAGCTAACATATATCAGTAACAACAAGCAATAAAAGTATATAATACAATATTTATGACATTATGAAAATAAAATTATTTCATTTTTTTAAGTTCACAATTTCCTTTTACACTATATAAATATAATAACATGAGAATAAAAGCATGTGAATATGTTGTCTTATCTACTATAAAATTGATTTTGTTATGTAATGTTGCAATTAGAGTTTGTGTTTATTCTCCACTACAGAAATAGAATCTGATTTATAAATTATGATTTTATTCTCCACTATATGTTCTTTTCAAATCTTATAAGTCCATATAATCTTTTCAAATCTTATAAATTCTTATGATATAAATCCATTAAAATCCAAACAATAAAATCTTGATTATAAAAGTCTTTAAAAAAAAATCTTACAAGTCATTACATTCCTATATAGTCCATTAAAATCCATAAGACTTTTTTATGTCAAAATAGTCTTTTAAAATCCCAATCCAATACACCCCCCAAGGCAATGATGTATAAATAGAATGTATGAGTAATAAAGAAAGTACATTCAGTGAAATTTCATTGCGTAATCTCTATCTCTTAATCTCTTCTCTTCTCCTATTTTTTGAGTAAGACTATCGTGTGAGCGTGACAAGAAGAGCAACTCTGTGCTCTAACAAATTGGTATCAGTAGCTTTTTTTACGATCAGGGACCTGCGTGAGCAATGGCAAGAACCAATGGCGATTTTCCTGCATCCCTGCCTGTGTTAACCATCAAGAATTTTGATCGATGGAGTAGTCAGATGCGAGTAATCATTGGGTTTCAAGAAGTAACTGAAATCGTCAAAGATGGAGTTCAAGAACTGGGAAAAGATCCCACTAAAGCTGAGAAATCTGCTCATCCGAAGCCACAAAGAGGGACTGCAAAGCCTTGTTTATTATTCATCAGTGTGTTGATCCTAATAACTATGAGAGGATTCAGAATGCAACTATTGCCAAGGAGGCCTGGGAAATCCTTGCCACATCCCATGCCGGTGCTGCCAAGCTCAAGAAAGTCAAGCTACAGACACTAAGGAGGCAGTACGAGTTGCTTCAGATGAATGATCAAGAAACAGTTGTAGAGTTTTTTCATCGGCTTCAGGTTCTCACAAATCAGATGAAATCTGTGGTGCGACAATGTCATCTGTAATGATAGTTGAGAAAGTGATGAGAACCCTTACTCCGCGATTTGATTCCATTGTTGTAGCCATTGAACAATCAAATGATGTTGAACAGATGAAGTTGGAAGAGTTATTAGCAACTCTTGAGGCTCATGAGCTGAGACTCAATGAAAGATTCATCATGCGATCAGAGCAGGCACTGCAGGCTCAGGCAACTCAGAAACCCAGTGGTAAAGGGTGGAAAGGAAAAGGCAAGAAGTGGAGTAACAAGGGAAAATATGATGATAATCACAGCTCTGGTTAGGAAAGTCACAACTCTGATCAGAAGCAGAGTGATAATTCTTGTAAGAAAGAAGGTGGCAAGATCTCCAAGAGGAAGTTTGACAAGAGCAAGATTAAATGCTATACTTGCCAAAGACTTATGGAGAGGATTCTGATCAAGACCAAGTTCTCTTAATGGCCACCACTGTAAAAGGTAACACAACTCCTGGATCTTGGTATTTAGATACTGGATGTTCTAATCATTTGTCTGGCCACAAGGAATGGTTTGTGGAACTTGATGAAACCAATAAAAGCAAGGTGTGGTTTGTTGATAACAGTTCCATACAGTCAGAAGGAAAGGGAATGGTAGTAATCAGAAGAAAGGATGGGAAACTAGCCTATATATCTGATGTACTTTATGTTCCTACTATGACAAATAATTTGTTGAGTATGGGACAGCTACTAGAAAAGGGTTTCTCTATGTGTTTGAAGGATAATCTAATGCAAGTATTTGACAACCATGGCAAACTGATCTTGAAGGCACCTCTATCAAGCAATAGAACCTTCAAGATTGACATTCAAATAGCTGAGATGATGAATCTTTCAGCAGGAGTGCAAGAAGAGAGTTGGTTGTGGCATTTAAGATTTGCTCACTTGAATTTCAGAAGTTTATGCTTATTGAAAAACAATGAGATGGTGTATGGTTTGCCCCCAATCAGTACACTAGATCAAATTTGTGACAGCTGTATGGTAGGCAAGCAGACAAGGAACTCCTTCAAATCTCATATAGCAACTCGAGCCACTGTACCTCTTGGTTTTATCTTCTCTGATGTATGTGGTCCCTTTGAGGAAGTCTGTCTTGGAGGTAATAAGTACTTTGCTTCCTTTGTTGATGATTTCATTAGATATATGTGGTTATTCCTGATAAAAAGAAAATCAGATGTGATTGATGTATTCAAATCTTTTAAGGTGAAAGTTGAAAAACAAAGTGGGAAGAATCTGAAGGTTCTCAGAACAAATGGTGGAGGAGAATATACATCACACGAGTTTGAGTATTTCTGTGAAAAAGAAGGAATTGTACATGAGGTGACAGCTCCCTACACTCCTCAACACAATGAAGCTGCTGAAAGGAGAAATATAAGTCTTCTGAATATGGCAAGAAGCACGCTAAAGAGTAAGAACATGCCACATTGTTTCTGGGGAGAAGCAGTAGCCACAGTAGCATACATATTGAACTTGTGTCCGATCAAAAGAATGCAGTCAGTCACCCTTGCAGAAGCCTGGTCAGGAAGAAAGCCTAGTGTCAAGCACTTGAGAGTGTTTGGCTTATTGTGTTACAGGCATGTACCTGATGAAATAAGGAGAAAATTGGATAGCAAGAGTGAGAAGATGGTGTTAATTGGCTACCACCCTATAGGTGCTTACAAACTCTATGATCTTATCCATAAGAAGGTAGTGATTAGTAGAGATGTGGTTGTTGATGAATCCAGTGAATGGCAGTGGAGTATACAGTCAGGCAAAGAAGATAGAACAGTTGCAGTCATGCTTGAAGGCACTGATCAATGTAACTCTCCATAGCTTGATGCACCTGCTGAGATGATGTGCTTGAGACCTCAGAGAACCAGGAGACTACCATCCAGACTGAATGACTATGTAGTGTTTCCTGACAGTGCTATCACAACAGAGGGTGAATTCAATCATTTGTCACTATATGCAGAGGTAGAACCAGTGAGTTTTGAAGAAGCCATTCAGCAACCTCAGTGGCTAGCAGCAATGAAAGAAGAATTATTGTCCATTGACAAGAACAAGACTTGGGAGCTAGTAGAGCTACCTGAGAAGAAAAGGTCTATAGCAGTAAATTGGGTCTTTAAGACCAAGGTGAAGCCCGATGGAACAATAGCCAAGCATAAAGCCAGATTGGTTGGAAAAGGCTTTCTACAAAAGAAAGGTCTGGATTATTGTGATGTGTTTGCCCCTGTAGCTCGAATTGAAACTATAAGACTTGTTGTGGCAATTGCAAGTGCTAGAGGATGGTCATTGCATCAACTAGATATGAAATCGGCATTCCTTAATGAACCTCTAGATGAGGAAGTGTATGTATGTCAGCCACCTGGTTTTGAGACCACAGGGAGTGAAGGAAAGGTGTATAGACTGAAAAGGGCCTTATATGGTCTGAAGCAAACTCCAAGAGCTTGGAATAAACAAATTGATCATTTCCTGATGGTACTTGGATTCATCAAATGCAGTGTAGAATATGGAGTTTATGTGAAACATTCTAACACGGCAGACCTGTTATTAGTATGTCTTTATGTAGATGTCTTGCTTGTTACAGGAAGTAATGAAGCTGAGATTTGTGAGTTCAAGACACAGATGAATGCAGAATTTGAAATGTCTGATATTCGCATTCTCACATATTTCCTAGGAATGGAATTTGTTGCCACCAGAAAAGGAATTTTACTGCTACAAAAGAAGTATGCAACTGACATACTTAAAAGATTTCATATGCATGACTGCAACTCTGCTGCAACACCAGCTGAGAACTTTTCGAAGGCTGAACTACATGAAGTTGAAAAATCAGTTGATGTCACTTTGTTCAAACAAATAGTTGGCTCATTGAGGTATCTATGCAACAGCAGGCCTAACATTACTTATGCAGTAGGGGTGATTAGCAAGTTTATGGAAGCACCACAGACCTCTCATTTAGTGGCAGCCAAAAGAATTTTGAGGTATGTAAAAGGCACACTGGATTATGGTGTATTATTTCCAACCAAGCCAGATCTTACAGCTAACAGTGTGAGAGGTTTTTCTGACTCTGATTGGTGTGGGGATAAAACTGACAGAAGAAGCACTTCGAGTTATGTGTTCTTGCTTGGAGATGCTCCAATTTCATGGAGCTCTAAGAGGCAACCAGTGGTTGCATTGTCATAATGTGAGGCTAAGTATATAGCAGCCTCTTATGGAGCTTGTCAAGCCTTATGGCTTGGGACTTTATTGGAAGAATTGCATCTGAAGAATGGATCAGATGTAGTTACTGATTGACAACAAATCAGCTATCAATCTAGCTAATAATCCAGTGTTTCATGGAAGATGTAAACACATTGAAACTCGGTTTCACTTTCTTAGAGACCAAGTGAACAAGGGGAAGTTGCAGTTGAGTTATTGCAGAACAGAAGATCAACTGGCAGATATTCTAACTAAAGCTTTGAAGGGAGAGAGATTCAAAGTGCTGAGAGGAAAATTGAATATTGTATCTTTATAAGAATTAGTTTAAGCAAGTTATGCAGCAAATGATTGTTGAAGTCTACGGTGCCAACCTAGTTGGATGTTAGACTTCATAGTGATGCACCATTGCATATCATGCTTAGTTAAGAACTGAATTACAGGGGGGGTGTTACGAATTGGTTAATCCAGTTAGAGAATTCTATTGTTAGTTGCTGTGTTGTTAAAACAACAAGTGTAAGTCAAGTCCATGTGGGACTAAGTCTATGATGTATAAATAGAATCTATGAGTAATAAAGAAAGTACATTCAGTGAAATTTCATTGTGTAATCTCTATCTCTTAATCTCTTTTCTTCTCCTATTTTCTTGAGTAAGACTATCGTGTGAGTGTGACAAGAAGAGCAACTCTGTGCTCTAACAGCGAGAACTTTTCGAAACCATTAACTACAAAAGCACAAAATTGATTGTTTTTGCGGTCAAATATGTTTTTGGTCATCACATGTGAATTTTGGTTTTGATCCTTATAAAAAAATTTCTTTGATTTTTGTCTCTTCAAAATCTAAAATCACTATTTTTGGTCCCTACTATCATGTGACATCCATTAACTACTTATGTGTCTAATAGAAGTCATACGATCATCCCAAATGACATTCAATGACCTCTGTTGTGTCATGTTAGCATATGATTCCTCTAAAAAAAAAAATTTTGACCCCTACAATGAATTATATTTATCTACCCTAAAATGAATGATAGGGACTAAAAACGGTAATATTAAATTTTACAGAGATGAAAACCAAAGAAAAACTATTTATAAGGATCAAACCCAAAATTTACTCATTTTATGGGGATCAAAATTAGTAGTTTCATATTTGTGAAACCTAACCCTATTTTACAAGGTAATAAGAATTTAACTTCTTTTACTTGGGTTAAATTTAAATTTTTTTTATAATCAAAAAGTTGTTTCGCTTGTAAGAGGGGTGTTAAGCAAGGTGATCCCTTGTCCCCTCTTTTGTTCTGTATTGCAGAAGATGTATTGAGCAGGGCTATTTGCAAGTTAGTTCAAGATGGAAAGCTTAAAACAATGGCTGGTCCTAGAGGCTTCAGATCTCCTAGTCATATTTTATATGCTGATGATATTCTCATCTTCTGCAGAGCCTCCAATCAGAATTTATCTAATCTAATGTCTCTTTTTAAGGAGTATGGGGAAATTTCTGGTCAGATGGTAAATCTCCACAAGTCCAAGTTCTATGCAGGTAACATTTCGGCTTCTAGAATGTCTAGCATTGCTAATACATTAAGTTTCTCTGCTAGTAGATTTCCTTTCACTTATCTTGGGTTGCCTATGTTTAAAGGTAAGCCTAGGAAGTCCCATTTGCAACCTATTGCAGATAGGATCAAATCAAAATTAGCCACATGGAAAGGTTGTTTGTTGTCTATCATGGGGAGAGTTCAACTTGTTAAATCTGTGGTTATTGGTATGGTCATGTATAGCTTCCAGGTTTACTCTTGGCCTATAAGCTTGCTGAAATTAGTTGATAGCTGGCTGAGGAACTTCATCTGGTCTGGTAATACAGATATCAAGAAAACAGTTACAGTTGCTTGGCACAAAGTTTGCAAATCTGAAGCCGAAGGAGGTCTAGGAGTCAGATCTTTAAGAGCTATCAATAATGCTTCTATGCTGAAACTGTGTTGGGATTTTATTTCTTCCCCTGATCAGTGGGCTAATCTCTTAAGGGCTAGAGTCTTGAGAAATAGTTCAGTTGTGCAGTATTCCATCTCTTCTTCAATTTGGTCAGGAATCAAACCTCACTTGAGTTCAGTTCTTGATAATTCTTCATGGTTGATTGGAGACGGCTCTGACATCAACTTTTGGAATGATGCTTGGTTATCTAAGCCTTTGATCTCTCTGCTGTCTTTACCAGCTCATTTACACTCTTCCTTAAATGCAAAGGTTAAAGATTTTCTGCATAGTAACTCGTGGTTCATTCCAAGTATTATCCTTCAAAACTGTCCTGCTATAGCTGAAGAGCTAAGGCATATCAGCATCCCTTCCTTCCCTAGCAAAGACGATCGTGTATGGTGCAAAACTGAATCGGGCTCTCTAACTTTGAAGGATGCTTTTCAATTTCTTAATAGCAATGGGCATGCTGTTTCTTGGGCCAAATTCATCTGGAATAAATGTGTTCCTCCTTCCAAGTCTTTCCTGGTTTCGAGAATCCTGCATAATCGCATGCCTACTGATGAGAATCTTTGGAGAAATGGCTGTACAATGGTCTCTTGGTGTAATTTATGCGGTTGTAATTATGAAACAACCGAGCACCTTTTCCTCCAATGTGCCTTTGCTAAGGACTTATGGTTTTGGTTGAGTAACATTTTTAGCTTGGCAATTGATACTTCTTCTCTTCTTTCTGTTTTCTCTTTCTGTGATCAGCAATGGAGCTCTCAAGTAAAGGATCTGTTGATTGCTGCCATAATTAACACAATCTGGGTAATTTGGCACTGCAGAAATAAATCTAGGTTTAATAACAGGTCTATCCCTTTGCAAGTGGCAAAAAACCTTATACTTGCTAATGTTAGTCTTGCAGGGAATCTAAGCAAAGGAACCTCCTCATCCTCCATTCAGGATTCTATGTTATTAAAGGCTTTTATGGTCCGGTGTCATCTCAGTCGTGCACCTAAAATTATAGAGGTCATTTGGCATCCTCCTCCTTGTTATTGGGTCAAGTGTAACACTGATGGGGCCTCTATAGGTGCTCCGGGTCCTTCTGTTTGTGGTGGAATTTTTCGTGATCATAGTGCTGCCACTCTTGGTTGCTTTGCAGCCAATCTTGGAGTCTCTTTTGCTTTTTATGCTGAGATTATGGGAGCTATCCTGGCTATTGAAATTGCTCATAAAAGAGGTTGGTCGTTATGGCTTGAATGTGACTCCAAGCTTGTCATCTCTGCAATTTCTTCTCCCTCAATGGTTCCTTGGAAACTTAGGAATAGGTGGAATAATTGTATGGCCTTTACTAAGGAAATGCGTTTTGGTTACTCTCATATTTTTCGTGAGGGCAATAACTGTGCAGATAAAATTGCCAATCACGGGTTATCTATTCATGGATTCTTTTGGTGGGATTTAATCCCTAGTTTTATTAGGGAAGATTTTTATAATAATAGGGTAGGACTCCCTAATTTTCGTTTTAGGTGCTTTCATGGGTAAGGTTTATGTCTCCCCATGCCCTTGTATCGTTTTGATTTTTTTCCTTCTTTAATAAATTGAGGTGTGTTGCAAATGATAGATAGTGGCTAAGGTGCCAACTTAGTTGGGATGTTAGTCTCTATTGTGATGCTTTTGCATGTATCCTTGCACCAGTTTCCTTACTAAAAAAAAAAATTATATGGATTTAATTGGTATGCACTGTCAGTATAAAGATTTTTTACATTGTAAACCAATCATAAATTATCACATAAATAAAAATGTTTGACTTATATCCTAACTACCTTAAAAGTCACTCATATAATGATTATTGATTGGTTGATACTGTAAAAAACTTTACACTAACAGTGACAGTGCGTAACAATTAAACTCTAATTATATATAAAATTAGCTTTATATAATTTGCTTTTATATGTTAATTAAACTTTTTATTATTATTTCAATGTTATGTATATTTGGTCATAACCCTTCTCATATGAAATTTCTGGCTCCGTTCGTACCAATAGGCACTGTGTCCATGCAAGATCTACTTGTGAGCCATGTGGCTTTAGGTACATCAAGTATATCTTTTTTATATTTTACTTTTAGGTTTAATGAACTTTTTAGTCTGAAAAATAAGACGAGTTTTGGTTATAATCCCTAAAAAAAAAATTCTTAGGATTTTTGTATGCAAGTTCAAAAAGTTTGGATTTAATCCCCACCATTATATTCCTCCCGTTAAGTGCTGATGTGCTAATGGGATGTCATATTAGCATAGTCACGTGAACAAATATAATATTTTTTTAATACATTACATTTACTGATATTTATTATACTTTTTAAGATTTCAGTTATAGCTATCATTATTTATAATATAAATACTAAAAAATTTAATTTTTTTATAATATTAATATTATTTTATAAAACAGATTTTATTAAAAAAATCACACTTTGATTATTTTTATTCAAAAATAGTTTTATTCAAAATATTTTTTTATAAAATAATAATAATAATAATAACAATTGTTCAAAAATTGTCACATCATTAACAATGTTTGACTATTATCATAACTTCTTTAAAAGTCATACATATGATGATTTGTGATTGATTGACAGTGTAATTGATGTATAACATTTTGGTGTCTTGTTTATAGGAATGGGTGTATTCCTTTGAATCACAAAACTCATTTCATCAAATATTCCACCCACACTAAGACACAACAGTGTCACATCCAGCGGCGTCAACTTTGGAAAATTCATTATGCCTTCACTCAACAAAGCAGCATAGACAACTGCACCATAAGCAACAACTTCATCAGGATTGATTCTCTTACACAGATCTTTCCCATTGAAAAAGTCCCGCAATAGCTGCTGTGCTATATAGTAAATCGATGCACTAAATAAAATTTAGTCAATCTACATGCAAATAACTGTACATTGACTTAAATCTGACAAAAAATGGGTTGTGCATCAATTTAAAACTGACAAAAAAAGGTGGTACTTCGATGACTTTTTTTTTGTCTACCTCTTATTTACTATTAATAGGGTTAAATACTACCTAGGACTTATCACTGACACCATTTGGGTATCTTTACACTATTTTAAGCTCTGTTTTACTGTTAGAAGCAGTATTCAAGAGTGAAGAAAGACGTGTGAAGACTCTATTGTTGTAGCTTGAGGTTTGATGTTTTTTTTGGGTGTCTCGGTTTTGGGTGAGATTCTGACAGACCAGAAATCAAAAAATTGTAACTGGAGTTGTAGATATCGGATTGAGTTGAACTTGGTCCCATTTGAAAGCTAACACAGAGCGGTATATAGTATATAAATTTTCTTAATTTAGGAAACCTGAGGTATTCTCAGTTAATATTTGAAAATAGGGCATTGACTGACCCGAATGCATCTTGACAGCTTGCACTCAAAAACTTATATCTTGAGTTGTGAAATTCGGACTGAGATGAAATTATTGCATTTCAAAACTGAAATGTATACTTTTATTGTTTTAAAATTTCGTGTTTTAATGAGACCCGAGGAAGTCCCAGTTTAATTTGGTAAATTGAGTACTGTCTGTCTCGGATGTACTTGGATAGTTCTTCCTCCAAAATTTATATCTGGATTTTTTGACCTCCTTTTTATGTGAAACTAGTGTCATTGGAAAACAGACATATAAGTCTTATTGTGGTTAAAATTTCAGAATTTATGGATTTTTTTATTGTTCCCAATGTTTGTTTGAGTTTGGTATAGACTTGCTGAAAACCTCCTTTGGCAGTTAGTTTTGGTAAGGTTGCATCTTAGGCCACAACATTCGAACTTAGGTACTACTAGTTGAATTACAAAGTTGTTAAAAAGTATATAGAACTATTTAAATGTTAGGAATTATACTCATAAAGTGTATTCATAGAGTTGATTAAAAATCAGTAAAGTCTGACAGCAAGATGTAAATCTTAACTGGAACATGTGTTGTCCATAAACAACAATTATGAATAATGAGGTGAATTTAAGTTGTGTGGCCAAGGAGTGTTGGAAATTAATACCTTAATTCCTTTTGACATGTTTTAATCATAATTAGAAACTTTAGCGTAAGCATACATAATTAAAGCATATAAAATCAAGAACAAAACCATAATCTTGATTTCCCTTAGGACCTACGACATGTTGGATTACTAAGGACATATAAATATCTGGATCCATTGCCATTAATCACTAAGCGGAAATATGAAGGATGAAGATGATCAATCACGAACGGCAACCGGTGGCTTTATGGATCTTTCTCAACCGTATCTCCGGAGTTCCACTATGAGACCTTAGCCGCCTCTTTAGATGAGGAGAAGAGAGTGAATGATGCGATACGGTGTATTGGGGATCATAGCCTTCTATTATTTGTTAAACCTAATAGGGTACCCATTATTCCCTATTGGGCTAACACTAACATCTACCCATATGAGGCCCATATCATTTAAACTATAGGAGCCTAATGAGCATACTTTATATTCAATCAATTGATCACTTAAATATTGCTCCTTTATGATAAATAGTTAATATAATTATTTAATGATATTAGCCCATATTAATTATTGGAATAAAAATTCCTACAATCTCCCACTTGGGCCATATCATGATAATTATATCAGAAAACCTTAGTGTGCACATATGAATGCTATTTATCTTTAGACTTCCTCCTTACAATCCGGTCCATCTCATGCATTAACAATGGAACTACCATGGCTTTCGTCACTGCCATATAATGTGACTGAATCCTGACAATCACCACATCAACACTCTCAATGACATAGATCGATATGGATGAGTAGCATGGAAATTTCATGCAATGTGATCTCTAAATCATGCTTATTTCCAACCGGTCCAACTTAAAACTTTAGTGAGAACAATTTTGCAAACCAAAGTCCTTAATGTGTAAATATACACACAACAAGATAAAAACAAGTTTATAATGAACTCATAAACATAACATTATTTCTGCAGAAAATCCGAAATATCACAAGGTTTGTATCTCAAACATAAAACACATATAGAGACTCCCACTAAACTAAGGCATCCTTAGCGACAACACCCATATGAGCAACATGCTCGTGAAAAACCTTAGGTGCTAAGCCTTTAGTTAGTGGATCTGCTAGCATAGAATTTGTCCCTATGTGCTTTATAAAAATTTGTTTTTCCTGAACTCTTTCCTTAACAACAAGATACTTGATGTCGATGAACTTCGACTTTGTAGAGCTCCTGTTGTTGTTGGAATAGAGCACTGTTGAATTATTGTCACAGTAAATCTTTAGTGGCCTCTCTATGTTGTCAATAACTTTCAGGCCTGTGATAAAATTTCGCAGCCATAAACTGTGATTTGATGCCGCATAGCAAGCTACAAACTCTGCTGCCATGGTCGAAGAATCTACAAGAGTCTGTTTGGCAGACTTCCAGGATATAGCTCCCCCAACCAACAAGAAGATATAACCAGATGTAGAGCGTCTGCTGTCCGGGCATCCCACAAAATCAGAGTCAGAGTACCCAACGATCTCTAAGCTGTCAGACTTCCGATAGGTAAGCATGCAGTCTATTGCTCTCTTCAGATAGCGGATCACACGCTTAACCTCCTTCCAGTGCTGCATACCTGGATTACTCAAATATCTACCAAGGACTCCCACTATAAATGCTTTGTCGGGACGAGTGCAAACTTGAGCATACATAAGACTCCCTACAACTGAAGCATAAAGAATCTTTTGCATCTCTACCTTTTCAAGATTTGTAATGGGGCACTGTTTGAGACTGAACTTGTCTCCCTTAGTCACGGGTGTATCTCCCGGTTTACTATCTTTCACGCCAAATCTATCCAAAACTGTATCGATATAGCTCTTTTGTGATAATTCTTGGTTTCATGCAGTAAGCCTATATCGTTGCTTGCTAATAGGATATCATCAACATATAATACCAGAAAAATGAATTTACTCCCACTGATCCTTTTGTATACGCAATCATCAACTAAATTTGCCTCAAAACCATAGGAGGTAATAACTTGATGAAATTTGTAATACCATTGACGAGAGGCCTGTTTAAGGCCATAGATGGATTTCTTTAGTTTGCATACCATAGACTTCGAATTGCCTGAAACGAAATTTTTTAGTTGCACTATATAAATTGTTTCATCAATGCTGCCATTTAGAAACGCAGTCTTTACATCCATCTGATGCAGCTCTCTAAGTCATAATGAGCGACCAGTGCCATAATTATCCTAAGGGAGTCTTTCAAAGAAACCGGAGAGAAAGTCTCCTTATAATCAATGCCTTCCTTTTGAGTGAAGCCTTTGGCGACAAGACAAGATTTATATCTTTCAATGCTGCCCTTTGAGTCCTTTTTGGTTTTAAATATCCATTAGCAACCAATGGGTCTTGCACCTTCAGGCAACTTGACGAGATCCCAAACGTCATTGTCAGCCATATATTTCATCTCTTCATTCATGGCATCAATCCTCTTTTGAGAGTTAGAACTTTGCATAGCTTGACTAAAGTTGATTGGATCTTCCTCAGTCAAATCAACGCCATCCTCATGCTCTTGAAGAAATACTACAAAGTCATCCGAAATTGTACTTCTTCTCTCTCTAGTGGATCTCCTTAATGGCATTTCTTGAGGTTGTTGAGTTTACACTATAGGTGGTGCCTGAGAAGGAACTTCAGTGTTGTCCTGGACTTGAATGATGTCAGGAATGACATCAACCAGATCTGTTTCTTGAACAATGACAGGTACAAAGACATGCTCATTGTCAGTAATAGTTTCTTCATTAAAGGCAACACTCCTTATGTTTCCTCTCCCTCAAAACTCAATATCCTCAAGGAATCTTGCATTCCCTGTCTCAAAAAATGTTCTTGTTGTGGGATTGTAAAACTTATACCTACGAGAGTGTTTAGCATACCCAACAAAGTAGCAACTTACTGTTTTTGAGTCCAGCTTACCTTCATGCGGCCTATAAGGTCTCGCTTCAGCAGGACATCCCCAAACGTGCATGTGCCTTATGATGGGCTTTTTCCCAGTCCACAGCTCATAAGGGGTTTTGGCTACTACTTTACTAGGTACTCTATTGAGGATATAAACTGCAGTCTTTAAAGCCTCTCCCCAAAGTGACTCTGGTAATGAAAAATAACTAATCATACTCCTTACCATATCCTTAAGAGTCCGGTTTCGTCGTTCTGCAACTCTGTTCATGCTGGGTTTGATCGGCATGGTGTATTGCGGAACAATTCCACACTCATTGAGGAAAAGGGCGAAGGGCCCTCGACATTGCTCTCCTGATCCGTCATATCTACCGTAGTATTCACCACCACGGTCTGATTTGACAGCTTTAATTTTCTTTCCCAGTTGAAGTTCAACTTCTGCTTTGAAAGACTTGAAAACATCCACAGATTGAGACTTCTCATGAATTAAATAAAGGTAACCGTATCTTGAGTAATCGTCTATGAACGTAATAAAGTACCTTTGCCCGTTCCATGATTTGGACGGGACAAATATCTGTATGTATTAGTTCTAAAACGTCCTTAGCTCTTGCGATACCTAAATTCCTTTTGTTTGTTTGTTTACCCTTAATACACTCTACGTAGACTTGAAAGTTTGACAAATCTAAGGGTCCAAGAATGTCCTCCAACATAAGCCTCTAAATTCTCTCTTTAGAGATTTGGCCTAAGCGCTTATGCCATAAAGTGGCGGAATTCTCATTTAATTTACGTTTCGTACCGTGCAAATGTATTTGCAATATTTCGTTATAGGAACGCTCAACATCAAGTATATAAAGATTATCGACTAAAGACCCGTAACCAACAACATTTGAACCATAAGAGAGATTAACTTTATTATTTTCAAATGAACAAGAATAACCAGATTTGTCCAAAGTAAAAATAGAAACCAAATTCCGTCTAATAGACGGAGCAACATATGTCTCAATTAAATCCAAATGAAAACCAGTCTTTAAAAATAATCTAAATGTTCCTATAGCCTCTACTACAACTTTAGTGCCATCACCCACATAGATGAATCTTTCAGTATCAATTTGCGGTCGGCTCCACAAGCAACCCTGCATAGACATACTAATGTGAATAGTAGCACCAGAATCTACTCACCAAGTATCCTTAGGTACTGAAACTAAATTAACTTCAGAACAAACAAAAGTGAGAAGTTTACCCTTCTTCGCATGCCGTGCGGCGTACTTAGGACAATCCTTCTTCATGTGTCCTCCCTTCTTGAAAAAAAAAAAACAAACTGAGTCCTTATCATGCTTTTTCTGCTTCTTCCCGTGAGAAGAACCTCTGCAATATCCTTATTTATCTTTCTCTTCTAGTTCTGGGAGGTCGAAGCCAAATGAGCACTTCCAATCCTATCCCTCTGCACCCTCTTTTCTTCTTGCACACAGTGAGATATAAGCTCATTGAGAGACCATTTGTCCTTCTGAGTGTTATATGTCACTAAGAATTGCCCAAAGTGTGCAGGGAGAGAGATGAAGACCAAGTGCACAAGCAAATCCTCAGGGATCTGCATTTTAAGTGCCTTGAGTTTTGATGCAAGATTGGTCATCTCCATAATGTACTCCTTTATGTTCCCTTTATAGACGGAGCAACATATGTCTCAATTAAATCCAAATGAAAACTAGTCTTTAAAAATAATCTAAAGGTTCCTATAGCCTCTACTCAACTTTAGTGTCGTCGTCCACATAGATGAATCTTTCAGCATCAATTGGCAGTCGGCTCCACATGCAACCCTGCATAGGCATACTAATGTGAGTAGTAGCACCAGAATCTACCCACCAAGTATCCTTAGGTACTGAAACTAAATTAACTTCAGAACAAATAAAAGTGAGAAGTTTACCCTTTTTCGCACGCCATGCGGCGTACTTATGACAATCCTTCTTCATTTGTCCTGCCTTCTTGCATAAAAGACAAGCTGAGTCCTTATCCTACTTTAATTTTCAGCTTCTTCCAGTGAGAAGAACCTTCTGCAATATCCTTATTTATCTTCCTCTTCTTGTTCTGAGAGGTCAAAGCCAAATGAGCACTTCCAATCCTATCCCTTTGCAGCCTCTCTTCTTCTTGCACACAGTGAGATATAAGCTCATTGAAGGACCATTTGTCCTTCTGAGTGTTATATGTCACCAAGAATTGCCCAAAATGTGCAGGGAGAGAGATCAAGACGAAGTGCACGAGCAAATACTCAAGGATCTGCATTTTAAGTGACTTGAGTTTTTACGCAAGATTGGACATCTCCATAATGTACTACCTTATGTTCCCTTTACCTTTATACTTCATAGAGATGAGTTTAGCCAAATGACTACTCGTCTCAGTCTTATCACTTTTAGCAAAAAATTGCTCTATTGATTCCAGGAACTTCTTGGCATTCTTGTTCTCAACAATTGAACCCCTAAACACTTCAGGTATGGATCTCTTGATAATCATGAGGCACATTTGGTTGGATCGATCCCATTTCTCAATTTTGAGCTCATAAGAGTTCTCCGGAGTGGGAATGGGTCGTTCCTCCCTTAGTGTCAGGTCCAAGTCCATGCATCTGAGAACGATTTCAACGGATTCCTTCCATGACTTGAAGTTCATCCCAGTCAGCATAAGGATTTGGTTAATTTGAGTGGTGAAATTTGGAGCGGCAGCAGCACCAACTGGAATAAGAGAACAATAAACATACAAGCTCATTAGTGTGCACGTCAAATTATTAAATAACAATGAGACATGCACAAACAACTTTAATTGTAAATTAAAAGACCCAAACAAGATACCAAGCACACCATTAATCCCCAATCTTTGGATTGTAAGGAATAACTGCAAGCGGTACTCTCAACGCAATGATCAAACATTGATGATAAGTCCTGTCAAACAATGGTTGCCTTTGGGCATCCCAATTGTTCACATGGATAATAACCTTTATAATCACTACACATTTACCATTGCAGGCACAAAACTATTCGATCAAATGGTGTCTTCCTTTGGGCCGAGCACAATTCACATGAATAAATTCATGCTAAAATCTTAGTAAATTAATTAAATTAATCTACACAATAGAGGTTACTTTGGCAACATGTTGTTTCAATCAATTCAACTAAAATTACCAGACAATTTTAATTAAAAAATGGGAGGAGGTCTTAATTTACATAAGTTCCACACATAAGTGTAGGAACAACCTTAACTGTATGTTCATAACACTGCCTAGCAGTCCCGAAAAAATCGTCGAACAGCCTTCGAAAAACGGCTCCACCGCCCAACGGCAAAAGTGGTCGCCCAGCGATATGGAAATAGAGGCGACCATGAATTTTCGCCGCCCAGCGGTCTGGACACATAGACCATGTTGGGCTCCCAACGGCCAAAGTGGCCGCCTAGCGGTCCTAACACAGAGACCATGCTGGTCTCCCACCGCCCAGCTGCCAATGTGTCCACCCAAGGGTCTGGGAACAGAGACCACGCTGGTCTCCCACTGCCCAATGGCCAAAGTTGCCACCCAGCGATACGAGACGATCCAGTTTCGCGAAAACATGATAAAATCCAGAAAAAAAAACACCGAAAACATGATTTAAACACTATAAAAATAAAGAATCGTATGCTTAATTTTCCATATACATGTTATAAACCATAAACATGTATCAATTTCATGTTGTAACTTCAAAACATGCCAAACCCCCAAATTAAAAAAAAAAAAGGAGGGTTCATAGCAAAAGAGGGAAGAACCGAAAAAAACCCAATCATTCATAAAACCCCAGGCATAAACATGTTATCTAAATCCTAATAAGCCAACAGTGAAGATGTTCTGATACCACTTGTTGGAAATTAATATCTTAATTCCTTTTGATATGCTTTAATCATAATTAGAAACTTTAGCGGAAGCATACATAATTAAAGCATATAAGATCAAGAACAAAATCATAATCTTGATCTCCCTTAGGACCTACTACATGTTGGATTACTAAGGACATATAAATACCTAGATCCATTGCCATCAATCACATAGCGGAAATCTGAAGGATGAAGATGATCAAGCACGAACGATAACCGATGGCTTTATGGATCTTCCTCAACTGTATCTCCAGAGTTCCACTACGGGACCTTTGCCTCTTCAGATGGGGAGAAGAGAGTGAATGATGGGATACGGTGTATTGGGAACCATACCCTTATTTTATTTGTTAAACCTAATAGGGTACCCATTATTCCCTATTGGGCTAACACTAACATCTACCCATATGAGGCCCATATCATTTAAACCATAGGAGTCTAATGAGCATACTTTATATTCAATCAATTGATCACTTAAATATTGCTCCTTTATGATAAATAGCTAATATAATTATTGATGGAAGCAAAGGAGGGACAAGTCAAGTTTGCAACAAAAGAAGATCAATCCACTCAAGTCCAAGAAAAACCATTCAAGTCCAATTAATCTGTGTTCTTATTTTGGCTATATCTTGAGTTCTAGATGTCCGATTGAAGTGATTCTTGATGCGATGGAAAGATAAGAGAATTACCTACAAGTTTTAGTTGAAGCTCAAGACCTGATTCGGACTCTATCATGACGAAAACCGGGCTAGAAGTTGGGAACGCTGTTCTGGACGGATTTGACTCTCATTAAGCAATTTTTTGGCTTGTAATTGGGTTTTGGTTTTATTTGTATAATGGGCCGCATGGGCCACGAAAATACTCAGTCTCCTTGGATTAGGATTTGGCGGCCATGAGCCAAATTAGAGGGTTGGTGTGGGTAGCATTTTCCTTTTCTATAAATAGGAAATGTATGACCTCATTTACATAACTTTGAATGAAATTAGAATTTATTCTATTTGGGTATTTTTGTGAGTTGAGCATTGGCTCCTCCTCTTCAAGTTCTTGGATTAGAACTTGCTTGATTCTTATCAAAGAGTTCTATCTCTTTGTGGCGAATCCTCCTTGGCTTATCAATCTTCCAAAGCCATTGGAATATTGTGGCGCCTTCCCTTTCATCTTCTTCCTCTTCCATTTTCTTAATTTATTTTATGTTCTTCTTTACATTTGCGCCATTTACATTCTGTTTTTAGTTGTTGTACTTTAATTCGTTGTTTGGTTAAGTTTCTTGTTTAGTTACTTCCTTTCTTTAGTTGTTTCCTTTTGTTAATCATATTCGGGTGACAACTGCACCTTCTTCTTCCCCAATTCTTTTCATCTTTTTAACATAAGAACTAAGAACAAGTTCTTGGATAGATCCTCAATTTCGGTGATTCAAACTTGGATCATATCAATTATTTAATGATATTAGCCCATATTAATTATTGGAATAAAAATTCCAACAAGGAGGCCCTATGTGATTGGACTAATAATATGAATGCTTTAATAGTGGCTAAATGTTCTACATTTTGAATTACTATGTGTACAATGTGTTATAAAGATAATGAATGAGCAAGAATTATTTGTTTATAATGTACTATTAGGAGTTTTGTTGATTTAACTACAACGTAGGTTATGAGAATGGAAGTATAAGAAAATGGCATTATTGATATTTACGATTGTGGATGGTACCGTGTACTTGTGCCGTGGTGGTTGAAAATTGATAAATTTGTGCAAGTTGAGGTTATCCATTATGGAAGGGTAGTATATATATACGCACTAGTGACTAGTTTGCTATGATGCTTATGTACATGTTTGACGTTGATGAAATATTGAAATGAGTACTCCGGTACATGAGTGGTGAAGTGTGATAAGTCTTTAGCTCTGTGAAATGACTAAGAGTAAATGGTTGATTTGCCACTGTGGTTATGAGATCATGAGCTCAGTGTGGCACCATTGTCGCTCTCTACTTCGCGCCACCGTCGCCTTCATGCTCCATCCGCATCGTCGTGTTGTTCCAGTCCACGCCGTCATCGTGCTCTAGTGTGCGCCATTGTCACTGGTAATATTAATAAAAAAAGGAAAAAACATTTTATACTTTTTAAAAGATTGTTTGTGTTTTGCAATTTCCATTTGAATAACATTACTATTCATACATTGCAATCCTGGTTATTTTTTATTTTAAATCGAGGAGATGACATTAGACATTAGTGAGTGTGAGTGTGACCTAATTAAACAAAAGGAATTAGGAATTAGTGAGTGTGGTCTTTTAACCGCAGCTGGTATTATGGAGCCTAGCATCCCACACATTATGACTCAAACGGCGACGATGTCGAAAGCACAAGAATCCTGGTTTGGAAGATAACAGAGGCACAAATTGGAGGATGACGGCGACATGAACTGGAGGATGATGGTGGCACGACCTGGAGGGCGGCGACGACACGTGGAGGACAACATTTTTGGCTCTCTGTTCGCACCTTCTTTGTGGCTGGAGGAAAATAAGAATGTGTTTTGATTTGAGAAGAAAACAAGGAGGGAGGAGAAACCTGGAAGGTGATTCTGCTTTTTTGTGTCATGTGACTTTTTAAGTCATAAATTCTCAGCTTTTTGATATAAGTATAAATCAATGGTCCAGATGAAGAGTAACATTTTAAAGTTATTTTTGGAGTAACTTGATCACCTCCCATCTTAAAATATTATTTAAAAACATATTCTAGTACCTAAAGATACTTTAAATACATATTCAAAATTAATAGTCAACGTTCAAATTTCACAAAAAAAAACAAATAAAAATAATAAAGTATAACTCAATACTTGACCTAAATGTTCTATGATTTTTAGTCAAAAAACTTACTTTATTTTGTAGCTTAATAAAACAAAACAAAAATAATACTCAAGAAAGTAAAATTATCTTTGTCAAGTCAATATATATTGCAACACAGATAATACAATCCAAGTATTAACATCAACCAAAGATTTACATTCTGCTGCCAAATTTGAATAATATTGGCTCATAAATTAACTAGTAGAATAAAAAAAATTAACAATTTTATAATAGTTCACTTAAAATGGAAAAAAAACATTAATGTGAGAGCTCCCTGCTTAGACAACTGACAGTACCTCATGAAATTAATCTCTCAGCTATCAAGTGGAAAGACACTCTCTAAATAAAAAAAATAGCAAACTCATACGGGTTTTACTAAAAAGAGTTTATATATGAGTTAACTCACTTTTGTTTTTGAAAATTATAAACCCTTAACATTTTAATAGTTGAGCAAGGTTAACAACATCCTCTTTAACACTCTCTTCAACACACTCTCAAGTATTGGTGAATTTCATGTGGGGCCATTAATACATATGGCCTCACTCTCTACTTAGTCGGTTGAAAGGAGTATGATAAAGAATGTGTTGCTATCATTTCTTGAAAGAGTTAACTCTAAAATTTTACAACTATGAGCATGTTTGGGAAATATTGATTTCAGCTGTTTTTTGGATAAAAAATTATTTCATACATAATCTATCATGTTGGGCAATTAACTTAAATTTATTAAAAAGCTTTTTTGGCGGAAAAAAGTTGTTTTATGTCATCTAATTTGTTTTAGCTTAAAATTGTTGTGATTTGATTATTTTTCATTCTCAAAACTCTCTTCCCTATTTATCCCTACAAAACTAACTTCTAAACAAGTATTATTAAATTATGGGCAAAATAGATTGACTGATTCTGTATATAACAATTTGAATTTGATTAATTTATTTTGATTTAAACCTCTTTTTTTGCCTCGGCTATATCCTCGGCCATAGTTAGAGCCACGTGGGGAATAAGCTGGGAAGCCATGGCCAGATGATGGTGTTGGTAGGAGTCCATCTTTTTGAGTGGTTGTGTGGGCTATGTTTGCGGTGGGAACTTGGATTTCTACTTGGGAGTCACGGCGAATGTACTCATCACGAGCAAGTAGGTGGCTGTGAAGTTCTTCAAAGGTGAAGGGATGCTCACGAGTCCGGATTGATTTGTTCTATAAGTTTATTTAAATTTTCACATCGGTCCCATAAGTTTTATTTTTTTCAAATTGGTCCTACACATTATATTCCGTTTCTACATTAGTCCTTTCTGTCAATGTTGACCTAACGCCGTCAGATTTGATTTGATGTGACTATGATATTAGTGCGACACGTGGCTTTTAATCTGACACCGTAAGATCGAAATTGACGGAAAGGACTAATGTGAAAAAAAATCATAACGTGTAGGACCAATTTGAAAAAAATAAAACTTATGGGACCGATGTGAAAATTTAAATAAACGTATAGGACAAATCAACCTATTTTGCCTAAATTATACAAATAATTTCATACCCTTTTTCGTAAGTTATTATGTAAAAGTGATTTTTTTGCACCACCTAAACGAAATAGATTATCTTAAAATCGCTTTTCAGCAAACATACTCAAACAAAAACATATTCTGATTATAATCAATTATCAGCATAATCTATTTTTTTTCACTTTTCCGAAACACACTCTTTGTCTACTAGTAACCACCGAGAAAAGAACGCTGCTTTTTATAGTTTGACCCCTAAATAAAATAAAATAAAAACAGATCCTCCCTATAAAAGTAGAAAATGAAGCTGGAAAAAATGAAATAACAAGAACATAACAATAAAATAAAATAATAAATAAAGAAGGTATAGTAGAAGGCCAAGAAATGATGGTAACTAAATATGAGGTTGAAATATTAATAAAGAAAAATAAATAGATAAGCAAAAGGTAGGACATGGTACAAGTGCTATGCATATTCCACTTGTGCTTGTGGATTTGTGGTTGGAACAAAGAGAACTTGTAGGACCTGATGCTGGGTCTGGTGATGGGAGCTTGGAACCTTGGAATGAGGAAACATAGTACTGTAAGGGGGTGAAGACAAAAAGAACCTATCCTTTGGAGACTACTATGGAGACAGAGGGGATGAAATCCAGGGAGTCAAGAGAACAAATATGAGGTAACATGGGAGCAAGGCAAATTAAGAATAGAATTGCTAAATTAACATTAGAACCAATATACTATGTTAGATTTTAAAACGGAAACATCATATAGAAGGGGCAAATTTTAACTAACATGCATGATGACTTTCTTCGACTCCTCTACTAGTCTACTTGCTTCAAGTCCTGCTTTACGACCATCCGCTATGCAGTAACGGAAGTAGTCACTGCAAATCAAGACTTTATTTTTTTTTTTGAAGGAGCAAATCAAGACTTTCTATTGTAAATAGAAATAGAAATTAAAAATAATGAATTCCTATTCAACCAAAAATAAGAAATTGACTGTAGATTTACTCTATTAGACTATCTATATTTTCTGTTTGCACCACTGGTTAAAAAAGTCTTGCTCTAAAATCAACAACGGAAGATGTACCAAGTGTAGATAGCACAAATGAGTTCAAGGATCAATTAAGTAAGTATGCTGAGTGCCCAAGTCTAAAACAATAACAATTTAAACAAAATATCGATCATAAAGATTTGCATTTTATCACATCCAAATGGCAAGTCTGTAACACAAAAAATCCTAAATAATGGAAAAGGAACTAGCCAATCTTGCTTATAATGGGTTGAAAGATGCTCTCAAGCTCGTCCAGGTAATCCTCAAACACATCTACTTCTTCCTGCTCGTTATTACCATCAAGTAAATTTGTGGCCTTAGTAATTGCAGAACTGATCTTCTCCTCCTCACGTGAGGAGAGCATAGAATCAAACTTCCCAAAGCATTCATTGCCTTGACCTTCTTAAGGAAGGTCTTATCTTCAGCTTGGTAATTCTTAGCTTCTTGAACCAATCTTTTAATTTCTTGAGTTGACAGTCTTTCCTTGTCATTGGTTATGGTAATCATGTTCTTCATGCTGGTGGTGTTTTCCCAAGCAGAGACTGTTAGGATACCCGATACCGTTGTCATCTATAGCAAAGCATACATCAAAAGGATGGTCGCGAGGAGCAGGTGAAAGAAACTCAAGATTAAACGATTCGAGCAAATTGTTATCACTGGCTCTTGTCCTTTCACCCTCATAAACAATGGGGATCGATGATTGATTATCTTGAATTGTTAGTTATCCTTGGGTCTTCTTTGCAGGAATAGGTGTATTTCTAGGAATCACTACACTCATTTCATCAAATATAACATCCGTACCAAGAGACAACAGTGTCACATCCAACAATGTCAACTTTGGAACATTCATAATGCCTTCAGTCAACAAAGCAGCCTGCACAGCTGCACCATAAGCAACAACTTCATCAGGGTTGATGCTCTTGCAAAGATCCTTCCCATTGAAAAAGTTCTGCAATAGGTGCCGCACTTTGGGAATCCTAGAAGAGCCACCAACAAGGACGACGTCATGTACACTACTCCTGTCCATCTTAGCATCAGTAAGATATCTCTCAACTGTCTCCATACACTCATCAAAAAGGTCCATGTTAATTTCCTCAAACTTGGCACTTGTGATTGAGGAACAGAAGTCAATGCTCTGAAATAAAGCATCTACCTCAATGGTGGTAACAAAAGCAAACGAGAGTATCCTTTTTGCCCTCTCGCACGCACTTCTCAACCTCCTTAGGGCTCTTGGATTCTCACTAATGTCCACTTTGTTCTTCCTTTTGAACTCCTGTACAAAGTGGTTCACCATTCTGTTATCAAAATCCTCTCCCCCAAGATGAGTGTTCCCAGCAGTTGCCTTAACTTCGAAGACCTTATCCTTAATTGTAAAAAGAGACACATCGAAAGTACCACCACCAAGACCAAAGATGAAAATATTTCGCTCTCCAACACAATTAGATCTCTTGTCAAGGCCATACGCAATAGCTGCAACTGTAGGTTCATTGATGATCCGCATAACATTGAGGCCTGATGGGCTCCGGCAAGTGTACCGGATCGAAGCAAGTAATAATAAAACGGTGAGAAACTGAGTATTGAACACAAGGATTGGGAGATCAAGTACCACTTCACAAAATCAACAACTATTTAGACCAAGAGAAATTGGTTTGGAAAATTTCAAAATAAAATAAAAAATAAATAAACACGTATAGAAAATAATTGATTTTTGGATTTTTGAATTGATTGATTAGAAAAATAAAATAAAATGATGAACAAACAATGAAAGAAAATTATAGGGATCCGATTTCACCAACGCTATGAATACAGATTCCTCATAGACAAGGAATCCTAATCCCACTTAGTTTGGTTCAATTATATCAATTCTTCCTAATCTCTTAATCAACTTCTAATGTCAACCAAGAATCCTAATTTATTTTAATGTCTGGGTTAGAGCATACTAAAATTTACCCATTGATATCTAATCAACTATATCTCTATGATGATTATTTATCAAAGAATTTATTAAGATCTATGATTCTCTATAGCAGTTGCATAAGGCTCCTACGGTATATCTCTATCCGCATTAACCCTATGGTTTTATCTCAATACCCTTGACACATAAATCTCCTCTCGGTCTCATTATGATTAGCCTATCATCTAATTGGTGATCAAGCAATTAGAAGCATTAAGAACGGAAATAAAACACAAATAGAGAAGAAGAATAAATTAAGAAAAACTGAAATAAATCACCAAACTGTCATGGCGCGGTTACATCGCCACCCTAAAAAAAGAGTTTAGTTCATAACTAAAATAAAAGAAGAAGAAGAAAAAAAATAAAAACTAAATCTATGAAGAGTTCTTAGAAATTGTGAATCTCCTCTCGTGCGGCATTGTGGCACTTCTTATAAGCAGTGTGCAAAACTGATCTGTTATCTCCTTCAATCTTTAATTGAATTTGCCTTATCTGATTAAAATCAATTGAAGTCACCTTCTCTCCTTCAATCTCTAATTCAATCTGCTTATCTTTTTTTCTGATTGGAATTCAGTTTCCAATTTGAAACAATTCTTATGTGGGCCATTGCCCTTCAGCCGTTCAGCGTAAGTTGTGGGTGTTTTTCTTGTTTCAATTAAAGCTAATTGGATTTATTTCAAATCCATCAGCCCCTTGCACAATTGCTTAACGCTGGCCTAACCAAATTTTAAGTGTAAGTTCAATTGATCATGTGGACCCCACATGCAAATTTGGTTATTTCCTTCAACTTCAACGTTCTCCGCCAGCACTTCATGTGGATCAAGGCTTCAAATTCAATTTCATTGCTTACTCTAACTTCACGTGACTTGCTGGAGCTTCATATTGACCAAGTGCTCATATTTCTTCTATTGCAATCTCTTCTTGTTCTTACTTGATACCTTCCAACAAATCCTAAAATGCAAAACATAAGAAAAACTAATTAAAATGGATAAAATAAGAAAATTATCTCTAAACACTAAAATAAACAAATAAAGTTTAATTTGGACTAAAGCATGCATTTAATTCAACTTAATTATTTGAAATCCACTTTAAAATAATAGATGAAACATGATAAACCAGCGGATTATCAAAATACCTCAAACTTAAACTTTGCTTGTTCTCAAGCAAACAAAAATCAAAAGACATTACTAACACAAAAACGAATGAGTTGACATCAAAATCAATGGACCAAAAATCATGGATGCCCCCACTCTTGCCACACCATAGTCACAAGAATCCAATTCAATTATATCTTCCAAAGATCAAAACAATTAACTTGTAAGATGAATTCAAAGATGGCCAAAAGAAAGAATCACACAACCATGCAATCATCAATCGAAGTCCAGTGCCTCAAGAGCTTAGCACTTTTCATGACAACTATTTGGGTCTCAAAACCTCACAAAGGAAAATATGTCACTCAATCACTCAAGTGTCTAGGCTTGTGTTTCTCTCAAATTTCACTTATCAAGCACACACTCCATGAGTTTGATTTTCATCTCATTCACAAAATCACACAATCACATGTATGCAAGAGTCAAAAGGACTTGTCAAGGTTATAATGAGGCCAAGGTTTAAGGAAGGTAAGAAGGAGAATAAAAGCTCAATACCCTATGAAATAAGAAAGCATTGGATTTTTTTTTTTGAACTATTTTTTTTCTTTCCCCCGGTGACAACCCCTTCGTGAGGCATTCCCGAGGGCATTATTTCTAGCAAACAAGTTCGCCGAGCGATAATCCCTTCGCGAGGCGATCCAGAGAGCGTTTTTTCGAGCAAACCATTCGCTACGCGAGGCGAACTTCTTTATTATTATTTTTTTTTTTTGCAGTTTTTTTTTTCATTCTTTCTTCTTCATACCTCCACAAAATTACATTTCCAAATATGTTACCCCAAACTTAGAATTTTGCTTGTCCTCAAGCAACACAATAATGAACCAATGCTCACTTAGTCCTTTCGGGATGGTAAACATGGTTTTAACAAAGTTTAGGCATAAAAGTGGGCAAACAAAGAATAGGCTTAAGGCTCGAGAAGGCAAACAATGGAAAATTTTTATTAGAAAAGCTTTTTGGCCAAAAATGGTTATTCCAAAAAAAAATGCCTTTATCATACTCATGCAACATGTTATCATGGAAAATAGACAAGATTCAATCAAACCTAAGAGCATGCAACTCAATAATGATTCTCACAAGAATAAATAATGTTGAAGGCTCAAAACAACTCACTAGGACACACATTAGAGACCCAATTCAATATAAGCAATTAAGCCAAACTTATCATGAATCATGCATTGAAGTTATGACACTTCTTTCTCTAAATTCAATCCTACGTAGTTTCAAGTTCATCAAAAAGGAATATATATGCATGATGGTTCAAGAGGCATGACATTTTTCAAATGGGGCTTAACACAATTAATCCACTAAAAACCAACATCAACTTAATGACACATGAACAAAACCACAAAAAAAAAAAAAACGATGCAACCAATTTATTCAAAGCATAAAACAAATAAAGAGAAAGGTTTAGAAACCACCCGAATCCCATAGCTTGTAGTACAAAGGCCATGGTGTGCTCAAAACATAAGAATGTCCACCTGGATCCCATTGCTTGTGGAAGAAAAGCCAAGAGATGCTCATTATATTAGAGACTCCTCCCGGACCCCATGGCTTGAAGCATGGTGATTGTAGGAGGAAAGCCTTGAGAACTATGGCTCCATGAATGAAATCTCCATAACGCACAAAAATGTCACCTTTAGGAGCCAACTTTGATGCATCCACACATGCATGTAGACCAATATACTTATCCAAATCAGAATTTTCTAGTTCATCAATAAGCATGGTAAAGTGAGTGTTTTTCACATCAATCTTCTTCTCATTTATCCCTTGCAAAGGATCGACGAGAGATATTTCTTCCTTGCTTTCCACTTCATGGTCTTCTCTTTTTAAATCATCTTCCACCACCACTTCTTCTTTTAAATCCATATTCGCAACCACATTCTCCTCAAATTGAGTTTCATGTGGCTTTTCTGCGAGCAATTTGGAGAATTCCCTAGCTTGCACTTCTAACTTTTGCATCCAATTTCTTAGTTTGGCTGTTTTCTCTTTAGAATATTCCCCAAACCGCATTTCTGTCTCCTGAATCATGGCAAATTGTTCCGCCTTCAGACGTTCTATGCTTTGGATCACAACTTGTGCATTTATCTCCCAAAGAAATTCTAGCATATCGGGATTCAGTTGAAAGTGTGGTGGTGGTGGTAAAGATGACAAATAGGATTTCCATTCCTCCTTTGAGTATAACTTTGCATGCTTGTTAACGATACCATCAAACACAATCCAATCAATTTGATATTCCTACATTGGATAATAATAATAATGGTCCATGTGTTGCATCCACCTAGCACAAACAAAACTCAAAAGAAAAAAAATCAAATATATAGAAAATAATAATAAAAAAAATGTCTAAAGTAGTTATCTCCTTTGTTACTAATGATATTGGTATTGCCAATCCCCAGCAACGGCGCCAAAAACTTGATGGGCTCCGGCAAGTGTATCGGATCGAAGCAAGTAATAATAAAACGGTGAGAAACCGAGTATCGAACACAAGGATTGGGAGATCAAGTACCACTTCACAAAATCAACAACTATTTAGACCAAGAGAAATTGGTTTGGAAAATTTCAAAATAAAATAAAAAATAAATAAACACTTATAGAAAATAATTGATTTTTGGATTTTTGAATTGATTGATTAGAAAAATAAAATAAAATGATGAACAAACAATGAAAGAAAATTATAGGGATCCGATTTCACCAACGCTATGAATACAAATTCCTCATAGACAAGGAATCCTAATCCCACTTAGTTTGGTTCAATTATATCAATTCTTCCTAATCTCTTAATCAACTTCTAATGTCAACCAAGAATCCTAATTTATTTTAATGTCTGGGTTAGAGCATACTAAAATTTACCCATTGATATCTAATCAACTATATCTCTATGATGATTATTTATCAAAGAATTTATTAAGATCTATGATTCTCTATAGCAGTTGCATAAGGCTCCTACGGTATATCTCTATCCGCATTAACCCTATGGTTTTATCTCAATACCCTTGACACATAAATCTCCTCTCGGTCTCATTATGATTAGCCTATCATCTAATTGGTGATCAAGCAATTAGAAGCATTAAGAACGGAAATAAAACACAAATAGAGAAGAAGAATAAATTAAGAAAAACTGAAATAAATCACCAAACTGTCATGGCGCGGTTACATCGCCACCCTAAAAAAAGAGTTTAGTTCATAACTAAAATAAAAGAAGAAGAAAAAAAAGAAAAACTAAATCTATGAAGAGTTCTTAGAAATTGTGAATCTCCTCTCGTGCGGCACTGTGGCACTTCTTATAAGCAGTGTGCAAAACTGATCTGTTATCTCCTTCAATCTTTAATTGAATTTGCCTTATCTGATTAAAATCAATTGAAGTCACCTTCTCTCCTTCAATCTCTAATTCAATCTGCTTATCTTTTTTTCTGATTGGAATTCAGTTTCCAATTTGAAACAATTCTTATGTGGGCCATTGCCCTTCAGCCGTTCAGCGTAGGTTGTGGGTGTTTTTCTTGTTTCAATTAAAGCTAATTGGATTTATTTCAAATCCATCAGCCCCTTGCACAATTCTTAACGCTGGCGTAACCAAATTTTAAGTGTAAGTTCAATTGATCATGTGGACCCCACATGCAAATTTGGTTATTTCCTTCAACTTCAACGTTCTCCGCCAGCACTTCATGTGGATCAAGGCTTCAAATTCAATTTCATTGCTTACTCTAACTTCACGTGACTTGCTGGAGCTTCATATTGACCAAGTGCTCATATTTCTTCTATTGCAATCTCTTCTTGTTCTTACTTGATACCTTCCAACAAATCATAAAATGCAAAACATAAGAAAAACTAATTAAAATGGATAAAATAAGAAAATTATCTCTAAACACTAAAATAAACAAATAAAGTTTAATTTGGACTAAAGCAGGCATTTAATTCAACTTAATTATTTGAAATCCACTTTAAAATAATAGATGAAATATGATAAACCAGCGGATTATCAAGGCCAGCAATGGCTCCAACATCTTTAGTGGCTTTACACTGAGAGTCATTGAAATAAGCCGGCACAGTAATAACTGCATTTTTTTATAGGTGATTCCAAATATTCCTCTACAATCTCATGCATCTTTGTGAGGACCATAGATATGATTTCCTCAGCGCGAAGGCGCTTCTCTTGACCTTTATAATTAACAACAATTATAGGTTTGTCATGAATTCCAGCAATGACCTTGAATGGCCAAAGCAAAATGTCATTCTGAATAAGGGGGTCACTAAATTTCCTACCAATTAACCTCTTAACATCTGCATAAATGACAATGTTATCATTTGTCCACCTTAAAAGAAACAATAAAATTATAGACATTTAAGAGAAAATACTACCAAAAGAATATAAATTACCAAAGATAGTGTTGGTAGGGTTGGTGGCAGCCTGGTTCTTTGCAACACCGCCAATCAACCTTTGCTTATCCGTGAAAGCCATGAAAGAAGGTGTAGTTTTTTTCCCTTCGTCATTATGGATGATTTCCACTCAATCGAGTTGCTTCTGTCACAAGCTTATAATGTTTTTTCCAGACGTTACTTGAAATAGCGTTTGAGCTTATAGCTTATAACGTTTCATTTTTTTCTCCAATTTTATCCTTATTATCTTAATTTAATTCTACCTTTATCATATTTTCTCTCTTTTATGTAAAATCATTAATAAAGATGTCTTTTTGCATCATTTTATATTTTTCAACTAGTTCAACTGCTAATTTTACCAAACACTTGCACAAAAAATAAGCTAGTTTATCCGCTATCCGCTATCATCTACCTCATCTACTCTAAACTATCCGTTATCAACTAGCTTATCCGCTGACAACTAATTTTTACCAAACAGGCTTTTAATCAGCAGCTTTCATAGTTTCATTCTTACTAACCAATTAAAGTTTCAAATTTTTTTAATAATTATCACTAACTAATGAAAAGGACGAATAAAAAATTAAAAATATACCGATAACAACTCTCACTTTCGTAACTTTTCATTTCACAAAATAGTTACTATAATTTAAAAATTTAATTGTATTACACTTGGAGTGTAAAGGTTTTTTCTATATATTATTGTCAATCAATCGTATTTTTACACATCATTAAAACGTTAAACTCCTATTTTAATTATCTTAAAAGTCATTTATTGTTAGAACCAAAGTGGTTATAGTTCACTAATCTCTTAAGTTTTGATGTTTACAAATGACTAATTTCAAAGAGCAAAGATTTTTATGGACTAACGCTTTATCTTAAGTGTGCAGATAAAAATATATATAAGTCCAAAGACTATCGAAGTCCAAAGACTTTAGCTCGTCCAAACTCCAAAATGGATTAGCTATCATTCAGACCAGACGATAATAAGTCTCTTTGTACGATAGTATCTTGAGTCCAAAGACTCTTTCTATTTTTGTGTATTAATCATTAAAAGTCCAATAAGCTTTATTTGTTTTAGCGCGAATACATATGTATGTAAAGCTTTTGAATCTATTACTCTATGTGTAAAAAGCTTATATCCTTTAGACAAATATTCCTTGTAACCTTCGTTCCATCGAAAGCTGAAGCCAGACTATCCTGACACAAAAAGGATTTGACCTTCTCCAATAAGAAAGACAAAAGGCAACTTTCGAGTACAAGGAAAAGATGTCAGTCCCATTTCTAGCTATCAAACCTGATAGTCTACTTTGCTGATCAGAAGTTTCAACAAGTTATCAGACTCAACGGACTAACGCATTTAATGTTCAATTAGAACGGATTCTTTTCCAACCGTTGAAGACTAAAGTTGATTAAATCAAGTCTACTATAAATATCTCTTATCTTGAAGATGCAGCAAGAAGCGAAGTGATGCACAACTGAATCAAATATTGAAAAATTGACAAGCACACAAAACAACAAGCAATCAAGAGAAAAATATCAAAGTTCGCAAAGCTTACTCTGCTTTTAAGTTTCAAATCACTCTCCGTGTAGAGTATTATTCAAGAGTTCTAAGCTTTAGTTTCAAACCCTCACACTTAGTGAGTTAATAGAACAAAACTCTTTTCAAAACCTAGTTGGGTGAGCCTGAGGAGGCTTGTGTAGAAAGAATACTTAGTGTGCCTGGAGAAGTATAGAATACTTGCCTGAAAAGGTGTTGAATACTTGTAACAAAAGGTTTTTGTTATAGTGGAGAAAGCTCTCAAGTAGAGAGGACTGGACGTAGCTCTTTGGTGAAGAGTGAACCAGGATAATATCCTTATGTCTCTTTCATTCCCTTGCTCTTACTTTAGTTTATTCCTTAACTAACTCCTTGGGATTGAATTGCTTTCTTATCGCGTTGTTCCTATTTCAGTAAGCGTCCAAGTTAATTTGGAAACATTCTTTACGTCCATCGCTGTTTTTAGTCCACATCTTTGCGAAAATCTATATCTGCTTGCGAAAAGTTTTAAAAACGTAAGAAACACAGTTCAACCCTCCTTCTTGTGTTTCAAACAGGTTCCTTCAATTGGTATCAGAGCTCGGCGTCTGGGTTGAGCACTTAGTCATGTAGAGGAAAAGATCATACAGCAGATATGGCAGGACAAGGTATGCCAAGCAGGAGTCAACCTGTTATGGAAGGCACTTCCATGACCAGACCTCCGTTCTTTAACGGAATCCATTACTTGTATTGGAAGGAGAGATTTAAAGGCTTTATCTTAAGTACAAACTCTGTTCTTTGGGCCAGAATCATGAATGGTCCAAATGTGTGTCTCAACTCTGATGGGACAAAAAAAGCTGAAGATGACTGGACTGATGCCGAAAGAGCCAGAATGGAACAAAATCATAAAGCCAGATATGCTTTAATGTGTGCTCTCAGTCCTGATGAATTTCAGAAGATTCACGCATGTGAATCAGCAAAGCAAATTTGGGATACCTTGTCAAATCTCCATAAGGGGACCACCAAGGTAAAAGATTCAAAAATCATCATGCTGGTTGGCCAATATGAATTGTTCACCATGGCCGAAGGAGAGTCCATCTTGGACATGATGGGTCATTTTCAGACGATCATCAACAATCTAAAGTCCCTTGGGAAAGTTTACACTACCAAAGAGAATGTCACTAAAATTCTTAGAAGCTTGCCTAAGAAATGGAGACCACTTGTTACTGGAATCACCTAGGCCAAAGATCTCTCTACTTTGATGTTGGATGATCTGGTAAGAACTCTTCAAGTTCATGAGCAGGAACTTGATCTTGATAATCCTGGAAAGAAAAATAAAGGGATTGCCTTGAAAGCTCAGAAATCCAACAACTCAAAAGCTCTAAAAGCTGATGAGTCTAGTGATGATGCTGATCAATCTGATAATAAAATATCAGACAATGACGAGTTATCCTTCATCTCCAGAAAGATTCAAAACATGTGGGGAAAGAAAAACATAATGAAAAGAAGGCCATTTCAAAAGAAAAACTTCAAGGACCATACTCAGTCCAAACACAAAAGTCAGCTGATCTGTTTCGAGTGCAACAAGTTAGGCCACTTCAAAGCTGACTGCCCCATGTTAAAAGACAAAAAGAAGTTTTTCAAAATGAAGAAAACGAACTTCATGGCAACCTGGGAAGATCTCAATTCGTCTGAAGAAGAAAAAACAAATAAGGAGGCCAATCTCTGTCTTTGGTCCAATGTCCAAAACGAATACTCTTTGGATGATGAACAACTTGTTGTTCCTGAAGAAAGAACTCAGGAACCTACCGCTGAAAGAGGATGGAATGTTCCACCCGTCTTCAAAGGAACGGACTATCCTTATTGGAAATCATTTTTTCAAATATACGTCCAAGCTCAAAATTATGAGTTGTGGAATATATTCACTAATGGAGATCATCGTCAAACAATCACTCTGGAGGACAGATCAACAACGTCCAAACCTGAAGCTGACTGGATGAATGAGGATATCAGACAGTATTCGCTAAATGCTCGTGCCAACTGGTGTCTCATCAACACTCTTGATCGATCAAGATTGGAGATGGTCTTGCAATTCCAAAATGCTAAGGAGAAGATAGACACCTTAGAACAACTGTTCAGTCCAAGGGGTCTGTCTGCCTCAAACTTCTGTCTGATGGCAAACACTTCATCAGACGCTGAATCGGAAGAAGATGAGGTATTTGTTTCTAATTCTCTTCAGGAAGCATATGATGAACTACTTAATGATTCCTCTTTATTGTATCATCAATATATTATGCTTAAAAGAAAATCTTCAAAAATGAATAAAGAGTTGGAAGATACCAACAAGCAAAATAAGCAGCTCATTGAAGAAAACAATAAGCAGAAAGCTGAAAATGTCAGTCTAACTGACAAACTTACCTATGGGTCCACTGAACCTCACGAGGTAACCAGACTGAAACAAGAGGTATCTAACCTAACCAAAAGCGTATCAAAGCTTGTTGGAGGTTTAGAGAAGCTAAACTTGATATTGAGGTATTCAAGATCACCTCACGATAAGTCTGGCGTAGGCTATAACTCTGAGAAACAAGAAGCTTCTCAAAAAGTATCAAGGACCAATCAATATCATAAGCCTTTTCAATCTCATGGAAAGCAAAAAGAAAGCAAACAGCATGCATCCAATACTTATTGCAACTTATGTGGAAAGAATGGTCATATCTTTTCGAAATGCATACACAAAAAGAAAAACAATATGCATGGATGAAGACCACAGACTAACCAAAAATGACCCAAGTCTATCTGGGTACCTAAGAATATGATAATCCCTGTTGCAGATCTGCTTAGCAACACAAAGACGATCCCAGTCCTGGTACTTGGACAGAGGATGCTCACGTCACATGACGGGAGAAAATTGTATATTCCAAGAACTACATGAAAAGACTGGTGGATAGGTCACCTTTGGAGGCAACCAGAAAGGAAAGATAGTTGGAATTGGTAAGATTGGTAAGCATCATTTTCCCTCTATTGATAATGTTCTTCTGGTTAAAGGATTAAAACACAGCTTGCTTAGCATAAGTCAATTATGTGACAATGGGTCTGATGTTTCCTTCAATAAAGGTGAATGTATGGTCAAGAACCCTGATGGGTCTATCTTATTTACTGCCAAAAGGCAAAATAATCTTTATAATATTGACTTGGGGGAACTCTCAAATCAAAGTGTATCATGCCTAGTGTCTGTTGAAGATGAACGATAGATTTGGCACAAAAGACTTGGTCATGCGAGTCTGAGATTAATCTCAAGGCTAAACAAGAATAACCTCGTAAGAGGTCTACCAAAGATCGTATATAGATCAGACGCTCTCTGTGACGCATGTCAAAAAGGAAAACAAGTTAATAACTCTTTTGATTCCAAGAACGTTGTTGCATCTTGATTTGTTTGGTCCAACAAGGACTGCTTCTGTCAGTGGTAAGAACTATGGGCTTGTCGTAGTAGACGACTATACTAGATGGACATGGGTTAAGTTCCTTGCTCACAAGGATGAGTCTATCAAAGTCTTTACTATATTCTGTAAGCACGTTCAGAATGAAAAATGCATATGTATACGCTGTAACACCCCGTTTTTTTTAAAAGCTTTCTAATATTAATTAAACAGTATTTGTGTATTTGTATTTTATTAGAGGGTCTAGAAAGTGAAATAAAATAAACTGAGGCCATAGTCAAGCTCTACGCTATTGGGTCGAAACTCAGACGGAGCCCGGTCTGCGTTTTTCATTGATAGTAGAGTTTTACTACTATTAAGACCTAATTTGGACTCGTGAACGAGACAGTTAGTCTTAGAATCATGTTTTCTAAATTTTCAAAAAAATGGGTCTTGACCTTCAAAAATTGAAATAATAATAAACTATTCGGGCATAACTCGAACCGGGAGACAAACGGAGCTGCGGAGGGATTTAACGGGACCCGCTAACGGATAAACTAGATGTCACATCAAGTCACATCACCTCGGGAAGCGTGCCATGACTCTCCACTGTCATAATGACAAACGAAAATATCTGAACGCGTTCACACTGCAAAAAGACCAAAATGCCCTTGGTTTTTTCCTAAAGGACATTTGTGTCCCTAAAATATCTAAAAAGCGCATGACTCACACACACTCTCTCTCTCCATAACTTGGGCTGTCTCTCTTTCTCTCTCCCCCTCCATCTTCTTCTTCTTCCTTCCTTTTCTTCTTCTTCCTCCATTTCCTCCATTATTCTTCCTTACTTTGCCTCCATTTTTCTCAAGCTTCCACAAGGATTTTCAAGAAAATTTGTGAAGCAAAGTTGATCATCTCATTCTCCTCTATCATCTAATAGGTATGAACTTCAATCTTGAGCTCTCAATCTTCATTTTTCTCCATTGAAAGTTCATAGTTTCAAGTTTATGCTTCAAACTTCAAAAATCTCTAGAAAATTGTAGAAAAATCCATTTAATGCCAAACCAATTTCTATAATCTAGTTTCATCCTCTAATATCATAATCCAAGAGAATGAAATCAAATAAGCTTTCTATCCTATTTATTTTGAAGAGGCCGAACCTATGACAATTTTGGGGGAAAATGGGTTTTGTTTCAATTTGTGTGAAATGATTATTGATTTCACCTAATTCATTCCATAGTCATGTAATCCAAGTGATTAGGAAACCAAATCAAGCTCTCACCTATTTTTGATGGTGATGGCCGAAACCCTAAGGTGAGAAAAGCTTGAGATTTGCTTTAAGTTTTTAAGTAAAAAGACTTACTCTCTAGTGTTGTGCATGCTTAAGGGTCATTGATCCAAGAGTTGGTAGGATTTCAACCTCTCTAGCCTATTTAACTAAATAGGGGCAGCAGCCTTAGTCCTAAGGATTAGAGGATTTTTGATAGAACTGTATTGATTTTTGGTTGTGTTTTGTTATATAGAATCGAACAGGACTCGAACGTTCGACCGCGTACCCGATTGACAGTTGCGGAGTCGTAACCGGAGCTGCACGTAAGCATCACTAAGGTAGGGAGAAAGAACTGATATCGTCGGGAAGGCAAGCTTAGTATAGAATATATACGTGTGTAGGGGAACCTTAAACCCTACTAGAAGTTAAGCCCTGGATAAAGTGCCTGGACCCTAGGTGTAGATACTTTTGGGCTATCACCACTAAGTTGATAATATGGATGATGTGATTGATTGAGGTTGATGTGTTGAACTATTTATTTGATTATCTGATGGTTTATTTTGCTGAATTGTTTGTGTGATTTACTGTTATCCGGCTTTGTGATGATATCTGTACTGGAAGAATTTCTGTTGCGATATTTTATTGTGATTGGCTGGTTGAGTGTTGATGAGAGTATGGTGAGTGTTGATGTTGTTTGGGTTGATACCGTCGTGGTCCCGACCATGGAACTGTGGCTCGAAGACGCAAGGCGTCGTGATGCTGATGTTGATGTTGATGATGATGTTGATGTTGATGTGGATGCGGTGCATCGTGGTCGTGGCCGAGTGATTTAGGAGTGAGGTCCCGGTACCAACCTGTGATGGATGTTTGTTGCATATCATATCATTTCATACCACAACATATTTTTCCCAAAGGGGGATGTCCAATTGGGGACGTGATGTTTTTAATCCCGAGGCGGGATGTCCAATGGGACGTGATGTGATGTTATCCCAACGGGGATGTCCAACTGGGGACGTGATGTATCGACCTACATGCATATTGGGAAGTCAACATATACATAGGGACTAGTATCCCTCTTATAGGTTTATCTGAGAGAATGACTTTTGAGATGGTTGTACTGTATGACTTAAGAGATGGGTAATGTTGTGTTGTATATTTTATCTCTGTTGTGTGGTGCATGTATATATATGCTGTACTGATGCCCTTCTCCCATATTTGATGATGCATGTTTCTTATCTCCCGCATTTTTTCTGTGTTATTTTATTTTATGGGAAGACCCCATGGAGGAGCCACTTGCTGAGGAACTGGACGGCACTCCGTATGAGCCAGATGCTGGTGGACGAGCCCATGATCCTATCCTCGAGGGGTTAGGAAGTGATCGTGGTTAGCCATAGAATTGTCTCTCGGCCTACTTTTATATTTTTATTTTGGTTTGTATTAATGTATTCTGTATGTGTTATGTTAACACGTTAGCCCTACTGATGGGGCAAATGATGTATGTACTTATTTCTTTATATTTTTAAAAGCTGTGTACTCTAAGACGTTGCATGCCTTAAATTCGTTTCGCTTCTGCACTTAATTTTCAACTTCGCTTCGTATCAACAAGGCGCGCTAACGATTATAATATGATTAAGGTTAGTTAATATCTTAGGTTCTCCAATGGGACGGTGGGTCGTCTCATAAGCTCAATCAGAAGTGACCATGGAGGCGAATTTGAAAATGAGCTTTTCCAAAGGTTCTGTGATGAAAGCGGTATTCATCACAATTTCTCTGCCCTTAGAACACCACAACAGAATGGTGTTATTGAGAGAAAGAACCGATCTCTTCAAGAAATGGCTAGACCAATGCTCGGTGATAATTATGTTCTTAAACACTTCTGGGCTGAAGCTGTAACATTGAAAATAGAATATACATAAGACCTATCTTGAATAAGACTTCTTATGAATTGTGGAAAGGATGCAAACCCAACATTTCTTATTTCCACCCTTTCGGATGTCAATGTTTTATTTTAACATTAAGGATCAACTTGGTAAGTTTGATGCCAAAGTAGATAATGGAATATTGTTAGGGTACGCTGAAACGTCCAAAGCTTTTACAGTCTATAACTATAGAACATTGGTTGTTGAAGAATCCATCCATGTTAAGTTCGAAGACAAACAGCCTGATAAGAGATTATCAGAGCTAGATGATTCTTTTGCAGATATGAATCTGAATGATATATAAGATCGTCCAATGCTTAACAAAGACAAAGTAGCAGACGCAACTCAGGATGCATCATCGTCTCAGCAAGTAGTCAACACCCTTCGTTCGTGGCAATTCAGGATTTATCCCCCTGAGGATCAAATCATTGGCAAACCAAATGATAGAGTCCGGACAAGGTCAACCTTCAGAGAACAAGCTGACTCAGCCTTCATCTCTGAACTGGAACCAAAGTCTAGGGACGAAGCCTTAATGGATGAATGTTGGATCCTCTCTATGCAAGAGGAGCTCAACCAGTTTCAACGTAGTGACGTTTGGACGCTGGTCTCTCTGCCAAAGGATAAGTATGTCATTGGAACCAAGTGGTTCTATCATAACAAGCTGGACGAAGATGGTAAAGTTGCAAGAAATAAAGCAAGGTTAGTTGCTCAAGGCTACTCTCAAGAAGAAGGTATTGACTACACCGAAACTTTTGCTCCAACAAGGTTAATTTCATATGATGCACATCATAACATCATGCTTTATCAAATGGACGTAAAAAGTGCTTTCTTGAATGGTTTCATTAATGAAGAAGTTTATGTTGTTCAACCGCATGGTTTTGAAGATCAAACCATCCTGAGCATATATATAAGCTTAAGAAAGCTTTATACCAGACGAAGTGTACATTCATTAGACGAAGTACACAAAGGAGCTTCTGAAATGCTTCAAGTTTGATGATTGCAAACCAATGAATACCCCGGTGCATCCAACGTCCGTACTAAACAAGGATGACAAAGATAAAAAAGTAGACCAAAAGGTATATAGAGGTATGATTGGTTCCCTCTTATATCTAATTGGTCTGGACCAGATATCATGTTTAGTGTTTGCCTATGTGCTCGATTTCAATCTGATCCAAGAGAGTCTCATCTCTTAGCAGTAAAGAGAATCTTTAGATATCTCAAAGGCTCTACTAATCTGGGTCTATTGTATAAGAAATTTGATGAATACAGATTAGTTGGATTCCGTGATGCTGACTATGCTGGAGACAGAATAGAAAGAAAAAGTACCATTGGAGGTTGTCACTTCATTGGAGCCAATCTAGTCTCATGGTCAAGCAAAAGGCAAAGCACGATTGCCCTATCAACAGCTGAAGCTGAGTCCATTGCTGCCGCAAGTTGCTGCTCACAACTGCTTTGGATTAAACATCAGTTGGAAGACTATAACGTATTTGTAAGTAACATTCCAATAATGTGTGATAACACTGCTACCATTAATTTGTCTAAAAATCCCATATTGCACTCTATAGCAAAGCATATAGAAATCAAGCATCATTTCATTAGAGATTATGTGCAAAAAGGAATAATTGATATTCAATTTGCTGATACTGACCATCAATGGGCAGATATCTTCACCAAACCTTTAGCTGAAGATAGGTTCACATTCATACGAAAATATCTGAACATGCATTTCATTGATCTATTGTGAGTCCAATACATGTGAGTCCAATATGTTTCGATTGCTCGTCCAATGCATTAATTGAACTAAATCTTTGTCGAATGAAAATTTATTTCTCATTCCCCTAACTGAGTCAGTTTCGTTTTCAATAAATTAAAAAACTGCTTTTTACGGTTTCAAAGTCTGGAACGTGTGTCAGTTGTAACACCCCGATTTTTTCGTGCTTTCTGAGGACGATAAACTCAATTAATGAGTTTATATTTTTATCTATGTTTTATAAAATGATTTTGGGAAAACTGAAATCATAGTCTTGTTTCATATAATCGTAGGAGCCTACGGTTTTTGGGCCTAAAACTCAAACAAAACCCGATCTATGTTTTTCAGATGATAGTGTTTTTCTGCTATCACGACCTAATCTTGACTAACGGACGAGACCATTAGTCTTAGAATTTGATCCTCTATTTTTTTTCCTAAAATGTGTCCTGACGTCCAAAATATAAATAATATTTTATATTCGGACCGAAAATCGATCAGGGAGACGATTCGAGTTGTCTTAGGGTTTTTCGAGACCCACGATCAGATGTTTTTCATGCCAAAATTGTATCAAGTTATTTGAGGATTCATACCAGTGTCGGGATGATTTCAAATATCGGGATGAGAATTGACCAAATTGCCCTTGGTTAATTTTTATTACAAAATTACCTCTCCTATTATTAAAGTATTAAAACCCTAAATATCTATCAACTTTCACTCTCATCCTCCCATTCTCTTTCTCATTTTTGGCAGCCCCCTTCCTCTCAACTCTATCTTCTTCCTTTCTCTACTTTCTCTTTTTTCTCTCATTAAAATCTCCATTGTTGAAGGCTAAAAACTTGGATTTTTGTGAAGCAACCTTCATCAATCTTGGAGTGGATCATCATAGGAGGTAGTATTCCATCTCTGTCTCTCTCAATCTCTCCTTTCTCTCCTCATATTTTCATGATCAAAGATGTTAGGGTTTTGTCCCTAAAATCTTTGAAAATCCATGAAAAATTGTAGGAAAATCGTATCTGTACCAAACCAAATTCTATGGCCTGGGTTCATGACATACTTGTATGATCCAAGAGTTTAGAGCCAAGAGATCTCCCTAACTATATTTTCTAGGTGGAGGCCGAAACCCCCTATGTGTGTAGGGTAGGGTTTTGGTTGGTTCTTGATGATCTGATCCGATATCTAGGGCTGTCACACTTAGTTAGGGTGTTATCCAGAAAATGAGAAATTTTGGAGCTCCCTAGCTATTTTTAGTGCAATAGGGCCGAACCCTAGGGGTGGCGCATTAGGAGAAATCTTTGTTTTGTAAGTTAATGACGTTATGATTTGCGTGTATGTAGTGATCGGCAGCATGCTGGGCCAGTGATCAAGTTGATCTGGTGTTCATAACTTAACTGGAAGCTACAAGAGGTAAGGGGATAAACCTGAGGAACTCCATTTCCGACAGCTATGTGCTGCATCGGTGTTTGTATTGTATTTAAATAGTTTGTATCTGATGTTGGTTGATTTCTTGATTTACTGCTGTTGATTTGAATATGTATTGATATAACTGCTGATGTAGTTGAATGTATGCTATACTTGCTGAATGGTTATATCGATGTATCGTGTGCCCTGCTGTGGGATTTAAGGCATTAGAGGACCTAATTTTGATTAGGATCCGACATCGTGTAACTTAAAAGCTTTAAAAGTCTGAAACGTATTTTAATAATGAAAAGTGAAGTTTAAAAGCAAATAGGGCATTAGAAACCTTCAATTGTCCTAATTTGATAAGTTGACCCTTTGAGTAAAGGTATTTTGAGAAATGTGGTTTTCAAAGTTATGTTGAGTTTATTCAAGAAAAATGGGTTTTTGGAAGCTTTGTTTTAAGTTAGTATTTCACCGAAAAACAACGAAAGAAAAAGAAATGGTCTTTAGACCAAGTTTTGTTTTATAGAAAACCGGTCCCGATGACTTTGTGTAAGTATCGGAGATTTGGGTTTTTGGTTTTCAAGTTTTCAAGAAAAGTGGTTTTAAAGCTTAGAAACTAGAAACCGAGACGTCGGGATTCTAGGGTTCTGCAGAACACGTGGATCAAGGATCCGTGTTAGTTTGTGGTCCTGTCGACTTATGGACGATCTTTGTGGTCTTGTAAGCCTGAGGATGTTTTTATGATCTTGAATCCAACGTCCTAGACTGGTGCATCGGTTAGGGATGTTGGGATTTGAGTTGTTTTTGGACTAAATGTCCTGTTTTGAGAAAATGCTTTTGAGGCTTAAAGAGTCTAAGACATTATGGTGGTTGTTAGCGTTGATGCTACAACGAGGAAATATTGATGCAACAAAGATCAATTATCGGAAACTAGATAGTTTTCTCATGCATTTTACGTGGGGCAGACGTGCCGTGAAAACGGGGGACCTTGATAGGCAAGGAGAACCTGAGATGACTTATTTGTCATGACATTTTGCCTTGATGGACAATGGTGTCATACGTGTTCTGGGAACGTATTGTGCCTTGAGTTGGACAATATAGTATGACCGTATTTTGTTGAGTACTTCTGATTGCGCCCCCATGTGAGAATCGCGTAGTGTCATGGGATTCAAAGTACTCGTTTTTGGGCCAACTATTGGTGATAATCATTAGAGCCTGCGGGCCTATGATTTAGGAGCCTGATCAGCTCATTGCGAATGTTGATGGGATTTCCGGAAATCTAGTTTGAATATTAGTTGAGATATATGGAAGTGCCATGCATACGTTTAGGAGATAACGTTGATTGTGGGGTACGAAGCCCTTGTGCCTTTACTGCTATTTGTACTTGATTATACATGCTATACTATATGATGTATGATGATTTGAGTGAGTTACATTATATGAATCTGTTGTTTGGATTGGGCATATAGTTGTCGTTTATGGATTCATATATTGGTTTCTCACCCTTGCATGTTTTTGGACTGGTTGTCCTTTGGTATATATATTATATCTGGTTTACAGATGGAGCCGATGCCAGGCCACCTAGCGCACTCGGGGATGCGCGTCCTAGTTTTTGACCGAAGGACGGACCCAGTCGCGTGGATTATCCACCCAGGAGTGGGAAGCGCGGCATACACAGGACCGGTCTGCACCGTAAGTGGGATGACGGAGACGGGACCTCGAAAGAGCACTCGTACTGTGGAGACCGTTCAGGTACCTCTACCTCCCATCGGGATGATGCTGCAGGCCCTTATGCAGCAGGGTGTGATCGAGCAGGTCGCCCCCGCTGCACAGTCCCCGCAGCAGCAGCCGCCACAGACACCTCCCCCGCCTTTTTGTTTTGGTAGCGGGTGAGCACGTAGTGGAGGATGTGGAGGAGGAGGAGGAGGAGGAGGAAGACCCTGAGGAGGATCCTCAGGAGGACCCGGAGGATCATCTTTCGGATGCTTCCGAGCCCCATCCACAGGAGAACGGGAATGTAGGTTCCCAGGGTTCTCCTTCTGGTTCTAGCATTGGACCTTCCTCTGGAGGATTGTCCAATGGCTTCCATTAGTTGGACCAGCTTAGGGTCTAGACTTTCTTTTGAGGCAGCGGTTTTTGGTAGTCTGTTAACGGCTACTGATGGCTATAGGTTTTAGAGATATGGTTCCAGACTGTCGCTGCCTAGTTTATAGTTTTTTTGAAGTCCATCTTTTATCGTTCTTTTGTAAAGGGACGTGTTGTCCATGGCTTTAGTTGATATATATATATATATATATATATATATTGTTATTGTTATATATGAGTAGTCCTATCCTATCTGGAGTGGTGGCTTAAGAGTATTAATAAGAAAAAAAAATTTATCACAATTTTCAGCATCTAATTATACAAAGGATTTATTTTCCGAAAGTAAAACCAGCGAAACTTGATTTATCGATTGAATGTATGTTTTGAGTTACAAAAGTGACACGGGTTTTGAGGGTGTCACATCAGTCATTTAATGCACGTCGCTTCACCACCTTCTTTCTTCTTTGAAAATACGAATGATTTTTAGTCTATAAAAACTCTCTCTTTAAAGGAACAACCTTTACAAACTACTCATCTCCAATCTCTCTTTCTTTTTGAAAACCTCTGTTGCGAAAAAAAAAAAATCTCTCTCTGAAAAATCCCCTTCTCTGAACGTATAATCATGCATAATATAGTACATTATATA
Organism: Ammopiptanthus mongolicus; assembly: GCA_039655645.1. NCBI lineage: Eukaryota > Viridiplantae > Streptophyta > Magnoliopsida > Fabales > Fabaceae > Ammopiptanthus > Ammopiptanthus mongolicus. The sequence continues at coordinate 85,554,071 of CM077348.1, forward strand.
TCAAAGTATTAACAATAAAACACAAGGGCCTCGTGCCCAACAATCAACGTTGTTTACAAAACGTACGCATGAGCACTTCCATATAAGTCAACTAATATTCAATCCTAGATTTCCGAAAGTCCCATCACCAAAAGAATGAGTTGATCAAGCTTGGGGTACATTGGCCACCAAGCAGCAATGTCAAGCACCAGTGTGCCATGATAACTAGCACCAACGTGCCATAATAACTAGCACCAACGTGCCCTCACTAGCACCAACGTGCCATAACTAGCACCCACGTGCCATCACTAGCACCAATGTGCCATAACTACATTATCCAACTCAGGGTACAATACGAACACACAGCACATGTTACATCATTGTCCATCAAGGCACAATGCTATGACAACAAGTCATCTCAGGTTTTCCTTACCATCAAGGTCTCCCGTTTCACGGCACGTCTACCCAACACATAAATGCATGAGAAAACTATTTAGTTTCCGTCGGTTTATCTTCATCTTAACAATATTTCCTCGTTGTAGCATCAACGCTAACAACTACCACAATGTCTTAGACTCTCTAAGCCTCAAAAACATTTTTCTCAAAACAGGACATCTGGTACAAAACAGCTCAAACCCAAACATCCATAACCAATGCACCAGTTTAGAATTTTGGATTCAAGAACATAAAAGCATTCTCAAGCTTTACAGGACCACAAAGATTGTCCCTAAGCTAGTAGGACCAACAACTAACACGGATCCTTGATCCACGTGTTTTCTGTAGAACCCTAGAACCCCGACGTCTCGGTTTCTAGTTTCTAGGTTGAAAACCACTTTTCCTTGAAAACTCAAAAACCAAAACCCAAATCCCCGACACTTACACAAAGTCCTTGCGATCGGTTTTCCATAAAACAAAACTTGGTCTAAAGACTATTTCTTTTCTTTTGGTCGTTTTTCGGTAAAACACAAACCTTAAAACATAGTTTGCAAAAACCCTTTTTCTTGGATAAAACCAAATAACTTGAAAATCACATTTCTTAAAACGCTTTTGCTCAAACGGTTAACTTGATTAATTTAAAAACTAATAAAGGTTTCCAAAAACACTATTTATCTTAAAACATCGTTTTTCATTATAAAGACACATTTTTACAACTTTGCTCTTTTAAGTTAACTTTTCTTAAAAGCAGCTATTTATTATTTTATTTCAAAAGAGATAATTATTTATTTTCTTTTAAATTAAATTGAGAAACAATAAAACATTATTATTTTTCTCCATTCCACATTTCAAGCTTTTAAAGCTTTTAGGTTACACGATGTTGGATCCTAATCGATATTAGGTCCTCTAATACCTTAAATCCCACAGCAGGGCACACGATACATCCATACATTTATTCAACAAGTATATCATGTATCCACATACATCAGCAGTTATGTCATGCATAGTCAAATCAACAGCAGTAAATAAAATACTCCACCAATAATCAGATACAGACATTTATTTACATTTCAAACACACCAATGTAGCATATAGCCGTCGGAATTGGAATTCCTCATGTTTATCCCCTTACCTCTCGAAGTTCCAAGGTAAGCAGCGAACACCCGATCGATCCGGAAACTTGCTCGACTAGCTGCCGGTCACTACATACACACAATGAATAAAGGCATTAACTCAAAAATACAAAGATTTCTCCTATTGTACTACCCCTAGGGTTTAGCCCTTTGACCTTAAAAATAGCTAGGGAGCTCCAAAAATTCTCATTTCTTGGATAACACCCTAACTAAGTGCGATAACCCTAGATACCAACTCAAAACATCAAAAACCAACCAAAAACCCTACCCTACACAATAAGGGGGTTTCGGCCTCTCTATTAAAATAGGCTAGAGAGATTTATTGGCTCTAAGCTTTTGGATCATGCAAGTATGTCATGAACCTAGGACATAGAAATTGGTTTGGTATTAAAAGAATTTTTCTATAATTTTTCATGGATTTTTGAAGTTTAGGGGCAAAAACCCCAACTTCCAAGAAATTGAATTTTTTTTGTGGAGAGAAAGGAGAGATTGGAAGAGATAGAGAAGGGTTGCTACCTCCTAAGAGATTCTTCTTCAAAGATCAATGGATTTGCTTCACAAAGTGCAAGCTTTTAGGCTTCAAAAATGGTGAAAAATGCTTGAAGAAAAGAAAGAAAAGAGAGAAATAAGTGAAAGGATGAAGATGACTGTGTGGGACGGGGGCTGATCGAAAATTTTGGGGGTGATGAGAGTGTGAGATAAGATATTTATTTGGCTTTCTTAAGACTTAGTCATGGTAAGAAAGTAATAAAAGGTAATTAGTAAAAACTAACCAAGGGCAACTTGGTTAATTCACGTCCTGACATTTTGCAAATCCTCACGACACTGGTAGGAGTCCCCAGGTGACTTAACATAGCCTGGATATGAAAATTATCGGCTCAAGGTTCTCGAAAAACCCTAACACGGCTCGAAAGATCTCCCCGATCAATTATCGGTCCGGATATAATATATTATTTTTATTTTTGGACGTCAGGACACATTTTAGCAAAAAGATAGAGGATTGAATTCTAAGGCTAATGGTCCTGACCGTTAGTCAAAAAGAGGTCTTTATAGTAGTAAAACACTACCATCCGTGAAACATAGATCGGGCTCCGTTTGAGTTTTCGGCCCAAAATTTAACGGTATACTCCTACGATTATTTGAAGCATGAATATGATTTTAGTTTTCCCAAAATCATTTTCTAAAACATAGATAAAAATATAAACTCATTTATATAGTTTACTGGTCTTAGAAAGAGTGAAAATTGGGGTGTTACATTACTACCTCACTAAAAACAAATTTCGTCCTCGAAATTTCGTGACTCGAGACTAGACAGGATCCCTTAATTCTTACAAGAATGCTATGGAAAAATTTCATAGCTCAGAAACGGAATATAGGAATATTTAGTATGTAAAAAGATTCTTCAGTAGGTTCGTGAGTGTAAAAATGCATAGCTAATACAGGTTTACAATCATGACTCTAATAAAGTTTCTCCTTTCATAAGAATCTCCCAAAAGATTATGGAATCACAAGATAAACAGTCTGATCAAAATCAGACTGGACCACCTTTACCAAAAGTAAAAGTGATTAGACTAATTTCATCGAGAAACTTCCAGTATCAAGAATTGTTGGTGTTATAACTCAAGGAATAGTCAGAACAAACCCTTCAATAAAGTACTGCGAAGATATCCAGACTAATGGAAACTATTAACCCAATGCCTTAAATATCTAATACACTGAGGATCATACAGAAATATGAGTATAAAAACTCTTATGGCAAAGAAGAAACAGGAAATGCCAAACATTGCATACCATCCCTCGCAGTCACAGAATAAGTTGCACTCGAATTGAAAAGATACGGTTAAGGATTACCGTTTTTGTCGTAACTACCTTATATGAGAGCATCGAAATTTGGAACCTCAGCACCACACATGTTGTAAACTCTTCCCCTCGTTGTCGGCCTCGAGCCCTCGATATTGTTATTGGCAGCTGGGACAAGTTTCCTTGTCTTGCAATCCTTTGCTATGTGCCCCCTTTTTCCGCAAGTATTACATCTAGGATTCCGTACAGAGCAGTTTTTAGCCAGGTGTGATGGATCTCCACACTTGAAACATCTTCTATCTTGGCCTTGGTTTTGATCCCTCTGGCCTCCACTGCCTGATACGTAAGCAACAGAATGATACTGCTGTTGGTTCTGATTATTCCCTAGTCAGGAATAAGGCTTCCTCTGACTCTGTTCTCCCCTCTGGTCATGGTACCGATCCCTGAAACGGTAAGGTCCCCCATCGCTCCCTCGGTTGGTCCTTCCATATTTCATCAACTCCACTTGTCTGCTTTTCTCCACTAAAGCCTGGAAATTTCGAATTCCCTGCGACAGCACGGACTCCCTGATTTCATATCTCAGGCCTCTCTCAAAACCTTCACACTTCCAGTCTTCGTTAGGGTTGTTCTGGAAGAATCGAAAATACTTGGCAAGTGATTCAAATTTTGCCGCGTATTCCCCGACAGTCATCTCCCTCTGTCGCAGATGTAAGAATTCTTGCTTTTTCTCCGCTCTTGTACTCTGCAGAAAGTACTTTTCCAGAAATCGGTCCTTGACCAGAATCCAAGTGACTTCCTGTTGGTTAGCCTCCAGCAGCTTTTTGGTTCCCTTCCACCAATAGTCAGCATCTCCCAGCAGTAGAAAAGCTGCGTACGGTACCTTCACTCCTTCAGGGCTGTGAATCGGCTCGAAGATTTTCTCAATCTCCTGGATCCACAAGTCAGCCTTCTCAGGATCCATATCGCCATGAAACTGTGGTGGATTATGGTGCCTAAACGCAGTCAGGTTTTAGCCCTCAGCAGCCTGCTCAGTACGGGCTTGCTCTTGTGCATTATGCGCATTCATGGTTGCAGTTTGGACAGCAATAGCTGCAGCCATGTTTGCCATTGCCTGAGTAGCAAAATCTATTCTGGTTGCTCTAGCAACTTATTCAGCTTGGACACCAACTCCCCTTTCGCGACCACGTCCATGGCCACGGCCACGTCCACGTCCACGTCCTACCTCAGCTCCAATTTCTAGTTCCATATCTGACCTACAATATTGAATTCAGTCAAACGGTAACCAAAAACTAAAGCAGCTAAGCTGTTAACAAATACATTACTTCCAAGAAGTAAATGAAAAGGAGAAAACAAGGAAACAAGTTACCCGCATGGCGACCTTATGCTCGCGACGTGAGACAGAGGGTCAGTCCGAGCAGTAACATGCTATCTTTCGGCCTCGCGACGCGAAACACTTTCTCGCCTCGCGAGCCAGAAAGCCTGCCTGAGAAGCAAAGCACAGCTTCTCGGCCTCGCGACGCGAAGACTTTTCTCGCCTCGGGATCCAAAGATCACATAACTTTAACACAGCAAACCTATTCCCCAAAGGTTCCCGAAAGACTCGACCAGCCCTAATACCACTTGTAACGGCCCGGACTGCTTTCAGGATTGCCGACTGTCCCCACAAACCAACACGGGTCTTTTCAGCTTGCCTTGTCCTCACTCACACGCTTTCTGGGAAACTTCCCAGAAGGTCACCCATGCCACAATTACTCCAAGTCAAGCACGCTTACCTATGGAGTTCTTATGTTCTGGGCTCCCGAAAAGAAGATTCATCTTGTTGGTATAGGTAGTACAAATCATTTCTTATAAGCCTTCCTTCAAGTGTACAGTCCCATACCTGCACAGCCTCAGGATCCCTCTCATTCTGGTGTGAATCGGTTCATTCATGTGTCCCTCCTCCTAGAAGCCTGCCAGGAACCGCTCCTTGTCCGTGCCTCATGCACCGACGATCACTCCCCGCCCTTGTCAGCCCCGGGTGTTACATGAACAATTGGGATGCCCAAAGGCAACCATTGTTTGACAAGACTTATCACCAATGTTTGATCATTGCGTTGAGAGTACCGCTTGCAGTTAGTCCTTACAATCCAAAGATTGGGGATTAATGGTACGCTTGGTATCTTGTTTGGGTCTTTTAATTTACAATTAGAGTTGTTTGTGAATGTCTCATTGATATTTAATAATTTGACGTGCACACTGATGAGCTTGTATGTTTATTGTTCTCTTATTCCAGTTGTTGCTGCTGCCGCTCCAAATGTCACCACTCAAATTAACCAAATCCCTATGCTGACTGGGATAAACTTCAAGTCATGGAAGGAATCCGTTGAAATCGTTCTCGGATGCATGGACTTGGACCTGGCACTAAGGGAGGAACGACCCATTCCCACTCCGGAGAACTCTTATGAGATCAAAATTGAGAAATGGGATCGGTCCAACCAAATGTGCCTCATGATTATCAAGAGATCCACACCTGAAGTGTTTAGGGGCTCAATTGTTGAGAACAAGAATGCCAAGAAGTTCCTGGAATCAATAGAGCAATTTTTTGCTAAAAGTGATAAGACTGAGACGAGTAGTCATTTCGCTAAACTCATCTCCATGAAGTATAAAGGTAAAAGGAACACAAGGGAGTACATTATGGAGATGTCCAATCTTGCGTCAAAACTCAAGGCACTTAAAATGCAGATCCCTGAGGATTCGTGCACTTGGTCTTGATCTCTCTCCGTGCACACTTTGGGAAATTGTTGGTGACATATAACACTCAGAAGGGACAAATGGTCCTTCAATGAGCATATATCTCACTGTCTGCAAGAAGAAGAGAGGCTTCAAAGGGATAGGATTGGAAGTGATCATTTGGCTTCGACCTCTCAAAACAAGAAGAGGAAGATAAATAAGGATATTGCAGAAGGTTATTTTCACGGGAAGAAGCAGAAAAAGCAGGATAAGGACTCAGCTTGTCTTTTATGCAAGAAGGCAGGACACATGAAGAAGGATTGTCATAAGTACGCCGCATGGCATGCGAATAAGGGTAAACTTCTCACTTTTGTTTGTTCTGAAGTTAATTTAGTTTCAGTACCTAAGGATACTTGGTGGGTAGATTCTGGTGCTACTACTCACATTACGATGTCTATGCAGGGTTGCCTGTGGAGCCGACTGCCAATTGATGCTGAAAGATTCATCTATGTGGACGACGGCACTAAAGTTGCAGTAGATGCTATAGGAACCTTTAGATTATTATTAAAGATTGGTTTTCATTTGGATTTAATTGAGACATATGTTGCTCCGTTTATAAAGGGAACATAAAGGAGTACATTATGGAGATGACCAATCTTACGTCAAAACTCAAGGCACTTAAAATGCAGATCCCTGAGGATTTGCTTGTGCAATTGGTCTTCATCTCTCTCCCTGCACACTTTGGGCAATTCTTGGTGACATATAACACTCAGAAGGACAAATGGTCCCTCAATGAGCTTATATCTCACTGTGTGCAAGAAGAAGAGAGGCTACAGAGGGATAGGATTGGAAGTGCTCATTTGGCCTCGACCTCTCAGAACTAGAAGAGAAAGATAAATAAGGATATTGCATAAGGTTCTTCTCATGGGAAGAAGCAGAAAAAGCAGGATAAGGACTCAACTTGTTTTTTTTTTTTTTGCAAGAAAGGAGGACACATGAAGAAGGATTGTCCTAAGTACGCCGCATGGCATGCGAAGAAAGGTAAACTTCTCACTTTTGTTTGTTCTGAAGTTAATTTAGTTTTAGTACCTAAGGATACTTGGTGGGTAGATTCTGGTGCTACTACTCACATTAGTATGTCTATGCAGGGTTGCTTGTGGAGCTGACCGCCAATTGATGCTGAAAGATTCATCTATGTGGGCGACGGCACTAAAGTTGCAATAGAGGCTATAGAAACATTTAGATTATTTTTAAAGACTGGTTTTCAGTTGGATTTAATTGAGACACATGTTGCTCCGTCTATTAGACGGAATTTGGTTTCTATTTCTACTTTGGACAAATCTGGTTATTCTTGTTCATTTGGAAATAATAAAGTTAATCTCTCTTATGGTTCAAATGTTGTTGGTTACGAGTCTTTAGTCGATAATCTTTATATGCTTGATGTTGAGCGTTCCTATAACGAAATATTGCAAATACATTCGCACGGTACGAAATGTAAATTAAATGAGAATTCTGCCACTTTATGGCATAAGCGCTTAGGCCACATTAAAGAGAGAATTCAGAGGCTTATGTTGGAGGACATTCTTGGACCCTTAGATTTGTCAGACTTTCAAGTCGGTGTAGAGTGTATTAAGGGTAAACAAACAAACAAAAGGAATTTAGGTGCCGAAAGAGCTAAGGACCTTTTAGAACTAATACATACAAATATTTGTGGTCCTTTCCCTTATGGAATGGGAAAAGGTACTTTATTACGTTCATAGACGATTACTCAAGATACGGTTACCTTTATTTAATTCATGAGAAGTCTCAATCTCCGGATGTTTTCAAGTCTTTCAAAGCTGAAGTTGAACTTCAACTGGGAAAGAAAATTAAAGCTGTCAAATCAGATCGTGGTGGTGAATACTATGGTAGATATGACGGATTAGGAGAGCAATGTCCAGGCCCTTCGCCCTTTTCCTCAATGAGTGTGGAATTGTTCCGCAATACACCATGCCGAGCAAACCCAGCATGAACAGAGTTGTAGAACGACGAAACCGGACTCTTAAGGATATGGTAAGGAGTATGATTAGTCATTTTTCATTTCCAGAGTCACTTTGGGCAAAGGCTTTAAAGACTGCAGTTTATATCCTCAATAGAGTATCTAGTAAAGTAGTAGCCAAAACCCCTTATGAGCTGTGGACTGGGAAAAAGCCCAGCATAAGGCACATGCACGTTTGGGGATGTCCTGCTGAAGCGAGACCTTATAGGCAGCATGAAGGTAAGCTGGACTAAAAAATAGTAAGTTGCAACTTTGTTAGGTACGTTGAACACTCTCGTAGGCATAAGTTTTACAATCCCGCAACAAGAACATTTTTTGAGACAGGGAATGCAAGATTCCTTGAGGATATTGAGTTTGGAGGGAGAGGAAACATAAGGAGTGTTGCCTTTAATTAAGAAACTGTTACTGACAATGAGCAAGTCTTTGTACCTCTCATTGTTCAAGAAACAGATCTGGTTGATGTCATTCCTAACATCATTCAAGTTCAGGACAACACTGAAGTTCCTTCTCGGGCACCACCTATAGTGCAAACTCAACAACCTCAAGAAGTTCCATTAAGGAGATCCACTAGAGAGAGAAGAAATACAATTTCGGATGACTTTGTAGTATTTCTTCAAGAGCATGAGGATGGCATTGGTTTGACTGAGGAAGATCCAATCCACTTTAGTCAAGCTATGCAAAGTTCTGACTCTCAAAAAAGGATTGATGCCATGAATGAAGAGATGAAATCTATGGCTGACAATGACGTTTGGGATCTTGTCAAGTTTATGACACCCCCTTCTGGGACATCACATGGTAACTCATTTCGGAAATTAAAAATATATTATTTATTTTTTTTAAAAAACACTCATTCGAGTAGTCATAGAAAAATTGATACCAAAGATAAACAGAACAATCAGTATAAAACAAATTGATATTCCTCATTTATAATAATAACTCAACTTTGCCATAAGGCATACATCATTTTCCCAATCATCTCGTACACTATACGTACCTCAAAATTTCTAAGAGCTGGTCTAAAGAGACATCTAAACACGATAGAGTATACTACCTAGTATACTTCAAACCCATGAGACTAAGCCTCGTTGTCGCCAGTCCACACATCTGGGCCGTCGATGTAAAGAGACTCCAACTTCGGGGTCCCGAAGTGGCCCGGAGATCCACTGAAATGTATCTGTACATGTATCCAAAAACACAACAGGGTGTCCAACATGTACAGGCAAGGGTGAGATACCAATATATGGATTCAAATACGATAACTAAATGCATTACACATCAACAGCACATGGGCATATACAATCATTACGTATAAGATTCTACTGGATAAACAAGTAGTATATCATAGGGTCTCATACCCGACAGTCATCGTCATTTTCAAAAGAAATGCTTGACACTTCAATATTCATCATCTAATTCTTTACTTAATCTCCGGAGAATCCCAACACCTTTGTATACATAAACTGAGCTGATCAGGCTCATGGTACATTGGCCCAAGGCAACAATGACCAGCACCTAAGTGCTTATTCGGAAGTACATGAACACCATGACATTACGCGATTACATGGAATTACATTCAGCGGCACTTGATAAACTGTAAATGGTCATACGATATTGTCCAACTCAAGGCACAATATTCGTCAGTTGTATGACACCATTGTCCATCAAGGCACAATGTTACACAATGACTTAAAGTCATCACAGGGTTCCCTGCCATCAAGGTCCCCCAATCCAGATGGCACGTCTGCCTAAAAACAAATGCATGAGAAAAATGTTTCAAGTCTTGCCACTTTTCTTTGTGTTCATTCTTTCGTTGCCGTAGCTCAAAGCTCCCGACTATTCACAATTTACACCGTTTTACAACTTTTCATCGTTAGCACGGGACAAAACGTCCGAGTGCTCAATCGCGGAACTCTGGACCGATGCACCAGCCCAAGTTCCGTGGTAATAGAAAACATCATTCACCTTTAATCACGTTTCCTCATAACAAGAGGACGTTTCCCCATAACAAGAGGAGGATGCACAGTCCACAGGACATGCAGTCCATAACATTGTTGCACGGCTTCTCGTGCTATTTTATAGAACACTAGTATCCCGACGTCTCGCATACTAGGTTCACGTTTTTCATTGTTTTTCATCGTTTTTCGTTCTGTGAAACACAAATCCAAAACGAAATTTCCGCAACTCATCCAAGTTGACAGATTTTACATTGTTGGAAAAACTTGTTTTACGGAAAAACTTTTCTGTTTGGAAACTGCTTTGTAAACTAGTGGATTTCTGATAAAACTTATCTTTTGTTGTAAAGTCCCTTCCCAAAAACTATTTTTGAAAGGAAACATCCGAGACCAAAAACGTCGTCCCAGAACAGCGTTACTATTTTTTGAAACATTTTTCGTAAATCTTTTCGGAATTAAAACATCGTTTAGCGTTAAGACGTTCTGAGTTCCAAAACTTGACTTACTTTTTCCACATAAAAATCCATTTACTCTTAAAAACTAACTTTTCCTACTAACTTCATAAAATATTTTAGGATTTCTCTTTTCCTTTAGAAAACAAGCATCGTTGAAAATCCCTAACGTTTTTCTCAAATCAATCTTTGGTATTACTACAAAGCTTTTTAAAGCTTTTATCTTTGTTAGTTAATTGAGCACTGACTACTGTCAGGCTTTTCAAATCAGTAATCCACACCAATACAATTAACAAGGCAACACATAGCAGATAATGCAGTCTATCACATGCATTAAAATACTCAAACACATAACTGCAGATAGTCATCAACATAGCAAATAATATCTGAGCATGATTTAAACAACCAACATACAGTCAAACCAATAGATTCAGACAAAACACCAATAACACATAGTTATCGTAAAATCCCTCAGGCAAACCCCCTTACCTTTCGTAGTCTACTCAGATTTGTGTCCTCCGGTCTCTAAGTGTTCCCTGAGTCCATAATTCTCCCACTCAAGAGGTCCAAGAGTCCTCCCCGAATCGCCCAGCTACGACTATCCTATTGATCCTTCATTACAAAATCATGAAATAAGTTTAGCTTGTAAAATAACCTAGTAATTTCCTAGGTGTAGGTTCGGCCATGACTAGCAAAATTGGCTAGGGTTCTCAAAATTTTACATACTCTTAGATTTATGATCATAGAGTAGTATAGAGTTAAGGAAATTGTCATAAGTTGAAAAATTGAAACAAATTCATCCAACTTTTCTAGAGCACAATTTCGGCCATCTATAGAAATATAGGGTAGGGATTTTATTTTGCTTCAAGTTCTAGGATTCAAGACATCTAAGCAAGAGAAAGATGGAATACATGGTTATTTTCTAACAATTGAAACAAAATCCCATCTACCCACACCCTTTAAGTTTCGGCCCTATGGAACAAAACAGGGCAGCTATGTGATTTTGCATTTATGCTCTTGAATGATGAATCTAGAGGTCTTAATGAGTTCATAGAAATTAATTTCATGAGCATAGGATTTTTCTACCATTAGTTATGGATTTTTGAAGCTAAAACCCTAACCTTCACCCATCATAAAAATCCATGATCTCTAGAGAAGAATAGTGAAGCTCACCTCTTGGTTAGTGGAGAGTAATAAAGCTTGAAGCTTCTCTAAGTCACCTTGATTGAAGTTCCTTCTTGAAGTAGAAAGCTTGAAGAGTTTTATGGAGAGTTTATGGAGAGAAAATGAAAAGAGAAGAAGGAGAAGGTGGGGGAGGGGGAGGGGGCTGCGTGAAGGAGAGCTCAAAATGAGTAGAAGATTGGTGTCTAAATCTTAGTAAATAAGGAAAGATAGAATGGTAAATTTGCTAAAGGGTAAAATGGTAATTTTGTCAAGTTTTAAGGGCATAATGGTCTTTTGCTCTACTAAGTAATGATGGCCTTTGGTGAGTCACCTAGTGACTCACCTAGATGAGGTGTCCTTGAAAAGGACATGAGGTTTATCCTTTAGCAGTTCCGATAAATCCGTATTCAGCTCCGTTTTCAACCGATTTCTGTAAAACGACTTATTTATTGTGAAAATTTTCAAAATAACCAATATCGTTGGAAATAAAATATAAAACTTAATTGTTTCATTCACGAGTCAAAATTAGGTAGTCTGAGCAGTAAAATAATACTGTCAGTGTAAAATGCAGACCGGGCTCCGTCTGAGTTTTTGACTCATAGGTCCCACGACAACGTAGAGCGTGACTATGGTCTCGGAATATTTTATTTCACTCTCTAAACCCTCCAATAAAATGCAAACAAATAAATACTATTTAATTAAAACAGAAAGCTCGAAAGCTTGAAAAATCGGGGTGTTACAAAGTTGCCTGAAGGTGCAAGACCCATTGGTTGCTAATGGATATTTAAAACCAAAAAGGACTCAAAAGGTAACATTGAAAGATATAAAGCTTGTCTTGTCGCCAAAGGCTTCACTCAAAAAGGAAGGCATTGATTATAAGGAGACTTTCTCTCCGGTTTCTTCGAAAGACTCCCTTAGGATAATTATGGCATTGGTCGCTCATTATGACTTAGAGCTGCATCAGATGGATGTAAAGACTGCGTTTCTAAATGGCAGCATTGATGAAAAGATTTATATGATGCAACCAAAAAATTTCGTTTCAGGAGATTCGAAGTTTGTGGTATGCAAACTAAAAAAATCCATCTATGGCCTTAAACAGGCCTCCCGTCAATGGTATTACAAATTTCATCAAGTTATTACCTCCTATGGTTTTGAGGCAAATTTGGTTGATGATTGCATATACAAAAGGATCAGTGGGAGTAAATTCATTTTTCTGGTATTATATGTTGATGATATCTTATTATCAAGCAATGAGGCTTACTGCATGAAACCAAGAAATTTCTCACGAATAATTTCGAGATGAAAGATCTTGGGGACACCTCTTTTGTATTAGGAATCCAAATTCTGAGAGATCATTCTCAAGGATTTATGGGATTATCACAAAAGAGCTATATCGATACAGTTTTGGATAGATTTGGCATGAAAGATAGTAAACCGGGAGATACACCCGTGGCTAAGGGAGGCAAGTTCAGTCTCAAACAGTGCCCCGTTACAAATCTTGAAAAGGTAGAGATGCAAAAGATTCTTTATGCTTCAGTTGTAGGGAGTCTTATGTACGTTCAAGTTTGCACTCGTCCCGACATAGCATTTATAGTGGGAGTCCTTGGTAGATATTTGAGTAATCCAGGTATGCAACACTGGAAGGCGATTAAGCGTGTGATGCGTTATCTGAAGAGAACAATAGACTGCATGCTTACCTATCGGAAGTTTGACAGCTTAGAGATCGTTGGGTACTCTAACTCCGATTTTGCGGGATGCCCGGATAGCAGACGCTCTACATCTGGTTATATCTTCTTGTTGGCTGGGGGAGCTATATCCTGGAAGTCTGCCAAATAGACTCTTGTAGCTTCTTCGACCATGGCAGCGAAGTTTGTGGCTTGCTGTGAGGCATCAAATCACAGTTTATGGCTGCGGAATTTTATCACAGGCCTGAAATTTATTGACAACATAGAGAGGCCACTAAAGATTTATTGTGACAATAATTCAGCAGTGCTCTATTCCAACAACAACAGGAGCTCTACAAAGTCGAAGTTCATCAACATCAAGTATCTTGTTGTTAAGGAAAGAGTTCAGGAAAAACAAATTTTTATAGAGCACATAGGGACAAATTCTATGCTAGTAGATCCACTAACTAAAGGCTTAGCACCTAAGGTTTTTCACGAGCATGTTGCTCATATGGGTGTTGTTGCTAAGGATGCCTTAGTTTAGTGGGAGTCTTTATATGTGTTTTATGTTTGAGATACAGACCTTGTGATATTTTGGATTTTCTGCAGAAATAAAGTTATGTTTATGAGTTCAGTATAAACTTGTTTGTATCTTGTTGTGTGTAAAATTTATTTACACATTAAGGACTTTGGTTTGCAAAATTAATTTTTTGCAAAATTATGCTCACTAAAGTTTTAAGTTGGACCAGTTGGAAATAGGCATGATTTAGAGATCACATTGTATGAAATTTCCGTGCTACTCATCCATATCGATCTATGTCATTGAGAGTGTTGATGTGGTGATTGTCGGGATTTAGTCACATTATATGGCAATGACGAAAGCCGTGATAGTTCCATTGTTAATGCATGAGATGGACCAGATTGTAAGGAGGAAGTCTAAAGATAAATAGCATTCAGATGTGCACACTAAGGTTTTCTGATATAATGATCATGATATGACCCAAGTGGGAGATTGTTGGAATTTTTATTCCAATACTTAATATGGGCTAATATCATTAAATAATTATATTAACTATTATCATAAAGGAGCAATATTTAAGTGATCAATTGATTGAATATAAAGTATGCTCATTAGGCTCCTATGGTTTAAATGAATGGGCCTCATATGGACAGATGTTAGTGTTACCCCAATAGGGAATAATGGGTACCTTATTCGGTTTAACAAATAAAAGAAGGCTATGATCCCCAATACACCATATCGCATCATTCACTCTTTTCTCCCCATCTGAAGAGGCGGCTAAGGTCTCGTAGTGGAACTCCGGAGATACGGTTGAGAAAGATCCATAAAGCCACCGGTTGCCGTTCGTGATTGATCATCTTCATCCTTCAAATTTCCGCTTTGTGACTGATGACAATGGATCCATGTATTTATATGTCCTTAGTAATCCAACATGTCGTAGGTCCTAAGGGAAATCAAGATTATGGTTTTGTTGATCTTATATGCTTTAATTATGTATGTTTCCGCTAAAGTTTCTAATTATGATTAAAACATGTCAAAAGGAATTAAGGTATTAATTTCCAACACTCCTTGGCCACACAACTTAAATTCACCTCATTATTCATAATTGTTGTTTATGGACAACACATGTTCCAGTTAAGATTTACATCTTGCTGTCACACTTTGCTGATTTTTAATCAACTCTATGAATCCACTTTATGAGTATAATTCCTAACATTTAAATAGTTCTATATACTTTTTAACAACTTTGTAATTCAACTAGTAGTACCTAAGTTCCAATGTTGTGGCCCAAGATGCAACCTTATCAAAACTAACTGCCAGAGGAGGTTTTCAGCAAGCCTATACCAAACTCAAACAAACATTGGGAACAATACAGAAATCCATAAATTCTGAAATTTTAACCACAATAAGACTTATATGTCTGTTTTCCAATGACACTAGTTTCACATAAAAAGGAGGTCTAAAACTCCAGATATAAATTTTGGAGGAAGAACTATCCAAGTACATCCAAGACAGACAGTACTCAATTTTCCAAATTAAACTAGGACCTCCTCAGGTCTCATTAAAACACGAAATTTTAAAACAATAAAAGTATACATTTCAGTTTTAAAATGCAATAAGTTTCATCTCATTCCGAATTTCACAACTCAAGATATAAATTTTTGAGTGCAAGCTGTCAGGATGCATTCAGGTCAGCCAATGCCCTGTTTTCAAAAATTAACTGAGAACACCTCAGGTCTCCTAAATTAACAAAATTTATACACTGTATACCACTGTGTGTTAGCTTTCAAATGGGACCAAGTTCAACTCAATCCGATATCTACAACTCCAGTTACAATTTTTTGATTTCCGATCTGTCAAAATCTCACCCAAAACCGAGACACCCAAAAAAACATCAAACCTCAAGCTACAACAATGGAGTCTTCACACGTCTTTCTTCACTCTCGAATACTTCTAACGGTAAAACAAAGCTCAAAATAGTGTAAAGATAACCAAATGGTGTCAGAGATAAGTCCTAGGTAGTATTTAACCCTATTTATAGTAAATAAGAGGTAGACATAAAAAAAGCCATCGAAGTACCACCTTTTTTTGTCAGGTTTAAATTGATGCACAGCCCATTTTTTGTCAGATTTAAGTCAGTGTACAGGTATTTGCATGTAGATTGACTAAATTTTATTTATTCCATCGATTTACTTTATAGCGCAGCAGCTATTGCAGAACTTTTTCAATGGGAAGGATCTGTGTAAGAGAATCAATCCTGATGAAGTTGTTGCTTATGGTGCAGTTTCTATGCTGCTTTGTTGAGTGAAGGCATAATGAATTTTCCAAAGTTGACGCCGCTGGATGTGACACTGTTGCGTCTTGGTGTGGGTGGAATATTTGATGAAATGAGTTTTGTGATTCATAGGAATACACCCATTCCTATAAACAAGACACCAAAATGTTGTACACTAATTACACTGTCAATCAATCACAAATCATCCTATGTATGACTTTTAAAGAAGTTATGATAATAGTCAAACATTGTTAATGATGTGACAATTTTTGAACAATTGTTATTATTATTATTATTATAATATAAAAAAATATTTTGAATAAAACTATTTTTGAATAAAAATAATCAAAGTGTGATTTTTTGAATAAAATCTGTTGTATAAAATAATATTAATATTATAAAAAAAATTAAATTTTTTAGTATTTATATTATAAATAATGATAGCTATAACTAAAATCTTAAAAAGTATAATAAATATTAGTAAATGTAATGTATTAAAAAATATTATATTTGTTCACGTGGCAGTGCTAATATCATATTAAAAAATTATTTAGCCAGAGTAAAAGAAGTTGAATTCTTATTACCTTGTAAAATAGGGTTAGGTTTCACAAATATGAAATTACTAATTTTGATCCCCATAAAATGAGTAAATTTTGGGTTTGATCCTTATAAATAGTTTTTCTTTGGTTTTCATCTCTGTAAAATTTAATATTACCGTTTTTAGTCCCTATCATTCATTTTAGGGTAGATAAATATAATTCATTTTAGGGGTAAAAGAGAAATCATATGCTAACATGACACCACAGAGGTCATTGAATGTCATTTGGGATGATCATATGACTTCTATTAGACACATAAGTAGTTTAATGAATGTTATATGATAGTAAAGACAAAAATTAATAATTTTAGATTTTATAAAGACAAAAAAAAAAAAATTTATAAGAATCAAAACCAAAATTAACAGGTGATGACCAAAAACATGTTTGACCGCAAAAACAATCAATTATGTGCTTTTCCCACATTAAGTTTCCTAACTTTCACTCTCTTAAGTTTAAGTTTGCGTATTCCTTTTTCATCAAAAAAAAAAAAAAAAAAAACCCCTCAAGGTATATTACTTTACACCTGCTTGCCAGAGTGCGAAGGATTCTGAGTAGGAAGGCAAAGCAAGAAGAAAAGGCCTTCAACGGCCTGTTTAGTAAAATTAGTTGTTAGCAGATAAGTTAGTTGATAGCAGATAGTTTATAGCAGATAGCGGATGAGGTAGCTGATAGCGGATAACGGATAAGTTAGCTTATTTTTTGTGGAAGTGTTTGTTAAAACTAGCGGTTGAACTAACTGAAAAATATAAAAAGACATAAAAGGACATCTTCATTAATGATTTTACATAAAAGAGAGAGAAGAGAATAAAGGTAGAATTAAATATAGATAATAAGGATAAAAGTAGAAAGAAAAATGAAACGCTATAAGCTATAAGCTCAAACGCTACTTCAAGTAGCGTCTGGAAAAAACACTATAAGCTCGTGAAAAAACGCTATAAGCTCGTGACAGAGGCGCTTACCAAACAGGACTACTTTCTCATCCACTATAAGCTATTCGCTATAAGCTCGTAAAATTGTCTAGCCAAACAGGCTCAAGGTATATTTGTAATCAGAAATTAATTGATAATTGGTTTAGAATTGGCCTTTGATGAGTTGGGTTTAGCCAAGTTTTATATATATATATATATATATATATATATATATATATATATATATATTTCTTTTTTTTTTTTCTTTTGAAACTTGAGGGGGACATGACAATCCTCCTCCCTCTATAAATTAACATTTGATACATTTTTTTTTTCTAAAATAATAAATAAATAAATAAACTTAAACTTTAATAGTTAATCTTTCATTCTTGTCAAAAAAAAAAAGTTAATCTTGCATTATTCATATATAATTATTTTCCCCTCATCTTTACTTACCTTAATCTTTTTTTCTTATAACTTTTATATAAAAAAAAAAATTATTTAACCCGAGTAAATAAGTTAAATTCTTATTACCTCTGTCAAAAAAAATTCTTATTACCTTGTAAAATAGGGTCAAGTTTCACAAATATGAAATTTCTAATTTTGGTCCCTATAAAATGAGTAAATTTTGGGTTTGATTTTTGTAAATAGTTTTTCTTTGGTTTTCATCCCTGTAAAATTTAATATCACCATTTTTAGTCCCTACCATTTATTTTAGGGTAGATAAATATAATTTATTTTAGGGGTCAAGAAAATTTTTAGAAGAATCATATGCTAACATAACACCATGTAGATCATTGAGTGTCATTTATAATGATCATATGACCTTCTGTTAAACACATAAGTAATTAATGGATGTCACATGACAATAGAAACCAAAAATAGTGATTTTAGATTTTAGAAGAATAAAAATAAAAGAAATTTTTTTATAGGGATCAAAACCAAAATTCACTCACGGGGACCAAAAACATATTTTATAGCAAAAAATCAATTGTGATTTTGTAGTTCAGTTGTATTATTTGAACATCAAATTTAAACATCATATATATATATATATATATATATATATATATATATATATATTATCTCTCTTTTATTTTTATCTTCTTTATATGCATACAATTCAAAAAATACATCCAAAAATAACAAGACAGTATGTTGTTCCATTTTATTATCCAAAAATCATTTCTCCTGTAGTTAACGGTTTCGAAAAGTTCTCGCACCTCAAATTTTCTCTCCCACATCAACTTTCCTAACTTTCTTAAGTCTTAAGTTTGCGGATTCCTTTTTCATCAAAAAGGTATTCCTTGCTACAACAGCTGTAATTTTGCTCCCTTCCAACTTCAATGATTCTGAGTGCGAAGGATTCTGAGTAGGAAGCCAAAGCAAGAAGAAAAGGCCCTCAGCCTCAAGGTATATTTCTATTTCTATTCTTTCAATTTTGCTTCAACACAAATTAGTTTTGTTTGATATGTACTTTTTGTTCAATCTTTTATAAAATACACTGTTTTGTATCCATCACACACAACAAGGGTATTCATTACACTGTGTTTACACTTTAGCTATTAATTAATGGTATGTTTACGCATAAATGTATACCCTTTAAAGAATTAAGCTGTACACATTCAGCTAATTTTCATCTTTTACAGACAGATATAAAACCACCCAAACCTCTTCGTTTTGTGGAACCTTCTTCGTTCACCTCAAAAGAAAATGGCCAAAAAATATGAGGGAATTGCAATAGGAATAGACCTTGGCACTACGTATTCGTGTGTTGCAGTATGGCAGGAGCAAAACAATCGAGCTGAGATCATCCACAATGACCAAGGCAACAGAACAACACCTTCTTGTGTTGCTTTCACTGACACCCAAAGGTTGATTGGTGATGCTGCTAAGAACCAGGCTGCATCCAACACTACCAACACTGTCTTTGGTAATTGATCTTTTCTTGTTTCTTGTTTCCTTTATATTTGTTGTTTTTCTGTTTGTTTTTAGCAGCACAAATGATACTTGACAATTATTAATTATTTTGCAGACGCTAAGAGGTTAATTGGAAGGAAATATAGTGATCCCATTGTTCAGAATGATTTGAAGCTGTGGCCATTCAAAGTCATAGCTGGTAATGATGACAAGCCAATGATTGTTGTTAATTACAAGGGTGAGGAAAAGCACCTTGCTGCAGAGGAAATATCATCTATGATCCTTACACAGATGTGTGAGATTACAAAGGCATTTTTGGAATCAACTGTAAACAATGTTGTTATTACCGTGCCTGCTTATTTTAATGATTTTCAGCGTCGAGCTACCAAAGATGCTGGTACTATTGCTGGCCTAAATGTCATGAGGATAATCAATGAATCCACTGCTGCAGCTCTTGCATATGGCCTTAACAAAAGAGCTGATTGTGTTGGAGAGCGAAATATTTTCATCTTTGACCTTGGTGGTGGTACTTTTGATGTGTCTCTCCTTAAAATTAAGGATAAGGTCTTCGAAGTTAAGGCCACTGTTGGAGACACTCACCTCGGAGGAGAGGACTTTGATAACAGAATGGTGAACCACTTTGTACAAGAGTTCAAGAGGAAGAACAAATTGGACATTAGAGGGAACCCAAGAGCTCTAAGGAGGTTGAGAACTGCATGTGAGAAGGCAAAAAGGATACTTTCATATGATACTGAGACCACCATTGAGTTAGATGCATTATTTGAGGGCAATGACTTCTATTCATCCATCACTCGTGCCAAATTTGAGGATATTAACAACGATCTATTTAAAAAGTGCATGGAAACTGTTGAGAGGTGTCTTGCTGATGCTAAGATGGATAAGAGTAGTGTGCACGATGTGGTCCTTGTTGGTGGATCTTCTAGGATTCCCAAAGTGCAGCGGTTGTTGCAGGACTCTTTCAAGGGTAAGGATCTGTGCAAGAGCATCAACCCTGATGAGGTTGTTGCTTATGGTGCAGCTATTCAAGCTGCTTTGTTAAGTGATGGCATTAAGATTGTTCCTGACTTGGTGCTATTGGATGTTACTCCTCTGTCACTTGGTGTAGAGGTAAAAGGAGGTCTCTTTGATGTTGTGATTCCTCGGAACACTACCATTCCCGTAAAGAAGAAAAAAGTATACCGTTCCACTCATGATTACGTTACCAGTCAATCGATTAGGGTGTTTGAAGGTGAGAGGACAAAAATCAGTGATAACAACTTGTTGGGTTTCTTTAAGCTTTCTGGCCTGCCTTCTGTTCCTCGAGGCCACAATTTTAATGTATACTTTGATATAGATGCTGATGGTATCCTTAACGTGTCTGCTGAGGATGAAACCAGTGGTAGTAAGAACCAAGTTACCATAACCAATGACAAAGGTAGACTGTCAACTGAAGAAATAGATAGAATGATTCGAGAAGCTGAGATGTACAAGGATGAGGATAGGAAGTACAAGAAGAAGGTTATAGCAATGGAATCTTTGGATAGGTATGTTTACAAGATGGAGAATGCTATGAAGGATACCAGTGTCACTTCTAAGATTCGTCCACGAGACAAGAAGAAGATTAGTACTGCAATTGAAAAGGCCAGGAATTTACTTGATGGCAATCAGCAGGTTGAAGCGTGTGTGTTTGAGAACCGTCTGAAGTTGCTAGAGATAATCTTCGAGCCCACTATGGCTAAGATCAACTTTGGTTGGACTGATGAGTTAAGTGATTTGGATGATTATTGTTAAATTCTAGGAACTTGCTTTGCATGCATGAAAACGCTATCACTTGTGCTTTATCTTCTTTTTTTAAGTATATTTTTGTGGTTCTAAGTTTTTAGAATGCTCATGTAACAAATGCAAATCTCTATGACTGCTATCATCAAAAGTATTGCTATATTAATAATTTTGCATTGTGTGATTGTCAATTCAAAATTGAGATTTTTATATCTTCTTTTATGATAGTAACTTCATGGATTTGATCATGATTTTTAAGTAGCAGGCTTGTTGTTTTGGGTTAAGTTTTTACCTTTTTTATTACTTTTCATTGTGCTAAAATTACACTCGCACATACAAAAAATTCCCTTATATACACAACACAGATATGATGTATTGAACTCCTTGAAACGAGAATTGTATATTATATTTAAATTGCTCTTAGAGAAAAAAAAAATCCCACTAGCTTCCATAGAGCTTTCGATCGATCATGCATCATTTGGAAGCCAACTCCTCGCTCATAAAGCTTCACATTAGGGCATCTTTCCATGGTTCCCACAACTCAGTGACATCTAGAAACGCCTTCAGCCTCAGCCTGACTCCACATTTGAACTATATGGGGAAATAGCATGGTAGCAATCTGACCATTCTTTTGCCTGGACTTTTGGCCTTATCCTTAAAAAGACGCTTCCATCCCCAGCCGATCATCCTCCATCCGTGGCTTGGTAAGAGGTGAAAACTAGTCCTTTCCATCTGGCACTTACTGATGGACTAAACTTAAAGATGACAATAATAATAATAAGGGAAATGTTTACCAGTGCCCTAAGGTTAGGACACTAGTTAAGGAATCAAATGAGAAAATTTGTATTGAAAATCGTTGTATTCAATATATTAAAAGTTGAAAAACTGTAATTTTCTATAAAAGCTTTCTATATATTGATTCTTTAACCAATGTGCTTTTGGCATTAGGTAATATGACCTTTTTAATATTCAATTGTTATTTATTAATTAAATATTCTAAAAAAATTCATAAATCGATCAAAACCGATTATAGTTTGGGATTGGTTTTGTAGTGAGTTGATCGGTTTGGTTTCATTTCGCGGATTCATGTTCTAAAACCGAATCAAATCAAACACAAGTACATGTTATATTTATATATTCATTATACTCTAAAATGATACATATATTTTAAGTTGTGGATTTTGTTATATATCATTCTTGATTGGAGATTTTATATTCCTTTCATTTGGATAGAATATCTCTAAAATAGAACAATCCATCATATATATTGTTCTAGTTTCTTTGTTTAAAAGATCAAAATGAAAAAACTTAGAGTGCGTTTGTTTCAAGTATTATTACATTATTTCCCGAAAAGTGAGGGAGGGAAAGTAACATTCTCATGTTTGTTTCAAGTTTTAAAAATTTATTCTCTGGTAGATTTTATTCGCATGAATGTTATTTGTACATAATCTGTTCACTTCTTGTTCTCATCTTAAAGGGTGGGAATCTAATATTCCCATAAGAATAAAACTCAACTACCTATAACTTTCCACTCTCACTTCATTTTATCATATTTATTTGTATTATTAAATTTTTTAATTTTTTAAATTAAATAAATTATAAAAATATTCTTAGAAATTTAAATTACTTACCAAACACATTAGTAGGAATAACACTCCTGGTAATAGCATTCCTGGATATGTGATTTCCGAGAATATAATTTCAATCCTTGAAACAAACGCCTCCTTAAAGGTTTTATTTGTTGAAATAAAATAGCAATAGTTGAATATCATTGAAAATAAAATAAAAATAACAATTATTTGAATGACCTTATGAATAGTTTGTATGACCTTATAAACGCTTTGGAACTTAGACTTTGAAAGGTATTATTGACACTTATATCACTACAAGAAAAGTGTTGTTTAGCGACAAGAAATAGCGATTGAAGTTGTGCACTTGTGCTTGTCGCTAATAGCAACCAACCTTGAGTTCAAATAGCTTATTTTTAACAAAGTTTGCATTTCAATTTTTAACGACATATATGGCAAAGCAACTGGTCGATACTTCGTCAGCTAATCATTGAATTTAAAAGTTTAATAATTATGGACTGTTATGGGACCAATTTAGTGATTTCAATATACGGCCGCTAACTCGGCGTCACTAAGTCGGTCGCTAAAGTTATTATCTCTACAAAAGTTTAACCCCTCAGTGATTATGTAACCTTCAATGCTTTTTTTTGTTACTCAACTAAAGTTACCATAAAATTTGCGTCCAAAATTATCTTGAATGATGCAGTTTGTTTACTTACATAATAGAGTCTCCTTGACAAAATTTGCAAGCAAAATGTACGAAGGTAAAAAAAATATCTAGGTAGCTATAATAAAAAACAGTTTGTCCTTGTATGCATAAGCAAAAACCAGGGACCAAAAATACTGTCACATGTCATTTTCAAAGTCGTTAAATTTAAATTCTTTTGTCAATTGGCAAAACATTTCACTTTTAGAAAATATATTTATCAATCATATTACTTTTGACATTTTGCTATTCATAGTTGTCAAGTGTTTTTATAGTGACACTTCCCAATGATCTTAGTAATCTATGAATTTTTTCTCTCTTGAAACTCCATTTGATTTATTTCTCCTGTTTTCTTCATGCAAGATAACCATTTTGTAGAAAATGTATTTATCTATCATATTATTTTTAATATTTGTCATTTCTCCCAATACATTGGTATCCTACTTCTCTCATCATTCGATTTTATAGTGAATTCTTTTTTTTCTTAAAATCAAAATTATAATTTTGCAACACCAATTTCTTTTCTCAACTACTTGGCATTGTACTTCTCTCAACATTTAATATTATATATATGCTTTCAAAGCAACAATTGTATTTCAAGTTGATTAATCATTTCTTGTAATTTATATAAACAATAATGTTAAACATTACCCAATTAGACGGGTTGGCCGCCAACTTGCCTCTGACCCGCCTTCTTGGTGGGTTAAGCGGAGTGGGTCAAACGGGTTGGCGGATTGAGAACCCTAATCCACCCCGCCAAAATTGGCAGGTTAAACGGGTTGACCCGTGGGTTATGTACCCACTTTGCCATCCCTATCTCATGGTAATGTTTTCGGGGGGAACAACCAAAAATACATTACTGGAAATGCTAGTTTCTTATAAATGTGTTTTGTAAAAACCATACTAAACATGAGAACGTAGGATCCCAAGTAAAAAAAAATCCTTATACCAAATGGCTAAGAGTGTAAAAAAATTTTATATTATGAATCAATCAAATATAAGGGTGTTCACATCCAAACCAATCCAATAAAAAACCGAAAACCGAACAAAACCATTTTTATTGGATTTTTTTGGACCATGTTTTGTGAAAACCGTTCGGATCAGTAATTTTGGTTTCTTTTTTTTTTTTTTTAAATCGAATCGAACCGAACAACATATATAAAACTTAATACTTATTTATTCTATTATTATCGTGTGGCATCGTATGAGACTACTATTTGTTGGTTTTTAAAGCTTAATTTTCTATTGTTTTTAATATTTCAAACGAAAAATTCATACTTGTTAGATCGTAATGTTTTAATTTTTAGTATGCTAGATGTGATATTTGTTGATGATATTTAGACTTATGTTTTGGTTATTATTTTTGTAAAAACTGAGTCATCCAATCCAATCCAAATCGCTTTTAATCGGATTGAATTGGTTCGGAATTGATATAAGATTCAATTCAATACAAACCGAACCACAATTTGTTTTCATTTTTGGATCATATGATTTTTGGCTCAAAACCAATCGAAAGCGATCCGTGAACACCCCTAATCAAATATCACCATATAAATGAAGGAACCTGTTTGAAACACAAAAAGGGGGGTTGAATTGTGTTTCTTACATTTTTAAAACTTTTCGCAAGCAGATATATATTTTTGCAAAGATGTGGACTAAAAACGGCGATGGACGCAAAGAGCGTTTCCAAATTAACTTGGACGATTACTGAAATAAGAACAACGCGATAAGAAAGCAATTCAATCCCAAGGAGTTAGTTAAGGAATAAACTAAAGCAAGAGCAAGGGAATGAAAGAGACACAAGGATATTATCCTGGTTCACTCTTTACCAAAGAGCTACGTCCAGTCCTCTCTACTTGAGAGCTTTCTCCACTATAACAAAAACCTTTTGTTACAAGTATCCAACACCTCTTTAGGCGCACTAAGTATTCTTTCTACACAAGCCTCTTCAGGCTCACCCAACTAGGTTTTGAAAAGAGTTTTGTTCTACTAACTCACTAAGTGTGAGGGTTTGAAACTAAAGCTTAGAACTCTTGAATAATACTCTACGCAGAGAGTGATTTGAAACTTAAGAGCAGAGTTGTAACGGCCCGGACTGCTTTCAGGATTGTTGACTGTCCCCACAAACCAGCACAGGTCTTTACAGAGTGCTTTGTCCTCACTCACATGCTTTCTGGGAAACAACCCAGAAGGTCACTCATCCCACAATTACTCCAAGTCAAGCACGCTTAACAATGGAGTTCTTATGTTCTGGGCTCCCGAAAAGAAGATGCATCTTGGTGGTATAGGTAGTACAAATCAATTCTTATAAGCCTTCCTTCAACTGTACAGTCCCATACCTGCACAGCCTCAGGATCCCTCTCATTCTGGTGTGAATCGGTTCATTCATGTGCCCTCCGCCTAGAAGCCTGCCAGGAGTCGCTCCTTGTTCGTGCCTCATCCACCGGCGATCACTCCCCGTCCTCGTCAGCCTCGGGTGTTACATGCCCACCAGCTTCCGCTTGGTTCGTCCCCGAACAACACCGTACTAGGAGAGGTCCGCTCTGATACCACTTGTAACACCCCGCCATCTCGGGTGTCACTTTTGTAACCCCAAACACATAACGTATGAAAATAAAATTTGCTTGTTCACTTTCGGAAAAAGATTCCTTTACTTAGGTCTTACTTATTGTGAAAATAGTGATAAAATTTTTCCTTCATACTACACTGCAGAGCATATATATACTCAAGATAAATATTAACGCCATTCATATACACATACTTGTATCATCAGTTTAACGACGTACATAGGAGACCCTAGACAACACATCTGTCTCCAAATATATTGGCAAAAGCAACATATTATAATTCCAAATACTAGGTAGCGATGGGTCTGAGAATCGTATCTCCAAAACCCTGGCCATCAGTAGCCACTCACAGACTAGCCAAAAGGCACTACCTCAAAAGAAAACCCTAAGTTGGTCTAGTACTAACAACAGATGCACTATCTAACATACGTTGTATTCCTAAGACCGAGTCTCGTCTTCAACCGTCCACACCTCTTCGTCGTTAGCACCGAGCAGATCCAGCTACTGAGTCTCTATATGACCTAGAGAACTATTGACAAACATCTGTACATGTATCCAAAAACACAACAGGGTGTCCAACATGTACAGGCAAGGGTGAGAAACCAATATATGAATCCAAAAACACAACAGGTATATACCCAAACACGTACAACAGATTCATATAAGTATATCTCACAAAATATAATCATGCATATTATAGTACATTATATATCAAAGTACTAACAATGAAACACAAGGGCCTCGTGCCCAACAATCAACGTCGTTTTCAAAACGTACGCATGAGCACTTCCATATAAGTCAACTAATATTCAATTCTAGATTTTCGGAAGTCCCATCATCAAAAGAATGAGTTGATCAAGCTCGGGGTACATTGGCCATCAAGCAGCAATGTCTAGCACCAGCGTGCCATGATAACTAGCACCAACGTGCCATAATAACTAGCACCAACGTGCCCTCACTAGCACCAACGTGCCATAACTAGCACCCACGTGCCATCACTAGCACCAATGCGCCATAACTACATTGTCCAACTTAGGGTACAATACGAACACACAGCACATGTGACATCATTGTCCATCAAGGCATAATACTATGACAACAAGTCATCTCAGGCTTTCCTTACCATCAAGGTCCCCCCATTTCACGGCACGTCTGCCCAACACATAAATGCATGAGAAAACTATTTAGTTTCCGTCGGTTTATCTTCATCTTAACCATATTTCCTCGTTGTAGCATCAACACTAACAACCACCACAATGTCTTAGACTCTCTAACCCTCAAAAACATTTTTCTCAAAATAAGACATCTAGTCCAAAACAGTTCGAACCCAAACATCGCTAACCAATGCACCAGTTTAGAATTTTGGATTCAAGAACATAAAAGCATCCTCAAGCTTTATAGGACCACAAAGATTGTCCCTAAGCTGGCAGGACCAACAACTAACATGGATCCTTGATCCACGTGTTTTCTGCAGAACCCTAGAACCTCGGCGTCTCGGTTTCTAGTTTCTAGGTTGAAACCCACTTTTCTTTGAAAACTCAAAAACCAAAACCCAAATCTCCGACACTTACACAAAGTCCTCGGGATCGGTTTTCCATAAAACAAAACTTGGTCTAAAGACTATTTCTTTTCTTTTGGTCATTTTTTTGGTAAAACACAAACCTTAAAACATAGTTTGCAAAAACCCTTTTTCTTTAATAAAACCAAATAACTTGAAAATCACGTTTCTTAAAACGCTTTTGCTCAAATGGTTAATTTTATTAATTTAAAAACTAATGAAGGTTTCCAAAAACACTATTTATCTTAAAACATCGTTTTTCATTATAAAGACACATTTTCACAACTTTGCTCTTTTAAGTTAACTTTTCTTAAAAGCAGCTATTTATTATTTTATTCCAAAAGAGATAATTATTTATTTTCTCTAAAATTAAATTGAGAAACAATAAAACATTATTATTTTTCTTCATTCCACATTTCAAGCTTTTAAAGCTTTTAGGTTACACGATGTCGGATCCTAATCGATATTAGGTCCTTTAACGACTTAAATCCCACAGTAGGGCACACGATACATCCATACATTTATTCAACAATTATATCATGTATCTACATACATCAGCAGTTATGTCATGCATAGTCAAATCAACAGCAGTAAATAAAACACTCCACCAATAATCAGATACAGACATTTATTTACATTTCAAACACACCAATGTAGCATATAGTCATCGGAATTGGAATTCCTCAGGTTTATCCCCTTACCT
The DNA here is from genome assembly GCA_039655645.1 of Ammopiptanthus mongolicus. Lineage (NCBI taxonomy): Eukaryota > Viridiplantae > Streptophyta > Magnoliopsida > Fabales > Fabaceae > Ammopiptanthus > Ammopiptanthus mongolicus. The sequence goes on from CM077348.1 coordinate 85,582,500, forward strand.
CTCGAAGTTCCAAGGTAAGCAGTGAACACCCGATCGATCCGGAAACTTGCTCGACTAGCTGCCGGTCACTACATACACACAATTAATAAAGGCATTAACTCAAAAATACAAAGATTTCTCCTATTGCACTACCCCTAGGGTTCGGCCCTTTGACCTTAAAAATAGCTAGGGAGCTCCAAAAATTCTCATTTCTTGGATAACACCCTAACTAAGTGCGATAACCCTAGATACCAACTCAAAACATCAAAAACTAACCAAAAACCCTACCCTACACAATAATGGGGTTTCGGCCTCTTTCTATTAAAATAGGCTAGAGAGATTTGTTGGCTCTAAGCTCTTGGATCATGCAAGTATGTCATGAACTTAGGCCATAGAAATTGGTTTGGTATTAAAAGGATTTTTTTACAATTTTTCATGGATTTTTGAAGTTTAGGGGCAAAAACCCCAACTTCCATGAAATTGAATTTTTTTGTGGAGAGAAAGGAGAGATTGGGAGAGATAGAGAAGGGTAGCTACCTCCTAGGAGATTCTCCTTCAAAGATCAATGGATTTGCTTCACAAAGTTCAAGCTTTTAGGCTTATAAAATGGTGAAAAATGCTTGAAGAAAAGAGAGAAAAGAGATAAAGAAGAGAAAGGATGAAGATGAGTGTGTGGGAGGGGGCTGATCGAAAATTTTGGGGGTGAGGAGAGTGTGAGATTAGATATTTATTTGGCTTTCTTAAGACTTAAGTCATGGTAAGAAAGTAATAAAAGGTAATTAGTAAAAACTAACCAAGGGCAATTTGGTCAATTCACGTCCCGACATTTTGAAAATTCTCACGACACTGGTAGGAGTCCCCAGGTGACTTAACATAGCCTGGATATGAAAATTATCGGCTCAAAGTTCTCGAAAAACCTTAACACGGCTCGAAACATCTCCCTGATCGATTATCGGTCCGGATATAATAAATTATTTTTATTTTTGGACATCAAGACACATTTTATCAAAAAGATAGAGGATCGAATTCTAAGGCTAATGGTTCTGACCGTTAGTCAAAAAGATGTCTTTATAGTAGTAAAACACTACCATCCGTGAAACATAGACCGGGCTCCGTTTGAGTTTTCGACCCAAAATTTAACCGTAGGCCCCTACGATTATTTGGAGCATGAATATGATTTTATTTTTCCCAAAATCATTTTCTAAAACACAGATAACAATATAAACTCATTTATATAGTTTACTGGTTTTAGAAAGCGTGAAAATTGGGGTGTTACAATTCACATGGATAATAACCTTTATAATCACCACACATTTACCATCGCAGGCACAAAACTATTCGGTCAAACTGTGTCTTCCTTTGGGCCGAGCACAATTCACATGAATAATTTCATGCTATCATCTTAGTAAATTAATTAAATTAATTTGCACAATAGAGGTTACTTTGGCAACATGTTGTTTCAATCAATTCAACTAAAATTACCAGACGATTTTAATTAAAAAATGGGAGGAGGTCTTAATTTACAAAAGTTCCACACATAAGTGAAGGAACAACCTTAATTGTATGTTCATAACACTGCCTAGCAGTCCCGAAAAAATCGTCGAACAGCCTTCGAAAAAACGGCTCCACCGCCCAACGGCAAAAGTGGCCACCCAACGATATGGAAATAGAGGCGACCATGAATTTTCGCCGCCCAGCGATCCGGACACAGAGACCATGTTGGGCTCCTAGCGGCCAAAGTGGCTGCCCAGCGGTCCTAACACAGAGACCATGCTGGTCTCCCACCGCCCAGCAGCTAATGTGTCCGCCTAGGGGTCTGGGAACAGAGACCACGCTGGTCTCCCACTGCCCAGCGGCCAAAGTGGCCGCCCAGCGATACGAGACGATCCAGATTCGCGAAAACGCGATAAAACCTAGAAAAAACATCGAAAAGCATGATTTAAACACTATAAAACTAAAGATTCGCATGCTTAATCTGCCATATACATGTTATAAACCATAAACATATATCAATTTAATGTTGTAACATCAAAACATGCCAAACCCCCAAATTAAAAAAAAAAAAAAAAAAAAAAAAAAGGGTTCATAGCAAAAGAGGGAAGAACCCAAAAAAACCCAATCATTCATAAAACCCCAGGCATAAACATATTATCTGAATCCTAATAAGCCAACAATGAAGATGCTCTGATACCACTTGTTGGAAATTAATATCTTGATTCCTTTTGATATGCTTTAATCATAATTAGAAACTTTAGCGGAAGCATACATAATTAAAGCATATAAGATCAAGAACAAAACCATAATCTTGATCTCCCTTAGGACCTACTAAATGTTGGATTACTAAGGACATATAAATACCTGGATCCATTGCCATCAATCACATAGCGGAAATCTGAAGGATGAAGATGATCAAGCACAAACGATAACCGATGGCTTTATGGATCTTCCTCAACTGTATCTCCGGAGTTCCACTACGGGACCTTTACCTATTCAGATGGGGATAAGAGAGTGAATGATGCGATATGGTGTATTGGGGACCATACCCTTCTTTTATTTGTTAAACCTAATAGGGTACCCATTATTCCCTATTGGGCTAACACTAACATCTGCCCATATGAGGCCCATATCATTTAAACCATAGGAGTCTAATGAGCATACTTTATATTCAATCAATTGATCACTTAAATATTGCTCCTTTATGATAAATAGCTAATATAATTTTTTAATGGCCCATATTAATTATTGGAATAAAAATTCCAACAAGGAGGCCCTATGTGATTGGACTAATAATATGAATGCTTTAATAGTGGCTAAATGTTCTACATTTTGAATTACTATGTGTACAATGTGTTATAAAGATAATGAATGAGCAAGAATTATTTGTTTATAATGTACTATTAGGAGTTTTGTTGATTTAACTAAAACGTAGGTTATGAGAATGAAAGTATAAGAAAATGGCATTATTGATATTTCCGATTGTGGATGGTACCGTGTACTTGTGCCTTGGTGGTTGATAATTGATAAATTTGTGCGCATTGAGGTTATCCATTATGGAAGGGTAGTATATATATACACACTGGTGACTAGTTTGCTATGATGCTTATGTACATGTTTGACGGTGATAAAATATTGAAATGAGTACTCCGATACATGAGTGGTGAAGTGTGATAAGTCTTTAGCTCTGTGAAATGACTAAGAGTAAATGGTTGATTTGCCACTGTGGTTATGAGATCATGAGCCCAATGTGGCACCATTGTCGCTCTCTACTTCGCGCCACCGTCATCTTTATGCTCCATCCGCATCGTCATGTTGTTCCGGTCCACGCCATCATCGTGCTCTAGTGTGCGCCGTTGTCACTGGTAATATTAATAAAACAAGGAAAAAACATTTTATACTTTTTAAAAGATTGTTTGTGTTTTGCAATTTCCATTTGAATAACATTACTATTCATACATTGCAATCCTGGTTATTTTTTATTTTAAATCGAGGAGATGACATTAGAAACTAGTGAGTGTGAGTGTGACCTAATTAAACAAAAGGCATTAGGAATTAGTGAGTGTAGTCTTTTAGCGACAGCTGGTATTATGGAGCCTAGCGTCCCACACATTATGACTCAAACGACATTGTCGGAAGTACAAAATCCTGGTTTGGAAGATAACAGAGGCACGAACTGGAGGATGACGGCGACATGAACGGGAGGATGATGGTGGCACGACCTGGAGGGCGACGACGACACGTGGAGGACAACATTTTTGGCTCTCTGTTCGCATCTTCTTTGTGGCTGGAGGAGAATAAGAATGTGTTTTGATTTGAGAAGAAAACAAGGAGGGAGGAGAAACCTGGAAGGTGATTCTGCTTTTTGGTGTCATGTGACTTTTTAAGTCATAAATTCTTAGCATGTAGATATAAGTATAAATCATTGGTCCAGATGAAGAGTAATATTTTAAAGTTATTCTTGGAGTAACTTGATCACCTCTCATCTTAAAATATTATTTAAAAACATATTCTAGTACCTAAAGATAGTTTAAATATTCAAAATTAATATTCAACGTTCAAATTTCCCAAAAAAACAAATAAAAATAATAAAGTATAACTCAATACTTGACCTAAATGTTCTATGATTTTAGTCAAAAACTTACTTTATTTTGTAGCTTAATAAAACAAAACAAAAATAATACTCAAGAAAGTAAAATTATCTTTGTCAAGTCAATATATATTGCAACACAGATAATACAATCCAAGTATTAACATCAACCAAAGATTTACATTCTGCTGCCAAATTTGAATAATATTGGCTCATAAATTAGCTAGTAGAATAAAAAAAATTACCAATTTTGTAATAGTTCACTTAAAATGGAAAAAAAAACATTATTGTGAGAGCTCCCCGCTTAGACATCTGACAGTACCTCAGGAAATTAATCTCTCACCTATCAAGTGGAAAGACACTCTCTAAATCCAAAAAATAGCAAACTTATACGAGTTTTACTAAAAAGAGTTTATATACGAGTTAACTCACTTTGGTTTTTGAAAATTGTAAACCCTTAACATTTTAATAGTTGAGCAAGGTTAACAACACCCTCTTTAACACTCTCTTCAACACACTCTCAAGTATTGGTGGATTTCATGTGTGGCCATTAATACATATGGCCTCACTCTCTATTTAATCGGGCCTGAAAGAAATATATCCAATAATAGAGAATATGTTGAAAGGAGTATGATAAAGAATGTGTTGCTAGCATTTCTTGAAAGAGTTAACTCTAAAATTTTACAACTATGAGCATGTTTGGGAAATATTGATTTTTCTCATTTCAGCTGTTTTTTGACTAAAAAGTTGCTTCACACATAATCTATTATGTTGGGCAATTAACTTAAATTTATTAAAAAGCTTTTTTAGCGGAAAAAAGTTGTTTTATGTCATCTAATTTGTTTTAGTTTAAGATTGTTGTGATTTGATTATTTTTCATTCTCAAAACTCTCTTTCCTATTTACCCCTACAAAACTAACTTCTAAACAAGTATTATTAAATTATAAGCAAAATAGGTTGATTAGTCCTGTATGACAATTTGAATTTGATTAATTTATTTTGATTTAAACCTCTGTTTTTGCCTCAGCTATATCCTCGGCCATAGAGCCACGTGGGGAATAAGCCAGGAAGCCACGGCCAGATGATGGTGTTGGTAGGAGTCCATCTTTTTGAGTGGTTGTGTGGGCTATGTTTGCGGTTGGAACTTGGATTTCTACTTGGGATTCACGGCGAATGTACTCATCATGAGCAAGTAGGTGGCTGTGAAGTTCTTCAAAGGTGAAGGGATGCTCACGAGTCCGGATTGAGGCAGCGATGTCACGATATTCAGATCCAAGGCCATTGAGGATATAAAGAGTAAGATCATGATTTGAGATATTTCTATCAATGACTGCGAGTTCATCTGCAAGACTTTTGACTGAAAAGAGATAGTCAGTGATGGATTTGTCACCCTTGGTGCAACGTTGAATCTGGTTTTTGATGGACATGACATGAGAGCGAGAGGTGTTCGCATATTAAGCTTCAATGGCAACCCAGATTTCTCGAGCAGTGTCATAGGAAGCAAAGGAGAGACTGTCTGCTTCAGTCATGGATGAGAGAAGAAGATTGAGAATGAGTTGATCAATGGTGAACCACAAGGTTCTAAATTGCGGACCGCATCACTTATTGCGGCCGCAATATTGCGGTTGCGGACCGCAGCGCAACCGCATCACACCGCAATTGCGGTGTGATTTACTTTCACGTGTGACGACCGCAACGCAACTGCATCGGACACCGCAACGGGCCGCATCAGAACCGCATCACACCGCAACGGCCGCATCAGAACCGCAATGGAGTTTTCAGTCCCGTTCCATTCAATGTTACTTTTAAAAAATATTATGCAATGTCTTAAAAATGATGCAATGTCGTAAAAATGAATAAAAATGTATATAATATTATTAATAGGAGATATATAAAGAATTATAGTAATTATAGATTTTTTTTACATTTGGTGCGAATATAAAATTATTTCACGCCGCAACGACCGCAATTCGCATCGCAGCGACCGCAGTGACCGCAATCGCAGTGACCGCAATCGCAACCGCATCCGCAATTTAGAACCATGGCGAACCAGTTTGTGTATTCTGGGTTCGGGGTTGATACACCATTAGTAACTGTGGTGGGGGTTTGTGGTGGTATAGTGCCATCAATGTGACCAAAGATTTGGATGCCGGAAAGGAGAGTAGTAACTTGCCGTTTGCAGGCAAGGTAGTTTGTTCGGGATAGTTTGAAGGTGATGGTAGCAGAGAGAAGAAGAGAAGATTTGGATGAGGTAGTGGTGGCCATGACAAAAGGCTTAGGATCGTGAAGTGCGGTTAGGCTACGGCCAAGCTGATACCATATGACAATTTGAATTTGAATTTGATTAATTTATTTTGATTTACAAGCGGTGTATATATATACAAACAGAAGCAAGGATCGTGGCTAATAAGTGCTAATCCCGTTGGCTAATAACAAGGGAATAAAATCAAACTTAACAGCTATAATAAAGGAGAGAATATGGACAATATTAATAGGAGAATATCATGCTGATTGCTGTAGTGATGAAAGATAAATGCGCAGCATTAATAGGAGGAATTTATTTCATTTCCTTGACTGTTGTCATTTGTCTAACACTATACGTTTATTTAAATTTTCACATCAATTCTATAAGTTTTATTTTGTTCAAATTGGTCCTACACATTATATTCCGTTTCCACATTAGTCCTTTCTGTCAATTTTGACCTAACGCCGTCAAATTTGATCTGATGTGACTATGATATTAGTGCGACACGTGGCTTTTAATCTGACGCCGTAAGATCGAAATTGACGGAAATGACTAATGTGAAAAAGAATCATAACGCGTAGGACCAATTTGAAAAAAATAAAACTTATGGGACCGATGTAAAAATTTAAATAAACGTATAGGACAAATCAACCTATTTTGCCTAAATTATACAAATAATTTCATACCCTTTTTCGTAAGTTATTATGTAAAAGTGATTTTTTTGCACCACCTAAACGAAATAAATTATCTTGAAATCGCTTTTCAGCAAACATACCCAAACAAAAACATATTCTGATTATAATCAATTATCAGCATAATCTATTTTTTCCACGTTTCCGAAACACACTCTTTGTCTACTAGTAACCACCGAGAAAAGAACGCTGCTTTTTATAGTTTGACCCCTAAAATAAAATAAAATAAAAACAGACCCTCCCTATAAAAGTAGAAAATGAAGCTGGAAAAAATGAAATAACAAGAACATAACAATAAAATAAAATAATAAATAAAGAAGGTATAGTAGAAGGCCAAGAAATGATCGTAGCTAATATGAGGTTGAAATATTAATAAAGAAAAATGAATAGATAAGCAAAAGGTAGGACATGGTACAAGTGCTATGCATATTCCACTTGTGCTTGTGGATTTGTGGTTGGAACAAAGAGAACTTGTAGGACCTGATGCTGGAGTCTGGTGATGGGAGCTTGGAACCTTGGAATGAGGAAACATAGTATTGTAAGGGGGTGAAGACAAAAAACACCTATCCTTTGGAGACTACTATGGAGACAGAGGGGATGAAATCCAGGGAGTCAAGAGAACAAATATGAGGTAACATGGGAGCAAGGCAAATTAAGAATAGAATTGCTAAATTAACATTAGAACCAATATACTATGTTAGATTTTTAAACGGAAACATCATATAGAAGGGGCAAATTTTAACTACCATGCATGATGACTTTCTTCAACTCCTCTACTAGTCTACTTGCTTCAAGTCTTGCTTTAGGACCATCCGCTATGCAGTAACGGAAGTAGTCACTGCAACAATAGAAATAGAAATTAAAAGTAATGAATTCCTACTCAACCAAAAATAAGGAATTGACTGTAGATTTTACTCTATTAGACTATCTATATTTTCTGTTTGCACCACTGGATAAAAAAGTCTAGCTCTAAAACCAACAATGGAAGATGTACCAAGTGTAGACAGCACAAATACTGTGCAAAACAATAAAACTATAATTTTAGCAAGCCGTAGCCAGGAAACGAGTTCAAGGATCAATTAAGGAAGTATGCTGAGTGCCAAAGTCTAACACAAAAACAATTTAAACAAAATATCTAACACAAAAATATAAACTGTTCTTAGATAATATCGATCATAAAGATTTGCCAATCTCGCGTATAATGGGTTGAAAGATGCTCTCAAGCTCCTTCAGATATTCCTCAAACACATCTACTTCTTCATCCTGGTTATTACCATCAAGCAAATTTGTGGACTTAGTAATTGCAGAATTGATCTTCTTAAAATTGCAGAATTGATCTTCTTCATGTCTCGTGAGGAGAGCATAGAATCAAATTTCTTTAAAGCATTCTTCATCCTGTAAATGTAATCATCCAAAGCATTCATTGCCTTGACCTTCTTGAGGAACTTCTTATCTTCAGCTTGGTAATTCTTAGCTTCTTGAACCAATCTTTTAATTTCTTGAGTTGACAGTCTTTCCTTGTCATTGGCTATGGTAATCGTGTTCTTATTGCCGGTTGTTTTTTTCCAAGCAAAGACAGTTAGGATACCGTTGTCATCTATATCAAAGCATACAGAAAGAGGATGACCGCGAGGAGCAGGTGGAAAGCCGTCAAGAGTAAAGGAACCCAACAAGTTGTTATCACCGGCTCTTGTCCTCTCACCCTCATATACATCAATCTTGACCAAGGATTGATTATCTTCTACTCTAATGTATTCTCGTGTCTTCTTTGTAGGGATGGGTGTATTCCTAGGAATCACTACACTCATTTCATCAAATATTACAGACTTACCAAGAGACAATGGTGTTACATCCAACAGCTTCAACTTTGGAACATTCATTATGCCTTCAGTCAACAAGGCAGCCTGGACAGCTGCACCATAAGCAGCAGCTTCATCAGGGTTGATGCTCTTGCACAGATCCTTCCCATTGAAAATGTCCTGCAACAACTGCCTCACTTTGGGAATCCTAGAAGAGCCACCAACAAGGACAACATCATGTATACTACTCTTGTCCATCTTAGCATCAGTAAGACATCTATCAACTGTCTCCATACACTATTCAAAAAGGTCCATGTTGATTTCCTCAAACCTGCCACGAGTGATTGATGAACTGAAGTCAATTCCCTGAAATAAAGCATCTACCTCAATGGTAGTACCAACAGCGTATGAGAGTTTCCTTTTTGCCCTCTCACACTCAGTTCTCAACCTCCTCAAGGCTCTTGGGTTACCACTAATATATTCACTTTCTTCTTCCTTTT